>OX359196.1:7459900-8125224 GCA_947172415.1 Chondrosia reniformis
ATTCGGCCTTCTCCGGATGAGCTTGTCGACTAAAATTTAGTGGTCACCTATATCCGGCAAAAGTCGACATGGAAATTTGGAGCGACCCAGTGATGGATCGAAGCATTTTCGATCACATCCAGTAAAGGTGGGATTACAAATTTGGAGAGACTAAATGTCAATCGAGACTTCTCGACTTCATTGGGTCAAACTCGGGTTATGAATTTGGAGTGACTAATTGTTGATCGAAGCCACTCGATCTCATTCGGTACAATCCGGGTTGTGAATTTGGAGTGACTAAATGTCAATCGAGACTTCTCGACTTCATTGGGTCAAACTCGGGTTGTGAATTTGGAGTGACTAAATGTCAGTCGAGGCTTCTCGGCTTCATTGGGTCAACCTCGAGTTGGGAATTTGTTTCGACTAAATGTCAGTCGAGGCTTCTCGACTTCATTCGGTGAAACCCGGGTTGTGAATTTGTTTCGACAAAATGTCAGTCGAGGCTTCTCGACTTCATTGGGTCAAACTCGAGTTGGGAATTTGTTTCGACTAAATGTCAGTCGAGGCTTCTCGACTTCATTCGGTGAAACCCGGGTTGTGAATTTGTTTCGACAAAATGTCAGTCGAGGCTTCTCGACTTCATTGGGTCAAACTCGAGTTGGGAATTTGTTTCGACTAAATGTCAGTCGAGGCTTCTCGACTTCATTTGGTGAAACCCGGGTTGTAAATTTGTTTCGACAAAATGTCAGTCGAGGCTTCTCGATTTCATTGGGTCAAACTCGGGTTGTGAATTTGGAGTGGCTAAATGTCAGTCGAGGCTTCTCGACTTCATTGGGTCAAACTCGAGTTGGGAATTTGTTTTGACTAAATGTCAGTCGAGGATTCTCGATTTCATTGGGTCAAACTCGGGTTGTGAATTTGTTTCGACTAAATGTCAGTCGAGGCTTCTCGATTTCATTGGGTCAAACTCGGGTTGTGAATTTGGAGTGACTAAATGTCAGTCGAGGCTTCTCGATTTCATTGGGTCAAACTCGGGTTGTGAATTTGTTTCGACTAAATGTCAGTCGAGGCTTCTCGACTTCATTGGGTCAAACGGGGGTTGTGAATTTGGAGTGACTAAATGTCAGTCGAGACTTCTCAACTTGATTGGGTCAAACCCGGGTTGTGAATTTGTTTCGACTAAATGTCAGTCGAGGCTTCTCGACTTCATTGGGTCAAACTCGGGTTGTGAATTTGGAGTGACTAAATGTCAGTCGAGGCTTCTCGACTTCATTGGGTCAAACGGGGGTTGTGAATTTGGAGTGACTAAATGTCAGTCGAGGCTTCTCGACTTCATTGGGTCAAACTCGGGTTGTGAATTTGTTTCGACTAAATGTCAGTCGAGGCTTCTCGACTTCATTGGGTCAAACTCGGGTTGTGAATTTGTTTCGACTAAATGTCAGTCGAGACTTCTCGACTTCATTGGGTCAAACGGGGGTTGTGAATTTGGAGTGACTAATTGTCAGTCGAGACTTCTCGACTTCATTGGGTCAAACCCGGGTTGTGAATTTAGAGTGACCAAATGTCAGTCGAGACTTCTCGACTTCATTGGGTCAAAGTGGGGTTGTGAATTTGGAGTGACCAAATGTCAGTCGAGACTTCTCGACTTCATTGGGTCAAACTCGGGTTGTGAATTTGGAGTGGCTAAATGTCAGTCGAGGCTTCTCGGCTTGATTGGGTCAAACCCGGGTTGTGAATTTGTTTCGACTAAATGTCAGTCGAGGCTTCTCGACTTCATTGGGTCAAACGGGGGTTGTGAATTTGGAGTGACTAAATGTCAGTCGAGACTTCTCGACTTCATTGGGTCAAACTCGGGTTGTGAATTTGTTTCGACTAAATGTCAGTCGAGGCTTCTCGACTTCATTGGGTCAAACTCGGGTTGTGAATTTGGAGTGACTAATTGTCAGTCGAGACTTCTCGACTTCATAGGGTCAAACCCGGGTTGTGAATTTAGAGTGACTAAATGTCAGTCGAGACTTCTCGACTTCATTGGGTCAAACGGGGGTTGTGAATTTGGAGTGACTAAATGTCAGTCGAGGCTTCTCGACTTCATTGGGTCAAACTCGGGTTGTGAATTTGTTTCGACTAAATGTCAGTCGAGGCTTCTCGACTTCATTGGGTCAAACTCGGGTTGTGAATTTGGAGTGACTAATTGTCAGTCGAGACTTCTCGACTTCATTGGGTCAAACCCGGGTTGTGAATTTAGAGTGACCAAATGTCAGTCGAGACTTCTCGACTTCATTGGGTCAAAGTTGGGTTGTGAATTTGGAGTGACCAAATGTCAGTCGAGACTTCTCGACTTCATTGGGTCAAACTCGGGTTGTGAATTTGGAGTGACTAAATGTCAGTCGAGGCTTCTCGGCTTGATTGGGTCAAACCCGGGTTGTGAATTTGTTTCGACTAAATGTCAGTCGAGGCTTCTCGACTTCATTGGGTCAAACGGGGGTTGTGAATTTGGAGTGACTAAATGTTAGTCGAGACTTCTCGACTTCATTGGGTCAAACTCGGGTTGTGAATTTGTTTCGACTAAATGTTAGTCGAGGCTTCTCGACTTCATTGGGTCAAACTCGGGTTGTGAATTTGGAGTGACTAATTTTCAGTCGAGACTTCTCGACTTCATAGGGTCAAACCCGGGTTGTGAATTTAGAGTGACCAAATGTCAGTCGAGACTTCTCGACTTCATTGGGTCAAACGGGGGTTGTGAATTTGGAGTGACCAAATGTCAGTCGAGACTTCTCGACTTCATTGGGCCAAACTCGGGTTGTGAATTTGGAGTGACTAAATGTCAGTCGAGGCTTCTCGGCTTGATTGGGTCAAACCCGGGTTGTGAATTTGTTTCGACTAAATGTCAGTCGAGACTTCTCGACTTCATTGGGTCAAACGGGGGTTGTGAATTTGGAGTGACTAAATGTCATTTGAGGACTTCTCGATTTATTGGGTCAAACTCAGGTTGTGAATTTGGAGTGACTAAATGTCAGTCGCGGATTCTCGACTTCATTGGGTCAAACCCGGGTTGTAAATTTGGAGTGACTAAATGTCAATCGAGGCTTCTCGACTTCATTGGATCAAATCCGGGTTGTAAATTTGGAGTGACTAAATGTCAGTCGAGGATTCTCGACTTCATTGGGTCAAACCCGGGTTGTGAATTTGGAGTGGAGTGTCTAATTGTTGATAGAAGCAACTCGGCCTCATTCGGTAAAAGTCAGGTTATGAATTTGGAGTGACTAATTGTTGATCGAGCTAAAAGGAAGATCAAAGAGGCCATATACATCAGAACCACACCATGCATGAAGGGGATGCACTTGCCATTTGGGACGATATCATCCCCAACTAAGTCATTACCAGTCTATTAGTCTACTATATATCATATTTATCTTTATTAATTATTCAGCGCACTTTTAAAATCACCAGATGTCACACCCTTTCCTATTTAAATGGCTTGTATTCCCATTACTCATATATTGTTGATGAAGACCTCTGGGTTGAAATGTCCAGAATTAGTAAATTCATGTTGGGTCAGCTCAATAAGACTTTATTCTAATAATATGACTATATGTACGGTTCTCATACTGGTAGAGTAAATAGATCCAGGTATATGAGAATGTACTGACACCTTAAAAATTGTATACAGCACAATTACAAGAGAATCACAACCTTGCTATTCATGATCATGGATTAAACGTTTAAGCTAAATATTTCAGTCATATTCTATTTATTTCATTTCGATGTAAATGCTTTCTTCTTCTGCTTTCTCTGATGTGCTTTCATTTATATCAGCATAGCACGGATTCAGCTGCTGTTTTATGGCATCAATATCCACTTTGTCTTCACTTGAGGCATCAATTTCTTCATAAATGTTACTAGTTCGAGAATTAATACTGTCATAGGTATTTGTGACCTATAGTATATATACACATATATTGATTAATTTTGAAGGTAACATAATATATATGTATATATTTATTTGCCGTTGCTAGGTGCTATGTTTATTGAGTGACTATTTGTTGTGAGAAGTGACACTTTCCCTTCATACGACAATTATATCTTATTGGAGAGTGATTATATCTAATTGGGTTCAGTGTGATTCAATCAATAGCAATAACACCCCCCCCCCGAGTCGCTCCAGCTTGATTCAAACATAATTTAGCAATGCTAGCAAAATCAATCGTCACACCTTTCCCTCCCTTTGATCGGCAAATAAATCACTTAAAACACCTCCATTTCGCTCATAGGGTGTTATAATCTGTGTTTATGCTAAAAGCTGTATGCCAACTTGTACCTTGCAATTGAGAACATCTTTACCACTGTTTTCTTTAGCCTTACTATCACTGTATATGGTACAGCATGTATGCATTATGGTATACAGTCATATAATTGCGGATTAATATATAAGACATAATATACATACATACAGTATTTATAGATGCATAATTAATATTGTAAATTATTAGGACTTTTAACACACGTCTTTGAACAATTCACTTCAAAAAATAATCACTACAATGTTTCACCCTTCTCAGGCTTCTTCAGGTATACAACAACAATAAATAATATTAACAACAATTAACAATAATAAACAACAATAATAAATTGAGAAATAATTGAAAAAATGATAAAAATAATTGAAAAAAGAACAAAAAACAAAAAAACAATGGAATGTAGAAAGGAAACAAGAAAGGACCTACAACCTGGACCCTATCCATCCAACATGGGACTCATTATTTGGCATCACCCAACAATACTGTATTCATTCCATACATTCCATTGTTTTTTTTTCCAATTATTTTTATCATTTTTTTCATTATTTTTATCATTTTTTTAAATTATTTCTCAATTTATTAACAACCAATCACCATCCCATACAGTATTTAAACCCATTGTCAGCTTATTGTTGTATACCTGAAGAAGCCCGAGAAGGGTGAAACGTTGTAATGATTATTTTTTGAAGTGAATTGTTCAAGGACATGTGTTAAAAGTCCTAATAATTTACCAAATTTAATACATTTTTTCAATTGGAATTATTATAGAAGTTTACATACGTGCATACATGCAGGAGGTGTATATAGTTGAGATATTACATTGTATGTAAAAACCTTTTGTGTTTTTGCATCTTAAGTCTGATCAATGATCCAATGATTATTGTGACACACAGAATGACGATAACACTCCCAGCAACACACCCTCCAATAATGTCTGCATACGTGGAAACTAGGGAATGGCCAGTATTGTTTGATATCTCTTTTACAGAAAATATATCTGGATCTGTGAAATGATCATATATTATGTTGTCATAGTTGCTATTGTAATGGATTATAGCTACTTAATTTAGTAAAAGATTTAGTTTTTTTATAATGAATTTTATGAATATTCAGATGTACATTTATATTCAAATTGACTCTTTGAATAATATATTGAAAGTAAAATAATGAATTCATCCAGTATCAAGAGATCAGACATATTGAAATAAAAAGTGAAACATTTATAACAAATAAATTGGGTTAATATAGTTGTAAAAATTCTATGCATATATTGATTTAATTGATCATGAGCATTTAAAATATAATTATTTACTGTATATACTGTACCTTCACTTGTATATACAAGTCTTTCTATGCAAGCTTCACTTGTAACATTTCCAATCACTGTTCTCACATACAGTGTAAAGCTGGCCTCCGACTCCAGTCCCTGAGGGTAAGACACATATTCTCTGTATATCAAGCCAATTGGTACTATTGCATTTCTCCTTCCAGATAAAATGGCTTTGGTGTCATTATCTTTGAATACGTTGTATGTAAAGAAGGATGATTCCTTGTATTCTCCTTCTACAAGGCTCTGCCAAGTCAGTATTATCAACTTCTCTGAATATATATACTGAATGGAACAGTTTATTGGTGTTAGTGGCTGTAGCGGACTTGTAGTAATAACATCATATTCTATAGAAAGTAATGAGAAATTATACGAATTAAATGTACTATGCTTCAATTTGAATAACTCTTGCTTACCAGCCCTTGGTTTTAAAACTGTCACATTTATAGAATCTTCCTGACATACTTTTATGCCAAAAATCTTCTTACACTGTTTACAAATGAGTGTTGTTCCATTTAAATCTGAAGTAGTGTTTCTGATGATTAATAGTCTGATTTTATTTGAAGGGCTTTGAATTTCAAATCTCTGCTTGCTCATCTCAGCAGATTCCAGAGGAAATATCCTGCCATTAATAGCAATAAAGTAACTAGGATCTGATCCACTAAGTGAAGCAGTACAGTTGAATGTAGCATTCTTGCCCATAATCAAAGTACCATTGTGAGGTGTAATCTGGACTCCTGCACAAATATAATACTATACACCTGCCCCTACAGGCAATAAATATTATACATTTGCCCTGCAGGCAATAGATATATATATATAACACTATACACTTGACCTGCAGGAAATATATAAACTGTACAGAAATCTTTTAATCTTAAGGATCCTCACCAAGAGTATCTGCCAGGGTCAGATCACGTCCCTGAGCTATCAGCAAGACAATAAACAACATGCTATTGGTTTTCATCTTAAACCTGCAACTCTAGAGCTGTTTCTTAACACACCAGTTCCTTTCAGTATATATTTGCATAAATACACAATATCCCTCACACGCATACATATATATACAGAAGTATTCTGGGTGATAATACCCAACCTGAAAATAACTGTTTATACACACATCAATAAAAATAGAAAACCAAGTTGTTTCACAATACAGCACGCACTACCTGCAGTTTTACTGTGGCATTCACAAACAAACATGTTCTCATTAATAGCCAAAAGAAATATTGACAACACAATTGATCATGGAGGCGTGTTAACATGCCTCATATTCAGTATAGGAAAATGGCTGCCACTCCCTTTAGTATTCTTGTAACAGGGGCTAATAGGGGAATTGGACTAGAGTTGGTGAAGCAGTTATCTCGTAGAGTACCAAAGCCTGAGCACATCTTTGGAACCACTCGCTCTTTAGGGGGAGAAAAGAGCGAAGCGCTTGAGGCTTTGGCTGATAATGATTCCAGTATTAAAGCAAGTCTAATTTATATATACTGCATTGATATTGATAGTCTCTAGCACTAATACGTATACGCTATACCGATAACCAATAAAACTGATCGAAGAGGAGTCCATTTTGAGCCTAAACTAAAGATGCACATTTCCTAGAGGTTTGAATTCTTAAGAGTGTAGAATGCATAAGTACTATATAGTAGAACAGTGATAATTTACATTATCCACCATACGTAGGTAATTAAAATGGACACTACTGATGATAACTCTATAAAGCAGGCTGTGGAGAGAGTAGATGGAGTTGTGAAAGAAAAGGGGCTAACCCTGCTCATTAACAATTCAGGTACCAATGTGAGAGCTCCTTTGGAATCCCTTACTCGAGACATCATGATGGAGAACTACTCTGTGAACACAGTCAGCACACTGATGGTGATAAGAGCGTTTCTACCTCTTCTGGAGAGGGCAGCCAGTTTCAACAAGGGGCAGCAGATGGGCTGGACCAAGTCAGCTGTCCTCAGCATGTCCTCCATATTGGGCTGTGTTGGAAAGCCTGCAGCCGTCAACTATGGTTATGGGTCCAGTAAAGCTGCACTGAATTACATCAATAATGTCTTGAAGAAGCAGTTTGAAGGGAGTGGCATTGTGGTGGGTGTGGTTCATCCAGGGTGGGTTCAGACTGACATGGGAGGAGAGAATGCTGCAGTTAGCCCCGAAGAGTCTGTTAAAGGGGTTATCAAGGTATTGGAGGTACTGGACAACAAGGACATTGGTGGTTTCTATAACTACAAAGGGGATACTCTCCCATGGTAGTAACACTTTTATGAATAGATTTAGAATATTCTGTACTCTACAGTATATATATGAAATTATTTGCACCTGCAAACAGAATACAAGTGACACTTAGTGTAACTTTGTTATAGATTAGCTATATAGAGATTTTTCCAAAAGATGAAGTCACGAGAATAGTGAGGGTCTATGTAACGAGACGTCGTACAGTATTTAAAAGATGGCTGCCACTCCCTTTAGTATTCTTGTAACAGGGGCTAATAGGGGAATTGGACTAGAGTTGGTGAAGCAGTTATCTCGTAGAGTACCAAAGCCTGAGCACATCTTTGGAACCACTCGCTCTTTAGGGGGAGAAAAGAGCGAAGCG
Source organism: Chondrosia reniformis (assembly GCA_947172415.1). Lineage (NCBI taxonomy): Eukaryota > Metazoa > Porifera > Demospongiae > Chondrillida > Chondrillidae > Chondrosia > Chondrosia reniformis. Next base: position 7,468,107 of record OX359196.1, read on the forward strand.
CTTGAGGCGTTGGCTAAGAATGATTCCAGTATTAAAGCAAGTCTAATTTAATTTATAGCTAGCTGTTGGGAGTTACCATGAGCTCTAGCAATAGAGATATTAGGGGTAAAATATAGTTCATATATATGGATCGATCATTATTGCAAATTAGGTCATTAACATGGACACTACTGATGATGTTTCTATAAAGCATGCTGTGGATATAGTGGATGGAGTTGTGAAGGAAAAGGGGTTAACCCTACTCATTAATAATGCAGCAATTTATGAACAAATCCCGTTAAACTCTCTAACTCGAGATTTAATGATGGAACAATACTCTGTGAACACTGTCAGTCCGCTAATGGTGACCAGAGCTCTGTCCCCGCAGCTGCTGAAGGCTGCCCATCTTAAGAAAGAAGAGCTGCCAAACTGGAGCAGGGCAGCTGTCTTGAGCATTAGTGCAAGTGTTGGATGTGTTAGTAGACCACCAATGTTGAACTATGGTTATGGGTCCAGCAAAGCTGCACTGAATTACATCAGTAATGTGTTGAAGAAGCAGTTTGAAGGGAGTGGCATTGTGGTGGGTGTGGTTCATCCGGGGTGGGTTCAGACAGACATGGGAGGGAAGAAGGCGCCAGTTACTGTTCAAAAGAGTGGAGAAGCCATATTAAAGATCCTGGAGAAGCTAGATAATTCAGACTTAAATGGCTACTACTCTTACACTGGGCGTGTTCTACCTTGGTAGGGGGCGTGTTCTACAAGGTAACTCTAGTAGCAGTACGTACTTACAAAGAAAAGAACTGTTATTAATTGAATATTTTATTTTATTTTAATTCATTTCGTACCAAGCTCATTGAGAATAATTGAAATTAAAAATACAGTTTTACAATTACAAAGTTACTAAATATATCAAACATGGGGCAATGTTGCATATCAATACTACACATTATTGCATGGGTTAGTATATGCTTTTGTTGCATGTGTAAAGTAAGGCAGGTGACATACATACCAGTTACATGAAGTATTCAACATTGATCATGAGAACGTGAGTGATGTAAGCATGCAATGACATTGTGTGTAAAATGAATAAAATATGTCCGAGCACATTATTATGGAGTACTAGCATTAGTTGACTGAAGATCGTCTACTCCTTCATCATGACTTGCTTGCTCAGGACTGCTGCTTTGTGATCCACTCACATGTTGTTGATCTGTTTCTTGGTGACTCTTATTAAAATTGAATTTGAAAATAGAATGAGTAAATTTGAAACTGATATCAAATGCAGTATGCTGTAAACAAAATGTATGCTAATGTTGCCATAACTTTCTCTCTCACATATAGTAAGTAAAAAGGTAGAGAAAATTGGCAGTCCTCTAATATAGCTCACTTCATTTCTTTCTCTATCTTTTTCATGTCGTCTTTTTTCGCGATCTCTTTCTCTTGTCTTTTTATCCCTGTCCCTATCTCTGTCCCTATCTCTGTCCCTGTCCCTGTCCCTATCTCTATCTCTATTATCCCTGTCCCTGTCCCTATCTCTATCTCTATCCCTCTCCCTATCTCTGTCCCTATCCCTCTCCCTATCTCTGTCCCTGTCCCTATCTCTTTCCCTCTCCTTATCCCTATCCCTATCTCTTCCTTCTCTATCCCTGTCCCTATCTCTTTCCCTGTCCCTATCTCTTTCCCTGTCCCTATCCCTATCCCTATCTCTTTCCCTGTCCCTGTCTCTATCTCTTCTACGTCTTCTAGAACGTTCTCTGTCCCGAGAGCGGGATCTGGAGTGAGATCTTGATCGGGATCTTCTCCTCCGATCATGTCTGCCACTTCTACTGTCTCTCCTTCTTCCTTTCCTTCTACTGGACCTCTCATCTGACTCATAACTAGAAGAGGACTGCGATGAATGACTTCTTGAGTGTCTCTTGGAGCGATCGGGCTTGCGTTCCTCCTTCTTTGGAGGCTCTGGTTTGGGACGGTTGATGCCAGGTTGTAGGTCCATGGGATGAGGGGGGATCCCCATGGCAGGGTCCCACATGCCAGGAGGATGGAAGAAAGGGAAGGGAGGCGCTCCAATGGGCCCTCCAAACTCTGGAGGTGGCATAACTCCAAACCTGTTACACAGGAATAAACATACTCACCAGTTGAATGGTAAAATGTAAAGTGTAAAAATATTGTACATTTCCAGGCTGAACAAAATAGAGGCCCAGGCTTCTATTAGGACAAATATGGTATGTAGCCGAGACCTACCCCTCATCACCCATGGGCATTGGAGGCCTCGGCATACCATCTGGACCAGGCATTCCAAAAGGAGGCATCATATTGTGAGGAAGAAAGGGGACCTCTGGCCCAATTGGTGGTCGTATGGCTACAGGGAAGGAAGATCACAGGAGAGCCTTGGAAGTACAGAGTAATATCGCACTACTACTAAGGGTGCTGCTATACGTATGTACATACGCACCTATGTTGGTACTAATCACTAGTCTGCATGAGCTCAGGAGGTCAGTGTTTTTATAATAATTTATAGAACAGAACTGCACATATATGTATTTCTATGCCAGTATATTATATATAAATGTGATATACAGTATATCAATTTCTTAAGTACAGTTGCATTGTATATGAAAACGTACATGGTAACAAAGGAAGCTTTCCTGAGTGAGGAGGGAGGATGGGAGCCCTGCAGAAGGGGAGGAATGCTAGAACTTTCAACATCTCCTTTAGAGGTCATATCAAGTTACTATATTTAGAATACAATGGTTCTGTGATGCTATCTCTGCATTGTTTGGCAAAGAAGTAGGACTGTCAGTCCAAAACCAACAGTTCAACATGGTTAGCATCAGTTTACACTCTGTGGAAGTAAACACAATATACAGAACAGGAGACAGATGTTAGTGACCTTTGGCAAGCCAGAACCCTTTGTGAGGTTAGCATACCTCATTAGTGTTGCAATTCAAGCTGGATCGGCCAAGACAAAGAGGCACGTTGGGGACAAACACCAACCCACAGCTCAAAGATCACTGGTTTCAAAATTGAATAATGACAAGTTAACTAACCGAATAGGATGGACTGCATCAAGTTCTGGTGTAGATCTACCATCTGTTTTACTGTCCATTGGAGGAGGTGTGTCTACATACCAGACATGTAGTACATAATATACCAGATATGTAGTACATTAATATACCAGATATGTAGTACATTAATATACCAGATATGTAGTACATTAATATACCAGATATGTAGTACAGTAATATACCAGATATGTAGTACATTAATATACCAGATATGTAGTACATTAATATACCAGATATGTAGTACAGCAATATACCAGATATGTAGTATATTTAATACATGCCCTTCAACTGAAGCCAGTTACATACCACAAGTTCATCACACATCACTAGCACATTACATTTACTAGGCCTAGCTTAGTGTTACATTTATCAGACACTGAGGTCTAGTGCTAATGGAGTTTCAAATACTCATACTACATCAAGTTAGAAGGATGTGTACAACGGCAACTGGAGGATGGGGCCCAGTGGAGCAGACGAATAAGACTCTCCTATCCTCATCCAAAGCTCTCACTAGGTTTAGTTCCCTATAGGCCTTTTATAGAGAATAGATATAGCATGTAGGAAAATGGTGTTTTAGACTACTCATGGATTCGTATAATTGGTGATTGTCTCTATAATTTCATAATATCCTAATTTATATTTTCATAACCTTTCGTTCTATTCAGTGGTGACATTGACTCTGGTCAACCATGCATGCTACCAACACTGATGCCAGCTATAGCTAGCTAGGTAAACAATTGAATATTTATGTAATTAATGATTTGGTCAACCTTTTGCTAATAAGGTTACCTCAGCTGATATACACACATAGAGAAAGGACTGGGGAGGGGCTGGCTGCAGTGACCTTGAGGAGGGGCTGGCTGCAGTGACCTTGAGGAGGGGCTGGCTGCAGTGACCTTGAGGAGGGGCTGGCTGCAGTGACCTTGAGGAGGGGCTGGCTGCAGTGACCTTGAGGAGGGGCTGGCTGCAGTGATCTGGGGGAGTGGCCGGCTGCAGTGATCTGGGGGAGTGGCTGGCTGCAGTGACCATGGGGAGTGGCTGGCTGCAGTGACCTGGGGGAGGGGCTGGCTGCAGTGATCTGGGGGAGTGGCTGGCTGCAGTGACCATGGGGAGTGGCTGGCTGCAGTGACCTGGGGGAGGGGCTGGCTGCAGTGATCTGGGGGAGTGGCCAGCTGCAGTGACCATGGGGAGTGGCTGGCTGCAGTGACCATGGGGGAGTGGCCGGCTGCAGTGACCATGGGGAGGGGCTGGCTGCAGTGACCATGGGGAGGGGCTGGCTGCAGTGACCTGGAGGAGGGGCTGGTGAGTCCATAAAAGTCAGTGCAGCAATACAACTGAACAATTACACCAGGCCTGATTGGGTATGGTAACTGAATTAATTATAAGTAGATTTGCCAATAACTGAAAAATCATACATTTATTTACTAATATGTAGCAATCAAGTGCAGCCAATTGTTTCCAAATTGCTAAAAAGGTACTGGTATACCAGAACCTCCACAAAGCTACCCTCCATACTTGGCCACACTTTATCATGTAACATAACTGCAGTCCTTCACGCAGACAACTACCGAGTGATTAGAATCAAACTTTCTGCACTTAACAGGCGACCTGATAATGTTACTGGTGAAGATAAACCAGACTTACCAGCCATGAAGTCGGTTACCAAAATCAGACACTGTAAAACTAGCCTAATCACATTATAAATGTTGGTGTAGTAATTGCATTACATATCGGATGATCACAGCATAGAAATATATATTAAGGTTTCCAGGCTTAATAACATCACCACCTCACTTCCCCAAGTCAGTCTGTTCTACAATAAGTTAACCATATGTTTGATTACAATAGTTACACTATACTTGCTAGATGTACACAAAAACAATTATGCATGGGTAACTGCATCAATTGGCACACTCTATTTGACAACCACAGCTTTACAGCTAATGGTACTGCACTACTTACATGAAATCTATTTAAATGATTACTACAATTCATTTTCGGGAATATTAAGAGAAGAACACACACACATCTAAATAAAACTGTGTTTTGCATAATACTATAAACAATCTAACACCTTTTCAACATGCTACATCTACTTCAGAGTGAAAGGCCTATAGGAATAAGAACTTTGGATGAGGATACAATCATTTTCTCCCCTTCTATTTCTCTTCTGGGCCAAGTGACCCTGGGAATCTTTGTCTTCTTCTTGGTCTTTTGTGAGTCTCTGGACTACAGTACTACAAACTCTCTCCTTCACCATCACTCTCTCCTTCCCCATCACTCTCTCCTTCACCATCACTCTCTCCTTCACCATCACTCTCTCCTTCACCATCACTCTCTCCTTCACCATCACTCTCTCCTTCACCATCACTCTCTCCTTCCCCATCACTCTCTCCTTCCCCATCACTCTCTCCTTCCTCTTTCTCTACACTCATCCTCTCTCTTCATTGAGGATTTCGTATATACAATACATCAGATTAGGATTCTTACAGTATTGGACAGTCAGGAGATGGGAGGGGTCATGTTACCTGGCAACAAAGACAACAGCCAAAATAGTTTAGCACAGGTTAAAGGCGGTAAGCAGATGCCTGATGACAACAGCAAAGACCATCTGAAATGACTGAATGACTGGAGAGCTTGCACTTTGATGTACACACAGTACCTGCACAGGTTGATTAATATCTGTCTATAGTGGTAATTGTACCATTATTAGGTTCATCTCAGTCCATACGTATCCGCACCTACTAGCTCTGACAAATAGCTTTAATAATGCATGATACATTAGGCTATTAAATAGAATTAAAGGATTAGAGGGATAGACATTTATCACTACATCCCATCGTGGCTACCTGCCCCACACACACATGTACAATACTTAGGAGAACATGATTCAATTTAGTTATGCCGCTGAACAGTTCATACACACACAGACATATCATTGTTACTTTATGTGGGAAAGCTTTCTACACCTCCCTCAACCCTCACACCATCACTCCCTCACAAAAGACAAAAGTTCAATAAATCAAAAAGTTTCTAATCCATTAACAATATGTGCAGCTCTACCTCCTCCTTGGCCAACTGGAGGTTGACCTGATGTTACAACAGGCAGGGGGAGCTGGTTGGGTGGTGGCTGCTGTATGGGTGGCGGCTGTATGGGTGGCGGCTGCTGGTTGGGTGGTAGTTGGATGTGACCTGAAAGCAGAGAAACACAATAACATACACACACATGAATATAGTAGTCTACAACTGGGCCTAAGTTGTTTTTAATCTCTGAATTGAAAAAAAAACAAGATGAAAGCTCTGCAGCAATTACACTGTATAACCTTATACATTGCTGGATCCAGTTAAGGTAAGCTACAAAGCTAATAATTATCACACGTGAATTTAAGCCAATTAACACAGATATTATCCAATGAAGAGGTTTGATTGTATTTCAAAAATCTCCTACCACCTCTGTTAACTACTACTTTGACTTGTATTTGATAAGGTGGATAGATATAATATGAGAAAGGATCGAGTGCAAGTAAGTTAGATATGCCCATTTTATCAATATTGAAATTTCAATCAAGAAACTTTGAAGATTGAGAATGAATTGATAGTGTTTAAATTACAGATTGGCTTTTGACTGGAGCAGCTGTTTGAAGAACAGATATATTGTCCTTATCACTAATAAGGGGCTAAACAGCCGGAACACTGGCATATTTGGTTCCTTGGCAACACCATTAAACAAATTACCATGGTAACTAGTATACAGCATTAATACGCAATCTCCACAATATTATAGAGACACTGGTATATACGTATATTAACTAAGAGTTGTACAGATGTACCCCACCTGGTCCAGGGAAGGAAGGCGGAGCAGTCATTCGGTTCATCTCGGTGGTCACTTGGATCTGGGAAATGACAAAACCATCACAAAGTTTAATGCAATAATATATTAATAGATACAATAAACATTCAATAATATCGATTTCCTTTTCACTAATTTGTGATCATCTCTGTATATAGTAACCCAGAGGATATTGTAGACCAGAACCACAATATTACTACGTACATGAAGTAATACATTAGAAAGTATTAAGATGTCTCTTGCGATAAAGGAATATCTAGACAGGTGCATGGTAGGATGACTGTCCACTGCAATGTATGTAGATACTATCTAGCAACTTTGTTAATGATTATATAATCTTAAAACTGCTACTATACAATTAATTCCTCCCCTTGAGGTATATTGATTACAGTGCTAAGTAATTAGTGAATATTATATTTCATCAACTATTGATCTGCATGCAGCATGTACAAACATGCGTACAAACCTGTTTTGAAATAGTTTGAACTTCAGTTCGCATTTTTTTCTGTTTTTCACAGTACAGTTTCCAAGTTTCTTCAGTAAACCCATAATTAAAATAATCTGTTATGTCAGCACCTAAAATGGACGGATAACCAGGGTCAGTAATACTATGAGGTAGGGCCCATAGGGTCAGTAATACTATGAGGTAGGGCCCATAGGGTGAACAATACTATGAGGTAGGGCCCATAGGGTGAATGATACTATGAGGTAGGGCCCATAGGGTGAATGATACTATGAGGTAGGGCCCATAGGGTGAATGATACTATGAGGTAGGGCCCATAGGATGAACAATACTATGAGGTAGGGCCCATAGGGTGAATGATACTATGAGGTAGGGCCCATAGGGTGAACAATACTATGAGGTAGGGCCCATAGTATGAACAATACTATGAGGTAGGGCCCATAGGGTGAATGATACTATGAGGTAGGGCCCATAGGATGAACAATACTATGAGGTAGGGCCCATATGATGAACAATACTATGAGGTAGGGCCCATAGTATGAATGATACTATGAGGTAGGGCCCATAGGGTGAACAATACTATGAGGTAGGGCCCATATGATGAACAATACTATGAGGTAGGGCCCATAGGATGAACAATACTATGAGGTAGGGCCCATAGGGTGAACAATACTATGAGGTAGGGCCCATATGATGAACAATACTATGAGGTAGGGCCCATAGTATGAATGATACTATGAGGTAGGGCCCATATGATGAACAATACTATGAGGTAGGGCCCATAGTATGAATGATACTATGAGGTAGGGCCCATAGGGTGAACAATACTATGAGGTAGGGCCCATATGATGAACAATACTATGAGGTAGGGCCCATAGTATGAATGATACTATGAGGTAGGGCCCATAGGGTGAACAATACTATGAGGTAGGGCCCATATGATGAACAATACTATGAGGTAGGGCCCATATGATGAACAATACTATGAGGTAGGGCCCATAGTATGAATGATACTATGAGGTAGGGCCCATATGATGAACAATACTATGAGGTAGGGCCCATAGTATGAATGATACTATGAGGTAGGGCCCATAGGGTGAACAATACTATGAGGTAGGGCCCATATGATGAACAATACTATGAGGTAGGGCCCATAGTATGAATGATACTATGAGGTAGGGCCCATAGGGTGAACAATACTATGAGGTAGGGCCCATATGATGAACAATACTATGAGGTAGGGCCCATATGATGAACAATACTATGAGGTAGGGCCCATAGTATGAATGATACTATGAGGTAGGGCCCATATGATGAACAATACTATGAGGTAGGGCCCATAGTATGAATGATACTATGAGGTAGGGCCCATAGGGTGAACAATACTATGAGGTAGGGCCCATATGATGAACAATACTATGAGGTAGGGCCCATAGGATGAACAATACTATGAGGTAGGGCCCATATGATGAACAATACTATGAGGTAGGGCCCATATGATGAACAATACTATGAGGTAGGGCCCATAGGATGAACAATACTATGAGGTAGGGCCCATAGGGTGAACAATACTATGAGGTAGGGCCCATAGGGTGAACAATACTATGAGGTAGGGCCCATAGGGTGAACAATACTATGAGGTAGGGCCCATAGGGTGAACAATACTATGAGGTAGGGCCCATAGGGTGAACAATACTATGAGGTAGGGCCCATAGGGTGAATGATACTATGAGGTAGGGCCCATAGGGTGAACAATACTATGAGGTAGGGCCCATAGGGTGAATGATACTATGAGGTAGGGCCCATAGGGTGAACAATACTATGAGGTAGGGCCCATAGGGTGAATGATACTATGAGGTAGGGCCCATAGGGTGAACAATACTATGAGGTAGGGCCCATAGGGTGAACAATACTATGAGGTAGGGCCCATAGGGTGAACAATACTATGAGGTAGGGCCCATAGGGTGAATGATACTATGCCCCCCCAGGGTGAGTAATACTGGGAGGTAGTCCCAAAGTTTAGTAACATAAAAATTGAATTACTGTCTCTTTGTTACAAGACTGTGACTACCATATTAGGAGTTTGAATACCCAAGTGGTGAGTTTAATGTTACTAATTAATCTAATAAATCTTGCTAATGCAATTCACAGTAAGTGGGTAGGTAAGTACAGTCTCAAAAGGAAGAGTCCTTTATCGGAACTTCCAGAAACTAATGTTATCACTGTTACTAAGCAATTACCGGGCTGTTTCCAGGGCCTATCAGAACTGGTTGGGTCATAATCATACACCGGAACGCCGTTAATCTGACCAGCAGCATCCAGGTTGATCCGAAGGCCAGGGTCGCCACTCTTGTTCTGAAGAACAGCAGCTGTCCCTGAAGTGTGACAAACATGTACACTACTACACTGCACACAATACATAAGCACATACCTGAACAATTTAACTGTAATACAAACTGGTTTGTCCAATCTAACACACATTCACTCACATACCCACTATTTAACTACACATACACTTAGACATACGAACGTATACAAATTCTATATTTGGTATCCATTTGACACCAGAAATCCTGGGAAGGCTGCTACTGTACTGTATGCAGCAAGGATAAAGATCTGATGGCTTAGCAAGACCTGACTCAGAGCCACTCACCTGAAGGAGCTTGACTTCTATAAGACCTGCAACAGTAGACAATGATACAGCATAAGAGATCAATACACATACGTACATATGACTGATACAGTCACTTTATCACTTTATTGCATACATAAAGTTCTGAAGAATACAAGAGACAGTTACTGGTAAAGGATATTGAGGTATGGGCTAAAGTCATTTGTATTGAAGGTGAGTTAAAATATTCAACATATTCTCCTTCTACAAGGTACATAGCTCCTAGTTCTGGATATTGTGATGTGGTGTACTGACTGGTAGGAAGGAGCGGGCTTGATGTTACCAAGGTGGATGTGGACGTCATCACTGTCAGTGTCGCTGTCACTCTCACCCGCAGCCTCCCCCTCCCCCCTCTCTTGGCCATTCACCAGCTCCTGAAGTGAGATACATATCATGTTCACATCTCAAAAATAAAGAGATGTCTGACGTAGCTCACAGTAATTCCTTGAAACTGTTTGTCTTCATTTCCTAAACTGAGAAGTAATAAATAAATAATCAAACAAATTAACAATTGTTACCATTAATAATTAGATATACATGATAATTACTCTGATATACGCAATAGTATTGTTCTAGTCAGTTCGCTTCAAACCTCATCAATGATTTGTCTGCAATAGACAGCCCATCCTACAACATGGCCTAATGGACTTGTAATCCCTCCCAGAACAAGGGTCATAAAGCCAGTAATGCTATCATCGAATGGGACTGCTATCGCAAACAACTCAAACACACATGTCGCAACACATATACAATACATATACAATATATATACACACAATATATACAATAGACATTCTTACTCTACATACACGTGTATGCAGTTGACAGATTTACATAACAAAAAAGGGAAACAACTGATTCATTGACACAAATCAGAGAGGTACTATCAGTTCTGTCCTCATCCTAGAACAATACTACTGCATACACACACAGACACACAGAGGAAGGATAATACTATTCATCTGTTACCTAGCAACACAGGCTATATCACTAATACTGGAGCACACTTAGCAGAGGCTATCTTAAAGGTATTCCATGTAACCAACTTTAGACCCATTTATACACTGCATATACTAGTCAAGTAAATGATCACCGATTACTGAAAGTTTTACACCAGCCAAGTGACCAAAGTCTGCTGAGCAGCCAAAGTCCTATTGAAATGGCAACCAGTGATCTCATTCAGACTTCACTAAAAGACAACTAAACTGTATTGCACAATCACACACGAGCTGTTTAAACACAAAAATCATGTTCTTCAGTGCTAGCATATTTCTGTGAGATCAAAGCGTTACCAATAAGCGGTCATAATAATCTAATTAACAGGCTTATGCATTTAATAATTCAAAATGGAGTATATATTTATACTGCATAGCAATGTATCTTACTATCTCATACGTACATCAGGTATGCATACCCAAACAGAATTTGATTGTATTTGTATTTTGTACCAATCTGAAGGTCAAGTAATGTATTTCATTCAATAACTCTCTTATTCCATTTAGTCTCAACTTTCAATTATGTATGGACATGCATTTAATGGGCTCTTTAATAAGGCTCACTGCGTAAGAATACATATAGATCAAATAGTCCACGCTCTGAAAAGTCTTTGAGTGACCTAGCTCGTACGTCCACATTAGCTTTGAACATCAGTGAGCACGTGACATGTTATCAGAAATGGTCCACACTTGGCACTTACGTGGTGCTGGGGTCATCGTGGCCGGGGCCCTCCAAAGCAACGACTGGATTTCCTAGCTCCTCTGAAGGCTCAACTACGAAAACGATTTGTTGGTAAAGCTTGTTACGCACCTCATGCATCTGCAAATACGTACCTTCGCCATACAGCCACTGCTCATCGTCTTCCATTTTTCAGACACACTTTGGACACACCTTCTTTTAACTAGGGGAATTAACCTATCAGATAAAAATGGCCGCCATAGTGTTTACTTTACTATTGCCTGTAATGGCAATTTTGACAATGTGTGATGGCGGAAGAAGAAACGATACTTGTGTAAATAATGAATCAGACAGACTTACAGTATTCTACTCGAGGGTTACCAATAAAAGCATTTCTATTACCAAGCAGACGGATGGGCCTGCCATTCCGTGTGCAAATGTCAGGAGAGCAGGACTGGAAGCCAAAGATGTTGACGAAGAAGAATTTAGAAGTATTTTGGAAGACAGTGTAAAGTTAAAGGGTTGTGTACTAGTGTTATTTTACGGCAAACAATGTCCATTTTCCGGCGAAGCTGTTTTAAAAGTAAATGCTTTGGGGAGAAGTATCGACCTGTTTCCGGTAATAGCAGTAGATCTTCAGGAGAACTTGAGGTCAGTGAATGTGTACTTGTGAAATGCTCCTTTCATCTCGTCTCATTCATCTCGCAGACAAGTAGAGGCTAATGGTTTAGTCCTGTACCTCAGATAGAATGAGGTTTCCAAGTAACTTGGCAGTAGCATAACCCAAGTGTGACTGTAAATGTACAGCTGCTGAAATTGAATTAATTACTAATTAAGTTGCCTTTGTTTCCCATCTCTTGTCAACTGTATTCTGATTGGCTAATAGCTCTACTGCTAACCATACTGTATCTCTATATGTTAATGTATGCACTAAAGGATATATCATCTTGGAAAATCCTCCAGTGATATCAAGAAATCGGGAACAGCTTGAATTTATCAATGTCACCTGCAAGAGGGGTCTTCTATAGCTGAGCTAGTGTCTTTATTACTGTATACGACCTTTAATACCACAGAAATCACAAAAGGTCACTAGGGGATATTACACAACCAAGTAATGTAGTCTTATTTGGTTGGGAGACCGAAATCCTATTAAAATGGCAACCAGTGATTGCCTCCCAGTAATCCAAGATGACAAAATCCTCAAAAGAACCACAGACATCTGTTCCTCCCTCTTTAGGGCTCATAGGTGTGGTATGCTTCTGGTGGTGAGTTGCAATGACTGTCTTCAACTTATTATCCATCACAAGTAAAGATGGAGGCTGCAGTCTAGGCGAGACTGACTGTTCATAGTTTATGCAGAAAGCCTGTGCAAAGGCTATGATATGAGACCTTTCATGTCCCCTCTTCCAACACTGTGAAGACTTAATTTGTGGTGTGAGATACAAAATTGGAGTGTGGATGCATAGCCTTAAGAGGTAGAAATTGTAATTGTTTACTGCAAGCCATGTTGTCTTTCTTTCACTTTCTTTTGAAGAACGAATGTCAATGGATGTGTGAATGTTAGACGGGTTGTGTCTGCACATTCCTGGTAATATTCACGTATTATGTGTAATTTAGCACTAGTTTATAGACCAGCGAGTGTGATATGGTAGTGACATTGTACTCTACATTCTGCCCATGGAGTAGCTCTGTCTTGACGGTTCTCCCTTGCTATACACAAATTTGTAACTTATCTGGTCTCTCTTTGTTCAACAGTAAAATGTGAAGCCTAAGATTTCATATGTATGAATGAAACAGCGAGGTCTTCAGTAAAGGCTTATTGACTTAATACATCCCACCCACCAGTGCGGCTGCTTTATGGTTAGTCTCTCAGAGGATGGTCACCTTAACTCAATAAAGAGACAATGATTATGATACCTGCCTCTTGTGAGTGAAAGATTTTAGGATTTCTTTGATGGAGGTCACTAATGATTAACTATTCTTGAGAGCTGGTCATGGTAGAGGAATACGTTGCAATGATCCTTCATGTCGATAAAACTCCAATAAGTGTTAGACTGTGTTACAAGTACTGTAGAAAATGATTTGTACTGGATAGAAACTTTAGCTAAAGTTTGGTAACTATCTCCTTAATTGCTATTAATCACAAGTGCTCTGACAGTATGTATTGAAGTGATTCTATTTATTGTGTTCCTAGTACCCAGATAGATGTCTCAAGTATAAACAACATACCTAGTCCTCATGCTTCCAGTGTTCAAATATTATCTAGAAACTGATACAGTATGTATTATATAAATGGTGCTTCAGATCATTGGCTGCATATTATGCATATGTACATGTTCAAATGTTGGTTGCCATGACCACACTTGACCACAGACGCCTGTAGACCCTATATATCTCTGACATGCCATGTTTACTCTGTCATAATGTCTGCCAGTTAATTAGCTAGATTGCAGGTGATGTAATTAGAGCTGGGACAAGTTGGCATGTGTGATGCACAGTGGATAAACTTGCATGAATAGCTCAGTTTTTCTTTTCTCCAGGTTATCTACCGACTATGTCGTAGCCTACTATCCCACACTGGTCCTCTATTACATGGGAAAGGTGGCAAAAAGGTTTGATCTGTCTTCCAATTTAACAGTTACGAGGAGCAGCATTTCAAACCTAACAGGTGACTTATTAGATTAATTTTATTTTGATGCTGTAGAAATGAACTTCTGTTCAGAGTAAACAAAAAAGTAATCAATTACCTGATAACATCTGCACACAGCTGATGTGCAGCCCGACCCTGAGCCACAAGTTGGAGTGTAACAAGATCTGTAGCTCTGTAACCCACAACTGACACATTCCCTAACCATAGAATAGATAACCAGTAACCTGGTATATACTGACCTTGAATAGTACTTTTCTATATTTTCACATTACTGATATATTGTGTCTGTCCTTATGCACACATAATTTTGTTTGGTCTTAAAGAGGGGTTGAGTGTTTAGTGGGTTAGACTTGTACCAATTCGGGGTTTATGTAGGTGGTTTTATTTAATAACCTGTATGGCCAAAGTAGTCATTTCAAAACCTCTTCTTGCTGTGATTTGTTTACTCTATAGTACTACTAGAATATTGCAATAATATTTGTCAACTAAATATGTCATATTGCCTTCTGAAACTGTAATCTAATCACAAAATTACAGTGATAATGGAATCTACAGTACATGCCTAAATCCAATAGATATACTGTCAAGAGCTCTTGTTGGATGTTACAAGGCTGAGAAGAGAGACACACTATTTTCTATTTGATTACTTGTACTTCTGCATGTATCCTTGATCTGGTGTACCCTATCCTCTAATGTCTACATAGGTCTCACAGCAGATGAAGGTATAGCAGTTCAGGACAAAGACTACCAAGGTCCTGTCTCCATGGAAACCTCAAAGGCCATAGACTATGTCTTGATAGCAGCAATCACATGTGTGATTACTAATGTTATAGTCATGTTTGTCTACCGTACCACTGGGTGGAATCATATATGATATTTTTATTGTATTACTCTGTACGTCATGCAGTTAATTGATAACTGATTGCAGAACGAGACATCTGTAATATGCATTATTAATAAAGTGGTTCATTGCATCAGGTGGACTAATTGAATAAACCTGTTGAATATTGTATAAAGAAGGAAAACTGCAGCCCTCCAATTTGTTGTCCGTTGTTACATGCCTGATCATGAGTATATAAATCTAAGGCACTGTACTCCCTATAAGTCATGTATGGATGTATATGGTACTTGTACCGGGGAACACATCCATATATAAAGTACACTAGTACTGGTCATTGGAATATGCATGCATATTTAAATTTAGCATATACGTATATATATATATATAGTCAGTTAATGAATGGCTGTTATTATATATTCTTTAAAATCTTTGTTCAAAATAGAAAATTATTATTAAAAGATTGGTAAATTAGCCAGAACCACACAAAAACATAAACTTATAAGTGAATTTTAAGGAAAAAGATTTCAGATCATCAATTTGTAAAAAAGGAGTTTGAGATTGATATTGCTTTATATAAAATGACTACCATCTTGCGCTAGACAGGGGAATACTGGCGCTACAGATTGGGTCACTTGGAGTGTTTAATGGAGAAGCACTGGAGTCTGTTGGGAGGGGTGGGTGAGGAGGAACTGGAGGGGGACTGGAGTAGCTGTTGTTAAGGGGACTCCCCATTTGAAGTGTGTTTGGGCTGTAACTGTTCATTGGAACAGAGGTTGGAAACATAAAGTGATTTTGGTGGGAGGACCAGTGAGGAATTGAAGAGCTGTAAGGTGGTGGCAGGCTTGGTATCTGAGAACACTCAGGGTTGGGAGGTGTGCTGGAGAAGAATGGTATGGGTGGAGTTGTAGCTGACTTGGGTGCCATCAGAACTGAGTTGCAACTTGGAGGTATACCATGTACCATGTGAGGATGGAGGTCCAGGTGGGAGAGAGATGGGGGGAGGTGAAGTGTAGGTGGAGGCAATCCATTCTGTCCATTTAACACTCCAGCAGCTGCAGCTGCTGCTTGCTGGGTTGCCTTCTGTGCCCTCCTCCACTTAGCTCTCCTGTTCTGAAACCACACCTAGAAGGCCAAACAGGTAACCTCAAAGTATATACTTTCAAGTGAATATATAGATCTTATTAGATGAACAGATCAGTGCCTGAGATATATAGAGTAGTAAGTGAGCTTTGAAAGGTTTCTACTTACCTGGACACGAGCTTCAGTTAGGCTTATTCTCATTGCTAAATCTTCTCTCATAAACACATCAGGATAATGTGTCTTTGAAAAGGCAGTTTCAAGCTCCTGAAGCTGATAACTGGAGAATGTGGTTCTGAATCTTCTCTGATGTCGACGGATTGGTCGAGAGCTAAGACTGCTTCCCTTGCTTTCGCTATCACTGGTTGGTTCTGGAGACACATTCCCACTGCTTCCAGTGCTGTGCTTCTCCTCAGACTTCTCCTGATCCAGTGGACTGGAGTTGGAAGCAGTAGATGTGGAGACAGCTTCTGGCATCATTTAAACCAAAATTTCAGGACAACCAAGGTACAGCTTCTTAAAGTGGGCTGCTATTTGCTCTAGGTTGTCATGCAGTGCTTTTATAAGACCTCAGGGACTGATTACGACACCTTTATCAATATACTGTGGTTTCACTATGAATACAATTAATTGTAACCTAAAGGAAGTCAAAATTTGTGTGATCTGTATACTTTGGCATACATGGCATACTTGCAAGTAAATATTTTAGATATTTAGTATACTTACATTATTTGCTTTTCAAAATATTCCATGTATATCAAATATATCCATATTTAGGTGTATGTACACATATATAGCAGCTGAATATCCACATTTATTGATATGAAAGTTAAAGACATACATAATGAATACAATTAAAGACTTAGACCTGATTAAAAGGTTTTATAACACCCCCCCCCCCCCCCCCATATCTGTACCTGTTTTATTGCAGGCTAAATGTTGTGCATATGTTATCTGAATATGTATATAGATTATAACACAGAAACTGATAAATATAAAGACATCTCTTTTGCAATACAAAGAAACTTCAAATCCATAGATAAGATCTAAGAATTACAGGAACAGATAAATAAACAATGATTTAATAACAGGCTAATTTCGTTAACAAATTAATTATATACAACTATCCACAAGCTTTGATCTATAATTATAGCCAATTATCACCACACTCTTATTAGCAAAGGGCTTTCAGGAGAGTTTGAAGGTATTCCAGGAATGCAAACACAACAAGAACAACTTGCATTCAACGTACACTGAAACTTTACCAAACACAACTCAAAAGGTCTATAAAGCTATGCTGCAACCATTACAATAAATCTAAAGTTTTGGATAATTATGATTAAAAGCAGGTATTCAATAGAGGGTAGTATATATATTACAACTATAAGATGGAACTCCATTGGAAGATTACAATTATGAGCATGGACTCTCTCCCAGTGTTCTGTGGAGAGGTGTGTGGCAGGAGCCGGAGGAATGTAACCTGTATGAATAGTAAATTGCAATATTTTGAGGTTGAATATTACAGGCAGTATCAGCCACATTCTTCTGATAAATATCTTATCGGGTGCATTTTAACAATATTCATTTTTAGTAGGTCTATGTCACAACCTTTGGGAAAATGTAATAGTATTCATTGTTAGATATGCCTTAAAGAATTGTCATGAGAATTGAAGCTCCAATTGTAAGACGTGTATATAACTCAATAAACCTTTATAGTTAGTGTCTACTTAATTATATATACAAACAAGTGGCTCTGACTTAGGTATTTCTGCTTTCTGCATGGTCTGGCAGAGATGGGTCTTATGAGCTCTATGAGCTCTATAGATCATGAGAGTGGGCTGCGGTTGACAGGTGAGGTGGATAAAAAGCCAAATGCAACCAGAGTCAAGATTGATAGATAAGCTTAAAGATTAACTAAACATGGAGTACCAGTAGCTGAGGTGCCTATTATTGCAAAATATTTGCAAATATATATGAACCATCCAATGTATAAGTGTAACCGTGGGACAGATCCAGTTATATATACAGTATTTTAAAATATAACACTTGCAGGAATTCTGTTACAATCAAAGCTAGTCTTGCAGTAACAGTTACATATTTTTAATTTAACCCCTGCACTACATTTTAATCCATTTAATTAATAAGGTATTACTCCTTAATTAGTACAGCAGGATATCATTATTGTGCTAATATGTATCGGAGAACGGATCCTAACTACCTTGTACATACAATCTTCACACGTACATTAACTTAGGCTCAGTCCTAAAAATAAACTGTATAATTGAATCACAATTTAGCCAAACACTAAAAAGGAGCCAGTAACTTTCAATTATAAATATCCATACATATACTGTTTGGTTGAAAATTAATTTAATTACAATATGTTTGGATAATAGCCATTTAGCTGGTCCTTCAGTAGATAATAGATCAATACTCCTCAACTGTTACATTGTCTCAGTATAAGGTGCTGATTATACAGTGTTCCTTACAACAATACAAATCAGGACTAGCATTGTAACAGCCAATTAAGTAAAAGAATACTTTAAATTAGATAGCAATCAATAGTGGTATCCATAATGTAATGATGACAACCACTGCATAAATCTTTTTCAGCTAAATATCCATAATGCAGAATGTATTTATTTTTGGGAGTGGATGCACCTACATGTAAAATATATGTACATTACCAAAGTAATGACAGATGGCCACTACTATATATTAAAAGGTCTTGAATTAACTGACTAATGTTCCATTCTAATTTCTTGAAATACTTATATACAGTAAAAAATTGAGGTTCATTGTAATTGTAAGGAATTTGATGTTGCACTCATAAGAGGTAGTATTTTGACATATACAGTGAGTAGGTGGTATACATTGTGTAATAATAGTACATTGCCATGGTAACTTGGAAAAGGTGCAAGTGGATGCATTTAGGTTTCAACATTCAAACATCAATACCATTGGTCCACATAAAGGAATAGCATTTAGTGGGCTTGGTGTACATTGCTTATCCAATTGATAATAAAGTTAGAATTCTGTCATCAGCAACACTTTGAATGCACTATTAACCTACAAATCATATCAAAAGATTCATTACAGGTGACCTTCCAAACAGTGAAAGCCAACAAAATTAGAGTTGTGTCCTCCAATTATGCCATCTCCCATCATCCTAACTAAGGCTGTACTACGTACAACATCTCCCATCATCCTAACTAGGGTCATATAACTTTATATACTTAATTAAGGCATACATTGCACCATGGAACAATCTAGCAATACTTGCAGTATAGAAAGAAAACGAAAATCATCATTTGCTCTCTGAACTTTGGAGAATATCCGAGATCCTCACCACAGAGGATACAGGAATATACATGCATTGTAGAAAACATTGGCCTCAATAGCTTAGAGGATCTGGATACATATGTATATTATTGTCGTTGTATGTATATACCTTATTGATTTATGCTAATCAAATCTATAAAAGTAAAGCACAATTGGCACGACGGATAATAATTATGTAGGTATGCATGAACTTGAAACCAACTGTATAGGAGGCATAGTATATAGTAGAATTAATGTCAATAAACCTTATAGACTATATATGGATAAGGTTAAGTAGATAAACTCACTTATAAGATTATAATTATTATGGCAGACAGATGAGCTAGTCCAGGAGGATATATATAATAGCAAGAATACACACGCTGGAAAGATAGAAGCCAGCAAAAACCTCTTAATATATATCAGAGAGGGAAGAGCTATTTAACCTCAAGCAGCCATATTACACAAAAAGTCAGAAGGTAAACTATAAAGTCTTAAAGAGCATTAAAGTGAAAAAATACATGCTTTGGCTGGTACATTGTAACTATAGGCAACTTTAACTCTCATTGCAGATGATCTAAGATGCATGATTTATAAAGTTATCTGTTAAAGAGAAAATGCATACTTAGCAATTAAAGCAAATCTAATAGATTAAACAAGATGAGTTTGGCTTCAGTTTGGAAACAGAAAAGCCTCTAAGTGAATCTTTGAACAGAAAAATTAATAGTCTGCAATGTCAATCTGCAGAGGCTATATACTAATCCTGACCACGTAGCTCAGCATCAATTTAGCACACTACAGCAAAGGAAAACTTTAAAGTGAAGTGATAAAACAGTCAACAGTGGAAGTAAACTTCAAAGCATATGAAATTTACAATGTATGTATCCATGTGCATATATAGATACATACCATATGCAGCAGTGGTGGACAGTATAGTATAGTGTAGGACAGTATAGTAGGGTAGTGTGGTGACCGCCAAACAGCTGGGGACTAACAAGCTCTAATTGACGATAATTTGTACAGTGAAGTGATAACAGTACAACACAGTTATTAAATTTCTCCTCAGCGCACACAATGAGCAGTACAATGACACAATGTCTGATCTAACCTGTTATCAAGGTAAGCTGAACTACCAACTGTAACTGATTTAATAAAGCACATTAGCAGTGAAACAAGTTATATTTTGAGGCCGCTAGCTCACAATCTGTAGAACATGACATAAAGCAACTGTTGATGTAGAGTAACTTTATTCTTTGCCTGATGTAGACCACCACAGTCTACATAAGACCACCCCTTTTATAGTTATAGTCAAAAGTGAGATTACAAGCATACTTGCATGTAAACATGCAGTGGACACCTACAAAGGTATATAGTGGAGCTATAATATATATGGGCCCATTTTTGTAATGAATGCAATCCAACAAAAATAATTTCAGAGACACTATATATTCTGTTGCCCACCAAATATGCCAACCAGATGCAGACTATGTTATCACATATTACTCAATCACTTAATAACTTAGGAACTCAAGCTATATAAGATCATCATGAGTTGTCACATGACCCAAGACACACATATAAGTGTCAAATCTGTGCACAGGAATGTACTCATTGCAGTTGGTTCAGCAAATTGCTGCTAAATTAACTAATGTATTTACTAGAAGTGTAAATTCCATTATTAAGAAATTACACAAACATAATAGAGCACTGTAAAATGTATTTAAAGTGTTAAGGCATTACAGGTCAAAGGACATTTAAATAAAATCAATTTACATACATTTTGCTACAATGAAATGATTGGACAAGATTAAAAATAAAATATCTTATAATTATAATTAATTACAATGTACACAGTTTACAAGTAATATAGAGCAATTTACAATGCAGTTGGCTTGCAAAAGCAGGTATAACCTCAGCCTGAATAAAAAAGCATTGTGTAAAAATAAGATTTTGAGCTGTTATATAATCCTTCAAGTTTCCCCTATTCTGCTTAACACTCAGCCAGGAATGTGTTCAATGTGTACCTCAGCTGTTAGGTGGGCAGTAGAATAATGCTGATTTATCTTACTGATTAGGTTACTGGGGAAACTAATGGGAAAATATGCGAATCAAGAGAGAGCGTTTCTGGGAAAATATTAGATTTGGGTCACCGTTGCACTTAATTAGTAGTACAAATAGAACAAATTAATGGATTTCTTTGCTGTTAAATTTAAACTACAACAGCTTTTCTGAGAGCTGCATCATCCCTTTATGCAAAACTGATCCACTTTCATCTGCAAATCTAATCCTTAGTGCATGATGGACAAACTGATTTGAGACACTCAAGGAGTGATCTCACCCACTGAGAAGAAAGATAGTGCTCTGAGTTTAAGAAGAAGCCCTTAGAATCCATCGTCTCATATGCTGACTTAACTGTTGGGAGACAAATCTTTGAACTGGTGTTGCACCACTAAAATAACATCATTATTTACAAAGGTTTAACCTCTAGATTGATAAGTATCCCCAGATTAAACCCAGAAGGGGCCACAAAAATGTCCCTTGACCAGGAAGCTTGGAGGAATAGAGCAACTTAAAGCATCAAAAGGTGGATGCATTGCTCATTATCTAAACTGTATGGCCAGTTTGACAGCTATGGCATGCTGCTATAAAATGATCCATCAAGAAGGAAACCTACGCATATAGCTTTGCTACTAATTGAGTCAGTATTATACTGAACATTTAAAGTGAAAAGTACAATTACATAATTAAAGCTTTAATTTTCACACTTTCAGATAGCTAGTACGTAGCAAGATGAAGTGGGACAATAAGGAAGAGCTACTTATGTAAGTAGTGATGCTCCAGGACCAGTGACTATAGTATAGCAACTCATTCTGCTAACATGCTACACACACTACAACACCACCTCATTTTATCACTCTAAATTTAATCACATACAAATAGCCCTCCATGCTAATAGCCATGCTAATAGTATTAAAATAGTAGAATAAGAAGAATTTAAATGATCATTACAACATTACAAAGGAAATACTTTACAACTGTTATCGTCTGAGGCTGTTACAAGAATAGAATGAATCCTGCAGAATTAAGAAAGAACAGCACATTTAATATGGATTATCTATAACAGAAAACTGCAAACTGTATATCTTAATTGCCAGGAATTATATCTTCAAATAAAATTGTCCTATCAAGGTTTACTCAATGTGCAAATCACACATAGGGCTAGCTAAACTGTATTTATTGCATGACTGCATAAAGTAAGTGTAGCAATCATCTAATATATAGATATTCACTGCATGTCTAATGGGCAATTATTGGGTAATAGGTTAATCAGGATTGATTGTCTTTTTAAACTTTGTCCTGTACAATTTTTGTGCCAACTATCACATGATTGTCATGTGACATCATCCATCATGGGGTTTTGAAACAATAAAGCTAAAGCTTTGTCTAAACAGCAGCCATAGAGGCGCACCATCCTTATCAAAGCTTATAAACACACTTTATTATTCTGTTGGCCTTAAAATCACTATGGCTAATAAACAAGTCAACCACAAGAAACATTTTGCCATGCTCCATTAATTAAAGGGACTTACTCATTAACTGAAAGGTCAAGTATGGCATCTTTGTGTCCTGTCCATTCCCTCTCTATTCTCCCAGTTCTGCAGTCCCACTGACACACTACTCCATTTAAGGAGCCACTGTAGATCACAGGTTGATTTTCTGACCAAACAACTTTGACGTGACCACTCTGTACCATATTAGCAAAAGTAACATCTTGTCAAGTATTTCAGTTACTGTAAAACTATAATTAAATCATCCTTAATCAGAAAGCAAAGCAGACCACGAAATGAAAACCTGTTGTCATAACTTGGCAACAGCAAGTGATAATTGAAATTGTATTTCCCAACACTAGCAGCTGCTACAAGAATTCTTCTACAAATATTTAGCAGTTTAATTAAGTCTTTTAATTATAATTATAATATCTGCATTCCTAAAGGACACGCTGTATGTGTCTTGCAAGCTTATGTAGATTTTTACAGCTATCCATTTCTGCACCTGTTTGGGTAGGAATGTCTCACCTGGTAGGGGTAGGAATCCCTCAGCTTTTGGGAAGGTAAGTCCCAAATGGAAAGTGTTCCATCTAACATTGCCACCGCTGCCAATGGATTACTATATACAACATAAATCCCAAATTAAACCTCTACATATAAACAAATAAGCAGTGTTCAGGAGAGCCAGCCCATTTAACAGTAATATTTTTAATCCACCATTTTCCTATATACAAGTGTGGTAGACATGCATGCATTATATTATTATTATTATATGTACGTACCATACTGCACTCTGCATATATTATTAATGTATCTTATATGTACATTTGAGATTTAATCTTGAAAAGATCAAAGTATATACAAAGTATATAGCGGCCGTTAAAATAGAACTCAGATCTGAATATTATCACTACCCGTTTCTCTGCTGATGAGCTACAAGTGTCTGTACTTGAACTAACATCTTACTGAAGCCAACAGACTCAACTGAGTTCTCCTTTTCCTCTGTAGCAGCTTTACCTGGAGTTGTGAGATCTGCTATCACCTAGACAATAAGAGGCAGCCAATCAAATCACTTGTAATCTTAACTATCAGAGATTGCAATCAGAATTCTAGCCAAAACACTATATGTCTACCCCAAGTCAAAGATCAGAGGAATGGTATCACATGACCCTAAGTCAAAGATCAGAGGAATGGTGTCACATTTATTTTAATGTGTGCAAGTGCATGCATTCGTTTTATTACCCACAATGAGCAAGTGGAAAAAGATTAATAGATACACAAATTTATTAGATATTCATTATATAGTCCAATAGCACCACATATACAACTAACATATTCATTCCATAT
The DNA here is from genome assembly GCA_947172415.1 of Chondrosia reniformis. NCBI lineage: Eukaryota > Metazoa > Porifera > Demospongiae > Chondrillida > Chondrillidae > Chondrosia > Chondrosia reniformis. The sequence goes on from OX359196.1 coordinate 7,492,593, forward strand.
ATCACATCAGCTAACATATTCATTCCATATATCACATCAGCTAACATATTCATTCCATATATCACATCAGCTAACATATTCATTCCATATATCACATCAGCTAACATATTCATTCCATATATCACATCAGCTAACATATTCATTCCATATATCACATCAGCTAACATATTCATTCCATATATCACATCAGCTAACATATTCAGGTACCTTACAAGCTAATACACTCACATCTCCAGAGGAGCAGCTGAACAATTTAGCTATAGCATCTGAGCATCCGTACATCCCTACTACACCGTCTTGCTTTGCTGCAGTGCAGGTCACAGATCCTCCTCCTGTAGCAAGGACACAGAAGTGAAGAGTAGCTGTACCCCACCTCCAGCTGTAGAGAGACCTAATTGTGCTAATAAGCTCACTAATAGAGATGCATTTCAGATCAAAACGTTTAGGTTAAAAGTTTTCCAAAACAATTCCGTCCAGATAGCCTTAAGCATGATGGATAGAGTTTCAAAACTGTGATCTAATTAATACCTTGACAGACTGATATACTTTTATTTTCTTTCATGTTCCAAATCTTAATAGCTCCATCTTCATAGCCAGCAATCATTCTAGTGCCTAGGAATAACATAGAATATTAAAAGACGCATACCTTATAATGGTGGGCAGAGAATGCAGGCTGTAATAGAAGGAGTATATTAACACTTATCATTAAATTAGTAGAGCCTGGCAGATTGAAATTTGAAGCAAACTGAATTGCCAGTAAATCCCCAGTATGATGTTTCATCTTCCTATTAGCAGACTGTGGAGACTGCCTCAAATACACTACTTGTGGCTCCAATACTAATAATACTATAATATTACAATCATGCATAGTATTCATAAAAATGCAAATGATGACTAAGAGGTTGAGTGGGTGGATCTTGGAGTAGGATTATTGCTACATGCCATCACTATGACTACGCTAAAGTCTTAGGCCAGACATTATAGATACAAAGAAGTTGGTTAAATCCTCTATCTTGTAAGAGGACAACCCTGCAATAAGAGTGGTCAATAAATTAGAGGTCTCAGCAGGACACTGCTATAACACACCATCAGGTAGGAGAGATCCACTTGTGCAGTCTGGTCCATGGCCTGGTAATATCTTGCACTTCCCGTCCGGAACCTGCCACATCCACACCTCTCCACCGGCTGTGCCCACCAACAGTACCGGGGCCTGAGAGTGCCACATCATCCACTAGCCAGGAGGAGAGGCAAGTCAGAGATGAATCAAGACCTTAAGACACAACTGTAGTGTGTGCCAGATGAGCTAGTAGATTTGTATGAGTTGGTAGATTTGTATGAGTTGGTAGATTTGTATGAGTTGGTAGATTTGTATGAGTTGGTAGATTTGTATGAATTGGTAGATTTGTATGAGTTGGTAGATTTGTATGAGTTGGTAGATTTGTATGAGTTGGTAGATTTATATGAGTCCTGCTGCTATCCCAGTTTTCCCAAGATCCAACTTTGGAATAAAAATAAAACTTGTGGTTTCTTATCAGCATATTAGATCACTTTTTTGGTCAAAACATTTAGAAGGTTCAAATAGACTAGAATCACATTCATCTTCCACTGACTATGCTGCATTTTATATGAATGGCTTGTCTTTCAAAGGAACCAATCAGATTATGAGCAGAACTTACAGAAACATCAGCAGTTTCTAAATTGATAATGTGTTTTCCATCTCCAGCTGCCCACACCTGTACAGTTCCTGACATGTCTGCCGTGCAGAGATACTTGTTACTGCTGTTATATCCACAAAAGGTTACAGAATCCTTGTGACCTAATTTAATGTGACACCAAAAAAAATAAAAAAGAATAATTTTGTCTGGAACTAAATGAGTAATGCTTTGAAGTTGATCAAATAGGATTAACATCACTAATTTTCACCTGAGCATTCAAATGCAACATCACCCTGAATAGTGTCCCACACTAGAGCTCTATTATCTTCTCCTCCGCTAACAGCAAGCTTGCCAGAACTGTGCACGTCCACTGAAAACACTGAACCTAATGAAGTGGATCACATTGCAACAAATGATATTATAGAGGCTCTTTGCTGAGCATAGAATATAGAAATATTGGTCAGTGATATTAGAGAGGCTCTTTGCTGCAGATACATACGCAGAATATAGAAATATTGGCCAGTGATATTATAGAGGCTCTTTGCTGCAGATACATAGAATATAGAAATATTGGCCAGTGATATTATAGAGGCTCTTTGCTGCAGATACATAGAATATAGAAATATTGGCCAGTGATATTATAGAGGCTCTTTGCTGCAGATACATAGAATATAGAAATATTGGCCAGTGATATTATAGAGGTTCTTTGCTGCAGATACAGATTATAGAGGCTCTTTGCTGTGGATACAGTACATAGAATATAGAAATATTGGCCAGTGATATTATAGAGGTTCTTTGCTGCAGATACAGTACATAGAATATAGAAATATTGGCCAGTGATATTATAGAGGCTCTTTGCTGAGCATAGAATATAGAACTACAGAACAACTAGAGGTTCAATGTTGTACACATTTATGTAGTTCTATATTAAGCTAATGAGTGTAATCACAGTTATTAATAAGAAAGTTTAGGAAATTATTCATTTGTTTATCCCAGGAGCTGCAATTACATTCATTAGCCTAATATAGAACTACAGACCACGTATCTGTAGCAGTTACATATGCTAGCTACTAAAATGGCCGCTGGACGACAACCACAGTGGAGACACACTTCAAACAGGAGCAGCATGTAAAAGAACTGGTGGTTGTAGATACACACACGTTTCATTATTAGCACTTATTTGAATGACTGCATGTATGTACATGTCTTATATGCATGTTAGTCTCATCAGAAAGTAGCATGTATAATATTCATATATATACGTACATATATATGGATGGATGGATGGATGGATGGATGCATGTGTTTATATGCACATGCTATATATGTTAATCTGTACATGTGCATCAGTGTCAAAGCAAGGCAGTTCTCACCGAGAGATTCTACTGACCTTTATGTTGAGCAAATGTACATGCAGAAACATCTGGAATGTCTTCTTCAGGAGCTAGAGTGTCTTCTCCAAATGGTTCTTCAACCGCCATATCTTCCATATCTTCTATTGGTACTGCAGAACGAGAGCACATGTTAAAACATGCAAAATAGTTCAAGTGGAAGACCCCACTAACACAAGGACATGCGGTTAATGATGTTCTACAACGAATGACTTCTTACATTCATCATCTGTTAGCTCAACGATGTCATTTTCGTCATATTCTATCTGCTCTCCCTCGTCGTCCATTTTGTCAATTTTGATCGAGTTGTCTTTGTAGATACACAAAATGGCCTCCAGACTTCAAGGCCTTGCAATTGTGGGTAGATTTGCCTTACGACTCGCTGTTAGAAACCTTTCTAGCGGAAAAATTGATCAGGAAGCTTTTAATTCTGTAAGTGTTAGCCAGATTTTGTTTCCTTATCAGCTGTGTCACTTCCTTAGACGAGACATCGGCAAAGTACAAGTCTTTCACCCCATTTATTAATGTCATTATTCAACCGTGTTTGTATATACGTCCGGTTTAATGTGATAGCAAAGTATTATTAGTTTAAATAAACATTGAATTAAATGGCTTTATTAATTAATTAATTAATTAACTAATAATTAAACTCAGAATGTGCAATGTTTGTGATTGAAGAGTATAAAGTGGCAATCACGTGACCTATTATTGTTGGACAAGAGTGAGTCCCTCTCATTATAAGCAAACAAGGTGTGGTTAGTGTCTACTAATGAATTAAAGCTATAATTCGTTTTTATATTTCAAAGAAGATATAACATATATACAATTAATTCTTGGTAAACCATATATGAAATTGTAACTCCAGGTGACATGATTTTATAAGTGGGCCAGTTTTTTCAAGCCTGTTTATAAGCAGTTGGCTTCTTAGGAAATCATACATGATTCCCCATCTCTTATGTAAACACCATATTAATTATAGGTTTAAGAGCATTCAGTAAATATTACATCATTAATTAGTAATCCTTTTATACTGCATGATGTAATGTTGTGCTGAGCCTTATTTCTCTGCCACTTAATGACTTTATTGTGTTTTCTACCCCACAAAACCACAACCTGGCAACCTGGAGAGAGATTACTTTGGCTGCTTTCCTAATCTCTTGATCAGTCAAGTTTGGATGTTTGATGTCATTAATTAACATATAGATAGTAATTGGAATTTAATATGTAATCATTATCCTTCACCAAATGACTGAGAGTTTAAGGTATTGTCTTTTATTAGTTATCAATGGTGATGGATCAGAATTATATGCACTTTATCAAAATGATAAGTGACCTCCATAAGCCTTGGCTAAGGATCAGTGGTGGATTTAGGGGGGAGGAGTTTGAGTTTATATTTGCCATATTCCTTAAGTCAGGGCTAAAGATCTGACAGTGAACTGAAGGACATTTTATTGCACTAAGCCTCCTGTGCAAAGGCTATGATAAGAAGTGAAAATCAGCTTAATAACTTCCACTTATCAGCTCCACTGGTGTTGCATAGAGACACTTGTTAATGCACAACTTTAACAGCTTTGTGTGCATAGTTTTGAATGTCCACATTTCTTTGTTTTAGCTATTAAAGAAGAATAGTTTGGTGTTGTTCATGAAGGGAGTACCATCCACCCCAATGGTAAGTTACACTGAATGCTTGAAGCTTATAGATGCATGTAACATGTTTAGTACCAATATAGGCCTTTTATTGTAGAATAGCAGTAGTATGTAGGAAAATGGTTTTAGATGACTCTTCCATAAGGTGCTATACGTAATCCAGTGCCAGAGATTCTCTGTGTAATGGCTAATATAGTTGATGCTTCCGTTTATACATACATAGAGTACATGCAGGCACTTGAGTATTCTAAATATATAGTTACCTGCTATTGGCTGTTGTATGTGTTTGTACGTACGTATACTTGTTAAGTGCTCTTTCATGATTATTTTCAGTGCGGTTTCAGTAAATTGGTTGTACAGATCTTGAATATGCATGGTAAGTGAATAAGAGAATTATATAGGCAATATTGATGTCTGGCCCAGTGGAGACCAAGAGAGAGCTATATCCTCATCCATAGAGTTACAATGTGTTGAATTTGTCTATGATGCTCCAGGATCCATAGAGCTACAATGTGTTGAATTTGTCTATGATGCTCCATGATCCATAGAGCTACAATGTGTTGAATTAGTCTATGATGCTCCATGATCCATAGAGTTACAATGTGTTGAATTAGTCTATGGTGCTCCATGATCCATAGAGCTACAATGTGTTGAATTAGTCTATGGTGCTCCACGATCCATAGAGCTACAATGTGTTGAATTTGTCTCTGGTACTCCATAATCCGAATTTTATTACTATAGGAGTTGAAAATTATGATTATTATAACGTTCTGGAGGATGTGGAGTTTAAGGAAGCCATCAAAGAATATTCGTGAGTCATTTTATATATTTTGCTACAATGCAACACATAAAATTGTTAGATTCGTCTTTTTCTTTTTTCAACATTTTTAGAAATTGGCCAACATTTCCGCAGGTTTACATGAATGGCGAGTTTCTTGGCGGATCAGATATTCTACTTCAAATGCATCAAAATGGTAAGCAGTGTCTTTTAGTACTTATATTTACTTCCCATGTAAAAAGTTCATTCCATTTGATCATCATGAAATGGTTGTGGTTAGTTTGCTTAAGATTACATAGTAGGGGACATAATGCTACTAGAACTAGAGCAAGCCATTCCCTAAGCTTGGTCAATTCTCACTCACATGAATTTTTATGACCATCAAATCCATTTTTTCTTTTTTTCACTTTCACTTTTAAAAGTTGTTTATGCAATACTACTATTATACATACAAACACTTTGCATTAATAACCATAACATTTAGTCACCATTAATTTTACAGGTGTGGTATTTTTGGAACACAGATCTGCCCCATTTTCCCGGGGAATATTGTGTGTTCCGATTGTATTGTTGCATGATTTTCTGTTTTATTTGATGGATCTCATGACTTGCCCCAACCTGTATTGTAGATAAAGTAGAGTTAGTATTTGTTCTGTCTTGTCTTTGAATTAGGCGAGCTAATTGAAGAGTTGAAAAAGGTTGGACACGAATCTAAACTATCACAAGGAACATCATAATCGCCCACTGTATGTATTAATAGCCCAGCGGCTTTTATTGTTGTAATGATAAACGCACTAGCTGTAGTCATTTCCTGCATCAAACTTGAAGAGGTAGTAGATTCGGAATGAGGCTAGTTATTCTTAAAGACTACGATGGAACTAGCGAATGGGCGGCCAAGTACGTGAAGAAACGAATCGTCAGTTTCAATCCTAGTCCCGATAGACCATTCGTACTGGGCCTACCAACTGGTGAGTCCCCCTAGAATCTATAATGACTATTTGTATATGAGGTCATGCATGATCTAGTGTTCGCATAATCAAATCTACTGGTGCTCGACCGATATGCTACAAGCTGAGTGCAATACGTGGCCATATGACCACGGTTATGCCAGGGGAGGGGGGGCTTACATATTGGCTGGTGAATTAAATGGACACTGAATACACCACGCACACATATCTATAAAGTTTAGCTGATAACACATTCCCCTACCACTTGTACCTCAAGTCTGTGCTGAGTCAGTGATTGTACACCTGGTTGTGTGTAGGAAGCACTCCGCTAGGAATGTACCAGAAGCTGATAGAGTATCACAAGCAGGGGTTGGTATCCTTCAAGCACGTCATCACCTTTAACATGGATGAGTATGTGGGCATCCCTCGGGACCACAAGGAGAGTTACCACACATACATGTGGCAGAACTTCTTTAGCCAAATTGACATTGACCCAAAGAACGTGAACCTGTTGGATGGAAATGCCAAAGACCTCCAGAAAGAGTGTAATGACTTTGAAGCAAAGATCAGGTCATACGGAGGTGTTGAGCTGTTTGTAGGAGGTGAGTGCTGTTTTGGTACAAGTGAAGTATTATACATGTTACAATCCACTTCATGTTTTTGCATTTGTATATATTGTCACTTCACCAGATGACTTTCATGTATACACAAATATTACATTACCTATCTGTGAGACTATAGGATCAAAGTGTATGGTTGCTAGGTGATGGCTATTGTTTCTTGCTAGGTATTGGTGCAGATGGCCACATTGCCTTCAACGAGCCAGGCTCTTCCCTGGCCTCCAGAACAAGAGTCAAGACGCTGGCACAAGACACCATTGCAGCCAACTCTAGGTTCTTTGATGGGGACATTTCAAAGGTCCCTACTCAGGCTCTCACTGTAGGCGTTGCTACGGTGATGGATGCTAGAGAAGTAAGGGGCACTGCAACACTAGCAATCACCTTTATTTGAGCAAATTATTCAGACCAGTGTTACTGTATATGGGAAGAACTTTGAGTCAACATTTAGTACTTCAATAATATACAGTACTTGTTGTTATATGAAAGACTAGTTTTACCTGTGTCCCGCTCTCTCTAGGTAATGATTCTCATAACTGGCTCTAAGAAGGCCTTTGCCCTGTACAAGGCCATCGAGGAGGGAGTGAGTCACATGTGGACGGTATCCGCATTTCAGCAGCACCCCAGAACCCTCTTTATCTGCGATGAGGATGCAACTTTAGAGCTTAGGGTAAAGACAGTCAAGTACTTTAAAGGCCTCATGGAACTCCACAGCAAACTAGTTGATGACTAATTAAACATTTCGAGTCTAATTTATATTTGGTTGTGCATCCAGTCACACTCAATTAATATGTACATCTTAACAACTTGTATAGTGCATGATTGTCATTATTAATTTCTGAAAGCTTTGTACATGTCAACAGTTTAAAAGCATTTTTGATGAATAATTCTTTCTCCTTGTTCATCATATTCTTCTCTTGTGATCATCATTTGTTGGAAGGTGGGTAGATTTGCCAATATAGAACCACCCATCCACACACTGTATTTTCTCTCCGGAGGTGCTACAACCTTGGCCTTGGTGGCCCCTGGTACCAACTTCTGAACCTCCAGCTGCATCCTGTTGGCCATTCCCTGGTACATAGTGGTACCCCCAGACAGTATGATACTCTGAAACAAAGTACGTCTGATGTCAATGTCGCATTTCATTACTGAATTGTAAGTCAGCTCATGAATCCCAGCAGACTCCATTCCAATGAAAGATGGTTGAAAAAGAGTTTCTGGGCATCTAAAGCGTTCATTGCCCATTGTAATTATCTGGCCATCTGGTAGTGTGTAAGTTTTCTCTCCTCCATCTGATTTTGTGTATTTTTCCAATTCTTCTTCAAATGATGATGCCACATAACATAGCTTTTCCTTCATATCTTTGACAATCTCCTGTTCTGCGGAAGTAGTGAAAGAATAGCCTCTTTCAGTCAGCATCTTCACCATGTAGCCAGTCAAATCTCTGCCAGCTAGATTTATGCGTCCCACTGCATGCGGAAGGCCATGCCCTTCATATATGGGGACTGTATGAGTCACCCCATCTCCTGCATCCAGCACGATTGCTGTAGTTCTACCTGCGCTGTACAGTGCTAGGACCGCTTGGATAGCTACATAGAGAGCGGGAACATCAAAGTTTTCAAACATAATCTGTGCCATCCTTTCCCTGTTTGACTTTGGATTGAGAGGTGCTTCTGTCAGTAGAACAGGACATTCATCTGGCATCACACGAAGCTCATTGTGCAAGGCATGGGACCACACCTGAAGAAACAAACAACCATAAATTATCAAATATTAGACTAGCTTAATTTTCATATACATATATAGTTAGATATATAGATGTCTAGGTTAAACCTTACAGTTATTTATATAATTTAATATCCTACGGACTGTAATGTTTATATAATAATATTTAAATATTTTACCTTTTCCATGTTGTCCCAGTTAGTTACTATTCCGTGCTCTACTGGATAGGAAAGGGATAGGATTCCTCTCTTACTCTCTGCTTCATCCCCGATGTATGCCTCATCAATGCCCATACCATGCATAACCTCCTGATGTTTTGGCAGACCAACAACGCTGGGGAAAACTACACTTGGTGCATCTTGACCAGCAAAGCCAGCCTTTATCATTCCAGAACCATTGTCAATCACAATGGTACCGCACTCAGTGTCACTGTCATAGTCCATTCTCAGAAAGTAATTAGCCTCAGAGTCTACTCTTTGAGGGCCTACAGGTTACGACTTTAGTTCAGGCATCAAGACTACGATGGAACAGCAGTGGAATTTATGAGTTTAATTGCTAATTCTTTTAAAGGTATTAGACCAATGTATGTGATGCAGAGGAGGGTGCGATAGGCATAGCATGTGTACATATTCCAGACACCTTTGTGTATCGCAGGGGACACTTTTAAAGCCTCCATTCCTTCCACCTTTTCAAGACCTTCAAGTTTTGCATACCATCCAGTGATAGCTGCAACTACAGGAAACTGATTCTTCACATTAATGTGTGAAGCTTCAACTGAGCCAAAATGTATATATCCAAGTTACTCATATGATGAGAATGCTCATACATGTATATAGAGAGATAAATGGTGATGAAATCTGTATATAAATATTTATAAGTATCTAGAGAGCTGATAATTTTAACCAAACCTTTGCAAGGAATTTTAGATGTTTCAATGAATATATTTTCTGTACTAGTTGATTGATTAAAGTGTTGCTTCATGTAAAATAAAGCTGTGTTTTATCATGGAATATATATAATGGCTATATTGGCCTTTAATATGTCCATCAATCAAATATATACGCATTGACTAAAGAGTGTTCAATTTGCATATAGGCCACACAAAATATATACTAACCTTACATTGAGACCAGATACCTCATATGTATGTATATACAACACACTGTATGCACTACATGTAGAACATGCCAATATTATTTACGACAGAATCGTATATTATCCACTACATATTAATAATGCTAAGAATATGATATGATATTTTTTGCGCAGTATATGTATACATATATATATATACTAATTGAAAAGAAAAAAGTTATTGAAGTTTTCTGACATTCCTCTACCATATACATTAGGTTTTCTGAATTGTACAAACAGTTAGAAGCATTTACGATGTATTATAGAAACACCTGCTTCTTCATATTCCTTCATTGTAATCCAGCTTTCAGCAAAAGTGCTAAGATTGGCTAGGATTGATCCTCCCATCCACACACTGTATTTTCTCTCTTCTGGTGCAACAACTCTAACCTTGGTATTCCCTGGAGCTAGTGTCGTAATCTCCTTCTGAAGTCTTTCAGCCAATCCCTTGTACATTGTAGTACCTCCTGAAATGACTATATTATTAAATAGCTCCTTTCTCAGATCTATATCAGTCTTCATAATGGACTGGGTGGTCAGGTTATGGATGCCAGCTGCTTCCATCCCAAGAAAAGAAGGTTGAAAAAGACATTCAGGACAACGAAATCTTTCATTTCCCACTGTTATTCGCTGACCATCTGGGAGTGTATAATCTATCTCTAATTCTGAGCTCTCTTTGGCTTTGTCCATTTCTTCTTCAAAATCCAGTGCTACATAGCAAACCTTCTCTTTGATATCTTTGACAATTTCTCTCTCAGCTGTAGTGGTAAAACTAAGACCTCTTTCTGTTAAAATTTTCATCAAATAATTTGTCAAGTCTCTTCCAGCAAGATCCAGTCTCCCTACTGCATGGGGCATGGAATAACCCTCATATACAGGCACAGTGTGAGTCACTCCATCACCTGAATCCATCACCACTCCGGTGGTCCTTCCAGCACTGTAGAGAGCAAGCACTGCTTGAATGGCCACATACATGGAGGGAACATTGAAAGTCTCAAATAGAATACTGGTCATCCTTTCTCTGTTGGCTTTGGGATTCATGGGTGCTTCTGTAAGCATGACTGGACATTCTTCAGGTGTGCACCGGAGCTCATTATAAAAGGTGTGATGCCAAACCTGAAATAAACATTTAAATAATTTTAGTCTTTATATTAGGTCAATTGCAATGTAAACTTTTCAAATGTATGCATATATATATAGGGTACAGCTACACTTTGCTGCACATATATATAAAAATGATTTTAGTAAGGATGCATATTACATTGTACCTTTTGCATATCATCCCAGTCTGTTACTATTCCGTGATCAACTGGATATTTGAGGGTCAATATTCCTCGTTTGCTCTCTGCCTCATCTCCTATGAAGACATCCTTACTGCCCATCCCTATCATCACCCCTTGATGTCGGGGCTGCCCGACTACGCAAGGAAAGACACATCTAGGAGCGTCCTCGCCAGCGTATCCCGCCTTGACCACCCCAGAACCATTATCAATAACTATAGCTTCTCCCTTGTGCTCGTCTGAAGCATCACTTTCAGTGTCACTCATCGCGGTAAGAACGCTGCTTTGCTAATTCAATTGAGCGTGAATAAAGGTACGCAGATATATAAGATATATAGTTGCAAGGACCTGTTTAAATGACCCTTTTTGAAAGCTATAAATTTATAGTCTGGTGTGGAATTTGTGGCTGGTGCTATCTGTAAAGTCGGTATTTCATTAAGTCAGGGAGTTGTAACTGTCGAAGCCATTATAATGTATGCAGGATTCAACGCGGTGATCCCTTCATTCAAAGTATTTAAGTAATCAACTGTACATGTAGAGCTATATTAGACTATAGCTATATATCTTCCGCTTAAACGATTATATAATGCAATTAAAATATGTATATAGGCTAAAATTTAAGGTTAGTGTAAATGGTCTAGAGTATATATATATATGCATGTGACTATAACTGTTTAAGTTCTGTTATTACATTTACATGCATGTACCAACATATATGCAGTTAGAAGCATTTACGATGTATTATAGAAACACCTGCTTCTTCATATTCCTTCATTGTAATCCAGCTTTCAGCAAAGGTGCTAAGATTGGCCAGGATTGACCCTCCCATCCACACACTGTATTTTCTCTCTTCTGGTGCAACAACTCTAACCTTGGTATTCCCTGGAGCTAGTTTTGAAACCTCCTTCTGAAGTCTTTCAGCCAATCCATTGTACATTGTAGTACCTCCTGAGATGACTATATTATTAAATAGCTCCCTTCTCAGATCTATATCAGTCTTCATAATGGACTGGGTGGTCAGGCTATGGATGCCAGCTGCTTCCATCCCAAGAAAAGAAGGTTGAAAAAGACATTCAGGACAACGAAATCTTTCATTTCCCACTGTTATTTGCTGTCCATCTGGGAGTGTATAACCTATCTCTAATTCTGAACTCTCACTGGCTTTATGCATCTCTTCTTCATAATCAAATGCTACATAGCAAACCTTCTCTTTGATATCTTTGACAATCTCTCTCTCAGCTGTAGTGGTAAAACTAAGACCTCTTTCTGTTAAAATTTTCATCAAATAATTTGTCAAGTCTCTTCCAGCAAGATCCAGTCTCCCTACTGCATGGGGCATGGAATAACCCTCATATACAGGCACAGTGTGAGTCACTCCATCACCTGAATCCATCACCACTCCGGTGGTCCTTCCAGCACTGTAGAGAGCAAGCACTGCTTGAATGGCCACATACATGGAGGGAACATTGAAAGTCTCAAATAGAATACTGGTCATCCTTTCTCTGTTGGCTTTGGGATTCATGGGTGCTTCTGTAAGCATGACTGGACATTCTTCAGGTGTGCACCGGAGCTCATTATAAAAGGTGTGATGCCAAACCTGAAATAAACATTTAAATAATTTTAGTCTTTATATTAGGTCAATTGCAATGTAAACTTTTCAAATGTATGCATATATATATAGGGTACAGCTACACTTTGCTGCACATATATATAAAAATGATTTTAGTAAGGATGCATATTACATTGTACCTTTTGCATATCATCCCAGTCTGTTACTATTCCGTGATCAACTGGATATTTGAGGGTCAATATTCCTCGTTTGCTCTCTGCCTCATCTCCTATGAAGACATCCTTACTGCCCATCCCTATCATCACCCCTTGATGTCGGGGCTGCCCGACTACGCAAGGAAAGACACATCTAGGAGCGTCCTCGCCAGCGTATCCCGCCTTGACCACCCCAGAACCATTATCAATAACTATAGCTTCTCCCTTGTGCTCGTCTGAAGCATCACTTTCAGTGTCACTCATCGCGGTAAGAACGCTGCTTTGCTAATTCAATTGAGCGTGAATAAAGGTACGCAGATATATAAGATATATAGTTGCAAGGACCTGTTTAAATGACCCTTTTTGAAAGCTATAAATTTATAGTCTGGTGTGGAATTTGTGGCTGGTGCTATCTGTAAAGTCGGTATTTCATTAAGTCAGGGAGTTGTAACTGTCGAAGCCATTATAATGTATGCAGGATTCAACGCGGTGATCCCTTCATTCAAAGTATTTAAGTAATCAACTGTACATGTAGAGCTATATTAGACTATAGCTATATATCTTCCGCTTAAACGATTATATAATGCAATTAAAATATGTATATAGGCTAAAATTTAAGGTTAGTGTAAATGGTCTAGAGTATATATATATATGCATGTGACTATAACTGTTTAAGTTCTGTTATTACATTTACATGCATGTACCAACATATATGCAGTTAGAAGCATTTACGATGTATTATAGAAACACCTGCTTCTTCATATTCCTTCATTGTAATCCAGCTTTCAGCAAAGGTGCTAAGATTGGCCAGGATTGACCCTCCCATCCACACACTGTATTTTCTCTCTTCTGGTGCAACAACTCTAACCTTGGTATTCCCTGGAGCTAGTTTTGAAACCTCCTTCTGAAGTCTTTCAGCCAATCCATTGTACATTGTAGTACCTCCTGAGATGACTATATTATTAAATAGCTCCCTTCTCAGATCTATATCAGTCTTCATAATGGACTGGGTGGTCAGGCTATGGATGCCAGCTGCTTCCATCCCAAGAAAAGAAGGTTGAAAAAGACATTCAGGACAACGAAATCTTTCATTTCCCACTGTTATTTGCTGTCCATCTGGGAGTGTATAACCTATCTCTAATTCTGAACTCTCACTGGCTTTATGCATCTCTTCTTCATAATCAAATGCTACATAGCAAACCTTCTCTTTGATATCTTTGACAATCTCTCTCTCAGCTGTAGTGGTAAAACTAAGACCTCTTTCTGTTAAAATTTTCATCAAATAATTTGTCAAGTCTCTTCCAGCAAGATCCAGTCTCCCTACTGCATGGGGCATGGAATAACCCTCATATACAGGCACAGTGTGAGTCACTCCATCACCTGAATCCATCACCACTCCGGTGGTCCTTCCAGCACTGTAGAGAGCAAGCACTGCTTGAATGGCCACATACATGGAGGGAACATTGAAAGTCTCAAATAGAATACTGGTCATCCTTTCTCTGTTGGCTTTGGGATTCATGGGTGCTTCTGTAAGCATGACTGGACATTCTTCAGGTGTGCACCGGAGCTCATTATAAAAGGCGTGATGCCATACCTTCAAGCAGATTCAGTGAGGTATATAGACTATATGCATTCATATATGTGAGTAAAAATGTTAACAAATGAACAATTTAGGGTTAGGAGTTGCTTTTAATTACAGGAATTTGCATAATATTTATGTTTGAATACAGAGAATGTATATTATATAAAGAAAACTTGATACGTCATTCTGTTATGTACCTTTTGCATATCATCCCAGTCTGTTACTATTCCGTGTTCAACTGGATATTTGAGGGTCAATATTCCTCGTTTGCTCTCTGCCTCATCTCCTATGAAGACATCCTTATTGCCCATCCCTATCATCACCCCTTGATGTCGGGGCTGCCCGACTACGCAAGGAAAGACACATCTAGGAGCATCTTCGCCAGCGTATCCCGCCTTGACCACCCCAGAACCATTGTCAATGACTACAGCGTCTCCCGAATGTCCTTCAGAATTTTCGCTCTCCGTATCGCTCATTTTAGTCACTTCAGTTTTAAGTGCTGCACAGCAGTTTATAGCTTTTTTTAATGTTGCTGAAGCTTCTTTTTATAGATTAGCTAGGAATTCAGGACGACTTATTTGAAAGGCATCGAAATTCTTGCATTGCAAGTGAATGCAGCAAAAATTCGGTCTACCACGCATTCGCACGCATTCGACTTTCTGACGGTATTAAAATGGCGGAAGCAAGACTCTGTGAAACGCCGGACTGTAATAACCCTGCCAAGCTTCGCTGTCCTACTTGTATTAAGATGGACATTGAAGGTAGCTACTTTTGCAATCAGGTGAGTCGTATGTACGAGGTATACGTCAGGAGTCATACTGTTATTGGTACCTTTAGGAATGTTTCAAGTCGTATTGGTCAGTACATAAAAAGATTCACAAGAAGGAAAGTACGTTTGAGCTCTGTATCTGCTCTATTTTTGGAGTCATTTTAGATGTATTGAAGTTGTAGAAATGATTTTTGAATTTTGTAGATATTTTGTTCATGCATCACAATAAATAATTTTATTGCTCATGTGTGTTGTGTCATATTCATCACATTTATAGGTTCTCAAGTGTCAAACGGCAGTTACAATCCATGGCCCAACTTCAAGTTTACCGGAAAACTGCGACCTTATCCAATGGTGAGGAAGGTGGCCTGTGTGAGCAGTATGCTGCAGCACATTGATTAAACAACTTATGTTTTTTGCTATATAGTCGGAAAAGCGTACAGTTCCAAGTCATATTCCTCAGCCAGACTATGCAGATGATGAGAGAGGTAGCATGATTGAGGCACTACTCTTGCTGTTCAGTGCAGAGTAATGGTAGTGACTTAACCAATAGCCATGTGTTTGATTCTCAGCATTCCGTGCTATTTTCTCTTAAAATCATGTTTGAAATGAACACTTGTGATTTGATTATCACTTTCATCAATTAGTCTTTTATATTTATGTTGATTCAGCCTGCACAGTCTCCAATAGCTAAGCTATCCATATGTCTCCAATAGGGTATCCATATGTCTCCAATAGGGTATCCATATGTCTCCAATAGGGTATCCATATGTCTCCAATAGGGTATCCATATAGTGAGATAGAGTCAAAGAAGGCAGGAAGAATATCTGTTCTCTCAGAGTCTGAGATTGCAGAAATGAGGCTAGTATCTAAAGTTAGTTCAATGCTTGTTCTCCAGGTAATGCACTATAGCTGGTATCTAGTGTCAACTAGGTTAATGTGTTTTGTGTGCGTATGCACCTGTACCTTCATTATAAGAGGGAGAGGGAGGTATGCACCTGTACCTTCATTATAAGAGGGAGAGGGAGGTATGCACCTGTACCTTCATTATAAGAGGGAGAGGGAGGTATGCACCTGTACCTTCATTATAAGTGGGAGAGGGAGGTATGCACCTGTACATGTACATATATGTATTATATGTATTATTTATGTAAAGCAACTACCTATTTGCTATAGTCAATAGCTGCAACCTTGATTACCAGCGACAACTGCCTTTACTTTACTCCCATTTATAAAGCACATAGTTGTGGTTTTGCTTATCACTGTTTCCTCCATTTCCGCTTTATCCAGTTGGCAAGAGAGGTGCTTGATGAAGCCGGCAAGGCCGTAAAAGTGGGTGTCACCGCTGACGAACTGGACCGGATCGTACATGAGGTAAGTCAAAGTGGGATTGGGTATTTGTAAATATTAGAGATATGCAAAATTAATGTCTATTTATGGAAAGACATTCAGTTTACTGTTTACTGTGGCTTCACTATACCCACCTACACATGGAGGAAGTTGTGTCTTATCAGCATATTTGACACATTCTCCATTCTCTCCCCCAAATGCAGGCTAGCATCGAGAGGGACTGTTATCCCTCTCCTCTCAACTATTACAACTTCCCCAAGTCTTGTTGCACGTGGGTGGCATGTGATTACCATGCAGTCACAGTGATAGTTAAACCACAAGGATTACATTTGCATACTCTTAGTATAGTCTCATATATTGGTAACATACGTAGTTACAGAAAAATGGTGGTTTTAGATTATTCAACTGCCTCTGTTACGTATCTGATGTTAAAGTAATAGGATATGAAATTTTGATGTGTACAGTCCATCCTCACTTGTTAGAGTATGCATGGAGCTATCCAATATAACCAATATATAATATAACCACTGCTGTATGCTTAAAGTTCTTGTCTGAATGTGGCAGTGCCATATACTATCAAGTGATGGGAGATAGAGATGGCTGTCTATGATACACATACTTGTGTATTTCATAGGAATGTTAACCTTTGTGGGAATTCCTTGGGTTAATCTACTTGGGGCAATTATTGGCATACCTCTTCCCCTGTGTGGCTCATTTGAGATAATTCCTCAGGTTGACATGGCGATAAAAGAAATGCCAAATATTCACCCAATGAGGGTTGATATAGCCTTAGTCAAGCTATATTAGGAGCCACACAGTGTGGAGGTATGTGTGTATGTGTGTATACACAGCTGGTATGATTGGCTGGAGCTGGTGTATTAGTGGTCACTGTACACACTAATTGTATAACTAAAGTCTATCTGAGGGTATGTGCATCATTAAATGAAATGCATACAACTAGTTCTTATATGATTGCTATGGAATTGTTATATAAGCCCTTGATTGACAGTCATGAGTATGTCAGTGACCTTCCAAGCAAGGTTTCACCAACTGTATTCTTTAGATGTAGATTGCTTGGTTTCTCACTTGTCTTGATCAATCTGTACTAACTTGTATTGACATCTGTTTTATCATCACAGGTCTGTGAATGAGGTTATATGTCATGGAATACCAGACAAGCGGCCTCTGGAAGATGGAGACATTTGTAATAGTATGTCACTGCTAAGTTGTTGATTGACTTGCTGTCTTAATCATACTGTATGAATATGTTTAGTTGATGTGACGGTTTATCATAATGGTTTCCATGGTGACCTAAATGAAACATTCCTTGTTGGTAATGTGGATGAAGAGAGTAAGAAGCTTGTTAGAGTAGCATACGAGTGCATGATGGCAGGTATTAAAATAGGTAAGTTGGTGTCTTATACGTATATGAACAAATCAAATGAGTTATCTTTTCAGTAAAACTCTAGGTAGCTAATGCATGATGTAGAAATTTACTTTGCATTCCTTTGGAAATAGTCAGTCTTGCCCCAGCCAGTGACCCTGGGGTCCAGTGTCTTGCCCCAGCCAGTGACCCTGGGGTCCAGTGTCTTGCCCCTGCCAGTGACCCTGGGGTCCAGTGTCTTGCCCCAGCCAGTGACCCTGGGGTCCAGTGTCTTGCCCCAGCCAGTGACCCTGGGGTCCAGTCTTGCCCCTGTCAGTGACCCTGGGGTCCAGTCTTGTCCCTGTCAGTGACCCTGGGGGCCAGTCTTGCCCCTGTCAGTGACCCTGGGGTCCAGTCTTGTCCCTGTCAGTGACCCTGGGGTCCAGTCTTGTCCCTGTCAGTGACCCTGGGGTCCAATCTTTCCCCTGCCAGTGACCCTGGGGGCCAGTTAAGGCATAAGAGATGTGTGATTATACTATTCACATACTGCTTCTCCTTGATGCAGTAAAACCTGGTATCAAATACAGAGAGATTGGCAATGAAATTCAGAAACATGCAAATGCTAACAATTTCTCTGTTGTCAGAACCTACTGCGGCCATGGCATTAATCAGTTAGTATATGCTATGCAATACATGTCCCCTAACATGTTATCCCATGAATGTGTGCCCATATACAGGCTCTTTCACTGCGCACCCTCAGTTCCTCATTACTCAAGTGGGTTGTTGGTATTTGTACTACGTATGTCAAAGCTCTCCCTAACTGCTTCTTGCATGCCTGTCATACCTCTTCAGAGAATAAAGCCATAGGAGTGATGAAGCCGGGGCATACCTTCACTATCGAACCCATGATCAGCCAGGGGAGCTGGAGGGACATCACTTGGCCAGACAACTGGACAGCAGTCACTGTGGTACATCCACTCAATAGCACGCTCTATTATATCCTTATCAATTGTACTTGAATGTAGTGTTTTAATGAGATGTATGGACGCTGACCAAATTCAAGTGTTGTAAGACCCCAAATATGGTTGCATTTGACTGCCCATTCCACAGAGGATATTGATAATGAAACATTAACAGATTAATAGATTTTAGGTTGACAAGACTGTAATTTGTACAGTTGTAGCACAATTTGGGCCGTACTGGTACATTCACAGAATAGATCATTATTGGTGGTTGTACCTAAAGTGTGTGTTAGTGTTAAATAGATTAATTTGGAATGAAACAAGTCCAATGGTCTAGTTCACCAGTATTGTTGTTGACACTTTATAGGACGGTAAGAGATCCGCCCAGTTTGAACAGACGCTACTAGTGACAGAGACTGGCTGTGACATCCTCACTCTGAGACCAGATTATGAAGGAAAACCACATTTTATGACTCAATAAAGTCTAAATGTATATTATTTTCCAAGCTGATAGTTTTAATGGAAACGCCCCACTTTGGTCAAATTCATATGATCAGGGTTTTACTCTTTCGCTTGCTTCGATTCGGCGGGTTAAAGTTAGCATGTCGAAACGATCCAAGTCGCGTGCCGCCAGTCTGCCAGTAAAGGAGATTTCATTGAAGCTTGGAAAAGATGAATTGTTACGTAGATTAAAGGTTTGCAGCGAAAAACAAATATTTCGCGGGGTGTATTGGTGCATATGACTTGAGCAATAAACATGCACTCGATGGCGTTAATTTGACAGCCTTCTAGTGCTGCATTTATTATAATAATTGTGTCTCTCCATTAGCGGCACGCAAAGAGCTCTTAGATCTGTCATGATCATTTTTGGTTATTGCTCAATTTAGGAAATGAATTATTGTTCCGTTGCTAGAGCCTGCTTCATTATTAACTCATGAAATATAACTTTAAGTTTGATAAGGCCTTTATAGAGTAACTTTTGCAAGAAGAAATATTGTATTTTCTCATACCCTGTGCTGTGTTAGTGTAGCTTTGTAACGGTTTCTTATTGTATGTTAGGATTGTCATGCATTTCTGAAGTCAACAGCTCAATTGGAGGGGGAACCCCCACTCGGTTTTGCTGAGTTGGCACTCTCATTGGCCCGGCCTGGGGTCCTCAATCACAGAGATAAAACTGTCAAGTTGAATGCTAGTCTGGCTATTGTGGAAATTCTGCGGGTCTATGCACCCGAGGCGCCTTATGAAATGGAGGATCTCCAGGTAAGGCCACCCATCCAAGGTCCAGCAGCGACAGTTTCTAATAAAGTACAGATTTCTTATAACTTTTTCACATACATCTTCCAACCTTTGGGCATCTGGTCGACTGAATGGCTGGTTATGTACTGTCAGAGGTTCAAATAGAACTTCCTAAAAAACAAGTTTATAAATGCTTCTGATTGCTAGAGTAGGAATGTCTTTGATGTAGTGATTTCAGAAATTGCTATCCATAGCATTCTGTTGTAATATCCTTGTATGCATAAGTACGTACATTAGTACATACATGTCTGTGGATCACTGCTTGACTGGCTGTCGTTCTGTAGGAGATACTACTGCTCTTTGTGGAGCAGCTACAAGGACTGGTAGATTCCACAAGTTCTCTGTATTCAGATTATACTGAGCTACTGCAGGTAGGTCACTCACTGCATTGCTGTTGTGGTGTGACCCCAAATGGTTAACATGTCTGCTTGATTGTCTTGTGGTAGGGGTTATCAAAGTTTAATGTGTTTCTGGTGAGAACTGATAAAGATGTGAGCGATATATTGGTCAAGCTTTTTGAGGCTATTTTTGACATTGCAAGGTAACATTTACATACCTTTGCACAGTGTGTTGATGACATTGTTAGTTGTTATATTCACTTGTATTGGGCCACTTTGCTCTACTTCTCCTTTCACTGATCCAGTAAATGTGATGTAGCAGTGAGAAACACTCTCCTTCACATTATGACAGTCATCCTCAGGGAAGCGGAGCACATGCCAAAAGATGTCATTGAGTGTATCCTATTACAATTGACTATATCAGTAAGTTAACGCATGAAACATCTTTTTAATATTGAAGTCATGTGGTGTATCTACATATATATGTACGTACGTATATACTGTAGTAGTAATTTAGGAAGTGTAAAGAATATGTAATGTTCCATTCTTCACTCTTCTCAGGATGAAATGTCTCCAGGTTACCAGCTTTCCTCCTCCGTGGTAAAGCAGACTGCATCCAATATTGAACCATACATTAGACAGGTAATCCCATAGATAGACAGGTAATTCCATAGATAGACAGCTATCCCATAGATAGACAGGTAATTCCATAGATAGACAGGTAATCCCATAGATAGACAGGTAATTCCATAGATAGACAGGTATCCCATAGATAGACAGGTAATTCCATAGATAGACAGGTATCCCATAGATAGACAGGTATCTCATAGATAGACAGGTATCCCGTAGATAGACAGGTATCCCATAGATAGACAGGTATCCCATAGATAGTCAGGTAATCCCATAGATGGACAGCTATCCCATAGATAGACAGCAGGTATTGCATAGATAGACAGGTATCCCATAGATAGACAGGTATCCCATAGATACAGATACTGAAGTCCTCTCATTTGAACATATGTACATATATGTATGTACAGTAATTGTATATCATTACTACTACTGCTGCTGCTGCAGGCAATTATAAGTGTGTTGTTAGTTGGAAACCAATCAGACAGCAATATTGCTGACAAGGTCTATGACATCATATTCCAGTTGAGCAGGATCCAGCTCTCCACCCTCACCTCTGTGGTTCCGCAGTTGGAGCTGCAGGTCAAGGTACAGAGACGGCACACCTCAACTTACATATGTACTGAGAACTGGACAATATTGTGAATTTGTGTGGCTCTAGAATGATGCTAGAAGTGAACGGTTGAAATGTGTTCAGTTGTTGGGAAAGATCTTTTGTGAGAAAGGGTTGCAGTATGTCCTACAGAACCCAGGTCTGTGGAACTGCTACATTGGCAGGTACGTGTGTACATGATGACATCTCACAATGAATGTATTGAGAAGTGTTGGCCCTCATATGTAGGATACAAAATGTGCTGTTATCATTTAACAGCTAATAGCTATTTCAAATTATATACATAACTTGAGGTGTATATATGAAATGATCCAAATACTCTAAGAATACCCAACTGAACTTTCCTTAAATAACTGTCTATCTTTTGTGTGCGTGTAATCTGTTCTGTGCAGGTTTGAAGATATTGACTATCACTTGAGAATAGAAATGATAAGACAGTCCAAGGATCTCTTTGATTGTCAAATAGCAGACAATAGTGTAACAAGTAGGTATTGGTGTATTCACACATCCCTCCCTATTGTGTGTGAGTACTTTGTGTGTGACTGTGTGTACATTAGATGGGTTGGTGAGTCGTGCTCACGACACGGAGGAGAAGGTACGGTTACAAGTAATACAAACTGTGTCTGACATGGCCACACAGCACTTCCAAAACATTCCCGAAAAGGTACATTTGACATGCTGCATGTACATGTATTTACATACGTGAATACATATTATTATATTCTGTAGCTCCTGACCAGTATCTCTGACCGGATGTGGGACGTGAAGGTGAGGGTTACATACTGTGTACACATAACAATGTAGTGGAGTGTGACAGTGAGGGTTAGCTAGTGGAGTGTGACAGTGAGGGTTAGCTAGTGGAGTGTGACAGTGAGGGTTAGCTAGTGGAGTGTGACAGTGAGGGTTAGCTAGTGGAGTGTGACAGTGAGGGTTAGCTAGTGGAGTGTGATAGTGAGGGTTAGCTAGTGGAGCGTGACAGTGAGGGTTAGCTAGTGGAGTGTGACAGTGAGGGTTAGCTAGTGGAGCGTGACAGTGAGGGTTAGCTAGTGGAGTGTGACAGTGAGGGTTAGCTAGTGGAGTGTGACAGTGAGGGTTAGCTAGTGGAGCGTGACAGTGAGGGTTAGCTAGTGGAGTGTGACAGTGAGGGTTAGCTAGTGGAGTGTGACAGTGAGGGTTAGCTAGTGGAGTGTGACAGTGAGGGTTAGCTAGTGGAGTGTGACAGTGAGGGTTAGCTAGTGGAGTGTGACAGTGAGGGTTAGCTAGTGGAGTGTGACAGTGAGGGTTAGCTAGTGGTTGTACTTGCATACTGTACGTCCCTTCATAGTGGTCAGTCAGGGAGAAGGCAACAGTTAGTCTGGCAAGAATGTTTAAGATGCATTGTACTCAGTAAGTTGTGCACGTCACATGCGTACAAGTTCTCCCTTTCACATACGTATGTACATACTGTATTACATGTGTGTGTATGTAGGTATGAAGAAGATCTGATGTGGATTCCTAACAAAATATTACATTGCTATTTCAGAACTAACATTGAGGACAAGTAAGCCATTTTATACAGTACACATGTGCAATGTATCAATATAAAGGGGATTGTCCATTTAATCAGGCAGTTCTATAATGGTAATTGTGTTTCATCATACTACAGACACTTGATAGAGTTTTGCTTTTCAAAAATGGTTATTCCCGAGACCCTGTCAGTGGACGAGAGAATGGCACTAATGGTCAAACTGTACTCCAGTTTGGATGAGAACGCTAAAAGGTAACATACATATTCCTATACCAACACTACGTACGTATGTTAGACAGAACTTTGCTACGTACATATTATATAAATTTTAAATGTATGTACGTACGTATACTTTCATCTTACCAGGGCATTCAAGGAAATGCTGAAATCTCAAGCAAGGTACGTGTGCTTCCTAGTCATCACATGTATACGTACATATCTCAAGTATGTTACTATAGGTCTGCTTATTCTCTTCAATAGGTTACAAGAACACTTGCGCAATCTCATGGTAGGCTTGCATAATCTCACAACCACCCAACACTCCCACTAACATTGTGTTATCAAGAATAATGAATGAAGGTGTTTCATTGCTAAAAGGTACATTATAGCTTCATTTCCTCTCTCTCTCCACCATAGGAATCAGACAAAATTGATGAAAGCAGTAATGATGTTGAGACACTAAAGAGTAAACAATTTGTGTACCTATTATGTTGTGTAAACAATTTGTGTACCTATTATGTTGTGTGGAGTGTGTGTGTGTGACGTCTCTCATCTCACCTTTCTTAGGATCTGTTTTAAAATTTGATGAAGTTTTGAAAGATTTTAAGACACTCATAAGCACTGATAGAGACTCTGCATTCAGAGATTGGCTGCAAGTAATTGTCAGTTTTGAATCCTCTTGCCAGCAAATATCTCAAGCAAAGGTGAGTATAATATCTGTGTCAGGCCTGACATTTCATCTCCTTGGTAACAATTGTAGCAAGCAATGTTGGACAATGTAGCAAGTCAAAAGCTGTTCCATACTGTACTAGAGGCCCTGTTAACACGGTGCAATGCAGTCATGATAGATACTGACTGTTTGAAAAGCATTTTAAAACTGGTTAGCAATGTCTTGGAAGCAGAGGAAACTGAAGAATCTGAGATACCTGAACTACACCTTTTAGAAGTGAGCGGTTGCGTATACCAGTAGCTGTACCTACTTGTGTCATTTAAGAGCTACGTACGTAAGTACATACTGTTTGTTGTCTACTGTACTAGTGTATTGCAGTGTCATTCCCAAAGCGATTCTTTGATAAAGACATAATTGGTGGATTAATTGAAGTTCTCTCATCTTTATCTGATAGTTCAGCAGGTATGTTTGTGCTAATTATTCCCAACCATGTACATACGTACATACGTATGCTCCAAGTGATAGTACTGTACTGTATGTCACTTTATTTTGATGGATTAGGGATTGTTCTGTATAGAATACTAGTTCACATTCTTGACCCAAAATGGGCAGATGATAGAAGATTGGAAAAGCACTTAAGGTACACATACTGTACATGTGTGAATTTATGTACATTTTTAATCCAATGTCCTGTGTATTGAAGAGATTTGCAGTTTTAGTTTTTAGGATATTGTTATAAATTGTCTTCTAGTTAAATGTCTCTATCCGTTGAAGTACCCTCATAGTGTGCTGAATAACATGTTGCCAATCTTCTCCAATCATATTCATGCTGCAGTTCCCTTACAGACCAGGCAATGCATCACGCTCTGACCGGAAGTGTTGGGGTTGCTAAGGAGGCCATCAGGTGTCTCACCAAGATGATCTGGGAACCACAGACCATCCAAAAACTCTTTGAGGTTTGCTATTTATACATGTAATACTTATATGCGTACCATACATCTCTGCATATTAATTCTGTACTGGATATTGTGACACTGAGACATGTATAATAGAATGTACCAAACAATGACCGACCGCTTTGTTACCGTCACTTGTTTTCTGCTAGACCTTAATCTCACAGTTGGAGAAGGACAATCCACAGCTTCCGACTGTGCTCACCGTGTTGAAGGAGATTGCGGTCAGCAAGGCCTCTCTCTTTGATACTGAGGTCGATGCCATCATCAAGGACTTTGCAGTGAAGCAAATTTTAAGAAATGACGACTCAGTAAGTTGATCTGTTACACGCATGAATCAGACATAGTGTCACATTAATCTCCAATTTTAGCCAAATGTTGGATTGTATTGTGTGCGTACATACGTATATACCCTTGTATATATTTACGTACGTAATGTGCATACAGTATATATACATTTTCAACAGGTAACTAAGGCCAGATCAAAGGGCAAATCACAGAGTTGGTGTGACAAGGAGGAACTGGTCCCTCTGGTCAGAGCAAAGGTACAGCACGTCTAGAACATGCAGCCTAGTATGATGACTATCTGTTATTCATATCTGTTATTTTGGAATCTCACGTTACCAGCTACTGTGCATCAAGCTTCTGGTCTCCTGGTTGAAGGGTCAGGATTCCATTTCAAAAGAAAGGCTGGATTGCGTCCTCACCATTTTCCATGGTTTACTAGTTAGAAATGGTGACTTGAATCTTTCAGGAAGATTAAGGTTGGTACAGATATCCTTGGAGCTCTGCACCGTGTTATGAGTGTGTCTACTGTTGTGACAGTATTTCTTTTCACACTTAGTCCAGCAGCTATGGCTAATTTACGATTGGCTACTGCCAAAGGTTATCTCAAACTTGTCAAAGAAAAGAAATCAGTTAACTTGTCCTTTTCAGGGTACTGTCAACTTGCACTTGTAGCTCAGGTAGGCCATCCTTTCGTTTACATACGTATATACGCACTTGCGGATAATGATAGTGTCAACCATTACAGGATGCGTGTGATGAGGTCAGGAGGAGGTTCTTGCAGAAACTGCAGAAGGGACTCATTTCCTGTCAGTTACCAATATCTTTTATGGCCATTCTGTGTTTGTACGGAGACGATAGTGACAGAACTTTGAGAAACCTTGTGAGTAAATATGTGTACATTTCATATAGCTTTATTTGACAGTATATACGTACATATATGTATGGTTGGTAATACGTACGTATTTCTAAATTAATAGGCAAAGAAGTACATGCAGGCTAACATTGAAAAGAGACATAAACTTGTCCACTCAGTGGCCTCATCAAAGAGTGTGTTAAACTTAGTCTAGTTTGCCTATAATTGAATGTTTCTCTCTCTTTCTGTCTCTGTGTGTGTCACTGTGTATGCGTGTGTGTGTCACTGTGTATGTGTGTGTGTGTGTCACTGTGTATGCGTATGTGTGTCACTGTGTGTGCGTGTGTGTGTCACTGTGTGTATGCGTGTGTGTGTCACTGTGTATGCGTGTGTGTCATTGTGTATGCGTGTGTGTGCTTGTGTGTGTCACTGTGTGTATGCGTGTGTGTGTCACTGTGTATGTGTGTGTGTGTGTCACTGTGTATGCGTATGTGTGTCACTGTGTGTGCGTGTGTGTGTCACTGTGTGTATGCGTGTGTGTGTCACTGTGTATGCGTGTGTGTGTCATTGTGTATGCGTGTGTGTGTCACTGTGTATGCATATGTGTGTCTCTGTGTGTGCTTGTGTGTGTCACTGTGTGTATGCGTGTGTGTGTCACTGTGTATGCATGTGTGTGTCTCTGTGTGGGCACACTACACACACTTTGCTGATTTAATGTATGTAGGTAAACTGCAGTTGCTCCAACCAGAGTACTGTCTTCCGTATGCAATCTACCTACTTGCCCATCATCCTAATTTGTCACGACTTGACTTTGTATCACTGGACACTATCAAAGAGTAAGTTCCAATTATGTAGACAGTTGCTGTTTTGTTATGAAATAAATGGGTTGGACTGAAGGCTGGCCGCCGTTAATAAGTAACATCAATCTTGAACCAACCCAGGTCACATGACACCAGCCTGGGTCACATGACACCAACCCAGGTCACATGATACCAACCCAGGTCACATGACACCAGCCTGGGTCACATGACACCAACCCAGGTCACATGACACCAGCCTGGGTCACATGATACCAGCCCATATCCCATATTGGCTGTGAGTGTTTCTTTATAATTTCAGGTACTTGTGTGTGCTACTGGAGCCGATGCTGAAGGATGGAGAGTGCCATGGTTTGCTCTATAGTCTGTTGACAAGCATAAAGCAGAGCGTGGATGCCCTGGAACCAGATAATCAGGAGAGCAACAAGGTACCCATCTTAGCCAAAACTTCAAGCACTTGGACAATTCCCATGGCTCCCTCCTTCAAATGTAACCACAGTGAAATTTGTTTCTTATTTAGAGAATTTATGCTGTTTGTGATATAGCACAGCTAATACTCTCTAGCAAGGTAAGTAGAACCCAAGTTATGATGCAATAGGTACGTTGGATGTTGCAATGTTGTTATCTAACACAGTCTTCCAGTGCCAAAGCCTCTAAACAACAAGAACCAGTTCACTTACCAGTGAGCCTGTTTAATTCAAAAATAAAGGTACATTGCACCTCCTAATTCATCTCTCCAATAAAGTACTGTAGCTCTCTCTTCAAATGTCATGACCTTGTCACCTCCTAAGTGATGTAGCATGTGGCTTCCTTGGTATACGTATGTATCTCTCTGTGTAGAGTTCGTATCATGTGACTGATGTATTTTTACCACCGGAATATGTAGCTAATATGCAAAAGGTTGGCTGGATTCTTGTACATAATTCTGTGTGCATTTCATTTAGTTTTGAGTGTTTGCATAGTCTCTGAGGAGCACTCCGGTAGCTCGAGCCTTTGGATCTCCCCAGAAGCAGCAAGCCAGCAGAGCTGATGAACAGAGTAGACCGACCAGCAAGTCTCCAAAGGCCAAAAGAGTGAAGGAGGAAGAATCAGAAAGTACAGATGGGCTATCAACTTCACTGGAAGAGTCACCACTATCAAGGTACATATGGTAGACTCCAATAACTGTTTCATCAAGTACTACATATGTACATAGGCCTGTTGCCATGGTACCATTCCTGTCGTCCCTCATCTGCTTGTAGGTTCACAAAGACAAGACAGAAGAAGGTATCACAAAAGAAGCTTCAGCTTAGTGTCATAAGTGAGGCTAGTGAAGGGATGTCAACAAATCAAAGTAGAACAGACCATGAGGAATATCTAGACAGCAGTGTAGAAACAGTACAAGTTGTGAGGTTGGCCCCTTTGCACTATGCATCTGCTTTGTCTGTCCTGTGGTATTACACAATCTGCTGTGTCTGTCCTGTGGTATTACACAATCTGCTGTGTCTGTCCTGTGGTGTTACACAATCTGCTGTGTCTGTCCTGTGGTATTACACAATCTGCTGTGTCTGTCCTGTGGTATTACACAATCTGCTGTGTCTGTCCTGTGGTATTACACAATCTGCTGTGTCTGTCCTGTGGTGTTACACAATCTGCTGTGTCTGTCCTGTGGTGTTACACAATCTGCTGTGTCTGTCCTGTGGTATTACACAATCTGCTGTGTCTGTCCTTTGGTGTTACACAATCTGCTGTGTCTGTCCTGTGGTATTACACAATCTGCTGTGTCTGTCCTGTGATATTACGCAATCTGCTGTGTCCTCTATTCTCTGGTCTGTATACATAGTTCTACAAAGAGAGAGAAAGAGAAGAAGGCAGCAAGTAGCTCAACTAAGAAGACATCTGCTAGAAAGGCGAGACAGTCAAAGAGTCCATCCAAGACACCTGGGAGAAAGAAACCTCCCATTCCAAGGTAAAATATCTCTACCTTTGTGCGTACTATATATGTTTGTGTTAATGTGGGGCAGAGTGCTCTGTGCATGGTGATGCATTAAGTGTCACACACACACATGTATACAATGACTCGTGCTCGTGGTACTTATCTCCAATTGTGTCATATTCAGTACTGAGACGCACTCGGACTTGGAGGAAGATGAGAACGATGCTGAAACTGTTGTACCTCCAAAGTACGTATGTATTGTCTTATGAACTGTTTTTCTGTAACTATTCTTATATGTACGTACATATATGTTGGTTAGAGGGTTTATCAGTTAATAATTGTGAAATTTTCCTACTAGAAAATCAAAGAAAGTAGCCGCTTCAAAGAAGAAGGCTACCCCAAAGTTAGTGTATAAGTAAATATGTATATCTGTAAGTATCCTAATTTATTGAGACTCAGCAACAAATAAAATGAGAAGGGAAGGGATAATTAT
This sequence comes from Chondrosia reniformis, assembly GCA_947172415.1. NCBI lineage: Eukaryota > Metazoa > Porifera > Demospongiae > Chondrillida > Chondrillidae > Chondrosia > Chondrosia reniformis. Next base: position 7,522,150 of record OX359196.1, read on the forward strand.
AGAATAAGCCACCATTTGTTGATGTCTGTAGAAAAAGTGATTTGAAGCAACAAAAGAGGTCTCCTAGCAACCGAGCTTCAGAAACTGTTAGTTCTGAGACTAAACTTAATATGTGTCGTACTGCAATCATTGTTTGATTTTCTTTTTGCAGGTTAAAAGGAGAGTTAGAAAGAAATTGTAATATTTGTATTTCTCAACATTTTAAATGGCACGTGAAATGATGCTTGTGTTTTTAGCACTACAGGTTTATTCTTATCTCACTGCTCATATTTCTGTACACGAGTAAGAACAGTATGTAAATATAGAGATGTATTGCACAAGTTTAACTAGTGCGAAGAACCCTTAGGCAAATCAAGATTGCGCAATATTGTCCTTATATTGCCAAATCTTAACCCTTTTTTGAATGCATTATTGACATGTCCGAAAGGAAATTTCAAGGAGAAACGTCTTTAACTGGACTATGTTCAGTTCGCTTAGCTAGGGAAGAAGATATTTATTCAATATATTCAATTCACACGCGTTCCATTCGCCAGCTCTGCCTTACGCACTATAAAGAAGACGAAATTGAAGATTGGGCTGGTCGGCAGGAACCTGGAAAATATATCCACTTTATTAATCAGGGCTCCATTTACGTTGCAGAGAAGTCAAGTGAAGTCGTAGGGTTTGGACATTTAGAGAATGATTTGCAAAGCGAAGTGAAAGGTCTATACGTATCTCCAGAGTATGCAGGAACTGGAATTGGAAGCTCATTGCTGAAGCGAATGGAGAGCGATGCTCGTATCAAGGGAGCACTGGAATTAGTAGTCAAGTCTACATTAAATGCACAGAGCTTTTACGAAGGGCAAGGCTTTGTGCCGGTTCTAGAGCAATCAGTGCACGTGGTAGGAGATCACGAGCTAGCTTGTGTACGACTTAGGAAGGCCATCTCATCGCACCAGAATGGCGGAACAAATGACCACTAAGCCCCTTGACGTGACCTTTTTATCTGGGTTAGCCCGGGGGGTCCTTGCAAAGACTGTTTATCTTTGGCATTCATTCAATCAATTTGAACTAGTGCAAAGCAGCATCTCTACAGAGCAATCACTTAATAAGGAAGATATGCCAAGTTTTCCTTTTGATCTCACGTGGTTTGTATACAAATATAGTGAAAGTGATGTTTACAAACTGAAACTGCAATCATATATACATAGATACACAAATATTAACAATCCACTCAATGATATTTCATGAATCAAGTGGTTTTCATTTTCAGTTATTTACAATACCAATTGAAATAAAAACAGGTACGTATATAGTCTTTCTATTTAAAAATCTTGAAAAGCTGTAAATCAAAACATATATATCTATGGACATGATACAAGAAGTTTGTGAGCACTCCTGTCAAATGATCTCTAAATCAACGTGTCTAATTTCTGGTGAATGGTTCTGTAAAGGAACAATTTTGTAAGGTTCATCATGTCATTTGACATGTGTACCTAGTAACTACTGTAGATGAGTACCTTAATTTTTAGTTCAACTCTATCAATTTCCTTTCCAAGGCAATCGACCACCCTTTCACCATACTCAAGAAGAAAATGATTTAATTCTTCATTTGAGGCAAACTCATTAATGTCCTATGAATAATTGTGATATACGGTAGGCGGCTTTTTTTGACATCTACTGTAGCTCAAATTGGCCTGAGCTACCTCTCTAACATGTACAAGGATTCACAGAAGATCAAGATAAAGAAAAAGACAAAGACTCCCAGGATCACTGATGAAGGGTGGAATTCCCAGAAACGGCTGTCTGACCCAGTGGAGAAGAAGATGAAAGAAGGGAAAAGAAGGAAGAAAAGACTACTGTATCTTCATCTAAAGCTCTCTTTAGGTTTAGTTCCCCTATAGGCTCTTTTTACAGAATAGGCATATAGCATGTAGGAAAATGGTATCTTAGATTTTTCATGTACAACTACACACATACGTATGCAGATCAGACAGCTGCTACATGAAATACTGTTGTTTAGTGCGTGACAGACCTTCACTGGCATACTGCCCATACACAGTCTGGCTATCTCACTCCCGTCTACATTGATTTCTGCCTTGAACCGCACAGTATCAGCACCTGTATCAAACGGAGAGAGGTGGCATATTTCAGATGAAACCTTATAACTCGTACTGACTGACCCATTTCTGTCGCCTTAACATCGTGCACTGAACTAGCAATACAAGGGAAGATTAATAAGAGGGCTTATAATAAAATATTGTTCCTTACTGAATAAACCTGTCACCTTCCAATAAATCTACTATTTCCTGTAGTCTGTCAGGATGCATGCTTCTACCCACAAGAGCATCACTATTTCTCTGGATCAGAAACAGGGCTACACTGCCCAGCAACCCTACAGATCACATGTTGGCTTCTGGTGAATGGACGAACAGATGGATGGGTGGGTGGATGGGTGGACGGATGGGTGGATGGGTGGATGGGTGGATGGATGGGTGAATGGGTGGGTGAATGGGTGGACGGACAGACGGACAGATGGGTGGATTGAGGGAATGGTAGGTCTTACCTCCGATAGCTATTGATCCCAGTGCATCATACATATGATTACCAGTCAAATGAGTCAACACAATACTAAATGAAGCAATGATTACTCCCAACACAGCCGCACTGTCTTCCATCAGTACAGCTACAGCACTTGGATCCTTTCCACGAATAACTGCAAATAATGAACCAACAAGAAAAGACATACCTCACCTGTTCACAACTACCTACCAGACCACATGGACCATACGTTCCCATGTGTGTGGTTAGAGGATGAGAGACAGCAATACATCAAGGGTTGTGTCAACCTAATACCCCGTAGCCACTAGTGTACCTCCGTCTCTTACAACCAGGCCACTGTGAGATGATCAAGGTTGCCTTATTCCCAGAGGATACTGTTACTACCATGTACCACCATACTGGTTAGGGTTACGCAACATCGTACCATAATCTCTAAATGACACTCTTGAGTCTGCTGCACTCCTCTGGACCTGCTTGATGGCCGATATCAAGGTCACTACAAGAGACACAGACTGAAGTACCAATGAGCTAGTTATGTACTTCAGTGGACTTACATCCTTCTAGACAAAAGGATCCACCAAGGATAAGGAAGGCCTAAATGAAGAGAAAACTATGCAAAACAGCATCATTTTGTATTGCCTATTCATACTACCCTTCCCCACATCCCACCCCTCATCCCGCCCATCCCCACCCCTCATCCCGCCCATCCCCACCCCTCATCCCGCCCATCCCCACCCCTCATCCCGCCCATCCCCACCCCTCATCCCGCCCATCCCCACCCCTCATCCCGCCCATCCCCACCCCTCATCCCGCCCATCCCCACCCCTCATCCCGCCCATCCCCACCCCTCATCCCGCCCATCCCCACCCCTCATCCTACCCTAATAGCAGTGTAACTTACAAGAGGCAATGACTGCAGCTCTGGAGGTGTGAGTAGTGCCATCGCTCCATGGTACATGGTGATTCCAGCTCCCAGGAAGAAGATACCCACACCACTGATCAGTGAGTACACGTAACGTGCACGAGAAAAACCATACCTGCAACCAGCAACATCTCATGCATTGCATGTCTTAGATACTCATGTCACATTCAAACTACGTATATATCTTCCATAGTGACAAGATATTTCCTCAATTACCACTTACGGGTGAGTTGGGTCTGGTTTCCGAATGGAACTGAATATTCCCACTGCAAGTAGACACTACAGATGGCAGACAAATATTCTCTTAATAGTTACTGATGTGACAGACAATTTATGTTATCAATATGTCAATTACTGGTATACGCTCAATATTAACTAGGCATTTCACCTGGTTCAACAGATCCACCACAGAATGAATGGTCTCGGACAACATGACTGCCGATCCTGTGTAGACATACGCAATCAGCTTCATAAGGGCCACAGCTAGGTTGCTAGGAGATAACAATGGTGATGATAGTTTGTAAACATTGTGCAAGTAAACTGATTATACAAATATAATTAATCAACTAATTAGACTAAACGTGTTCAAATGTTTAAGTTGGCAATTTGTTAAGCATTCTCAAAGTTCCATATTTACAGACCCAAAAACGCAAAGAAACAGTGCTACTTAGGTAACACACATCATTAGCATACAAATAAGATGAAATGAACGGACTCTGTAGAGTGTGGTACTACATTGGACTGATGGTCACCATTATGATCTGGTCTGGACCTACCTTGCTATTGCATAGAGGACCACTTTGGCAGAACCTCTTATATAGGTCGTCCTATCTTCCTTTCCTCCGAATGCCTACACATCATTCATCAGCATCACAGTGCTCACACTGTGACCTCACAACCCCTACCTTCTCCTCTATCTCCCTTCGTCCCATCGCCTTCTTAGATTTCTTCAACTGCGCTATAATATAAACCAGCCCTATTATAATATAAATTTGTGAGTGTGTTACTGAGTTAAGATAGGTTACAATTTTTAAAGTCAGTCCCTCTTAATGAAGAGTTACATTCAAGCATTGGTATTTAGGGGTTTCTTGAAAATATCGCAGGGAGGGGACTAAATACAATACAATAAAACATTGAGGGCTGCCTAGTTCAATAAGTTTGTGTGCTATCAGCATTTGGCAATTTGACTTCCTTCAAATGGGGGATATTTAAGATGGGGGCAAATGCCCCTGCCTCTCCATATAAGAAATCCTAGATTTCTCTTTAGTTCTGTAAATCTCACCTCTCCTTCTCCGTTCTGTCTCCTCCTGAAGTGCTAATGTCAGTCGTCTTCTGTCAATCTCCTCTTTCAGTGTCTTCCAGCTCCCCCAAACTTCCAGTGCCTTCTTCTCCACATCAGGCTTCAAATAGTACCTCCGCACCATCGAATCATTGCTGTAAGCACTCCTAACATAGTGAACCTGCAGTCCTTCCAATTGCCTATAGCACAAGGACCAGTTATATGTAGAGATAACAATTCAACAGGAGTGCAACACCCACACACACACACACACACACACACCATAGCTCATCACATGATAGAGGAGAATATAAGAATGATACAATGAACATTTGAGTGGATAGTTCTGACCTAAATCCGAGTCCTTCACTTACTCTTCGTTCAAGAGGTACTCCTCCTTGGCCTTTACTTCAGACACAAACGTGTTAGCCCAATGAACGTTATCTACCTTTGAAGAGAAATCTCTAGAGAACTGCTCATAACTGCGAGTCGCTAGCGAACTTGTAAAAGGTCTAGGTCGCGTAGGCAACGCTACACTCTCTAGCCTTTCAGCAGGTGGTGGTACTCGGGCTTGTATGACGCTAGCAGGAAGTCTTTGTCTTGCATATAATGAGACTATTCCTATGTGATCACATATATAGTATGATCAGTGGATCTGTTGGGGTATTATGCATCATTTGGATATTGAATGTGTCCTCACTTTTAGCGCATGCAGGGCAAAACGAAAATACAGCCATTTTCTAGTCACAAACGCATTAATGGCGGTGTCCAAAAATTTAGGATATACCCGATAAAAATTTAGCTTTTGAAGTAAAATGTTACTCTAACCTTTTGTTTCGAAATTTACGGTACACTTTAGCCAATCAAATTGCTCGAATCTCGGCCCTCCGTAGGCTGATTTGGGCTGGAGCATCCTGCAATGTGTCTTGTCCTCTCAATTTGCATACTGCACACACCTAGTGTTAAAATATAGACCAAGTGAAGAATTGAAGAACGGGTTTACCTAGAGAGATTACCATTTCCCACAAGGCTGGCTAACTAGGGCTTGTATCCCGCGAAAATCTGTTCCATCTCATGATTTTGATGGAATAGAACAATATGACTAACGTTTCACCGAAAACAAAGGGCCAGGACACCTTAAATGGAGAAAAGAAAAGACATCAACATGGGAGAACTCTCAGGATAGAGCTAAATCTTGAAGAACCGAATGAAGAGGCCACTAATGAATATTCTTACGCTCATTTGGTTAATGATGCGTTTAAGAAGGTAACAATGAATGTTTCGTGACGTATAAAGGGTTTGATTATGGAAAAATGACAATTTATCAAATTTCTGGTCTTCGGGCCTTCTTGGATCACGCCATTTTGTTGCGTGGGAGGGGGGATAAATTGTAAAATTCTCTCTACTTCTCTACGTAGAAAGAAGAACCACAATGTGAAGGAGATATTACTGAGTCCCATTTGGCTAAAATTGCTCGTGATTTAGAAGCAAAATTTGTACGTTACAAAGGGATAATTCTTTTTTGGAGTTATTTATTTATTACCTTGGTATTGTTCCAGGGATCAGCGGCCAAGAAGAAGCGTATAGTTCACGATGCAGTACGTTATCATATATATTTAACAAATTTCAATAATTGGCGAATTTTTCTTCTTTTGTAAAGGATTTCGTTGATTACGGCTACGGGTATGACACAAGCGATTCTTTTGTGGACGATTCAGAAGCAGTAAGCTCGCCTTACCAAGCACTCTTATCTGAGCCGTTCATTAGAGATCTCGGTCTGCAACCTCCTAGGTAGAGGATTTCGTCCCTCTGCATGTGGACACCGCCTATGGAGGTTTCTATGTCAATGCTGGTGACCTACAGTTCAAACCGTCCAAGGATGTCACTGTAGAGTAAGCTATTGGAAGGATTATGTATATGGATGTACTTTCAAGTGTACATTTTGTTATTCTGTGTTCAGTGATTACAATTTCATGAATAAAAGGAAGAAAAAGGTTGCGTTTGCATAACTAATTCCAAGTGTGATTTAATGTAACTGGTTTGTGTACTTCCTACATCATTAGCCAACCATCCCAAAGCAACCCTCACATGGTACCCCACAAACTCTTTGGGCCAGGTAAGGGTCAAAGGTTAATTTCCATGTGTCCAAACCATTTTGTGTATATTAGCTCTGTAATAATTAGATCACTATTAGATAGATATGCACCTAATTTGGTGTGTGTACAGTACAATTGTATTAGATTTTTTGTGCATAAAAATTGATCAAAAAGTGTACCTAATACATAATGAATGTAGCATTACTATGTTGGTCTCACTTGTAGCATGAAGGTGAAGCAGGCAAAGCAACAAGTAGCCTCGGCCAAGAAGTCAAAGAAGGCCTCATCTCTCTCGAAGCCTTTGGGTGACCAGAGAAGTTCCATCTCAGGAGAAGCTAAAATAAAGAAGAAACCATCAAAATCTCTGCAGTCAAGAACTCTGTTCACCTCTGAAACCTTGAAATCACAGAAGCCTCCAGAATCAGTCCCAGTTGTTACGTCACCAGTGGGAACACAGAAACTAGCTTCAGCTGTTTCTCCTGAGCAAAGTTCTACACAGCTCAGCTCTTCTACTGAAGATGAAGGGAAACTCCCACAAGGGGGTGTGGTCAATAAAGGGCCGCCCCCTGAGTTGCCTCAAGGTATACCAGTGAATATTCACCAAATGATAACAGATTTGAAAGAGGTACAAGTCGCTTATATTAAGTATATATCTAAACTCGCATACATAATAATTCAGATCTCCTCTAGGTTTACTTTGGGAAATTGTTTTGCTTATTATAAATTCCTATTTGTGCATCCATTTTGCTACGTATATATTGCTGCAATGACCACTTTAAGTTTCTGTCTGATTGGCTTAATAGGACATTAGTCAAGGTATGAATGATGGTAAATTGAGTATTAAAGCACGAAATCAATTGGATAGCAAGTTGATGATGTAAGATTTGTTAATTGTTGCCCTCTGTATAATGCCAGCTTTTTCTACACATGGAATTTCTTTCATTTAGTTCTGTTTCTTTTGTGCATTAGACTAGAAAAGGCTTGTCGTGATGTCAGTACAAAAGTTAAAACAGTGAGCATTAACTACATATTTACATACGTATTCTAGTCTCATACCTAACGCAGCCAATCCCCTCCCTGTGTGTGTGTGTTCTCATTAGGGTATATTTGACCGTTCTCATGAGGGTATATTTGACCGTTCTCATGAGGGTATATTTGATCGTACTCATTAGGGTATATTTGACCGTTCTCATTAGGGTATATTTGATCACTTGGCTGCACTGTTGAGTGTGTCCAGACAATCTCTTGTAAGTCGAACGAGAAAAATGATGAGAAAAATTGAAGTAAGTTGTTAGTAGTTATTGTATATATGAAAGCTACAACATACTTGCACATTTGACTGAAACTTGTCCCTTTTAGGAAGACAAACTTAAGCTGCCTATGGAAGAGCTAAGTACCGGTTAGCATACTACACTAACTGTTAGCATGGAGAATTGTACATTCTCTTGAAAGAGTGATTTACTGTCCAATTGCTTGTATTGTACAGCTATTTCTGAGCAAATGGCTGTGCAACTCAAGAAATACGAAGAGGACCTGGCTCTAGCACAAGCAATAGTGGCCCCACCCACCCAGCCAGGGGCAAAGTTGGTTGACTTGTTTGTGTACATGCCTGGCTGTTTAGCTACACATGTGTTTGTGTGTTACAGTGCTAGTGCTGTTCTGAGCGATGTAGAAATGGAAATTGGACAAGGTAATGAGAAAATTGAAGACATGAAATCAGATGATGAGGTACGTATGTATAGCATTTACAGTATACATAACATTACCTCTGTATGTAGTATATAGAAGTATTTCATACATACAATAATAATAAGCTGGTATACGTACCTACCTAAGATTATAGAGCTCTATTCTGATTGGCTAATATCAGAGCTCTATTCTGATTGGCTATGACAGACAAGTCATGTGATGTTTCTCCTCTTCCTTCAGACCAATCACGGACCTCAGGCTAACGGGTCCACTCAACCCAAGAAAGCAAAGAAAGTGCGAAAGCACTTCAGGTGGAATACTGACATCAAGTTAGCTTTAGTTTTGCTGTTGCATGATTGGACATTCACTTTATACAAAAATCTGAAACATTGTTTTCCTTGACCTATGACTGTCATGAATACGAGACTAAGGAAGCACAATTGCATATAGAACCATACTTGTGGTTTGGGGCAAGCCTATAGATAGAGCTTTGAATGAAGATACAGTGTTCTACTGACCCATGAAATAGTGGTTGCTATAACAACCTTAACTTCTTAATTTGGGTATTACAATACATTTAATACTCCAAGTGCATAATTACATTGTACATTCTATTTTAGGCAACTTTTGATTAAGATAGTAAAAATTAAGATTGAATTGGAGCAGATGAAAAAGAAAATTATACCCTATGAAGAATTTGTTGGTGTAAGCATGATGCATACATCTGAATACTGTGCATAAAACAGGATTAACAGGTGTTTCACTTAATTATCTTTAGCAATTCCTAGAAGAATCTATTAAACCATTTTGGCCAAAGGGTTGGATGACTAAAGGGTCAGTCTTACTAGATAGCCCTTGCAATATGCCATTTTTATTTGAGACAGCAATTCACAAGTGATGTTAATGGAATGCACTCTCCAGCCTCATGCTCTCCTCAGGTCACCTCTTCTGTATGTCTATATGTTGTAGGATACTCTTAAAGATTTCAGAGCCTGCGTACAAACACTTGATCCTGCAGTGAGTCCTCCTCTTGTGCCACAATCTGAGCTCACTTATATCCTGTGAATGTACTCAATCATTGCGAGGACATGTCTTTGTACATGTTAAAAGTTTGAAGAGATTGTATACATATATGATATGTACATGATGTGAATGGCTGTTTCATTTCTGATATCAAATGATAGTTATATACGTGTGTACCAACATATTGTACATGTACAGTATATTGACTGCACTCATTTGGGATTGTACAGGCAACCCAAGAAGACAATAGCCCTCCCATTATCAATAGTATCAGGTATGCTGCATGCTGGTACTGTAAATCACAATTATTCACAGTTCCTCTATGTTAGCAATATTTGTGTGCACTATAAGTCAATAAGGCTACACTGAACGGTCATTTAATATCAAGAATTTGGTTTGGTTTAAATAAATGCTCTTTACCTGTGTTAGTCAAGGGACTTGAATATTCTAAATATTTGGATTGGATAGCCAAATTTAGTGTACTAACTATAGCTCTCTCAAAGTGTTGTTTGTAAGCTGTTTTGTCCACACTTAGATCACTCAAAGTCTACTGTACCAGTTAAAACTGAGACAAAGAAAGAACAAACTTCTTCACAAGCACCTCTTCCATCAAATGTCTTATCTGTGGTACCATCTGTTGTTGCTATGGCAACAGCTAAGTCTTATACTAGCACTACATCTACTCCTACTCTTCCTCAAAATTCCAGCAAATTGATAACTTCTGACCCTTCACCTATGCAAGAGAACAGCACAGTATGTCATGGCATGCAGTATCATCCAACCTAACTGACCCATGCTTTAGCTACTGTTGAGAAATAGAGTAAAATGTTGCTAGGCAACCAATTAACATAACGGGTTGAAATTTCTCCCTTTATTCTCCTAATACAGGTCTCTGGTGCAGTATCTGCGTTACCCATTACACAATCCAGTGGCATATCCCCGTCTTCCACGATTAAAATGTCAACTGTTCCTAGTTCCAGTGCTGTCCTTACCAAGACCAGCCCCATCAAGTCAACACTGTATCTTCTTCCTTCAGATAAACCACGCCTTTCTCCAAAGAAAACCAAATTAGCAGCCTCTATTTCCTCTTCCTCTGAGCAGCTCCTACATACCATCTCCTACCAATCGACCAGATATGCTGGACAGCAAGAAGCTCTAAAGACATCTGCAGACACATCTCAAGTGAATGTTCTAACCACAGCCAGTGCATCTTCCTCAGCCGAACACTTGTTGCATACCCTCTCCTATCAAGTTCCAAAATTAGTCTTGCAACAAGAAAGACCAACTGTCACATCTCAGATGCTGTCGGCTATTTTTGGAACAAGTTCTTCAAAGCAACAGAAGCCAGTAGTTCAATCTTCATCCCCGGTGTTGCAGATAGCTCCTAGTCACTTCATCCCTAAGTCAACCTCTCCCTCCTCCCGCCCTATGCCAAGCTCTGTTACCGATCCTCCATTGGTAGCAAAGGGTAGGGTACTGTCTTACAGCCCTCAACCCAAGCGACAACTATCTGCCCTGCTGATGCAGTCCCAGGGTGACGCACCAGGATCCAGTCAGTCGTTACCACAGTATTCACCTGCTGTTGCTCTTCCCTCTACAACAATGACTAGGCCAGCTCTTCCGCTGGTCCATGTGAGGACCAGCTCAAGAAATCCTAGTAGAATATTTGAGGAGCACTCTTACCAGAGCACAGGGAGTCACCAGCTACAGACTGAGGAAGCTGTCAATACAACAACGAATTCAACTCAGGTCAAGCCATCTACTTTTTCATGATTACACTGAAACTACTAAATGATATATGTTACTTTGGACAGTGTTAATTTTTATTTCTGTGTGCACTAGTATTATGTAATAGATATTTGCAGTGAAAAAGGCTTTAGTAATTTCTATTGACACTCTTAAAAAGTGCTATATGTATGTATCCATAGAGGAATAGCAATCAAAAATTTATGCAAGACAAAAATACAAAACTGGAAGCATGGTCCAAAATTCATGAACTTTGTATCTTCATCAGCACATGAAATAACATTTTTATGTTTTCACAAGGTATAGCTACAGTATATAGTAACCAAACCACACAGTTTGAAAATGAAAGCCTTGTTCAATAGATTGCATTTCTCATATAATACATAAGTCCACATCTTCAGGCACCTTCCAATTGTCCTCTCCTTGATAGCTGCATCTACGTATATATAAAGTAGCTAGAACATTCTATATATCATGCAAGGTTCTCTCATATCAACTGGTCATCACACAAGAAATACATATACGTATGCTATACTTGGAATTGGTGTCTTTAAATTTACATACATAATAATCTATCTTGCATACATAAATGTATCTATATATATGTATCAATTTTCCTTACAGGAATTACATATATATGCATGCATGTCAATAATTAAAATAAACATCAATATCTAACTGCTCATTCACAGATGTTTATATAATTACATGTTGCATGCTGAACACTTATACAATTCAATAAGTAAATAAAGAGTTCATTAAAATAGAAATGTTTATATACAGTACACTGGCAACGCACAAAAGACAATAAAATTACTAGAAAATATAAGTTCATTGTTAAGATGGTTTTGGTTTGGGCTGTATACAAAGAGAACAATAAATAATCCATCAACATAGTGATAAAAATATGTATACAAATATATTATTGTAGTTTCTTGATTTGCTTACTTTTACATTGCAATAGACATTGTTAAGTTCAGGTTCAGCCTTCCCAACAGCTAAAATGCTTGCCTATAGAGATTGGTAAGGGAGAAGAGTGCACACTACCTCATTGCCATTGAATAAGGGCCAGTACAGTAAGGACATAGAGAAATAGATAATCACACTGGAGGGAAGCAACCAGCAAAGTGACCAAAGTCTTATCTATCATTTTCAAGTCTCATCTTCCAGTGATAAGATAACCCTTGCACAGGATCACTGAAATTAACTCCCTTTTTAAGTGCATGTAGAGTTACTATATAGTACCTCTTGTATTGGTTCATCTGGTCTCAAATCACCTGGTTTTGGTACAATAGGTGTACTGATTCCTTCTGGAAACTAAGAGGCAATTAAGAGGTGATTCACAAATAGGACCAACCATACAGCAGTTCCTTAAACAGTTTAAGTTACCTTGGCAACCATACATAAACAGTTTAAGTTACGTACCTTGGCATGCAAAATAGCTCCAACAATAATGAAAAGATCTACTTCAGTGTCAGCACAATAATATTTGGTAAAATCATCTGTGCGTCCTCGTAAACAGAACTGGTATCTAGTGGGAGCTGGACACTTTATGTCAGACTCAAAGCCAATATACAAGTCAAATTCATCTACTGAAGTCTTCTGTATTTCTTGATAACTCTATACAAGAGACATAGGCGGTATGGATACGTGATAACAATAAATACCATCCATAGAAGTAAGGGGGAAACCCTGCAATTAATACTGGTAGTACATATTTCTTACTTTTGCGTCTTTGTAAAGAACAAATTGTTTAGCTAGCAGTGCAGCTGGTTGTGGCTTCTTACTCCATTTCTTCTTTTCCTTGACCCAAAGATTGACTGGCTCCTTATTTGGCTGCAACTGAAGGTGACAGACAGACATTAACGAGCACATACTGTAAAGTACCTACCTACGTATACTGATGGCATATATTGAGCAAGAAGAGCATACACAGTTACAAGGAGGTCTAAGGAATATAAAGGTTTCAGTAACAGAGTTGTGGTAATCCTCACATGCTCATGAAGAACAGCATCCAAGGCATTGGGTTTGATGCACAAGTAGTGTGATGTGGTAACACTTTGAATGACTTGCAGGGCTCTCTCAGAAGGATGAAGAAAACGTTCTGCATGAATCAATAAGCATAAAGAATATGTAACAATGCATAAAATGTTGCAAAACACTACTACAATAGTGAAAAGAAATTTTAAAGACAAAAAAATTAAACTGTCTTGATTTAGTATACTACCTTGTTAAATACATTCAGGCAACAGGCATAATAAGGACTTTCAAGGACCAGGGTCACCGATGAAGGATAGAAGTCCAGTAATATGTGAAAATAACATCACTGTCCCCCATTGCAACATACCTGACACGGCGTCTCCAATGACTAGGTAGAGACCATAATTGTTAGGACTCAGTTTCTTGTTCACGGCTACCTGTTCAGTGACCTCACCAACTGTGCTCAATTTTGACACCTACGTATGTATGTGAAACACAAATAATCACTTTTAATAATATGTTAGCCACCAAACACAATAATTCATATTTACGACCAGGAAGACTAGAGGAGGGGCTATCAGGGAATATTACACCTCTTTCCCAGTATAAGAGGAAACTCGTACAGATTTCTGTTCATTAAGACAGTCAGAAATGTAGTTACAAGTAGACTGCTACTAGTTCAGTAGTGTCTGTTGGGTCCCTCATGCCCCTCCTGGAGCATACAGAGAGCATACAGAGGGCATACAGTCCAGCATACCTTGATGTTGCAAGTGTCACCCTCTTTATGTTGCACATAGACTGTCACAATGAAGGTCATTTCAGAAGAGGTGGGCATGGCAGGGGTGGAGTGCTTCTGCTTTGCCAGTTCCAGTCGCTTCATTGCCTCCTGCATGGCTTCTTCCTTCCGGATCTCTTCATCATCAATCTGAGGGGGAGGGAGGGGGTGGGCATTAGGCAATAGTCACAAACGCAGAATTATCCTCAAGTTAACCAGTTCCTTAATAAAACCAACAGATAACATAAGGTAGCCACTATAGTAAGGTACGTAGATATACAGTATAGGAAAATAGCATCAGTATTAATAAATCCTCAGAAAGCTATCTTCTACGTATCACTTCTACGTATCACTAGATTGAGAACACAACTCCAATCACTGCTGGATCATTGAATGCTACTGTACCTGGAAGAGTTCTTTGTATTTGGTTATCATTAGTTGAATGATTTTGAATTCAGACATTGAGTTTTGAAATGATATCTAACATATTATAAAAGAATTCCCACTGATACAAGGACATACGTATATGACATGTGTAAATCTATCACACAAAATTATTACAACTGTATAAACATTTTAGTACCTGATTGTTACAGAATAATAATTTTAATGCTTACAACTGTATTAATATAAGACTCGCTGTCACAGATTGATACATACATTATATAACATAATCACTATATAGGTAATAGTGGCTCACTCACTGTATCTCCATCCACGGTCATTAGGGTTGGACCAAATATTCTAACTATATTTGATACACCCATTTTATTTTCAGTTTCGTGACTAACAATCCTACATAAAGGGACAATTCACATTAGCTACACATCCCATCACACTATGGGATATGGAGTGACACACCCATCACACTATGGGATATGGAGTGACACACCCATCACACTATGGGATATGGAGTGACACACCCATCACACTATGGGATATGGAGTGACACACTCATCACACTATGAAACATACTTGGTGAGATGTCCAATGATTCTCTTAAGTGTTTCTCTGTTTACAGTTGGTAGTTGTCCTATTAAAGATTGAACTTGGTCTAATTGGCCGCCATTGTTCATGACTGTAGATGGGATAGCAGTTAATTGATACAGAGCATATCCCTCATAAACATTAAAAGCAATGTATCTGTACATAAGTAATTAGGCTTGAGGGTTGGTATATGCATATATAAGATATACCTGCTGCTGCTATGAATGATCCATAAAGTTGGTGTGTCAGTAGCGGGTCTGGTAAACTTCTAAAGAACTGCTTCAAAGCTCCAGTGACGTCATACACATTGTATGCTTCCGAGTTGATTACAACACCCTTAGCATCTACAGATAGGGTGGCAGTATACACAAGCTAAACACCTCAGAACAACTTGTTTACAATGAACACATAAAATGGCTTCATGTACAAGAGGGAGAAAGTCAGGACTACCTTGGTTGAACTCTAACGTCAGCTTCTGCACTTTGGCACGCTGACCGCTGTGTCTGTATATCCCTTCCACGTCCATTCCGTGGGACTCGATGAACTGAATGCATTTGTGCACAATGATCGGGATTCCAGTTGTAGTGAGAATCTGGTCCTTGAGCGGAATACCAATGACTTGAGTGTGCTTGATAGCATCATACCAGAGCTCAGCATCTAGCGGCCGTAAGGTCTTCAGGATGTACGTCCTGAGAAAGACAACAGTACAGAGCGTAATATACTATTGTCATGTGACTAGCTTGAATTAGAGGAATGGGAGTGGTCAGCTACAGGGTTGATGTAACACCTGTAATTGAAGGGTTATACTCACTTGTTTGGAAACATAATTGTGACTGTGAACTGTGCATCACCAGAACTTGATGAATCTGGTCCCTTTAGATCTATCAGCTTCCTCAAGTCCAGAGTCTCCTTCTCGTCACCCTATGCAAATCACATGAGATCACATGATATGTACATTTGACTTCATAACAATATATGATGCAATAGTAGACATACACCAGTTCTCATTAGACGGACAATAAACTTACTCGTTTGTAAAAGCACAGCTCCTTGGACTTCAGTGTAAACCAATGTTGCCTCCACACCTACGTACGATGCACATACATATATACTAGTAGTGTAAGTACATTTTGTAACAGTGTCACTCCTGATCTACAACTCACAGGAGGTAACTTGTAGTTCAGGAAAAGGTAACCAATTCTATCAAATCCCTAAATGAGCAGCAACACAGTTCAGAAGTACATAATACTACTCCGAGGATCTACACATTACGGCTTCACTTACCAGTATGCTGCCAGCGTCTGTAGGTATCATCTGAGAAGAATGGAACAGAGGGACAGTGAAGTGGGAGGATGTAAGGGAGTGACAGAGGGACAGTGAAGTGGGAGGATGGGAGGGGGTGACAGAGGGACAGTGAAGTGGGAGGATGTAAGGGAGTGACAGAGGGACAGTGAAGTGGGAGGATGGGAGGGGGTGACAGAGGGACAGTGAAGTGGGAGGATGGGAGGGAGTGACAGAGGGACAGTGAAGTGGGAGGATGGGAGGGGGTGACAGAGGGACAGTGAAGTGGGAGGATGGGAGGGAGTGACAGAGGGACAGTGAAGTGGGAGGATGGGAGGGAGTGACAGAGGGACAGTGAAGTGGGAGGATGGGAGGGAGTGACAGAGGGACAGTGAAGTGGGAGGATGGGAGGGAGTGACAGAGGGACAGTGAAGTGGGAGGATGGGAGGGAGTGACAGAGGGACAGTGAAGTGGGAGGATGGGAGGGGGTGACAGAGGTAGTATCACTCACCCTTGAGAGATTAGAGACCCAGACAGATCTGTTTTGTTCCGTGTCAGACCCAAACAGATACACACGAGATACAGTGGTCACCTCAAACTGGTAAAACCTGCAAGTTATATGAATCAGTGATTTTGTAAATTGTTCTATCCATTGGCTCAGTATAATATATATATATGTCTATACCTATATGTGTACAGTAAATCTACATTTCTATCTCATGTGCACATTATCAAAACACCTTTTTAATATGCTCATCAATATAGTATATGAACTGTGCTCTAATGGTCTAAGGGAAGGGTAATTTAATGTTTACATAATCTCTGACACCACTATGTAGTAACAACATTAGCAAAACAGTTTGAACAAGTAAAAGTGCAGGATTCCTGGTATTTCACAACGGGGCCTGTTATAAGGTTTACAATTCACCCTAACGTGACCACAATTTGGTTGCCAAGAAAACCTAAAGGAGAGACCCTAGAATATGTGGGAAGGTGCAGGATTATAGGGGCCATACCCTAGTACAAGTGGGAAGGTGCAGGATTATAGTGGCCATACCCTAGTACAAGTGGGAAGGTGCAGGATTATAGGGACCATACCCTAGTACATGTGGGAAGGTGCAGGATTATAGGGGCCATACCCTAGTACAAGTGGGAAGGTGCAGGATTATAGGGGCCATACCCTAGTACAAGTGGGAAGGTGCAGGATTATAGGGGCCATACCCTAGTACAAGTGGGAAGGTGCAGGGTTATAGTGGCCATACCCTAGTACATGTGGGAAGGTGCAGGATTATAGTGGCCATACCCTAGTACAAGTGGGAAGGTGCAGGATTATAGTGGCCATACCCTAGTACAAGTGGGAAGGTGCAGGATTATAGGGGCCATACCCTAGTACAAGTGGGAAGGTGCAGGATTATAGGGGCCATACCCTAGTACAAGTGGGAAGGTGCAGGATTATAGTGGCCATACCCTAGTACAAGTGGGAAGGTGCAGGATTATAGGGGCCATACCCTAGTACAAGTGGGAAGGTGCAGGATTATAGTGGCCATACCCTAGTACAAGTGGGAAGGTGCAGGATTATAGGGGCCATACCCTAGTACAAGTGGGAAGGTGCAGGATTATAGTGGCCATACCCTAGTACAAGTGGGAAGGTGCAGGATTATAGGGGCCATACCCTAGTACAAGTGGGAAGGTGCAGGATTATAGGGGCCATACCCTAGTACAAGTGGGAAGGTGCAGGATTATAGGGGCCATACCCTAGTACAAGTGGGAAGGTGCAGGATTATAGTGGCCATACCCTAGTACAAGTGGGAAGGTGCAGGATTATAGGGGCCATACCCTAGTACAAGTGGGAAGGTGCAGGATTATAGTGGCCATACCCTAGTACAAGTGGGAAGGTGCAGGATTATAGGGGCCATACCCTAGTACAAGTGGGAAGGTGCAGGATTATAGGGGCCATACCCTAGTACAAGTGGGAAGGTGCAGGATTATAGTGGCCATACCCTAGTACAAGTGGGAAGGTGCAGGATTATAGGGGCCATACCCTAGTACAAGTGGGAAGGTGCAGGATTATAGTGGCCATACCCTAGTACAAGTGGGAAGGTGCAGGATTATAGGGGCCATACCCTAGTACAAGTGGGAAGGTGCAGGATTATAGGGGCCATACCCTAGTACAAGTGGGAAGGTGCAGGATTATAGTGGCCATACCCTAGTACATGTGGGAAGGTGCAGGATTATAGTGGCCATACCCTAGTACAAGTGGGAAGGTGCAGGATTATAGGGGCCATACCCTAGTACAAGTGGGAAGGTGCAGGATTATAGTGGCCATACCCTAGTACATGTGGGAAGGTGCAGGATTATAGTGGCCATACCCTAGTACAAGTGGGAAGGTGCAGGATTATAGTGGCCATACCCTAGTACATGTGGGAAGGTGCAGGATTATAGGGGCCATACCCTAGTACAAGTGGGAAGGTGCAGGATTATAGGGGCCATACCCTAGTACAAGTGGGAAGGTGCAGGATTATAGTGGCCATACCCTAGTACATGTGGGAAGGTGCAGGATTATAGTGGCCATACCCTAGTACAAGTGGGAAGGTGCAGGATTATAGGGGCCATACCCTAGTACAAGTGGGAAGGTGCAGGATTATAGGGGCCATACCCTAGTACAAGTGGGAAGGTGCAGGATTATAGTGGCCATACCCTAGTACATGTGGGAAGGTGCAGGATTATAGGGGCCATACCCTAGTACAAGTGGGAAGGTGCAGGATTATAGGGGCCATACCCTAGTACAAGTGGGAAGGTGCAGGATTATAGGAGCCATACCCTAGTACATGTGGGAAGGTGCAGGATTATAGGAGCCATACCCTAGTACATGTGGGAAGGTGCAGGATTATAGTGGCCATACCCTAGTACAAGTGGGAAGGTGCAGGATTATAGTGGCCATACCCTAGTACATGTGGGAAGGTGCAGGATTATAGTGGCCATACCCTAGTACAAGTGGGAAGGTGCAGGATTATAGGGGCCATACCCTAGTACAAGTGGGAAGGTGCAGGATTATAGGGGCCATACCCTAGTACAAGTGGGAAGGTGCAGGATTATAGTGGCCATACCCTAGTACAAGTGGGAAGGTGCAGGATTATAGGGGCCATACCCTAGTACAAGTGGGAAGGTGCAGGATTATAGTGGCCATACCCTAGTACAAGTGGGAAGGTGCAGGATTATAGGGGCCATACCCTAGTACAAGTGGGAAGGTGCAGGATTATAGTGGCCATACCCTAGTACATGTGGGAAGGTGCAGGATTATAGTGGCCATACCCTAGTACAAGTGGGAAGGTGCAGGATTATAGGGGCCATACCCTAGTACAAGTGGGAAGGTGCAGGATTATAGGGGCCATACCCTAGTACAAGTGGGAAGGTGCAGGATTATAGTGGCCATACCCTAGTACATGTGGGAAGGTGCAGGATTATAGGGGCCATACCCTAGTACAAGTGGGAAGGTGCAGGATTATAGGGGCCATACCCTAGTACAAGTGGGAAGGTGCAGGATTATAGGAGCCATACCCTAGTACATGTGGGAAGGTGCAGGATTATAGGAGCCATACCCTAGTACATGTGGGAAGGTGCAGGATTATAGTGGCCATACCCTAGTACAAGTGGGAAGGTGCAGGATTATAGTGGCCATACCCTAGTACATGTGGGAAGGTGCAGGATTATAGTGGCCATACCCTAGTACAAGTGGGAAGGTGCAGGATTATAGGGGCCATACCCTAGTACAAGTGGGAAGGTGCAGGATTATAGGGGCCATACCCTAGTACAAGTGGGAAGGTGCAGGATTATAGGGGCCATACCCTAGTACATGTGGGAAGGTGCAGGATTATAGGGGCCATACCCTAGTACATGTGGGAAGGTGCAGGGATTATAGGGGCCATACCCTAGTACATGTGGGAAGGTGCAGGATTATAGGGGCCATACCCTAGTACGCTTAGTGGGGGAGGTAAAGAAGACAAGTTTCAAGTGACAAGGCGGAGGGGGCGGAGCCTTACTTAGCACTGCTTTGTGTAGATGACTCATCCTCGACCATAGATACGGACAACATATCGCACACATTGATGCTACCAAGCTCCTCGGTTTCCTAGGAAACATAATACAGGTTAGTTTGCCATGAGAATGCCAGAAGTATTACCATGGTAACTCACAGAATCATCCTTGTAGTACTTCAAGTTGTCCGTGTGCAGCACACAGTGCCTCTTCTTCCACCCCGACCTGTCACTTCCTGTTTTCCACAGACTACCTCGTAGACATAGTGTCAGCTGGGAATCCTGTGGCAATCAAATGTGTCAATTATTTGAGCTTCACGACTCACAAACAAACAAACTAACCAGTGAGTCCTCTTCGCCAGTCTTGGCTCCATTCTGCTTGAGAAGCTCCAACTGCAGCTGTTGCTGGTGGGCTTCAGCAATCAGGTAAGCTAGCAACGGAAGAGACAGAGAATATCACAAGTTGTGATCAAGCACGGTACACATACAGTCACGTGTGCTCACGAGTGTTCTGCTTGGGGTTCTTAGGGCTCGGGTGCTCGTAGTCCACCTACACAGCAGTCACAAGCAGTTGTAAAGGTTGAACTTAAGCCAAATAACTGGTCCAAAGTATCAATCCTGTCACTCACTTTGGCTCCACTGCAGATGAGCTCATAAGTCCTCTTAGTATTGCCGCCGGACACACTCACACAAAGCGCCTTGCTCAGTGTCTCCTTGTCATCTCCGATCCGTGGGATCCATGCTTTATTTTCATATTTGGCACGAATGAAGGCCTCCCTTATATCCCTGCAGTACAAGGCAGATGTGTGGGGTTGGAATGGCATCACTAAAACATGCCTAACTTGAAGCCACAACTGAAACAACAATTATAGCTTAGAGACTTGTAGCTCTTCTATCAACACTAGTAAAAATGCAGTATGTACATCAGGTCATATTACATGTCCATATATGGTAACCTCAACTCTACAGCCATTAACTATTGCCTCACAATATAATTGAAATGTTCATATAAAATGGCCACTGCTGCATGCATGCACACAATCATAAGGGCTGGCCCACCAGAGTGGGGAGTGTCAAGTGTATCCAGACAACTCTGTGTGTATATATGTATTACACACATACCGTTCAACTTCTCCGTCCAACTTTTCCTGCTGAAGGTGGTGTTCCCAGAAGCTGTTTCCATTCTCATTTCCCAGGTTAATCATAAGCTGTACATAATGCAGCATTCAGACTGTTACACAATGTTATGCAATGGTATCCTGTATAGGCTTACATTGATGAGTCCTTCAGTCCATATGCTCTTATCCAGCTCTACTGAGCGCACTTTAGAGATATGAGCGCCAAGGGATCTGTGTACTCCTGAACAGTTGATACAGAGCATCAGGGCTAGATTCACTGAAGCCCAAACTGGATCTGCAGAATGGGAATAGAACTAAATTTGTACTGTGTGCTTAATAATGTGTGCTTAGTAGTGTGTGCTTAATAATGTGTGCTTAGTAGTGTGTGCTTAGTAGTGTGTGCTTAGTAGTGTGTGCTTAGTAATGAAGCTCAACTCACTGGTGCTATTACAGTCTGCGCATGTCTTGTTACTTGTGTTTTGATAAATTTTATCTAAAATATTCTGTGAGGACATACTTCGTCCTTCACCATGCTTCTCTTCATCCAGACCCTTCAAAATGGCTAACCTGATGGCATCCAGCCATTCCATCCTCTCCATATCTGTTTGGGCTTGGAAACTGGAAAAGTTAGGTTGCAATGATTACGCAATTGAAACTGGTAATTGTGCACGTTTCCACCTACTGGTAGGTCTTCTTGTTGGTTGTGAGGATAAACCTGTAATTACCAGAGGGGTCTGGTCTAGCATTCACAAGCTTCATTTCCAGTACATGAATGGGTTTCGCAAGTTCGAAATCCTAAAATAACCACACAAAAGACATTTCAATTTCCTTCAGATAAAGATCTATTTAAAGTCGAACCTCCTTGCTATTATAGTAGGCAAGTCTGGCTCCCTTCAGCGCAACATATCGCTTTTCCCACCTCTTGATGGCACCATGACCTTGCTTCATTAGGAACCCCTAGATAATTCAGAGATGCATATCTAATCCAGTGTACCAGATGTATTGTAGACTCAACTAATGTTGTGGCTGAGTTGTTATGTCGCTAATTAGTAAATAATTTATTAGCTGTCATAACTGTGTCCATACAACCAATCAGGAAGACATCTAAGTGAGCATGGATTGATCTGAAACAAAATTGAATTAGGGAAAAACCGACCAATCACTACATCTGCTTCTAATGAATGTGTAAACCAAAAGGCTAAAGGGAAATCACGCAACACAAGCACTCTCAGTTTAAATTGACTCACATATTTATCTGGATTACTGAATTGGCCTCCACTGAGTGACTGAGTTGGCTGGTAATGAACAAGAGGAGTAAGTGGGTAATACGTACATATTGACACTGATCAAGTATTGCATAACAGGTCGTCCATATTCACACACCTTGTAATTTGCCATTGCATTATGCAGTACAGCAATCCAACTTTGACAGTCCTCTGAAGTGAGAGAAGGAACCAAGTATCATTCAGTAATGATATACTACAGTTACAGTCCCAACTCATAAACCTCCATCAAGTCTCAAAGTGTTTGGGATTATTGCCATCACACTCATACTCATACACATGCACTGGGTTCATCAGTGTGTGGTGAACTCTCAGAATTGTTGGAATGAACACAAGTTACATGCAATAACACAAGTGATTGTGCAATAACACAAGTGATTGTACAATAACTTGTTCGTACCAAGACTTTGAGCTGAAAATTGAAACACTCTGTTTGAAGTGATGAGATCCAAGCGATGTGGCTTGCGGGGATCCTGAAAGAGAAATCAAAAAGGAAAATCATCTCTTTCCCAGACATTACTAATATACTCTTTCAGTAGGAGTGTAAATACACATTCAGTATATACATACAATTATAAAATAATACATATACAGTATACGTATACGTATGTACATGTACATATGGTATATACAGATTCAGTACACATTCAATATATACAATTACACGTATATATATAAGTATGCATGTACATGTAGATAAGGTACATTCATAAGTCCTGGCTTACGTACATCACTTTTGACGTGCCTCACATCGATCATCTCAAAGACAGCAATTGACTTCAGACATTCAGACTCCTACATAAACATAGCACGCATACGTATATATACTATCTGTACATACATACATAGAGTGGACCATAGTAGGTTTGTACATACTGGACAATACTGTGTTCAGAATGTCAAGAGATAGCAGTGAGGATGTAGAGATCAACAGATGACATGGAAATGGGGTCAATACTGAGTCTATCATTAATGACATAATATGAATGGTACTAAAAATAGCCGTCTATATGACATAGTACAAGGTCCATAAAGATATAAGATTTCTAAATAATTCCACCTTATCATCTTTATTGCGAAAGTATTTGAGAAAGTTTCCATCAAACACAAACCATCTGGTGGTCCAGGGCTTGTCACCTTTCTTCCTGCAGCAGACAGCATCCAAACAGAATCAACACACAAACACATAAACAAACAAACACACAAACACATAAACAAACAAACGGACAACCTTTACTGTACATACAGTAACCTCAAAGTGAATATGCCAATTTAGTAGAAATATAAATTCACATTTCATATTCATATTATTTGCACTTCCATAATGCAGTATATATGATTATACAGTATGTTATTACTTCTAATGGCTGCACATTAGTGTTTGTGTTGTGTGATCTTGGGCCATTTCGGGTCATTAGACCATTCAATAATTAATAGATCAAGTGAGACTGCACTCAAGTACAATATCATCTTCACACTGTTCCTCACCCTCCGGTCTTCTCTAACCACCCTTCTTTAGTCCTTGGAGCCTGCAAGGTAGGACAATCCAAATAATAACAAGGAAAATATTCTATTCACCATCCATGGAACAAACACAATTGTTATTGGTCGGAAATCATAGGGCAGAAGGGCCAGTATCATAACCATACACAACTTTATCAGTTATGACCCACAGCCACACATATTTTATCAGTACCTGCTACACAATACTGTGTACACACTGCTTCAGGCATGTGATGTAACACAACTTTGTAATCCAAGAGGTTGGCTCCTCATCACATCACATATGCAAGTTGAACAAGGAAGATAAAGGAGACAGACGGCCTTTTGGACAGATAGCTGCCTTTTGGACAGATAGCTGCCTTTTGGACAGATAGCTGCCTTTTGGACAGATAGCTGCCTTTTGGACAGATAGCTGCCTTTTGGACAGATAGCTACCTTTTGGACAGATAGCTGCCTTTTGGACCAACAGCTACCTTTTGGACCAACAGCTACCTTTTGGACAGATAGCTACCTTTTGGACAGATAGCTACCTTTTGGACAGATAGCTACCTTTTGGACAGATAGCTGCCTTTTGGACAGATAGCTACCTTTTGGACCAACAGCTACCTTTTGGACAGATAGCTGCCTTTTGGACAGATAGCTACCTTTTGGACAGACAGCTACCTTTTGGACAGATAGCTACCTTTTGGACAGATAGCTACCTTTTGGACAGATAGCTGCCTTTTGGACAGATAGCCGCCTTTTGGACAGATAGCTGCCTTTTGGACAGATAGCTGCCTTTTGGACAGATAGCTGCCTTTTGGACCAACAGCTACCTTTTGGACAGATAGCTACCTTTTGGACAGATAGCTACCTTTTGGACAGATAGCTACCTTTTGGACAGATAGCTGCCTTTTGGACAGATAGCTACCTTTTGACAGTATCCAAATACCATTATACTTAATAGCACAATTTTGAGATTAGTATATGTAAGAGATCACTTAACTACTAGTGTTACCAGTCACAATCTTATACGTACGTACATACCAAGCTATCTTTGTGCTGGAGAAGTAGTTGATTAGTACCTGCTATAGCTTAGATTGAATAGATGCATTACCTGTGCAAACTTGCTATTGAAATGGTAGCTCTTTAAATCAGAGCAGAACCAGCAAATAACACTCATTCCTCCCTTCTCCTCGTCTGACACTCTACAAGTATTCACCGACATCTTTCCTTACAACAAAGTCCACTAAAAGGTTATGCTTACCAACTGAATAGCTACTAAAAATAGGTCTACAGTACGTAGTTCTCAGCAAAATAACCTGTTCACATTAAGAGTTTACAATAGGAAATGCTGAGGAGAACTTTAGGTGTACACTTATATATTTAACAGCTCTCAACCACAAGTGATAACATAGCAAAAAATGTTATTTTGGCTCCAACTGTCACTTAGATGACTTCACAGTTCCTGTACACTTTACTCAGTCCCTAAACTACAATGTGTGGACAGCACACTGCACAGGTCACAACACAAGGTGACACATACTTTCCAACCACATAGGAAATGTATAAATACATACTTTCCAACAACATAGGAAATGTATAAATACATACTTTCCAACCACATAGGAAATATATAAATACATACTTTCCAACAACATAGGAAATGTATAAATACATACTTTCCAACAACATAGGAAATGTATAAATACATACTTTCCAACAACATAGGAAATGTATAAATACATACTTTCCAACCACATAGGAAATGTATAAATACATACTTTCCAACCACATAGGAAATGTATAAATACATGCATTCCAACCACATAGGAAATGTATAAATACATATTTTCCAACCACATAGGAAATTTATAAATACATGCATTCCAACCACATAGGAAATGTATAAATACATACTTTCCAACAACATAGGAAATGTATAAATACATACTTTCCAACCACATAGGAAATGTATAGATACATACTTTCCAACCACATAGGAAATGTATACATATACTGTACAATGTGAAAAAGATACCACTAGCAGGCAAGTGATACAGAAGTGGCGAGATAATGGGGAAGCTTGAAATGATTGTCTCATGTGTGTGCTACATCAACTGAACTACTTAACACATAAAGTGTCTTCTACACCTCTGAAACAGGCAAGGAGGATTAAAACATCTATGTAGGGCACAGAGGTGTGGTTGTGTTAACTATAATACGTAACTAGATAAAAACTTAAATCCAAAGAAGTTCCATTTAAATCACTACTTATACATAACAAATAGATAACTGCCTTAAAGGTTCTAGGTATATGTACGTCCTCCCAACTGCTTGAGTGAGTGTGGTTTGGCTATCAGCTCCTTAAACTGATATCTGATCTACCAGAATCCTTACCTCTATAGCTTAGCTTACAGCTGTGTAGCAGGCAGCAAACAAAAGTGTCCAAATTTGGACAAAAACTGTCACCAAGCAGTAAACACAACTTGTGATGACTACTTTAGCTTAATAATACTCCAAATCCCACAAACTATCTCACATATAATATAAAAAATAGTACCTAATTGCTACACATGCATTATGTAATCAGTTATAAAATATACATTGTTAACATGGCTGTATAAACAATGATCTAACCACTACCTCCACTCTCCCTGAACCACACACTTCATGTCACTGGAATTACAAGTCCAAAGAATGAGCTCAGACACACCAGTACAATGGAAGTGAACAGCAGGATGTACATAGATCAATCTGAAATTAAATATCAAAACTTTCAGGAAGTGCCTCTTAGCCCATCATGCTCTACGGATGAACTAATTATTACAGTAATCTTATATCAGAGACCTCTGCAGCTCCAGAGGATGAAACAATGAGACAATTTGACAGCAGAAGAGTGGCTGTGCTAGTTCCGCAGCTAATTGGAATTCAAACATGTGGAACACAGGAGCACAGGATAAGGGAGGTGACCTCTCTAGGCTGGTTGTTGACCTAGTCACCCAAAATACCTGCTTCTAGACGTTAACACACTATGCAAGCTTACAAAGAATACACTGCCTTAACTGTGAAGATGAAGGTACAGTAATAATAGGATGATTTAGTGAGACATGCCTCTGGATGTTTTACTTTAATAAGACAGCCATTTTAAAAGGGAGCCCAGTGAATTATAAAAGGAAAAAAAGGAAAACTAATGACACAAAAAGTTAAACCATAGTCTATGGTCCAGCCAGTATGACATTCCTTTGAGACTGAGGGCCCAGCTTCAGACACACCATAGTGACGCCATTTTGATTGATGATGACAGTTTTAGCAGCATGCTAGAATGGGTTTAAACAGTGTTGCACTCTAGAAATCCTATAAAAACTGGTCTTGAAAGACTTGTTATAAATATCAAGCTTCAACATAATTCAGTGAAATGGTTTCACTTGCCATATTCGCTGGCCAAGTGGTCAAAGACAACTTTATTAAGCAACACCTACAGGAATGCCACTCATTTCAAGTACATTCAAGTAAATGAGTGTCAAAAGTTACAGAATATCCTATCAAATGGTATCAAAGGAGGATTCAAAGAGAAAATAGCTGGGAGCTGATTGGTACACACAAAGTACTATGGAGACTAAACCTGGCTAATAGCACTATATCTAAATTATAACATGATAACACTAGAGAGTGATAATAGTAATTAATGCTCTCACCAAATCATAATTATCATCAAGCCCATTTATTGGCAACAACTTGGAATAGCTGCAAGGCCATACTAAGTCACCAGTGAACCTTATGTGCTCATTCAATCCATTCAACTGATCAGAGGAGAAGGAACTGGGCAACTGAGGAAGAAAGGTCTTCTTGGGAGTAGGAGGAGAAAGGCTGGAGGACATCGGCAGGACTCTAATGGGCTTTACAGACAGGTACAGCTCCCCTAATACATCAGTGCTCATCCTGGATAAATGGTCTAAGTAGGAAGTTTTATCAATTGACTAGGACCTATTAATTAGGAAACTATACGCATAGTAATCCTCTTTAAAGAATGAAGGAAATACTCAGAATCAACTACTACACAATCAATACTATTTCAGAACTACAATTCAACAATAACTTTAAAGGTACTCTTCAAAGTCCTTCAGATTTCCAGGAAAACTGAAAGAAGGCCAGAGAATAACACTTTTCTATGGTTCTCGAGATACCTTACAGTGACTATGTACATAATAGATTGACAGATTGATTAATACAGACTTGATTGGCAACCTATTAAATATCAATTCAAGCAAAGTCAATGGGGAGAACCCTAATGGTTTGCAATAGCCAATTGGACCTGGCCAAGAGTAAAGGTTGATTTGCCACAATTGATAACATGTTGTTGTTGTTGTTGAATAAGTATGAACATGAAGTAATCAGACTTCAGTCCAATGTTCACAACCACAGAATGCAGAGACAAGGAGAATGACATTGAAGAGAATTCTCAAAGTGTCCAGCATACGTACATTAACTAGGTGCTGACTGCATGGAATATTATCCAATCAGAAGTGCAAGTTCTCATGTGATGTGTCACGTGACATGTTCTCACAGCTGTGTAAAATGTTGGCCAAGACACCGCACATATGGTTAACAGTGAACACTCTATATACATATACGTACGTACAAGTGTGTGAATAACAACTTATTGCTACGTACATCTTATGAGAACTTACTGTATTTCTGTCAGCTGCTAATCTGGCCCAAGCGGGAGTTATCTGCAGAACAAATGGCAACATCTGAGCATATATCAAAATGGGTTAAATGACAATATTCCAAATATGGTCATATGGGTTTATGACCCCTAACCCATTTAAAATTAGACTATTAATTGGATGATGATACATGAAGAAAGGTGTACCTGGAATTCCCCTGTTTAGAGAGCAGACCTATGCTATGAGATCACTATGGGAGTTAATAGGTATGAAAGGGCAAGGGGAAAAGGGAAAGGGGAAAACCCATCTAATAAATTGATTTACATCTGGAGTGCAGAGACCAATTTGTTTTGTAAAATCCCAGTCATAATTTAAAGAGACACAATGAATCCATATCCACCATCTGAAAAATGGCTGACACAGCGATATGAGGCTAAGAGAAAATACTTCTGTTCTATACTAATACTTGCTCACATACCATCATACTATCTCCTAAGTCAGAATTAGCTGCCGTTCCTAGTCTCCTAAAAAAAATGTAAAGAACAAATATTTCAAACTTTCCAGTGTTCTAGAGGTGGTCTAGAGGTGGTCTAGAGGTGGCCTAGAGGTGGTCTAGAGGTGGCCTAGAGGTGGTCTAGAGGTGGTCTAGAGGTGGTCTAGAGGTGGTCTGGAGGTGGTCTGGAGGTGGTCTAGAGGTGGTCTGGAGGTGGTCTAGAGGTGGTCTGGAGGTGGTCTAGAGGTGGTCTGGAGGTGGTCTAGAGGTGGTCTAGAGGTGGTCTGGAGGTGGTCTGGAGGTGGTCTAGAGGTGGTCTAGAGGTGGTCTAGAGGTGGCCTAGAGGTGTTCTAGAGGTGTGATTCCACTTACCTTCTGGTACTTCCAGGAGACTCCTATAAAGAAAAACAAACACAAATCAACTAGTGTGAATGTCAAACACGATCACTAGCTGTATACAGACTGAACATGCTCAACAGTTATTATGTAGTACAGTATGCATTTCGTTTACACTTTAGTACACAAAAAGAGATTTCTATACTTATAAGGAGTGCTGTTTGGGTAAAAAGTAAAAAGATGCCCGAATAAGGGAGGATTGAGTGTAATATATCAAGCGTGATAATTATATCAAGCAATATGCAAAATGCAGGACTAGACTCACATAAACTGTTTGATAAGCTCTTCCTCTGTCTAGTGACTGGACAGAGGTTACTGTAAAGAGATCTGATGCTGATTTTGCCGCATTCACAGATATAGATCTGGACGTCTTTGCAGGGTTTTGGAGTCTTTCATAGTCAGTGTGATCTTGTCTTGCTGGTACCACTGGAGGCCCATCACCAGTAGATTCCTTTACAAGGGCAACATATACAATTTGTGATAATCAAACCACAACCATTTTCTACTGTTAATACAAAGTAGGCAAACAGAGGGTTTAAAGGTGAAACAGATCTATTGACTTGTCCTACAACATTCCCATTATCTAATTAAGATGATATCTTCATCATAAAGTAAAGATTTTATATCTATCAGTAACAACTCACCAGTACCCCCACAACACAGGCTCACCTCCCTACTCACCAGTACCCCCACAACACAGGCTCACCTCCCTACTCACCAGTACCCCCACAACACAGGCTCACCTCCCTACTCACCAGTACCCCACAACACAGGCTCACCTCCCTACTCACCAGTACCCCCACAACACAGGCTCACCTCCCTACTCACCAGTACCCCACAACACAGGCTCACCTCCCTACTCACCAGTACCCCCACAACACAGGCTCTCCTCCCTACTCACCACTACCCCCACAACACAGGCTCATCTCCCTACTCACCGTTACACTAAGATTTGGCTGTACTGCAGCTGCCATAGAGCTTCCTTCAATATTCACTGACTGCTGAGGGGTATCCATGGTAATGGAGCCATTAGAAGTAGGATCAGCAGTGGAAGAGAATGTCTGGCTGTCAGCAGGTGGCACCTTCTGGAGAGGCACAGGCAGGTCCTCCACTTCATAGTATTCTGCTATCACTGGAGGGGGAGGGCTCTTACTGGGAGGGCTCTTACTGGGTGACCTATAAGGAGCAGGCATAGTGGGCTTGAGTCTGACAGACGGCTCATCATAGTCAGCATAGATTGCCTCCACTACAGTGGTCTTCTCTGATGACACAGCTACTGGATTGGTCTGAGCAGGAATGTCTTTGTTAACTCCTTCACCCTGCTCCATCTGCATCAATCCATCACTTGTCTCCTTCTCTGGCAAGGGAGGGGGGCCAGCTAGTGGGGACTGAGGAGGAGGGTCCACCGGAGGAGGTAACACATCATAAACCTGGTGCTTGCTCTCGCTGCTCTCCTCTGAAGACGAAGCCTTTCTGGATACCGTGTACAGCGCATGAGGGTCTGTGGGAGCCGCCTGCCGCACAACACAACTACCGTCTCTCTTCAGCTTCCCTTCCTCTGCAACTGGCTGCTCATCATCAGCCTTGTGGAACTGCTCAGGAAATGGTTGTGGTTGCTGGGTTACAGATACAGCAGGTAGTTGTCTTGAGGTAGTGGACACAGATCCCAGATCAATGGAGGCTGACATCTGAGAATGTTCTTTACCTCTCATGGATCTGGTCCTGGGTTTGGGGACAGGTTGTCTGAGAGAGTTAGCCCTCCTAGGCTGGGGGACGGGGGGGCCTTGAGGTGGAGACTGGGAACGCTCTGGAGGCATATAACCACCAACATTAACATAATTGCCTACCTGTGAGGCTTTCTGGGGCAGCACACTGGCTTGAGTTTTCTGGTCCACAATTATTGGTGGGTCCTGCGGAGCACTGGATGGGCTGGATGGTATGTCTGAACCATTACTCTCGTGAACCTCTCTGTTGGGCTGTTTTTCTTGTTCCAACAGCTCCACGTCCCCCTCTGGTGGACCATTAGCAGATGCTAAAGACTGTAGGAGGGGAGACATGGAGATGTCCTTGGCCACATCTATACTAGTGGGTAGTGAGACCTTTCTCTGGGGCGGAGTGGGCGGAGTATCTCTGGAAATTCTTTTTGGTGGCAGAACTGGAAGAGATTCTGGTATGTTCATGTCGTCTTTGGATGGTAGTGGTGGTGGAACCTTCCTAGTCGGGGAGAGCGGTCCATCCACACCAGGCAACCAGTCAAAGGTTCCTGGAGGTGAAGAGTAACGATGGTGCCTCGGAGGGGGCGGAGCCTTCTTCACAGCCAACTCTTCATGCATTTTGCGCTTGAGACTTGAATTTCTCATTGGCACGTCAGGCAGTGAGCCATTGTTGAGTGGGGAGGGAGGAGGAGATGTGACTGATCCATCTAAATTGGAATATGATTTTCCTTTGCGAGGAGGTAAGGATGGCGGCACTTCATGACTATCTTCAGCAGTGGAATTTGGGACTATTTCTGAAGGGGTAACTTGCTCAGAAGACACATGCATTTGTGAAGCTGAAGATGTCTGGAGTGGGGATGATGATGATGGAATGTCAAGTGATGGGGTATTCTTTAAAATGCGTTTAATATGTCCCTTTTTTGTTACTCCCATCGACTCCAAGTTCTCCTCTGAAAGACTACTTAACTGTAGCAAACTATCGTAGCCATTGGCCTTAAAGTTTTCAACATACTCTTCAAGGTTGAGCTCTGCCAGCCAGTCTGATATTTCTGCCATCCTATAGGCAGTTGCCTAGCAACAAGGAGAAATGCACACAGTCACATATATCGATAACAAGTGCATATTATGATTAATTAACATAACATCAGTGTTAGGCATTGATGAATAGGAAAGACAAATACAAAATTTTTGCAATTATTGATACACTTTTGCAAAATGTAGATGGTAAGTATTGGCCTACAATAACTACTATTATAACAATTATATTATAACACATGCCAGGAAACTTTATCAAATACAGTATAAAACTGTTATCACATGAAAGTGTTCCATTCAAAAATGTAAATACCACATTGCATAGGTACATACATACATAGCTTCAAACCACACCTCTTACATTCTCCAGACACACCTCTTACATTCTCCAGATACACCTCTTACATTCTCCGGACACACCTCTTACATTCTCCGGACACACCTCTTACATTCTCTGACCACACCTCTAATTAGTGCCCCCCTCGTTCACTTTTACCTAGCAAAACTGAATTTCTTACTAACATCAAAAATTGATGGTCAAGTCTAAATCACTTAAGCAACTTGTGTGAAATTGAAGTATTTCCTTTCACTTTAATGACCAATTAGCCGGAAAGAGATATTAGTATAGCATTACGACATGTTATGCTCAGTTCAACTCTATGGATTGTATGAGTGGTGCTAAATAATTCAATAAACAATAAATTGCAAGTTCATCAATTAGCAACTTGAGTAGAATCATTAAATAAGGAGAAAAATTAAAAGTACACAACTTGCATTTCACTCGTTCTTCAAGTCCACTTGTATATGTACTATCACTGGAATATATTGTATGTGTGTATATACGTATACCACACTAAATGCATTTAGTAGTGCTATTTATAGAACTGCATATTTTATCAAAGAACTTGAATTATGTATTTGCTCTTAATGGACTCACTTTAATGGGAAAAAATATTTTCAATATACTACACAATGCCTCTATGCAAGAACATTACACACATAGACTTGCATGACTATAATATAAACATATGTACATCCGCATCCAAAGAGCCCCAAGTGATCAGTTTAGGAAAATATTGTTCTTATGTAATTATTCATGCGTTTCCTTCATTGCATGTTCAAATACATTATTTTCCTACATCCATCACATGTGAGAAATAGTGACAAGGAAATTAAACCTAGAGAACTCTAGATGCATCTTCTCTGTTCCACTGGGCCAGGCAGCTGCTATTCAAAAGCCCAGAATTCATCCTTCATCAGTGATCCTGGGAGTATTTTGTGTTAAAGGTTAAAGGTCATTTGAAAGTCGTAGATTATTCCTTCCAATGTAATCAGTAAACGTAATTGCTTGAGATTACACATGTAATTATTGTTACTAATGTTTCCACTTCGAGACAAACTGTAGCATTACTGGTCTAACAAGGGAGCCCGATAAATAATTGTAAGATGATAAGATTAAAATATACATTACAAACCTTATCACTCGTGACTACAAGGTGAGTATACAGATTTTGGATGGTTCATCCTTCGACTTTTGGAACATCTAGAGACGCAGTTTTGTTGTTAAACTTTAGTCAGACATTTCAACCCTGGGAGTCTTCTTCAGCGACGCTCAAAAAGGCAAAGGATGAACCATCCAAAAGATAAGTTTGATGCAGTTAGAAGGAATCCTTATTTTACAGTTTTTACAGTACTTTTTGGGTCAGTTGTCCAGACTGGACATTATAATCAGTAATCGGTTAGCACTCGCGAGTACCATTTGAACAAACGTTCCCACTGGAATGATGTCACCAATACATGTGTGGTCAATGCTGGTAACTTAAACCCCTGCAACAATTAAGTTTTCTTGTAAAACCTTACAATTCTGTACATCCTCTATAATATCAAGCACTTATCATTTGCATGCTTGAGGCTTCCGACAAAGTTCAGTGCCAGAAACTGATTCATGAGCTAACAAGTATTGTAGTATCAAAATTGGGAGGTTTTAATACTAGAACACAATCATTATGATAACTCCATATATGGTCAAACAGATGGAAGATTCTACATTATCAATTGAAGTACTTTAAATTTCACCTTAATTAAACTGCAAAAGAAATTTGAAAGTGAGTAAAGTATTTGCAATACTATTCTAAACTAATTATACACATACATACACAATTTAACTTAATAAATGTTATCTGTTATCAGCTCATTACAGCATAGCTGTGAATGAAAGTCAACCATAACTACTTGGGAATTTACAAACATCCTGGATCTTAAGGCTTCTTTAGACAAATTTGCATGCAAGAATGCAATAATTTCTTTCATTTATCATGAAAATGACTACATTATAAACCTCGATAGATGATAAATAAACACACAATCAGTGAAAACTCTTATAGGTGTCGTCTCATTCTCAAAGAATTGTTTACGTGTTCACGTCCATTAGCTATAAGACGCTTTAGGGTAACATAGAAAATGTGATAGTCGAGTAACCTCCCACATAAATATTCACAAACACGAGCCCATCCACCCTATCAACAGAGTCGTACGAACAACACTTGCGTGGAGAATCTCTGCCATGCCAAATAAGGAGTAGACTACGCTTTGCGTGTACACTTCTTTACGAGTTCGAATGCGATAACATGAAGAACGCCGTGGACACACCTTTGTGACCCTAATTGGAATTAAATACCTAGATGGCTATATCCGCAGGTCGGTCCACCTACCTGAACTATCGCTCTAGTCTGACGGAATTTTACTAATCAAATTTCCACGTTGCATTCACAATGAGACTTTCAATAGAAGCAGATTAAGTTAGCTGAAGGACAAAGTGGCTTCGGGTCATTTGTACCGCTCTAGTTACAATAGCATGTCTTAAAATTCAACAATGAGCAGTGCAACGCTGTCACATGTTGATCAATTCTGACTATTACACCCTCAGAAGCAGATCAACACGACATTCTGACAATTGAAATGTTTCTTTGTTACACTCACTCAATGATCTTCTGCTCGTAAAAGTAAAATATCTTGAGAACACGAATATTTGGAACTCTTCGGGCAAACAACGATTCAATAAGCGGCCATATTCATACCACGCCTTGGTGCATATATTCCAGCTAACCAGTATTATTCCAGTAGAGCTAGATGACCTCTCGGCTAAATAACAGGAATTTACCCAACAAAATGGTCGAAGTGGAGGTCGTTGTCGGTACCTACGAAGGCGTCATTAGAGGATACAAGTTCGACTTGTTGAACCGAGAGAAGGTTAACTCAGCACTTTATCACCAATTTTCATGTTTGCAACTTAACACTCAAATTGAAGAAAACAGCAATAAATTTTCGACACGCCCACTTATGATTGCCACGCCCTCTGTGTGTACATGTAGGGGTTGACAGCTAGCTTTTCAGAGCAGTCCCACGCGAGCATTGTTAAGTCAGTGGCATGTAGTGGGAGCCATCTGGCTGTTGGAGGATATGACAATACAATCAAGTATGTAGTCATGCATGTTTCTTAATGACTGTGTATGTGTATATGTGTATCTCTAGAGAACGACCATTATAGTCTCTTGACTGTATTCAATGCCTAGGATATTTAATATGAAGAAGCGTATTGAGGTTGGTACACTTGTCAGACATAATGGTGAGTTTGGAGTTGTACATCTATGAATACACTCATCCAACACAATGAACATTTATCATTGTCTTGTGTGCCTGTATATAACCAGACCTGGCATGACTTTTGATAGTGCATTCTCAGTTTCTCTTATATATCCTTATCATACGGTATTTATTGTATGATATGATCAGCCATTTTGTGTTACCCTTATCATATGATGTCATATGATGTCAGAGTAAGCTCTAAGCAGTACACACAATGCACTGGTACTGATAGGAATGCTGGGCATCTCCTGCCAGTGTTTGATCTACACAAGAGTGGGCCAGTACACAAGTCAGTGACTGGGGGAATGGCATTCAGTTTAGGAAATGCCTTAAATAGAAATAACCTTCAAGTCCAATTGAACTAAATTCTTAACGGGCTTGAAGTAGCATTGTATTGTTACTTTTAACTGACTGTAACAAAGAATGCACATTTCTGATCAATTATTTAAGTCTAAAGACTTCTCGATTGAAATGTCAATATTCCCTATCATTGGAGTATGTATGACAGTCTTAAGGGACAGTCATCTACTAGGAATGAGATCTTGTATACAGTGCTAGCTTGTAAAGGTGTCTATGTAGGCTGCAAGGAGTATATTCCGATATATTTAGGTACTATTAGCTGGCTGACCTTTCACAAAGACACTCACTTGTTCAGTGCCAGTGAGGATGGTACAATAGGAATATGGGAGGTTGGGACATGGGAGTACCTCAAGACACTCAGAGGACACAAGTAAGGCAGTAGTAGACTGCAAAGACTCCTTTGAATATAATGTTAGAATATGTGTGAATATGAGCAATGTGGTGTCTTGAGGATTGCTACGTATGTGAATTATCTTAACTACTTTAGGAGTAACGTAAACTGTTTTTCTGTTCATCCGTCAGGCAAGCTAGCCTTATCTGTGTCTAAGGACAGGACACTGAGGTAGGTACTGCTTGTTTGAAAAGATATTTGTATCTGGCACATTGTACTCACTAATGTTTCTGCTTATGAGGGATAATCAATCTGTTATACATTCACATCGCTGAGGATTATAATTATTGAAAAGTGGTTGAAAAATGTCATTCAGACACTGAAGTTGGTAATACGCAGCCTGACATCATTATATGGTATAAATGGTTAAAATGTTTCAAAGTACATCCAAAAAGCTTTAATTGCAAAGATTTTGGCCAAGCGCTTCACAAGCTTTGCCTTAAAACCATATTATTTACCTAACACTTTGAAGTTCCTAAAGGATGATTGTGAAGTTGACGTCCAAAATGGACGACCATTGCACTGTTTTAAATGTAAAATAGCCAATTACCCACCGTTATAATCCTGTATATGTATATTACCTGACCATCAAAGTATTTTTCATGTGACGTCATGTGACTAGGACATGGAATCTGTTGAAGGCAAAGATTGGTCTTATCAGCAACTTGAAAGAAGGTATTTACGTACATGATATATTGTCAGTGCAAATCACCAAATTTATATATCTCATGTACTTGGATCACCCAATCACCCAAGCAGTTTAATGTAGTTCCGTAAATATATACTTTACACATCTCTCCCCCAATCTAACTAACATCGTGATTGAGCTGTCTAGATAGATCTTCCGTTTTGTATGGTACATCATACTAATAGACAATCACTACTGTTGTTGTTGTTGTTGTTGTTGTTGTTGTTGTTGTTGTTGTTGTTGTTAGTGTACTACATTTATATACTATTTGTATAAGATGTTCTGTAGCCGTTCATGTTCTCTCTTTGGTCCCCCTCCCCCCTATAGTGGGGAACTTGGTGACTTGGAACCACACAGGAAGTGGCTATGCTATAGCATTTGAGACTTTTGTCACAATCTATAATGTAGAAGTACGTATGTGTCATATATGTAATGTAGAAGTATGTACGTACCATGTCAAATATGTGTCATATATGTGGTCTATTAGTATATATATATATGAAATAGACTTTTTTGCAGAGTAGGAATAGCATGTAGGAAATGATGTGTTAGATTTGGTAAAATTTATATAGGGATCATATGTATGTGCTAAATTGATAATAGGACCTCAATAGCATGGACGTGTTAATTAGGTAGCATGGAAGCACTAATTAGGGTACTGTATTTGATATTCTGATATGTATCTATATACTAATATATATAATATCTACATATTATACTACACCAGGATGGTTCGACTACCTCAACATTATCAGTTGGAAAACACATTAACACAATAGTGTACATTAAGGTATGCATATTAGTATGTACAAGTAAGTGTACCTATATATATAGTATGGCATACCTACCTATATAGGATGATGTGATGGCAGTTGGCAGCGAATATAACACTATTAAATTCTACTCTACTTTATCAGGAGTCTGTTTACATGAATTGGAAGGACATACTAAAAGGTACCCTTGAAGTGTTTTGAATCATGAATTATGTATCCTATAGTATTACAATAGTGTGCCTATATGTGTGTGTGCTATATGTGTGTGTGTGCTATATGTGTGTGTGCTATATGTGTGTGTGCTATATGTGTGTGTGCTATATGTGTGTGTGTGCTATATGTGTATGTGTGCTATATGTGTGTGCTATATGTGTGTGTGCTATATGTGTGTGCTATATGTGTGTGTGCTATATGTGTGTGTGTGCTATATGTGTGTGTGACCTTGATGATGTATATGACAGGTGTCTGTATACCAGAAAGTCATGTCATGTGCATCTGTATTTATATAGGGTAAAGTCCCTCCAAGTGTTGCTAGGTGATGGGTACCTGTTCTCGGTATCTTCGGATGAAACTCTTAAAGTGTGGAAACTCAACTCTGAAGATGTAGTAAGTGTTCAGACAATTAAAATGGTGGTCATCGGACAATATCCAGGTGTATGTGGTAGTTGTCCATCAAATTTGTTGTTGGTGTGACAAAAATGTCCGCCGGTCACAAATGTGCAGTGGAATTGCCCAGAGTGGTTGTGATCCCACCAAGAAGGCACTTAAACTCACAAAAGCTTTAGAAGTGGCAGCGCACACATGGGCAGAAGCACAGTCATGGCCTTGTTGCTTGCTTAACCCATTAAGTCCATGTGCCTGATCTGACAGATTGTCAGAGCATCCTAAAAACTATTAAATTGT
Source organism: Chondrosia reniformis (assembly GCA_947172415.1). Taxonomy (NCBI): domain Eukaryota; kingdom Metazoa; phylum Porifera; class Demospongiae; order Chondrillida; family Chondrillidae; genus Chondrosia; species Chondrosia reniformis. The sequence goes on from OX359196.1 coordinate 7,561,454, forward strand.
CTCTGCTGTGAGTGCAACTTACTAAGATATAAGATCAGTGGATTTCATATGACCATCAGCAACAGTAATTTTTTATACAAGTTATTGAACATTTCGACCACTAAGGTCTTCATCATCAAAAGGATCTGATACTCATATGATCTTATAGTGAACACAAAAAATAAGCCATATCATTTCAACTTACTAAGTTACGTATATGACTCAGTAATATATTATATTTTATGTAGACCTCCTCTAGTCTAATTCATGAAGCTAGTGTCAGTGCGTGGCCAGTAACCTTGGCAGTTGTGCCACCCGCTCTTTTGACAAGTAGTGACAGGAAGAGTAAGATGAAAGTTGACAGATCTGGGGTAGAATCTACAGAAGATGAAAAGCGTTTGGTTAACAAGAAAGTGATTATTCGGCAAAAAAGAAAGAATAAATTTAATCTCAACAGAAAAAGAATTAAAACATTAACTAGATCTAGACTTGAAAAATGGTTTTGGTAGTATTATAAAAGAAGGTTTCCTCTGAAATAATGTAAATATATACACAATGTACGTACATTACTACATATACACTGAATACTTTCTACATATGAGCAATCTTTTCCTACATGCTATGCTTATTCTGTAAAAAGCCTATAGGTAACTAAACTAAGTGAGAGCTTTGGATGAAGATACAGGAGTCTTCTCTTTCTTCTTTTACTCCACTGGGTCAGACAGGAATACCACCCTTCAACTCTGACCCTGGAAGTCTTTCAAGTCTTTCTGGAAGTTCTAAGTACTTTAAATCCTTATATCCACACACGCTGAATACTTACTACACACTGAAATCCTACTACATTTATATAATGGATAGTTACTACATATATGTACTTGATACAAATTATATACTGGAATATATACTTATAATTTAGGTAATTGTTCACAGTATGTGCACACATACTTTGCCACTTATCATTAATTGTTAAAACAAGCCTCTTATGCACACACAGCACTGCCCACATATATAATTGTTATTGTAGGAAGCTAGCTGCATGACCACATCCACATATTGTAGCCCCAGGTCTTACATATATAAAGGTGCTGGTCTCTTTCGAAGAAGATCAGTGCCAAGCTATACAGTAACTCTAAAACTGAAATTAGGTAAGTATCTGTAATTGGTGTACATATATATCCAAAACCTATACATAGTAGCTACTATGTGTAGGTTTTGGATTTAGTCATATAAGTATCTGCATGGCTTAGAGTATATACAGGAGGTACTGAAATAATTATAAGCTGAGTGGATATTTTAATACTGTCATTAACACTGCTTTTCCTCCAGCTACTCACAGACTAGGATTTTGGTTAAGAGAAATGATCACTATAAAATTGCTAACCATTCTGGAATTGGTACTCCTAAGTGTAACCATGGAGATGGTAGGCAGACAAAAAGGTAATTAAGTAAGGTACAGTAGTTATAGTATGCATAGTAGTAACAGCAAAAGATTATAATTATATACAGGTTGTCTAGCTTATAATACTATAGTGACTGACATATTATATTGGTTGGCATTATATTGATTTTACCTAAAATAATAATATATAATAGTTCCATAACTTTTGTACACTAAATGTTTTCACTCAATAATATTGATAATGTACTTTTTAGAGTATATTTCAGTACTGATTGATGGATACACTCACAACACAACACTGGATTCTGGTGATACTGTACAACTGGGGACAACTGTTATTCTAGTCTGTTCAGTCACTGGAATACCTTATGGAGTACAAACTAGCTACAGATGGACCTGCCCTCATGGAATATGTAACATTGGAAGTCATATCTTGAAAATCCCTCTTATCTCTACAAGTGATGGAGGAGACTATACCTGTACTGTACTGGCTGATGGTATCAATAATAACAGTGCTGTATTTACATTCACTGCTAAACAACCAAGTGAGTTGAAAAACACTAGTAGTAACACATATAAGACAAGTCCCATCCCTCCATACTACAGCATCAGGTTTTATAGTTACTAGTCAGAACAGAAGCTTTGATCATGAAGCTGTCATTACTAACATCACAGAAATAGCAGAAGACCAAGAGATAGGAGAGATACAGTGTAGATCGTACAATGGTGGTAATGCTACATGGGTTAGACCTGGATACACTATACCAACATCACCAACTGAAGATGTGTATAGTGAAAATGGTTCAACAGCTACACTCTTTGTTAAGAGAATATCAAATACAAGTGATGACTACTATTGTACTGATAATGATACAAATCATAACATCAACTTATATTTATCCAACAGTAAGTCCATAGTTACTTAGAATAAACTTACACATGTTGTTTACATGCAAATTAAAATTTCTATATTTTACAGATACCTTACCAATACCTGCAATAACTTTCTTAAGAGAGGAGCAGGAAAATATTACGTTCACAGTATGTGGTAGTAGAGGTAAATATGTCACAAGATATGATCGTCTAGATCTAGGAGTACCAGTTGAGGTTGGACATGTAGAAGACAGTAATAAAAAGGTTTCACTGTCAGTAGTACCAGGTGGACTGTACAGGGTAAAGGTTTGGAGTATTAATGAACAAAATATCGGTTTAGCACCAAATGAGGCTACTTATAGAGCTAAGTCAAGTGGTATGTACTGCAGTATTGTTAACTGATTATGAGTATACATACATAATATGTTAGGTAGAATACAAGCAAGTAAAGTGTGCATATTCAATACATAACATTATTCCTTTACATACAGTACCAACTAAACCAAGACACCTCACAATCACAAGAGTGTGTAAAGATGATGTTGAACTGAACTGGATACCTCCAAGAGAACCCAATGGAGAACTACACTATATCATCCAGTATGGTTCCAACACAACCAACACAGCCAGTAACCTGACCTACTACAACTTGACAGGACTAGTGAATGGTACAACATACTACATTACAGTGATGGCTGTGAACTCAGCTGGGAGTGGTACTAGTAATGTGATGAAGTATACACATTTAGTAGTTAATGGCTTAACAAATACTCTCACACCATCACCAACTACACAGATAGTTAAGGATCACATTCCCTCCTCATCAGCCTCTCCTCCTAGCCTACTGCCAGCACTGACTATTAGAGTAGGAAGGATTGGTGACACAGCTGATGTCATGGTGACACCTACCATTGGTCAACCAGTACAGATGGAGTGTGAGAGGAGTGGTACACCCAAGAACTGGTACAGTGCAGGTAGTGTGGTTACTCCCACTCCAGGAGAGGTAGCTACCACTGGAGGAGGAGGAGGAGTGAGAACATTGTCCATCTCACACTTCAGTTCAACTCATGCTGGAACATACACTTGTATAGTAGGACCTAATATTGCAGATCTGACATTCTACACTGTAGTTGGTGAGTGCAATGATTAAAAATAGTAATTCCTTCAATTATATGGTAGTATAGATCTATACGTACGTATGTATTAAACTGTTTCTACCGGTTTGTTAATGTAAAAATTCAATGACCCTGTTTTATAAACACATATACTTACGTAAGTATAGGTTGTACGTATATACGTACATGTACATGCATTGGAGAAGCTAATATTAAATTTCTTGATATATTCTACATATTCCATTCCTGGTCAGTACATAAAGTAAAGTTTCAATGGGAGAGTGGATATATGTACATTCATATATATATTCATAATATTCTTACTTTCTTCTACTATATATGCAGTCATGCAAACAAAAACTTCTACATCACCAGGTGAGTAATATCTGATTCACAATAGTGTCAATATGCATTGTTTGTTCTTTTTGCATACGTACACTCTGCAATTCATCTTATTCTCTTCACAGTCACACCAACAGTAACATATTTGTCAACAGGTGAGTAATATATATAAACATTAATATGCACATATTAGTATTGTATAACAATAAAATACAAATGCATATTATAATCAAACAGCTGTTGGATCTGTTGATTGGGAATCAATCCTACCACTGTCAGTAGTAGCAACTGCACTCTGCTCTGTTCTCATTACAAGTATCATTTGGTCAATCCTCACTTACTACTGCTGTGTTAAGAAGAAACAGAATCAGTCGAGAGACTTGAAGAGACAAGAAAACGAAAATGACATTTATGATACAATTAATGAGCAAGATGAGGAGTATGGAGATATTATGGTACATCAATCACCAGCTTATGAAACAGTTGGAAATTATATAAACTGTAACTAGCAGTATCCATGATGTTCATATAGATACTATATATCAGTATCCATGATGTTCATATAGATACTATATATCAGTATCCATGATGTTCATAGAGATACTATACGTATATCAGTGTCCATGATGTTCATATAGATACTATATATCAGTGTCCATGATGTTCATATAGATACTATATATCAGTTTCCATGATGTTCATAGAGATACTATATATCAGTGTCCATGATGTTCATATAGATAATGACATAGCTATATATCTACTAAACTTTTGTATAAAACCTTACAGCTATAGAAATATAGAATTCTTGTGAAAAATTTTATGAGAAAGGAGAATACTACTACTACTAAGGAGAATATACTGCCATTGTACATTAGGTAGTATTCTAAGACTCACCAATGTGCACCGTATTTTAGCATTTAGTGCTGGTACAAAGTATCAACCGTAGAATAATATATACACATAATGAGAGTGGGCCGGGTCATACGTACTGCATTACTTCACCACCTGGATGTGTTACGCCACTTTTAGTGGAATTGCAAAACCTCGGATCATTCTGGAAAGTCATGTCGCTATCTGCCGAAAAGATTGCTCAGTTGAGAGCTTTTGTTAATCTCTGCAAGGCCAGTCCGGTTCTTTTGCACAAGCCCGAATTGGAGTTTCTCAGGGACTGGTTGGAAAGGTGACTAGTCTCGCATATAAAGCTTGCTCAATCGCATGCTATACAGCTTTGATGCCTTGTGCGCGGCGTCAATAGGCTTCTTAGAATAATTAATAAATGGACAATCAATGAATGTACACGAACGTAACAGTGGTGCATGTTTGACAGATACTTACTGAGTACTATTATGGTTGGAACACAATGTATCAGCATGTACATGTAAGCTTATATTAGCGATATCATTTACTCAATAATACTGTAAATAAAATAATTTTCTAAATAACTAGTTAAATTTCTTTAAATTTTGAGTGAAATCAGATTGTAGTAAAGATTTCTTATAATCTAATTTATCATAAAAAGCACACTCCCTTCATATAAATAGCTATGCTACCAGACCTCTAGTACTAAATAGGTGTAATAACATAATATAAAGAAATCATCTATTAATAAATAAGAACATTTATGTACGTATTGCCACTTCGAATAAGTAGTGATCTCGAACATTTTACTGTTGTATAATAAAGTATCTTCTACACACAGTTAGTGTATAGAGGATACAGAATATGATGTCCTAACAAAAGTACTTCATTGCTCAAGTAGGTTTGATACTTAATGCATTTCATTTTACACTTTTAGCTTGGGTGCTACCATTCCACCGGAACCAGAACAGGAACCTGAGCCTGTGCAGACGGAGCCTGCCTCTGAGACCCCTCAGACAGACAAACAGGAAGAGGTTTGACTTGTTGTTTGGATACTGTAGTGCTCATTAGCTAGCTTGTGTTTCTGTATTCAGGCACCGGCAGAGGAGGACAGTGAGAGTGATTTGGGTAGGTACAGCTGAAGCCATTAATTCTTCACATAGTTATAATTCTTCATATAGTTAATGAGCTCTGGAGACATACCCTCAAGTACTGGAAGTTAATACCTCTCCATTGATGCATACTTGGCTGATTGGCAATAATTTAAGTCATTTAAGTCTGGTTGACCCTAATTTTAGCTGACATTTAGGAATAATATGAACAGTGCTCCTTGTCTAACATTTAGAGATTGACATGGAAGGGACAGTCCCTCCGGATGATGACCCACCGCAGGAAATGGGTGACCCTGACAAAGAGGTGTGTCACATACATCTGTCAAATGTACAAGTGTACACAAGACGAGTTGCTTATGGAAGTGGTTGGTGTTTACTGGCTACTACCTATAAACTGGTTCAGTGAGTCAAAGGGAGACTCTGGTTCCCATTGAGTGGACTTCAGTTCCACCCATTAGCTCATTGTGCTCCTCAGGAGACATGAGTGGTGGGGTAAATATAGATGCATTTGATGATATGCAAAGTTTTAAGATTGGCCTATATTTTAGGCTCCCTATTTTCAATAACCTTGCCCCCACCCCCACACATGATAGGATTTGAGTGTATCAGCTATTACATTGTATGCACTGCCCATCTGCTTAATAGATAAGTGACCATATTTGCATGTGTTAATTAGTACATGTTCCTATGTGGTTATATGTGTGTATTAAGCTGTATATGGAGGTGATAACATGTACAAACTGATCAGTTGATGCAAGCTGATATCGCAGCAGTTGTTGAAGAATTAATTTGATTTGGCAGATGTCCTCAGTAACTGGATTGTTAACAGTTAACTTAATTTGAGTTGTCAGAATGTAGAAATTTGAATATCATGTAAAAGTAATGAAGTTTTTCTAGTGTTACATTGCCTATCTATCAAAACAGTTGTGGTTTTTACTTCCCTTTATCCTGTATTCACTTAATTCTCCATCTATACCTTTGATGTGGTTTTCTGAATGAACTGGTTGAGTTGTATTACTCCTGGCAGACCAAATAAGGACCGACTCCCCATTCCTTGTCCTATTGACTGTCTGTCCTCTCAATACATGAAAGGCTACAAAGATGTTTGCGATTTTCAGTAATTCTGTTTCTGTACTTTTTTGAATAGTGAATGATAATGATTGATTATACGGATGATTGTAGCTCTTAAGTAGCTTGTCCAGCATCCTCCAGAGTGTGGCTTGATATGGACCTACGTAGTTTTGACTGATAATTAATGAATTCATACACTCCAGTACTATCCAGGTGACCACTAACTCATTAGAATGACATTTACATATTTGAACTTTACATTGTCTTCATTGGCAATTGAGCTATCTTTGCACTACTATACATGACATCTTTTACAGAATAGGCATATAGCATGTAGGAAAATGGTATCTTAGATTTTTCATGTGAGCAGAAGAATAAAGATAAGACTTTTGTATTCTCATCCGAAGCTCTCACTAGGTTTAGTTTCCTATATACTGTAGAATAGACGTAGTATGTAGTAAAGTGGTGGTCTGAACTACTTGTATGCATACCTGTGTGGTACATTGTACGTACAATCTCAAACTGTATGACTCCCACTTGTACAGTATTAGATGTCTAAGGCCGACTCAATTAGAGTCATATTCACGGGCTTGTTAATTTGCTATTATGTCAAAGATATTAAACATACATTCGTAGACTATCACAGTCGACCCTGATTAATGTGAACATGCTTCACCAGTAGAGCAAGGCAAACGACAGTGTTGTGATTCTCTAGTGCATACAAGAGTAATGTAACACACCATTTTTCTTACATGCTACATCTTCTTTAGAGTAAAGGCCTATAGGGAACTAAACCTAGTGAGAGCTTTGGATGAGGATACATGTATCATGAATACAATTATATGTATGTTATGTAAAATGGCTGTGTGATATACATTTCTTATTTAAAGGTAACCGAAGAGATGATGGATACGGCACAAGACCTGCGATCGCAGGCAATGGCAGCTATGTCTGAAGGTATTCATAGCAGTATACACACAGCAGAGTCGTATTCTGCTTGCATTAATTTATACATGGAAGCACACCAATATTATTGTATAAATGTATCTACTATACTTGATTAGGTAACAATGAGGAAGCGTTGAAGCTTTTCACAGATGCCATATCTGCCAATCCGACATCTGCTCCATTGTTTTCCAAACGAGCCAGGTAAGGTCCCATTAATTTGTTATTTTATTGAAGGAAAAATTTATGACAATACAAACTAGATTATCTGAAAGTGTTCCTGTGGACTAAGTCAGTCAGGTGTGAAGTATATTATCTGTGAACCCAGCTTTATTAAACTAACAATTAAATCATCATTGCACTGCATCATTGAGAGTTAGGGAATAATTTAGTCTTCAGTGTTATATAATCACAGTATGACTCTAATGCATTGTGAAGCATCCACTTGATAATCAAACCACATTTATCATTACAGTACATCAAGTTATGTTAGAGTATAATTGTTGGGATCATTTTGATAAATATTAATTCAAAGCCTGTCCCTTGCAGAGGTCAATAATTTCACTTGAGGTACGTACCTCTTCCCTTCTTTGTTCTGCAGCCTGTTTATTAGGATGAAAAAGCCTAATGCTGCAATGAGGGATGCTGAGAAAGCTGTCGAGCTGAATCCTGATTCTGCCCAGGGATACAAATGGAGGGGCAGGGCTCATGGGTAGGGAGGTGGGGCACACATTCAAATGGAGGGCGGGGCTCATGGGTAGGGAGGTGGGGCACACATTCAAATGGAGGGCGGGGCTCATGGGTAGGGAGGTGGGGCACACATTCAAATGGAGGGCGGGGCTCATGGGTAGGGAGGTGGGGCACACATTCAAATGGAGGGCGGGGCTCATGGGTAGGGAGGTGGGGCACACATTCAAATGGAGGGGCGGGGCTCATGGGTAGGGAGGTGGGGCACACATTCAAATAGCTAATTGGGCTCATCAACGTGTTCATATACATGTGATTAATATGCATGGCTATTGTGTATACAGTTACCTTGGCCACTGGGAGGAAGCATACAGAGATTATCAGTTGGCATTGAAATTGGATTACGATGACTCTGTCAAAGAGTGGTTGACGGACATTAAGCCAAAGGTGAGATCACAAGCTCCGTTGAGGCTGGTGTCACAGCTGGAGGATGAATTCCTTCCAGTCAATACTGATACTGGCTATATACAGTACATACATGTATATTGCATGACATTGAATACTCTTTTGGAGTCCAATGGAATATAAGGAGCAGCGACTGATCGGAGTAGCAGGAGCCTAGCAGAGTGAATCACTTGCTAGTTACGTGAGGTTCTCTTGGTTGATCAGGTGCCGAGGTGCAGGTGATCTCACAACTGTAGCTCCTTTAATGATAGCCCATAATTGGAATGTAATCCAGTGCTTTCTAATTGAGGATTAATGTCACTAATTGTATTAACCAAAACCTGCAGTTTGATTGTCTCCTTGTTTTGTTATAAGTGTAAGGAGCATTTCTATTGAGGTATACCTCTCACAGTAATAGAACCTGATATGTTACCATCACAATACACTGTATAAACAAACTTGGACTGGACTTTGAAATATGAATCTCAAAGGTTCTTGGCTATAGTGTTATTTGTCATAGTGTCCCATCTAGTCTGCCTGTGGTTACAGGGATGCCTGGACACAATTCAAAGTAGCTGTAGGAGGTAATTCTGACTGTCATAGGACAGTAACGCTTGATTGTTTAGTCTCATGTATATAATACCTTTAGCACCTTTCACATTATCACTTAAATTTTTGTACTATATATATATATTTCTTGCTCTATAGAGGACTCACCTCTGCAGATGGGACCTTGTTATCATATTTATCACTTTGTTAGTCGGTTTATTTGGGTCTTTGTACATTAAGCAGTTTGTTTAGGTAAATTGGTTTAATCAACTTCAAAATGTAGAATGATGAAGAAAATTACAGTTTATCATTTTGGCAATTTAGTAAGCTATTAAGTTTATAGCTAATATGTACATTACAGTCTCTGCCCTATTTTTCGATTCATCTACTTCAATTCTAAGTAATGGTTGACTTTAGCTGGTCTGAAGATACTGCCACAAGTGAAGTGTGTACCTTTATGTCGTACACAGGCCGTGAGGATTATAGAACACAAAGCAAAGAGAGAAAGGAGGATTAGGGAGAAGGACATTGAAGAAAGAAGAAGAAGAGTGTAAGAAATCTATTCCTTGCTACTATATTGTAGCCAGCATAAGATAAAATAGCTATCTTTAATCAATTGTCTGCCCTGTGAAGCCAAATTTATTGGCCTGTGACCCTTCCCTAATGGTCTGGTACCCTCTGAGCAAGACATCCTAATCCTTCCCACTGTACATATCTACAGACAAGAGGCAAGAGAGGCTAATGAAAGAGAAGCTAAGAAGCAAGAAGAGAGTGCTAAACAAGTAAGACCCGCTTGGTACCAGGTTGAACAGTGTGTTTATAACACTTTTGAATGTCATTTGCCAGGGAGGAATGGGTGATCACCAGGGAGGAATGGGTGGTCACCAGGGAGGAATGGGTGGTCACCAGGGAGGAATGGGTGGTCACCAGGGAGGAATGGGTGGTCACCAGGGAGGAATGCGTAAGTATTGCAGCCCAAAACACTTGGCTACTGTTAGGAGAGATTATATTCTTAAATCCTTACAGTCTGTTGCACTGTGACCTCATACTGTAAATACCCCAAACTACTCTAGTCTTTACCCTCTTAACCTCTTCCACCGTAACCTTTGTTACTCTGTCAAGCTTATAATGCATTTAATTGAGTGTTTTCTTAAGCTACGGAATTTGATTTAATTAATTTGTCACTAGACATGATGTAGCTATTTGAGTTGATTTCAGATTTCATGTTTAAGGCATGACTGAGAAGTTAGTTAATCCAATCAACCATGCATCCTCCATCTCTAATTTAAAGGTATGCAACTGGACAACTAAGTAACTTGAGCACATTCCACTGCCATTAATATAATCTGTTGCAATAAATCATTTTTCAGTGTCTCCTGTGATGCATAAGGGAGTACTTGAACAATGCTATTATTCATAAGTGTCTGTCAATTGGTCAATTTATTCACTGAAGCACTCCCTATCCTGAAGTCTTTGTGGGCAATAGAAATATGTTCACTTTCCACTGCTACACCTCTTTAGAATGCTAAGAGTTACTAGATCACTGAGTGCTCCACTAATGGCAAAATATCAGGTTAATAATTCCATCCTTCAATGCCACGTGCTAGTATCAGGCAGTTTGGTCTAAATACAGCTTTATTTGTTTATTGAAGGTTGATATATATTTTATGACAAACACACTGTGGGGGGGGGGGGGGGGGGGGCGACATTCAATAACCTGTTATGGCCTTGGGGAGTGTTGACCCCAAAACTGGATATGGCAGATACCACTGGAACTTTTAGAAAATCAAATTTGATTTTCAAAAATTATTTTGTAGAGTGGTTTATAGTACTTGTAGTAAGAAAACTGTAGAATTCTTTCATAACTGATGCCTTTTAGCATATAGTCTGTGGTTGAGCTGTGTGAATTTTGTTCAACATGATTCTATTTTTACGTATAGCTGACATTTCACAACTGATGCAAGATCCAGAATTAATGGAATTGTTTAATGTAAGTATACAAAACCACATCTTTTCACATATATTTCTGTGAGTATCTTGAGATATGTACATACGTAGGTACTAAATTTCCAACATGTTTATGTCTTTCTGATCCTGTAACTGTGTCTGGCTGCACTTTGTGGTGGTGCTTCTGTATCAACTGTAGGACCCCGATGTGTCACAAGCATTCATGGATATTCAGTCCAACCCAACAAACCTAGGAAAATATCAGAACAATCCAAAAGTCATGAAAGCCATTTTGAAGCTACAGCAGAAACTGGGAGGGATGGGAGGGATGGGAGGAATGGGAGGGATGCCTGGGATGCCTGGGATGTAAGGAATTAACTAATGTAGTTATCAAAGAACTTTGAGATTTTGTAAACTGTTGCATAATGCATTGAGAAGTTTCCTATGAATGTCATTATGCGGTTTCGCTGTGAATAAAAGGCCGCACCCTGGCGAATACCTTCCAACCGTTCCAGTCAAGGAAATGTTGCTATTTCTGCTTTTTTTAAGCGTACTTGTCTCAGTTAGCTCTGCTTCCAACGATGCGGTTGCCGATGCGAGCGCGTCTTCTTGGCCTGTTTTTAGGAACGACTGTTTCGTAGCATATTTCACGGATAGTGTTACTGCTGAAGGGAGGAAGCAATTTTATAGAACACTAGAAGATGAAGCTACAGTTGGACTCAACGTTACCAAAGTAAATGAACTAGAAGAGAGTGCCTCTGGTTTCATATTTCTAGGAGACGAGGAATCTGCAAGCAAGGTCAGTGAGTCTTTTAGGCTGTATATAGGTCGAGTGCACCTCGTTAAGCCTGCTGTTGCGGTTTCATTTATGATAATAAAGCTTGTCTTGTCCAATTCTCATTATATCCCATTGTGGAAGGACTTTAGACCTGCTTGGTTCAGCTTCATCTTAGCTTCGATAAGGTCCGTTTTAAGACGTTATTCGGACTACACTAACCTATGTGCTCTTTATTATGCTGTTTGTGTATCTCTCATTATGCTTTGTATATTCAATTACAGTATCTAATATTATTAATACTTTCACCTACTTAGTAGGTTTACACTGTTCAATTCAAATACGCTTATCAGCAGTGTATATATCACATTAATTAAACTTGTTGTATGATAAGTACTTTAACACAGTAAATGTTATTAATTTATAATGCATGTGGTGGATGGGAGTGTAGTTATTTGCTAATTCAATTAATGATATCATCAGCCTTTATTGCTCTTGGCTGAACCTATAGTATATTTCTATATAGTGATATAGTAGGTGAAAATTTGATGAAGAGCTATATAATTTCTATATACAATATTACTTTTCCAAAAAAATAAATTGTCTAGTTTGACTGTAGTTACATAGAGAAAACACACTGTCCACGTTCTGAAACACCTATCAAGCTTCTATCATTTCTATCAGATGTACATTAACATATTGTACTATGGAGTGGCAGTAAGTGTCATGCATATATTGAGCTAAGTACGTCTGCAGGAATGGTTCCTTAATTGAGGAATAGCAATCATTGGGCAACATTTAAGTGCATAGAGTCACTGACTCAGATTATATTTGCAGCTTTCAGGGTTTCAATCCAAGTCTTTAGCAAGGGGGGAGAATGCCCCACCCCCTGAATGAAACCCTGTCAATTTATCTTGTAAACTGACACATATTTAATGTGTTGGCCAATGCAATGCACATATAACGTATGCTTCTGAAGCTCAAAATATATAGGTAACAAAGATTCTTTTCTTTCTTGATCAAGTCAGCTATCAGACCCCATCCTTAATCTAGTAGTCCATTCCTCAGAAGGGTGTACATTAGATTTCTGAGGTCATTTACAGTTTGTAATGTAATATGTCTCGATTAAGTCTTAGTAAAACTAATTAAGTTAATGCTAGTATTGTTAAGCAGAAGAATTTCTTGAAAATTGATATTGTTTATAATGTGTGTGTGTACATACATATAAAATAAGCTTTGAGGCTGTTAGCCATAACTGTCATGTAGTGTGATTTTCCACTTTTAACTAATCACACTGAATTTTGTAGATGAATGTGTGAAAATTATATAGTCTTATACTGCATTTGCAAGTTCTTTGTATTGTTCACTGAACCTTGAGCTAATATGTAGCTATATTGGCCAAAGAAAGTAAATGAAGTTTTTGTAGTTATACTTTACATAATAATCAGTTACATGATGCAACCAAATTGCAATGATATATGTACATACGGTACATTCAAGTGCATTGATAAAAGTGTTGAATGAATTAATGTGTACAGTTAATTGTAGAATTCTTGAAGGATATTGAAAAGCTTCATTATTTTAAAATAATCAAGACATTTGGACCAATATATAGACCTTTGTTATTAACTGTTACAGTATAATCCATCACAGACTATGTACACCTTACTGATGGAAGACTTGTAGGTTAAAGTGTTCTGAGTATTGTAACTGTGTAGATTCATACACTGAAAGTGTGTGTATATGATGTGTAGGTTGAGTGTACTGTATTCATTGGTATTGTATGCATGTCTATAGGACATGTAATGGAGAACATGATAGGATAACTGCAAGTTAATATTTTTATAATCTTCAATTGAATGACTGTGCAGCTTTTCATTGAAGTCACATATCCTGATAATAAGGAAATGCTAGTAAAGAGTGTGAAATGTAACACTTACGATGTAATCCTTCCATGGTACACCTGACATGTAATATGATAGACTGAGTTATGTTTGTAGCGTATAACAAGACTAGTATCAATGTACTCATACAAGCTTGTAACAATGTATGTTTACAGAGAAACTGTCAAAGGCTATAATGTACAGAATGTCTAATTATATTATTGAAATGGTTCACCTATATAGCAATCTTTTAAGCAATTGAATGTTCACTTTGTACAGTATTCAAAATGTCAGCATGCAAAAGCTTTTATATAACAGTCCCAGAAAGATAAAAATAATAAGTGTGTACATACAGCTGAATATATATATATACACCTGTCTATGCTAGCATCTCCGTTTGTAGCTGTCTAGCATGGAAGGTATTGAGGCAGTTATTCCTGATTATGTAATATACGGACAGAGGGATAGAAACGTGGAGTGGCATCTGGATAGGATAGACCAGCAGTGTCTCCCCCTCGATGGAATGACCTATAACCCTTACCTCAATGGAAGTGGAGTAGACATTTATATATTTGACACTGGAGCCAACTTTGACCACGATGAGCTGAAAGACAATACTATATTTCCTGGGAAGGACTTTATAGATGAAACATTAATGGAGAACCAGAGAGGATACGACTGCAATGGACATGGTACCCACGTGGCAGCCCTTGCTGGGGGAAAGACCAAGGGAGTGGCACCTGGAGCTACTATTATCATCATTCGTGTCCTTAACTGCTTCAATTTTGGACCTTATAGCACATTATTGCTGGGAATTGAATATGCCATTACCTTTAAGAAACAGCGAGCGAGAGAAGGCTTCAGTGGAAGGTCAATTGCATCCTTCTCATTACTGGGACCTGCAGATGAGCATATTGATATGAGTATACAATCATTGGTCAACAATGGGTTTGTAACAGTTGTTGCAGCAGGTAATTACAGAGATGATGCCTGTAACTATAGCCCCTCTAGGCTTCGTGACGTTATCACCGTGGGTGGCTCCAGGAAGGACAGCGACCAAATTTATTGGTTTGATAGGACAACTAACAGCCCGGGCACTAATTATGGCCCCTGTGTTGACCTCTTTGCCCCTGGTCAGTGGGTCAACAGTGCAGGTCATGACTGTACTAACTGTTCTGTTGTCCGAAGTGGAACATCAATGTCGACACCACTGGTGGCTGGTGCAATTGCTATACTACTTCAAGCAAACTCTACTCTGGGTGTACCGGACGTCAAAAAGGAACTGATAAGCATGTCATCCTATGGTCTGCTCAATTTTTCATATTTACCTGATGACAGAATTGCTAAGCAAACACCCAATAGACTGCTGTACATACCAAGTGAGTTAGAGTATTGACATTTGATATTTATAAATGTAGGAGACAGTTATATACAATGCATAGAGCCAAGGACTCACAATAGATCAAGAAAAAGACAGATTCCCAGGATCGAGAAGAAGACAAAGATTCCCAGAGGGGGGGGTCACTGATGAGGGTGGAATTCCCAGAAATAGCTGTCTGACCCAGTGGAGAAGAAGAGAAGTAACTCTTGTATCCTCATCCAAAGCTCTCACTAGATTTAGTTCCCTATAGGCCTCTACTCTAAAGTAGATGTAGCATGTAAGAAAATGGTATATTGATTATTCATACATACGTACACACACGCATATATATACTCTAGCTCTCTGAAAAGTAGTCACTTTGAGCTAAGAGTTGTTTCAGTATAATAATGATATAAATGAATTGAAATATAAAGGCTCTCAATATTTAGTAAATCCAACAATTACTATGTTTGTTTCAATATTTTAGGAGTTGATGGATTGGGCAATGATGCCTGTGTCAATTACACTGTGCCACATACCGTACCTCCCACTCTACCAGGAACTGTTTCTGAGCCGACCATCCCTGATGGGACAACAAAAGAACCAACACAACCTTCCCCAGACCCCACCACAGAAAGGGTTGTTTCATCTTCCTCTCCTTCTCCTTCTCCTTCTCCGTCTCCCTCTCCATCTCCCACATCTCTTGGTGGGCGATTACTATATGAATATTTACCCAAAGAGTTTTGTAGGGGAGAGACTTTAACAGCTGAACGTTCAACTGTATATGACTTCCTTCCAGGCAATGTGCTAGTGCAGTATTATAATGACCTCAGGAGTCTTGGCTATAGCTTGGTAAGCCTCAGTTCCATCAGTACATCTATGAATACTCCTACTCGATACATAGCAGTCTTTAGCAAGCAGTTTAGCATCAGCACTATTGCAATCTTCAATTATAACTTTGTGGGTATGCATTTGGAATTGTTAAGGTATCTTTCAAGGGGATATTATGTCCACCAAATAGTTCCTGGCCTGGCGTTAAACTCAAGAAATAAACTACAAATAATTTATTCTGCAGTGCTATATAGATATGCTGATTACAGAGTGACATATTGGAACTTAGAACAATCTAGATCATCAATTATTACTTTTGCAAACAAAAAATCTAAAGTCACTTCTCGAAATAGTGCCGAAATTCAAATGGTTGCTGGCATTCAAAAGGGTTCAAAGGAGACAATGCTCTTTATCACAAGACCTCATAGTTACTATAGGTGGTTGTCATTTGTGCGTTTGACTTTACAAGAAACTAAGACGCAGCTCCTCCTACAGCACATCAGAGGGAACTATCTGGTGCACTTTGACTCATACAGGACATCAGACACGACAATGTATTACTCTTTGGTCTTTTCAAACAAGATATGGAGCCATTGCAGCTACCAGGTCATTATGGATATGACAAGAGAAGAGTTAGCTGCCAATACTCGGAAGCTGAGTGATGCTGGATGGATAATGCACACTGTTGGTGCTTATACAGCTCTCCGTGGCCATACTTTTCAGTATATAGCAGTCTACTGGAAGTAATTCTCCACAGTACCTCATTTTCTAATCAGCCCATAAACATATCTCAATTTCTGTTGTGTCAATTGATTCTGTTCATGTATATTCTCTCATCTGTAGAGACTTGTTTTATCGGTTGGTGTATTCCCTTTGATATTTTACACAGATATATACATGTTGCATTCATTGCAATTGGTATAGACATAATATATATAATTTACAAGAGAATTACTTGTTATAGTGTGCATGGAATACCATTTGATGAATGATACAGGATTTCAAATATTTCTATTCAAAGTATGCGTAGCTTTAGATTATCAGGAAAATGATGACTGAAACATTATAATATTCATGAGCTACAGTTTCATCACATTATACGTAAAATTGAAGTATACGTATGAAATTAATGTTAGTATGGTGAAAGATATAATAATAATAATAATGATTTTTATTATTATTATTATTATATTATGAAATTAATGTTAGTATGGTGAAAGATATATATATATAGATCAAAGGTTACTTTTGGATATATCGTATGCGTATATTAAGTCTGTGAGTGATTAAGGGGTTTAGCGACATGCTTATCTGACCATTTCAACACTAAATGGACATGAAAATTTTGAATGAATATTCATTATGGATGCTGAGCAAGCACGCATCGGGGAATCGTATCACATGATTGCCCTGCCATAAAAGGAAAGCGTTGCATAACACCTACTTTTAAGAGACATCTTTTTAGGAGTCACTAGTGCCTATTTTTGTACAGTGCGATGCGCTGATTGTGGACCTGGTGAATGGTGTATATCAACTGGTCAGAATGCTCACATTGTTGCAAGGAGTAATCCTTATTTTCTTGAGATGTCTGGTTGCAAGAGGTACGTGCCGTGACACGGTCGACAGTAATATTTTGTGTTGTTTTCATTTTGCTTAAGCACCCACGAGCTAAGATAAAACACTTAAGCTTTCAAAGGCTAGTCGCGAATTGACCGCGTTAGTTAAATACTTAGCTGGGGTCGCTAAGGGTTGGAGGTCCAGTCTGGACTTGGAAGGGCCGCCCGTTTCCGAATCAGTAAGCATCAACGAGGTAGCCTAGCCAGTAGTGTAAGGTCAACTTTCACAGCCAAATCGGCAGATATACAAAGAATACACAGAGCGCTATTTGTAGTAAAGCTTTGTCTGTGATGGACACCCGCAAGGTTGTGTTATTTCGCTGTACCCGCATGGCCTATTTAGAAGTAGTGAAATATACTGTGTTCCCCATTGATTGCTTTGTACATATCTTCCTTCTTCCGAAGTCTTTCTGGTGAACATTCTATATTGTAAAGGAATACTAGTGTAATGGGGAGGTATCAGATATATAGTGTATAGTACAGTACTCACATGGTTACCATGGTTACATGGCCACTGCCCTAGCAACCTTAGGATGGTTACCAAATGTTTCTGTTGTCAGTTAATCTATGACTTCCCATGTTGAAATAGAGTGCATACATAAGGATACTCTCTTCTACAAGGTTACTCTAGAAGACATGAATCAAGAGTTGAAATACGTATGTATATATGTATGCTTAGAGAAACTCTATGAAGTACATGTTTAATGACTGGATGAGGGAGATGGTGTTGCACAGCTTCTCTGTAGCCATTTTATTGCTATTGATCTTGCTAATGAGTATGTGTGTATGTAATTGCTAAATTCAGTGGTTTAATGGTTAACGCTTGTATTTTCACTTGTCATGTAAAATGGATGCGTAATATCGCAGACTGTGAAAATGATATGAACTATGTTTGCACACACTAGCAATACCTCTTGCATTCTAGGTTGACTTGTACTTTCAAATGCTGATCATTCTTGAGTTGTATGTGTACTAAGATACTCCACTAATGGGATTCTAATTGTACGTACATACTTCAACTGTTAACAGCTGGTGGGAATTAGGTGTTGCAATATCTAGAGCTGATTTCAGTGTGTGTCTCCAGTTCAGAAACAATAGATTGCTCTCCATGCCCCTTAACCAAATGATGGTTTGTGACACTCCTCATCCATACGTACTATGTGTGTATTTGTGAAAGGATTGCACTGTTCTATCTTGTGATGGTGGAGTGACCAGTTGACTGTGTGTGTGTGGACACGAGATCCATAGGAGCACCCATACAGTAGTTGAGTGTTTCTTACAAAGATGTCGTAACAACTGAAGATGTCTGTTTCCTTGTCTTGCTCTGAAATATGTACGTACGTACATATTCAATCAGAGGCTTTGAAGCTGCAGACAGCCATTTCCTGAAATATAAGTAGTTCCGTGGTACTTGGCATGTCAAGTAGCTGTTTCTAATTAGCTCTCCTCTGTCTTTGGGAAGGCTCAAAATGGGTTGTGCGCTCCAACTGTCATATATTTTATGTAATTGTACAAGTCTTTTTGATTAAATTCATTATTATTGTATATCCATGTTATTGTTTATGAAATAGTTGGGGAGTTGCTTAATGATAGTAGGTATACACAGTTGGTTTTAAGACACAACCATAGCATGTTCTAATGATAAGTAACCATTCAAGTTGTCTGTGAGAAATGATTAAAAGAACATTAAACAATTAGACTTTCCTATGTCTTGCCATTTTCACCTTGTATGCATGCTTCAAAGATAACCTTTGCCAGTAATGGTGCGGCTGCTTGGATATATATTATGAGACCACACCCCTCAGATATGGACACACATATGGCGCTGTATGTGTGTATTATTGTGTTATAGTTTGGTACATGGGTCAAGGTAGGGGGATTCCCCCAGCTTATCAGTCTCCTCCTGAACCACAATATCCACTGCCTACTCCCCTCAAGTGGGACCCCTGCATGCTTGTGTCAGAGTGGAGACTAAACAGCAATCAATGGAATCAATTAGTGCTTGATTGGCTTCCTGAGGGAATGGATAAACTTTACCATTTTGAGGGAAATGTCTGACCTCTTTCTGACCTCTTTCTGACCTCTTTCTGACCTTTCTGACAACCTGCCCAAGAGGTGTTTTCACAGATTATGATCATTGCTCTGTTAAGGCTTCATTAGTGTCATGGATTGGGCAACTTTAACAGCCTCTTTTGATGGTCAAGTAGACACAATTTGCTTGCAATGTGAACCTTATATACTTTGTAGTGAACACAAGAATGACCCTAAATGTATTTACATATACAACATCTCTGTATCTTACAGCTATTGGACTATGATAGAATCTTTTACACATATATATATACGTACTTATGTGTTACATGTATTATGTATGTACACTCTTTCTATAGGAGCTGCATGGTAGGTAGCTACGTAGGTTGTGTGTGTGTATTTATTGGTGACTGTTGCTGTAGTAGTCTTTCAATGTACGTACGTATGTCTTTCTACAGGTCTTGAAGGAACAGCCTATTTCAATAGTGAAGGAATCAGAGGAAATGTTAAATTTGAACAATCCCGTGAGGATGAGTCTGTCACAGTAGTGGTAGACCTGAATGGGCTTTCCAATGGCAGCTACTCCTGGAGTATTCACACATACCCTCTGGATCTCACTCTGGAGCCTTGCAGTATGGACGTCTTTGGTCAAGTGTTTGATCCGTATGATACACTTAAGATGGGAGGCTGTAACCAGAGTAACGTTACCAACTGTGCGCTAGGCAACCTGACTGCACTTGTGGGACCTCTCAATACCTCCCTTACTACAAGTGTGCTTCAAGATCCATTTTCACTTTTTTCTTTAAACAGTGTCATTGGTAGGTCTCTTGTGATTGAACTACCAAATATGGTATTCATATGTGCTAATATTGAGCCACCTGAAGGAACAATCCGAGGGATTTCCCCATTTCGATATCAACAAATAAAACGCATATATGGTAATATATGGTTTTGGGAAATCCCCGCTCTGTCCCTAACATCTGTGTATGTTTCCCTCTCCAAGCCTGAGGACTCCTCCGGTCACACCTGGCATGTTCATGAGGAAGCTGTAGGATCAGGCAGCTGTGATGAGGCCGGAGGACATTATGATCCTCTGGGGGCCAATGGGACCTCTGGGTACAATTGCTCTTCACTAAACCAGTCCACTTGTGAGGTGGGAGACTTGGCTGGAAAGTCTTCAACCCTCTCCTTTCATGATGGATTGTCTCGTCTGTTCTACCAGGACAGCCAACTTCCATTAATAGAGAGACATGGGGCTACAATATTGAACCGCTCAGTCGTCGTTCATAATGCAAATGGCGACCCTAAGAGGGTGGATTGTGCAGACATTGTGCGTTTCCCCGTCCGGTCTGCCAAAGCAGAGTTTGATACTGGAAATATTACAGGTGCCATATTGTTACAGCAAAGGTCACCATATGAGCACACAACTGTGAACTTTAACCTGACCGGGCTTTCCAACATAAAAAACATAAAAATAATAGAAAGCTGCCGTCAAGATGACTTGTTTAATCCAAATGGTCGGGTACCTCCAGTGGGAGACTTGGGTGAAAGGCTTTTTCTCCCCGGAATGCCTGACCCGAGTATGCCGTACGAGGACCCACTTCTTCCATTGTTTGGTCAGCATAGTGTGTTGGGTTGGAGTGTGGTACTGGAGGAGGCTGATGGTAGCAGACTGGCCTGCTCCAGCATAACCCGCACCGGTCCTGTTGTGATCCTGCAGGCTGTGTTCAAGCTGAATGGCCTTGAAGGAACATTGGTCTTTACACAGCTCCAAGATGATCCACTCTCTGAAACTACAATTGTGCTTGAGGCTCCTCCTAAGAACGCCTCATCCACACAACTCCCTTCCGATTCTGAAGGTCCAGTTACTAGCACTGTTGTAGTCCCTCCTGGCACCAGTGAGAGGAGTATGGTAACCATGGCAACATCAACAGTAGTAGTGGACACCTCAGTAAGGATAGTATCTGCTGTCTCTAGTATGCTTACCTCCAGTCAAGAGGCTACACCTTCCTCATCTACCTCAACAGTGGCCATGTTATCCTCCTCCAGTCCAGATGGCCCCTCCCCCAGCACAGGTGGCCCCTCCCCCAGTCTAGGTGGCCCCTCCCCCAGCATAGATGGCCCCTCCCCCAGCATAGGTGGCCCCTCCCCCAGCACAGGTGGCCCCTCCCCCAGCATAGGTGGCCCCTCCCCCAGCATAGGTGGCCCCTCCCCCAGCACAGGTGGCCCCTCCTCCAGTCTAGATAGATCCTCCTCTTCTGAGGTACAAGAAGGGTCTACTGGTTCAATATCCTCTTCTGGGACATCGAGTCAAAGTTCAGAAGTGACATCATCTACCGCCACCACATCCCTGTTCTCTTCTTTGAATGCTGTAGCTAGTAGCACTTCTGTGTCTACTGACAGTTCTGTTCTGCCCAAGAACCCATCCTCGCAGCTCAGCTCTGTCAGCATTAGCGTCACTACTTCTGCTACCTCACCTTCCATATCTGAGGCTGTGCAGTCATCATCAGAAGATGAGACGTCCTCAGTTCCAGACATTTCCAATGCAGCCACTCAACAGTCAGCCATGTCGTCAAATTCCATTAGGTCCTCCCCCACTACGTTGTTGGAGATCACACCCACATTTTCTGTGACAGTCTCACCATCCAGTTCTGTTCAAACTGCTCCAGATATGTCCACTTCATTGCCAGTCCCTGGTAGGAGGAAGAGACTACTTCTCTCAAAGGTTGACCAGCGTCCTTCAGTCTCCAGGAAGACAAAGAGACAGGTAGATATGTTGTCATGGAGCATCCGACCTTCCTGTGAAGATGGAGTCCCTGAGAGTCCCAGTGGATGTGCAGTGGACACACCTCTGGCTTGTGACCTCGGAGATTTGGAAGGGAAGCATGGATCACTGGTCCCTGATGGATCCCCCTACAGAGTGTTTAATGACCCCTACCTACCCCTAACTGGAGAGAATGGAAGTAAGACAGTTGTTATAGTCTATCGGTACTTGTATACATATGTACATAGTAAGGATATGTATACATGTGCATATATACTAATACTATATATGTGTAGATGTACGTACAAGTGTGTGTTAAAGTTACCAACCTGTGTATCTGTTTGATAGTTGATGGATCAGTTTTAGTGTTAGAAATGTCTGGAAGAAGCACTTGTGTTTCAATCCAACCTTTACCCGCAACTCCTTCCACCCCAAGTGCTTCTTCTACTCCAACACCACCTCCTCCTTCTCCTCCCACTACAGGTAAGTGTTGATGTACTATGTACTCACTTATTGTGTACATATCCATGACAGAACCTATACATATGTATTTACACTCGAGTGGTGTCATTGTTGCTGTATGAATACGTCCCCAAGGAGCTTAACCCATCTACCCAGCAGCAATATACTACTTTATTGTGCACACCATCATCGCTAGATGTACTGTGTGTACGTACGTATATATATGGTCCATCTCTTATCCTAGGACCTACTGTGTGTACATACGTATATGTATGGTCCATCTCTTATCCTAGGACCTACTGTGTGTACATACGTATATGTATGGTCCATCTCTTATCCTAGGACCTACTGTGTGTACATACGTATATGTATGGTCCATCTCTTATCCTAGGACCTACTGTGTGTACATACATATATATATGGTCCATCTCTTATCCTAGGACCTACTGTGTGTACATACGTATATATATGGTCCATCTCTTATCCTAGGACCTACTGTGTGTACATACATATATGTATGGTCCATCTCTTATCCTAGGACCTACTGTGTGTACATACGTATATGTATGGTCCATCTCTTATCCTAGGACCTACTGTGTGTACATACATATATGTATGGTCCATCTCTTATCCTAGGACCTACTGTGTGTACATACATATATGTATGGTCCATCTCTTATCCTAGGACCTACTGTGTGTACATACGTATATGTATGGTCCATCTCTTATCCTAGGACCTACTGTGTGTACATACGTATATGTATGGTCCATCTCTTATCCTAGGACCTACTGTGTGTACATACATATATGTATGGTCCATCTCTTATCCTAGGACCTACTGTGTGTACATACATATATGTATGGTCCATCTCTTATCCTAGGACCTACTGTGTGTACATACGTATATGTATGGTCCATCTCTTATCCTAGGACCTACTGTGTGTACATACATATATGTATGGTCCATCTCTTATCCTAGGACCTACTGTGTGTACATACATATATGTATGGTCCATCTCTTATCCTAGGACCTACTGTGTGTACATACGTATATGTATGGTCCATCTCTTATCCTAGGACCTACTGTGTGTACATACATATATATATGGTCCATCTCTTATCCTAGGACCTACTGTGTGTACATACGTATATATATGGTCCATCTCTTATCCTAGGACCTACTGTGTGTACATACATATATATATGGTCCATCTCTTATCCTAGGACCTACTGTGTGTACATACATATATGTATGGTCCATCTCTTATCCTAGGACCTACTGTGTGTACATACATATATATATGGTCCATCTCTTATCCTAGGACCTACTGTGTGTACATACGTATATATATGGTCCATCTCTTATCCTAGGACCTACTGTGTGTACATACGTATATATATGGTCCATCTCTTATCCTAGGACCTACTGTGTGTACATACATATATGTATGGTCCATCTCTTATCCTAGGACCTACTGTGTGTACATACATATATGTATGGTCCATCTCTTATCCTAGGACCTACTGTGTGTACATACATATATGTATGGTCCATCTCTTATCCTAGGACCTACTGTGTGTACATACATATATGTATGGTCCATCTCTTATCCTAGGACCTACTGTGTGTACATACATATATATATGGTCCATCTCTTATCCTAGGACCTACTGTGTGTACATACATATATATATGGTCCATCTCTTATCCTAGGACCTACTGTGTGTACATACGTATATGTATGGTCCATCTCTTATCCTAGGACCTACCCAGGACACTCCCACCCTGACACAGGGAGCCATTATTGGTATTGCAGTGGGTGCGGCCTGTGGTGCTTTGATCCTGGTGTGCATTGTTCTGCTGCTGTGCTGCTGGTGCTGGTGCTGCTACAAGGCAAGGAGCTCTGGGAAGGTCACTCTGAGAGATGTTGAGGAAAATGGAGGGAATATTGAGCTGGAGTACAAGTATACTCCATCAGCCAGCCCTGCTCCATGTACGTATGTAAGCCATTTTCCAGATATATAACAGGTGCTTCTCTTTGTCTTGGGTTTACAATAATGATTGTACATACGTAAGTGACTTGGAAGTCCTGCATTCCTGTATTTACAAGCAGTTTCACCACTTAATTCCTGTTACATTTACTTGTATGTACACTCTTATATATGTATGTATGTATGTATGGTGTATGTTGTATGTATGTACTGTAGGTGTTGACAAGTACAGGGTTAATACCAACTATGAGGCTGTCAAAGAAGGCGAGTTGTCATTGAAGGTCGGTGACATTGTCACTGTGTTGGAGCAGACTTCTGGAGATGCAGAGGACGACATCTTTTGGAAGGTATGCTGCAGAGAGGCAGTTGGACTGTTTCCTGCCAACCACATGGAACTGATTCCAATTAATGAAGGAAATCTCTCTGAGGACGAACTAGAAGATGCCATTAAAAAGAGTAAGTTAACTATCGTGTGGGAGGACCTTAGTAAGTCACATGATGATTTCATTCTAGGATGCCTGAATCTAATGGGTACTTGGTAATAACCTTTTAAGGAAGGTTTGGTATATTGTTCAACATACGTATATCTTTATCTAGTGAACTTTCGTAGTTTTGTGAATTCTATGCTTTCATAAAACATTTTAAGGCGATCCTCTCCTGATTGTTCTCTGTCTCTGGCCATCAGTCCCTTCCTTCTGGCACAGGAAATATTGATCTGGCGGCAGCTGTTATGATGGCCGCTACAAAGTCCTTCAGCTCCCAAAGGAGACCGGTGAGACCTAGCTCGGCTAAAGAGGAGACGCCCACGAGGAAGAAGGCCAAGAGATCTAAAACATTCAGTAACTCAAAAAACAAAAGTTAGTGACTCTATTTGTCTTATTGTCTCTCTGTGTATGAGGTAATGATTATGATAATTAGATAAATATTGTACTTGGGTTTGTTATACATCAATGTTACATACGTACGTACATATTTAAAGGTCATGTATTTGATAGACAGTAGATTTCAATATCCTCATTTAGCTGCATTCTATAGAGGATCACACTATACTGTCTTCTCATTCTTGCACGTCTGTGGGAAACCATAGTACCGCTACTTTAATTGTACATATGTATGTACATATACGTATATGCTCACATGCTATGATGCTCTATTTGAAACACTTGTGGTATTAGATGATCCCATATTTGGAGTTGGAAGCGGAAACATTCTAAATTGCATTATTATATATTAGGAAAAATTTGGATATATTTGAATAAATTAGAATAAATTAGAATATATTTGCATTTATTAGCATACCATGTTAGATATGCATGGGTTGCTAAGATATGGTTGTGGTGCTGTAGTTGACCTTTAAAGCCCACAAATATGCTGTATAAGGATTCCAATTGTTCTAATTTATATTGTTGATAGGAATAGAGGATATGCATCGGTTGCGCAATAAAAAGGTCGAAGGTTGTTGATAGGAATTGTAGGAGAGTAAAATATTAACCTACTCTATGTCATAGCAAGCCAAGATGCCATCTTGTTGTTTAGCTTAACAATTACTTGTTTATCTTATTTGTGTTGTTCTAGTTCACTCACCTGAAGGAGGTAGCAAGAGTACCACTCCCCTCTCCATCCACCGGAGCGAGGCCAAGAGCAAGTCCCATGACTCAAGTCGCTCCCGGTCTAGTAGCAGCCTTCCCTGGGTCACCATCCACAACATCACTAAGGAAAAGATTGACAGCACACCCATTTTAGCTCACAAAGTGGGTGTACCAGTGGAGAGAGAATCCCATGCCTCATTCATTTCTGATGATGTCAACCTTATTCTGGGAGGGGGTCCTCCCACCAACCGGAATAGCATAGATCCCTCCAGCACTTCAGTTGCTACTGCAACCGCTTGCCTCACAACTGGTGGGAACAGTAAAGCAGTCGAGGAGCAGAGTGCGTCTGGGGTGGCATCAGAGAGTCTGTGTGATGACAGCAACGCTAGCACTTATGGTAGGTAATTGTATTTTGATTGGTCTCAATCTCAAGTTGTCTCCATAGCTACACACATGTACACATGTATGTACATGTGTTGTATACAACAATAGGAAATGTTATGTTTTTGATGCGAGTAAGAAAAGACTATCAACCCAACCAGCAATGTACTTATACAGCTGTTCTGTAATATTGTAAACTGATTGGCTGTCAAGTCTCTGGCAGCTGGTACTGTGCCTCCTGACTTGTATACTTCCTGTGTTGTTTACTTCCTGTGTTGTTTACTTCCTGTACTGTGTACTATTTGTCTGTGACAGAGTATGTTGCGGCGTTTCCCTATGATGGCCAACACAAGGATGACCTCTCCTTCAAGGCTGGGGACACCATCAAGGTCTCATGGGCAGAGGACAATGGCTGGTGGTACGGCACACTCAGGGACCACGTTGGCTGGTTCCCTAGCAACCATCTTGAGGTTAGTGACCTTCTCAAGTATAGCGTTAAATAGGATGATAGTTTAATGAGTCTCATCTACATATGTCTATAGGGTGATTATTGCAGTGATGGAGAGGATGAGGAGGAGTCCAATAGACCAGAGTCTTCAGCTTACAGTTATGCTGAGGGAGATTCGGCTTTAGAACCCAACAATGTTACTGTTGGGTTTACAACAAAGGGAGCACCTGTTGTCAGTGAATCACATATAAAAATCGATTTGGTGGATGAAGCAGGTAGCAAGAAGTCCAGAGGAGCAGGTAGCAAGAAGCCCAGAGGAACAAGAAATGACATGTTTAAGTTTATATCCACTTGTGTAGATGGTGTTTCTTCTAAGGATGAGAAGATGGATGCAAATGATGGCAGCCCCTACCCTTCACATAACGTTTCAGGAGAGGGTTACAGTGATTTTACAGCGGAAATCCTAGGCATTCTAAGCAAGAGGTCACCTAATCGAACAGAACACGATGGTGCTACCACCACCGCTGATGTCAGCAAGGATGTGAAAATGGATGGTTAGTCAGCATACAAGTATTACTTAAGCATGTATGTAATCAACAAGGGGTGTGATGCTGGAGGAAGCTCCTGGGCTGCAACACATGAGGGTTGAGAAGGCTGAGTTACTAGGAGCCCCAATTGACAGCTCTATCCAAGAAAAGGTTGACATGCTCAGATGCAGACTGTGCCTTCTTCAGACTCAAGATGCTCTGCTCCTTCTCCAGCAGTTTTCCATCTCACTTATTTATTGTATATAATATTTCTAAATATATTATGTACGTAATTACGTACTTAGGAAAATAGAGTTTAAAGGGCATGGGAGGTTCGTGTACCTTGTGGTACATCTGTGCTGTTCTCACTAGATCGACAACTTGCTAGTCCAGCTCTCTCTGAAGATGGTAACAGACATCCAAAAAGAAAGGCTCCGCTCCCACCTCTCGGGTCCAAGAAACCCACTCAGGTATGCACACACCCGCTCAGGTATGCACACACCCACACACTCCATTGTCTATGAGACATTTTTGTGCATATGTACGTATATGTACATATGTACAAGCAGAAAAGTAAAAGGAGAAATCTCTTGTATCCTCATCCAAACTCTCATAGGTTTATTTTCCTATAAGGCTTTACTCTACTTTAATCTGACCTTGCAAGTACTGTCACATCCAAACCTTACTCTCTCACTGCAGTCACCTACAAGCTCAGGAATGACTACACCTCTCTCTGGTGCCATCAGCCCTAGCAAGACTCCTGATGTAAGATGCAGAAGAATATTGTCTAATCTAGCTAGATACGTATGTACAAATTTGTGTAGATACTACGTACGTACTTGTTTGGTGGCTGGTGAGTAGTCCTCTATGTTGGTATTCTGTTGCTATAGTTACCAGAGCAAGGAGGTACAGAGAGTCCTTCCATGAGTAAACGTCGGCGTCCCCCTCCTCCCCCTCCCTCCACTGCTGCCAAGCCATCTCCAGCTGATGTACTTGCTGAACAGAGCAAAACCACTCCATCTGAACAGCTAGGAAAGGGTGGAGAAGAGAGAAAGTTTGTAAAAACCAAGTTGACTGATGGTGACCAGCCAGTGCGGAGGAGAAGGGAAGTTCCTGGCAGAGAGAAGAGAACTAAAGTGAAGCCCAAGAGGTCTGCCCCGCCTCCACCTAATTTGAAGGGGAAGAGGCCGATCCCTCCTCCGCCCACCACTCCATGCCCACCACCTCCGGTGAGACCAAGGACCAAGTTGCCTAAATCACAACCTGCAGATCCTGTGGTAGCGCCACTTGCAGTATCTAGGAAGGCTGCTGCTCCAGTACCAACTCCAAGAGAACCTCTGGTCATACAGGAGACACCAAAGTCAGCAGAAGCGACACTGTCAGTGACTCCACAGTCCGCTGCTGCTCCTTCTCCAAAACCAAGGAAAGTCTTATTACAGAATACTGCCACCACAAAGGAGGCTATTGTTGAAAAGCCTACGAAAAATCCCAAACCAGCAATCTTAAAGCCCAAGCCGAAAGTCAATCCTGCTTCCTTCAAGCGAAAGGATGAGTCAGCAAAGAAAGCAAAGATCACTAAGGATCTAATTAGTGGTCCAGTGGTGTTGGAACAGGCTGACAAAGACCAGAAAAAGGTCAAGCAGCCGGAGACTAGTGAGGTAACCAAAGCGAATCAGCCAAACAGTATTTCAACAAAAGAAACAGAGAAAGAAGGAACACTTTCAGAAAATGACAGTAAAGTGGCTCCAACTGACCAATCTATAGAAAACAAGATAGAAATGAAAGCACCAACTCCGAAGCCTAGACCTCCAGCTAGAAACAGTAGTCTCCATCCAGTGTCGCTAACAGCAGATGGCTCCTCTTCCTCTGTGGAGGGTGCATCTACTTCTCCTACTATCAAAGATCTCCCACCATCTCCTTACGAGGAGGTTGTGTTGGAAGCTAGACCTTCCTACCCACCTCCCACACTGTCACAGAAAGTTGAAACTTTAGCAAGTACTCAACAGAACGTGGAAGAGAAGAAAGAGGCATCATCTAGGAGACCTTCAGTGCCCAAGAAACCAGCTAAACCTGTGAAAGCTCCAAGGAAAATCCCCTCCAGTCAGAAACAACCGGTGACATCTGCAGTAAAACCTAAGCCTTCTCGGCCTACTCAGCCACCCAAGATTGGTAAAACTATAGAAAGCCCAACTTTTCCAAAGAAGAAGCCAGCACGCCCTCCCCTTCCGGCCATTGCTACCATTTCAGCCACAGAGCCTGTGACCCAAAGTGCTCCAGTGAACATACCTGATACAAGTACCTTCTTCCTCGGACTGAAACCAGCACCACAACAGAGCCCTAAGGAAGGGGGCGTGGCCACTTTGGAGGGGGAGGGGTCTGATCATCCCGGCTTTAAAAACTTAAGACGTGTCATATCCCCATATACTGCACAGAGGAAGGAAGAATTGACTATTAAAATTGGTGATACCATTTCGGAACTGGAGCCAGCAAATGGGAATGGATACTCCTTTGGTATGCTAGATAATGGTCAAACTGGTTTGTATCCGTCTGACTGCGTGGAGAAATGGTGACCGCTATATTTCCAGACAGAACTTAAGTTTATAAAATTTTGAATAAGTGTGCATGCACCAGAAATCATTTCTTGTTTATTTTTACATAAAATACTTCTGTCAATAAGTTATGCAATTTAATGTTTTTAGTTTTTGTAAATTACAGTGCATTGCTAATGTAATATAATGTAAATTATAATGGTAAAGTGATTGTACACTTGAAAATCTGAGAAGACTTTGTATACGATGTGATTATATTGACTGATATATGCATACCTGCCCGTTAAGTTGCGCATGTACCTAGTCCTATAATACATGTAAAAGTATTTGTTGCAAACATTGTAATGATATTATTACTGCAAAGAAGTCAACACAAATCTCAGTTGCAGCGAATCTATTAATTTTCGGATGCTAGCTTCCTGCAGTTAATTGGCTTCGCATACACATAAAGGTCTTGAACGCGAATGATAATATCATTTTCAACTTGTACTGAAAGTTGTAAATTACCTGTTTTGCTAATTAAAGGTATCTTATCAAAGAGCGAGAGAGAGTTGATATGGCAATGGATCGCTTGTTGGAGTACATACTTGGCTGTCTGGTATTATTGCAGCTTTGTGTCAGTAAGTGTGTGTGTATTAGGTAGTCTGTTCGTGCAATGACAATATTTTAGCGATACTCTTTAAGTTGATTCCTCTAAAATATGAAACATTTCAACCACACTGTACACTCACCAATTGTTTAGCCTTAAGGAGTGCTATATACTGCTAGATATCAACTCTCCGATTGAACGCATCGGTTTTACCGAGCCATGTACACCCAGGTAGATATACGTATTATTATAGCCACCGTATAGTACGCATACTTGATTCGCTCCTTCTCTTCCCATACACAGGTGTCCCTGTCCCGTCAAATACAACAGTTTATATTCCTTTTGGGTAAGTCAGTTACATATATCTTGATATCTGGAGCTATATTATATAGATTACTGCATGTGTGCGACTATATAAAGTTAGCATATTCATTTAACAAATTAATGGCCATTATAGTAACCAGTTGAAGCGAAGCAAAATGCATGTAACAAATGCATGTAGCATCACCTCATATCTGTCAGACCTTATGACATATGACTAAAGCAGCTTTCCTGTTCTTCTGTAATTAAATCTCCTCTCACAAGCAGTGCATTCATGTGAGCACTTAACTGTTCTTCCTATAAAGTGTGTGGCACCATTAACTGTAACAAGGAAGTGTAATACACCATATTACTCTTGTAATATGTACGTACATATATACCAGTATCAGTGTTGAAGCATTTTTATTTTTTATAGATAATAGTCGAATTGGACCTTATACCCATTTCTATAGCTTCCCAGCAATAAATCATTATTTCATTGTAAACAGTTTAATGTACTACATTATACAGCTGAACACCTCTCTTGTGTTCCTTGTATGAACCTCTTAATAGAAATGTACATCTAAACAATCCAAACTGCTGACATCATGGCTTGTCATATCTGCCCCATCTGCCCCTGATTGCAACTCATGCAGTTTCGCCCAACTGTCACATCTGTTAGTAAAACTTATCTGTGCCATGTTTAAATCACTTCTGGTTTGTGGTCAAACTATGAGATGTAGTCATACAATGTATGAAAGAACAGTGCAATCATTATGAGAATTATACTAATACATAATAGGTATATAGAATAATCACAATGCTGACCTACATTTTATATATAGGTACTGTGATAATGTTGCAAGTCAATCAATATGCTACAAGGTGCTTGGAAGTAACATCACTGTCAGTCTACCACCGAGAGAATTTATTTCTTCCAACAATTCATTATCAGATATTGATGTATTAAAAATATTTGAAAAACAAATTACAATGAAAGTGGAGCAATATTATGAACAAGGTATTGATACAGATGGCAGCTGTGGAGATGCAATATTGCTATCAGCATGTCTGGATGTCTATGAACACTGTCCTGATATTATATACGATGACTACTTTGAAGATGCTCCAGTCAACTGTGGATTGTCGTGTGACACCTGGAGGAAGTACCTATCAGTAAACTGTAATTGTAGACCCGGGTTTGGGTGCAGGGAAGGTCTAGAGAGTGTCATCTCAACCTGTCCTTTGCAGACCAGTAGGGTCATATTTCAGAATGGACAATATGAGTGTCAATCCCTCCCTGAAGGTGAGCACAATATAATGCACCAACTACCCCCCTAAAGTGCTGCGGTGAGATAATAATTAATATAATTAACTAATTAGAGATTCTATGTATTGTGTGAACCTGTGGTTACTCTAGATCTGTCTGACACTGTATATACATATATGGCACACTGGCTTACCAACTGTGTTCTGTACGATGTATAAAAATGTTGTTTATCATTTTTAGATCTTCAGACAAGAATAATCAATGAAGTTCCTTCAGTGCAGGCGCTGTAAGATTTCTGCATTTACCACACCTATGTGTATATATGTACATAATTTAATAGATGTGAAGAAGGGCTTACCTGTATAGCTATAGGATGTGGTGTGGTAGCTTACAGTTGGATGTGTTCCCATGTAGCTGTTCAGTAATGCAGTTTGGGTCTTTAGGACTTGTATTGTGTGATACAACTTCCTGTTTGGCTTTTAGGTGGAGAGTGTACAGATGTGCACTATTTAGAATCAAGCCTTT
Source organism: Chondrosia reniformis (assembly GCA_947172415.1). Taxonomy (NCBI): domain Eukaryota; kingdom Metazoa; phylum Porifera; class Demospongiae; order Chondrillida; family Chondrillidae; genus Chondrosia; species Chondrosia reniformis. Next base: position 7,594,673 of record OX359196.1, read on the forward strand.
GTATATGTATATATGTATCTATATGATATCCATTTAAGACATTAGCAATATATTAGTAAAAGAGATTGCTTACTTTGAAGCTATTATGGGTGATTGTTGCTTCCCAATATGGATAGACCACACTCTGCCTGACCCTAGTTGAAAAGGCTACATATGTGAAGTGTCTACAATATTCTTAGAGCTGAAACGACATTTTTAATTTCCACAGAATGTACAGGTCTTGCATGGTGCACTATCATAACTTACAAGTGCTCTTTGTGTATGTACATGGGATGTGACTGTATCTTCTGTAACATAATACAGAAACAATACCAATCAGATAATTTTAATGTGCACAGGATCAAATCTCAGGTTTCAAACTTCTTGAACAGCCAGGTTTCAAAGGGTGCTCAAGTATGCACTAATAGATTAATTGCATGGATTTTATGTTTTTTAACAGCTTCCTTTCCTAGTTTATACAAACTTTCATATCTTTTGAAACCTGGCTGTTTCAAATAGGTTTTGTGACTTCTGAAACCTGAGATTTGATCCTGTGGTGAATCCTACTTGCAGTTGTTGCTATACATGCAACCTGTCTAAAATATACAAATACACAATGACATATTATATTAGTTGGGAAAGTGTTATTGAAATCGTAATATACTTAATTTTGTCCAACATTCAATTGTGCTAAATTGAAATGATCGTTACAGTACAATCACAGGGTGATTTATCCATTGTGATATTGAAATTATAAAATCTATTCATATCAGCTGCTACTGTCATGGGAATGCTCTGATTGGTCAAATGACTCTGAAATTATTTTCAATCAATTTGGACTTTAATATTCACAAGAATAGAATCAATGTTGTCGGTATATTAACTAACAATTCAAATCTATTTGTTTGTCTGAATGTTTGTATAAAACCATTTGCTTCCTTCTGAACAGAGATTGTGGTCCACCATCAGAGGATTCCTACTGTTATTCTGTCTTCCAATCAACTTCAGTTGTTCACACATCTCACCACATTGCAGACATATTTGCTGAGGAGTATTACAGAGATCTGGTTATGGCAGGAGGAAGACCCTTCATTAATGCATCTTTCACAGAGTGTGATGCTGCCATCAAGTTATTCTCCTGTACATCTGTCTACACAACCTGTCAGAATACTTCAGACGGAGGAGGAAAATCCTTTAATTATCTGCCATTTTGTGCCAATGTGACCCAAGATGGCATATTCACAGCAGCAAGAAGAGCATGTCCTTGTGTGGAAACAGAAGACAATTGCTTACTACATTTTCAAGTCACTTTTTTTAATATCTTCAATAGACTAAACATTGATTTTGATGGTAAATCAGAAAGATGTCAGCCAATTCCAAAAGGTATGTATGCAAATGTAGCTAATTTATATTATATAAGTGTATGTGTTTCAATGTATAATGTTTCTTATTTAAGTATTGCTGAATTTCAGTTTGATCAGACCATGCACCCTGTTATAGATTAATTGTGACTTTAAGGGTCACTTCCATATAAACTGTATGATAATCCATTTCATTTTTGCATCAGTAATGTATTACACTATAAACTTGCTACATGTTTAGTATTATATATGTGTGTCTTATTTCTAATTGTAGTATACAGTATATACAGTATATATACAGTACAAGTTACAATATGCTATATATAATATACATACTGTACATAACACATCCCTACTTAGAGAGTACAGTATATTTAGTGACAATATTAGGGCTTTCAATTCTAATCTCTTAGCTATAGGTACATATACACATATGTACAGTATAAGGTAATTATGTATTTATACAGCTGACTGATTCAATTGGAGATTTATATGTATATACGTGGGTGTTGGTGTCAATGCATACTGAAACAGAGCTCATTCAAAAGGGTTGTATAAAGTGTTTAGATACATTCTATTGGCTGCCTTTGATCCAATTAGAGCCAGCCAATAGATTCCATACAATTTTCTTACATCACGATTTCTCAAGCAAAACACAACCTTGAAGTCATATGTTAGACACTTTTGAGATGCATTAAGTATAGAATATGCATATGGAACTTATGGAAGTGTTATATAATGTATACTACAGTACTATTGCCTTAACTTTGGTGTACGTATTTTAGAATTGTCATGTCTAATTCATTATCAAAACTGATTCTATACTTCTATTTAAATTTAGCAATTTGAAAATAGATTATACATGCACAAATTACAGTATATATACGTATATACGTATGTGTGTATATCTACATACATGGTCTCCCTGTCAGACTATATTCCTTTATATTGTGTGCAGATCTGATGAGAATATTTGATCCTAAATCAGTTACAAGGTAATTTTATTTCTGCTCAGTGAAATACAGATCATGACCATGTACAAATACATGGACATATCTGTTGTATATTGTATACAAGCCTATTACTATATACGCATATTTAGTATGTACACTATAGTATATATATGTACGTATATATATACATGAGTATATACTATAGTATGTATATATAAGTTATGTCTTTATTATTTAGGATCTTAACATGTCCACCTTTTGTGAACAGTTCAGGACTGACTCAAAGGTCTTTGTCAGTGTTAGCTATTGTTCCTGTGGTAATTATTATACTTTGGGTATCATTTCATTGAAAGAGCTTGGTATTGTTGATATGTATAGTGTGTTATTTTCAAATTGGATTTTTATTCTATTTAATCTGTTTTACTTAGATTTTTTATGACATGATTTTTGTATCGATTCAATGATGTAATCACGTTACAATTGTATGTTATATGTTAGTAATGTACGGTACATGTATTTAGTACTATAAAAACTTTAAAGTATTCACAGCTAGGGGTAATGTGAATTGGATACCTAATTAAGCTATACATACATGTATGTAGTTATATGTATATACCAGGTCTACCTACAACTCTATATATACCATGCATGATTCATATTCACAGGGAAATATATAGATCCTTATATATGTGCATGGAGAGGTCTGATGCTATATGCAAAGACGAGGTATCCATTACACGTGCATATACATGGCATATACATGGCATATACATGGCACATTGTGGTTACCACTTAATATATGCAATATGGTCCATGTCGTAGTAATATATATATATATATATATTAGAGTTTCAATAACTATGACATCTACACATAATTCCTTGAGTCTATTAGAACATTAATCTATTGATCTATCTATCTGTTTATCTATATCGTAACCTATATATGTAACCAATATCAGGGTTCTGAATTTTGAATCTCAGAAACCCTTTCCATCAGTGTTGGAACAAGAATAGGGCAATAGTCAATCCCATGGTCACCATCACGACAGTAGTATACTCAGTGGTACCACGAGAAGGTCCCAGATCTTCAGTGGTCATATTCATTAGTGGAGCAGCTACAACTGTAGTGATTGCAACAGATCAAGAGTGATGTTATCATTATACACATTTAAGCTGCAAGTCAAATCAGTTATATATATTTGAGATGGTTATTAATCCTTAGAGCCTCTGGAGATGCAGTTTGTTTTCTAGAGAGCAACCTTAGGAATCTTCTGTTGACACAGTTAGAATATCCCTGTCATCCAATATGTACATAAAGTTGGTCACTTACCACTGCAAAGTGCTTCACTGCAGTTGGGTCTTGAAGAAGGACAACTACTGCAAGATATACCACTCTCATAAGGCCTTTGCCCAAGAAGATTACCACTATAATAATTATAATACGTATGTAGTCATCATCAATATAAGTAATTCTGACATTCTTCAATTGTAAGCTTATTAAGTAAAAAAAAAACAGTTCATGACAATCTAGCTAAAATACATTTCAACTAAATAGTGGTACATATACTATATTTGAAGATGCGCCACACACATATATACATCATCATTACATGTGAATATGCACACGTATACAATAACTATATTTATGTGTACATAAGCTAAGATGCCACATTTTTATTATGCATACCCAACTACAGCTTTAATATATATATAGGTATATATATGATTATGTATTCATGAATATATAATATATATTCGGTACTAGCATACCCTGGTCCATAGCGACAGACAACAAATGGTCCTCTAAATCCATTCATTCCAGAACAATTCGAAACTCCACATCCCAGCTCCAAAGAATCATCCCATACTACCTAATATTTTAGGAAATTAGTCTTATTCTATTTGTTCGTATACCCTGGACTTTTATCATTGCAGCACTGTAAACTTTAGACTATATATTTTACATATGTCATGATATCTGTATACATGTTTACTTGAGTGTACTGGCCACAGATAGCACTGCAACCGTTAGCATCATAGTTGTAGAACAAACTTTCATTCTTCCATGAGGATACGGCAATGCTAAAGTTTGAGATTGTTAATTCAGTTCTGAATAGATTCTCTCCAATGCTGTAAGGCCATCCATCACTCCGGTCAGTATCATGTTCAAACACACAACCTTCAGAGTAACTCTGGGCCATAGCAGCTAATGTGTTATTCCACTGCATCTCCAACATATTGGCTGCTGAAGGAAGAACATTCCTCCGTGCGGAATTGTGAGCATCAAGGAGTGACTGCTTGTCCTCACTAGAAAGCTGAGCTAGAAGGAAAGGACACACTCCCAAAATGACATGAAGACACAATATGAAATGAAGTGGTCCCATTTTTATGAATGAGAGGAATGCTACTAGTGACATGATCCAACTGTGAGACCAAGAGATAACTTATAGAAATGATCTCGATGCAGCAATATTTTATATCCTATGACTTAGGTCAACAACTTCCTATTGCCAGTATGTGGAAAGAACATGTCATTTGAGGTAAGTGTTTGTCAGCAGTTGAATAGATTATCATGTTAACATATTGTCATGTGAGTGCTTGAAGACAGACAAGTGACTGGATGACCCAAATTTAGCTCACTCCTTATTTGTGATATTCTCTCTATCCGAAAACATTCATATATCATAAGTTTATTTGTCAAACCTCTATTTTTGTGTATTTGTGTACATAGTTACATCAATTCAATGTAACAATATGAATATATACATGTACAGATATGAAGCTGAAATTAGGAATCACTCACACATGTGCATTTATAAAATAAGGTTTTTCAAATTTTGTTCTCACTCATAACTCATATCACTCACTATATACGAGTAATGAAATTTAGATTTAATTTAAAATATTAAACAGTGATATATGAAACTGCAACTTTATGTTAGTATAAACAGACATGTATAAAATGTTTCCAATGAGTTTTGTAAATTTTGATATTCACCCAAATTTGCCCTATCTCTTGCCATACATTAACTTTGTCTATCAGTAATTTAATGTACATTTAGTTCTGCAACTCTGTCAAATGGAGAGATATGCAGCTGCAACTTTGTGTCAGTATTCACAGACATGCAAGAAATATTTCCAATGACTTTTGCAAATTTTGATATTCACCCAAATTTGCCCATCTCTCACCATACATTAACTTTGTATACAAGTAATTTAATGTACCTTTGGTTCTGCACCTCTGTCAAACGGAGAGATATGCAGCTGTAACTTTGTGTCAGTATTCACAGACATGTAAGAAATGTTTCCAATGACTTTTGCAAATTTTGATATTCACCCAAATTTGCCCATCTCTCACCATACATTAACTTTGTATACAAGTAATTTAATGTACATTTGATTCTGCAACTCTGTCAAACGGAGAGATATGCAGCTGCAACTTTGTGTCAGTATTCACAGACATGTAAGAAATGTTTCCAATGAGTTTTGAAAATTTTGATATTATCCCAAATTTGCCCTATCTCCAACTATACATTAACTTTGTCTATCAGTAATTAAATTTACATTTAGTTCTGCAACTCTGTCAAATGGGGAGATATGAAGCTGCAAGTTTTGTGTCAGTATTCATAGACATGTATGACACATTTCCAAGCAGTTTTACAAATTTTGATTCCTACATAAATTTGCCCTATCTCTCCTCATACATTAACTTAACAAATGTACATTTAGTGCCGTAACTCTGTCAAATTGGTAAATATGAAGCTTAAACTTGGTATCTACATTCACAGATATGTATGAAACATTTCCAAACAGTTTTTGAAATTTTGATTTCTACATAAATTTGCCCTATCTCTCACAATACATTAACTTTGTATAGCAGCAATTCAAAGTACATTAAGTTCTGTAACTCTTCCAAAAGGAGCAAAATGAATCTGAAACTCAATGTCAGTATTCACAGAGATGCATGAAAGGTTTACATTGAGTTTTGCAAATTTTAAATTCAACTCAAATTTGCCCTATCTCTCCCCATACATTAACGTTGTATAGCACTAATTCAAAATACATTTCTGGCTCTAATTCTGCCAAATGAAGAGATATGGATCTGAAACTCTATATCAGTGTTCACACACATGTATGACACATTTCCAAACAGTTTTACAAATTTTGATTTCTACATAAATTTGCCCTATCTCTCCCCATACATTAACTTTGTATAGCACTAATTCAAAATACATTTCTGGCTCTAATTCTGCCAAATGAAGAGATATGGATCTGAAACTCTATATCAGTGTTCACAGACATGTATGACACATTTCCAAACAGTTTTACAAATTTTGATTTCTACATAAATTTGCCCTATCTCTCACCATACATTAACTTTGTATGGCAGTAATTCAAAGTACATTTATGGCTCTAACTTTGCCAAATGAAGAGATATGGATCTGAAACTCTATATCAGTATTCACAGACATGTATGACACATTTCCAAGCAGTTTTTGAAATTTTGATTTCTACATAAATTTGCCCTATCTCTCCCCATACAGTAACTTAACAAAGGTACATTTAGTGCTGTAACTCTGTCAAATCGGTAAATATGAAGCTTAAACTTGTTGTCTACATTCACAGATATGTATGAAACATTTCCAAACAGTTTTTGAAATTTTGATTTCTACATAAATTTCTCATCATACATTAACTAACCCTAATTGCGTAATACTATAAATGGCCGACCTTGAGTAGGTGTAAGAGTGAACATGCCGTACTGTATATATTTCTGAAAAAATAGAACTCTTTGAAAGATTTCTTATACACATGGATATGCACTGTGTAGTACTTGATTGTTGTTGAAGCAGTTTCTATCCACATATATTATATGGATGTCGTTAAAGTGAAATTTTGCCGATCGACGGCCAACGAAACTCCAAAGAAAAAAAGTTGGACCATACCGAACGCTACCATCCACGACGCTCAGAGGCCGGGATCGGTGGTAACGCTCTGCCGAGTTGAGCTTTGGGTGTCACTTGCGTGAGAAGAACCAGTTCTTCTCGATATGGCCGACTCATATGAATCCTAAGATATCAGATGCCAATCCCACATTACGTGGAACCCCCCCCGAAATCCGGATTATTGGTGAGCACGTCTCTATGGCACCAACCGATTAGGAGACAGCTTCAGAGTCTAAGCGCTACCAACCTCTATGGGAACCGCTACCACCATAGAGATGTGTCCAGGTAGGCCTACTATATAAGGTTTTGCGCTTCTATTTAAACAAGAAAATTTCAAAAGGAAACGATTGTGGTTGGCGCTATTCCATACTTAAGAATAGGGTATTTGCGAGAAAAATGTAGTCAAATTATATCAAGTTAATTCGGGATGAGTGCATCGTTCCAAGCCATTTTAAAGGTATATCCAGTATTCGTGGTTCATCTAGAAACTGGGAAAAATGGATAGAATCCTGTAAGTGTCTTGATTGGCGGAGGAGACCAACTTTTCTGGTCCCATGTAGAAACGATTTTAGCGAGAGGTGTTCCGATATGAACGTAAACTGGTATAACCAGCCACACTCAATCTCAATTGCAGTAATAGCATAATGGCTACCTGCCTCTATGTAAAGACCTTCTGACAGCTGCGTTCTGGACTGTCCCTGCGTGTTTTAAGTTGCCCCATTCATGCCAAAACATTTTAACTTCGTATGCCGATAATTTGCAAAATAGTATCGCACGATATATATGCTACACCCATTTAAGGTCGTTTACTAGAAATTTAATGTACATTAGAGTGCTGTAGCTCTGTCAAATGGAGAGATATGAAGCTTTCACTTAACGTCAGCATTCACAGACATGTTTGAAACATTTCCAATGAGAATTTGAAATTTTTATAAATCTTTACATTTGCCCTATCTCTCACCATACATTAATTTGGTATTCCAGTATATTAATGTACATTTGGTGCTCTAACTCTGTCAAATGGAAAGATATGAAGCTCAAACTTGCTGTCAGCATTCACAGACATGTATGAAACATTTCCAATGAGAATTTGAAATTTTCATAAATCTTTACATTTGCCCTATCTCTCACCATACATTAACTTAAATGTACATTTAGTGATGTAACTCTGTCAAATTGGTAAATTTGAAGCTTAAACCATTCACATACAAGTATGAAACATTTCCAAACAGTTTTAGAAATTTTGATTTTTACATAAATTTACCCTATCTTTCCCCATACATTTTCTTAATACAATGTACACTTAGTGCTGTAACTCTGTCAAATGGCTAAATATGAAGTTTAAACTTTGTGTCTACATTCACAGACATGTATGAAACATTTCCAAACAGTTTTAGAAATTTTGATTTCTACATAAATTTCTCATCATACATTAACTAACCCTAATTGCGTAATACTATAAATGGCCGACCTTGAGTAGGTGTAAGAGTGAACATGCCGTACTGTATATATTTCTGAAAAAATAGAAAGATTTCTTATACACATGGATATGCACTGTGTAGTACTTGATTGTTGTTGAAGCAGTTTCTATCCACATATATTATATGGATGTCGTTAAAGTGAAATTTTGCCGATCGACGGCCAACGAAACTCCAAAGAAAAAAAGTTGGACCATACCGAACGCTACCATCCACGACGCTCAGATGCCGGGATCGGTGGTAACGCTCTGCCGAGTTGAGCTTTGGGTGTCACTTGCGTGAGAAGAACCAGTTCTTCTCGATATGGCCGACTCATATGAATCCTAAGATATCAGATGCCAATCCCACATTACGTGGAACCCCCCCGAAATCCGGATTATTGGTGAGCACGTCTCTATGGCACCAACCGATTAGGAGACAGCTTCAGAGTCTAAGCGCTACCAACCTCTATGGGAACCGCTACCACCATAGAGATGTGTCCAGGTAGGCCTACTTTATAAGGTTTTGCGCTTCTATTTAAACAAGAAAATTTCAAAAGGAAACGATTGTGGTTGGCGCTATTCCATACTTAAGAATAGGGTATTTGCGAGAAAAATGTAGTCAAATTATATCAAGTTAATTCGGGATGAGTGCATCGTTCCAAGCCATTTTAAAGGTATATCCAGTATTCGTGGTTCATCTAGAAACTGGGAAAAATGGATAGAATCCTGTAAGTGTCTTGATTGGCGGAGGAGACCAACTTTTCTGGTCCCATGTAGAAACGATTTTAGCGAGAGGTGTTCCGATATGAACGTAAACTGGTATAACCAGCCACACTCAATCTCAATTGCAGTAATAGCATAATGGCTACCTGCCTCTATGTAAAGACCTTCTGACAGCTGCGTTCTGGACTGTCCCTGCGTGTTTTAAGTTGCCCCATTCATGTCAAAACATTTTAACTTTTTCATATGCCGATAATTTTCAAAATAGTATCGCACGATATCTATGCCACACCCATTTAAGCTCGTTTACTAGAAATTTAATGTACATTAGAGTGCTGTAGCTCTGTCAAATGGAGAGATATGAAGCTTTAACTTAACGTCAGCATTCACAGACATGTATGAAACATTTCCAATGAGAATTTGAAATTTTCATAATTCTTTACATTTGCCCTATCTCTCACAATACATTAATTTGGTATTCCAGTATATTAATGTACATTTGGTGCTCTAACTCTGTCAAATAGAAGGATATGAAGCTCAAACTTGCTGTCAGCATTCACAGACATGTATGAAACATTTCCAATGAGAATTTGAAATTTTCATAAATCTTTACATTTGCCCTATCTCTCACAATACATTAATTTGGTATTCCAGTATATTAATGTACATTTGGTGCTCTAACTCTGTCAAATAGAAGGATATGAAGATCAAACTTTCTGTCAGCATTCACAGACATGTATGAAACATTTCCAATGAGAATTTGAAATTTTCATAAATCTTTACATTTGCCCTATCTCTCACAATACATTAATTTGGTATTCCAGTATATTAATGTACATGTGGTGCTCTAACTCTGTCAAATATATAGAAGGATATGAAGATCAAACTTTCTGTCAGCATTCACAGACATGTATGAAACATTTCCAATGAGAATTTGAAATTTTCATAAATCTTTACATTTGCCTTATCTCTCACCATACATTAATTTGGTATCCCAGTATATGAATGTACATTTGGTGCTCTAACTCTGTCAAATGGAAAGATATGAAGCTCAAACTTTCTGTCAGCATTCACAGACATGTATGAAACATTTCCAATGACAATTTGAAATTTTCATAAATCTTTACATTTGCCCTATCTCTCACAATACATTAATTTCGTATCCCAGAATATGAATGTATATTTGGTGCTCTAACTCTGTCAAATGGAAAGATATGAAGCTCAAACTTGCTGTCAGCATTCACAGACATGTATGAAACATTTCCAATGACAATTTGAAATTTTCATAAATCTTTACATTTGCCTTATATCTCACCATACATTAATTTCCTATTCCAGTATATGAATGTACATTTGGTGCTCTAACTCTGTCAAATGGAAGGATATGAAGCTCAAACTTGCTGTCAGCATTCACAGACATGTATGAAACATTTCCAATGAGAATTTGAAATTTTCATAATTCTTTACATTTGCCCTATCTCTCACAATACATTAATTTGGTATTCCAGTATATTAATGTACATTTGGTGCTCTAACTCTGTCAAATAGAAGGATATGAAGATCAAACTTTCTGTCAGCATTCACAGACATGTATGAAACATTTCCAATGAGAATTTGAAATTTTCATAAATCTTTACATTTGCCCTATCTCTCACCATACATTAATTTGGTATCCCAGTATATGAATGTACATTTGGTGCTCTAACTCTGTCAAATGGAAAGTTAATAAGCTAAACCTTGGTGTCAGCATTCACAGACATGTATGAAACATTTCCAATGACAATTTGAAATTTTCATAAATCTTTACATTTACCCTATCTCTCACCATACATTAATTTCCTATTCCAGTATATGAATGTACATTTGGTGCTCTAACTCTGTCAAATGGAAGGATATGAAGCTCAAACTTGCTGTCAGCATTCACAGACATGTATGAAACATTTCCAATGAGAATTTGAAATTTTCATAATTCTTTACATTTGCCCTATCTCTCACAATACATTAATTTGGTATTCCAGTATATTAATGTACATTTGGTGCTCTAACTCTGTCAAATAGAAGGATATGAAGATCAAACTTTCTGTCAGCATTCACAGATGTGTATGAAACATTTCCAATGAGAATTTGAAATTTTCATAAATCTTTACATTTGCCTTATCTCTCACCATACATTAATTTGGTATCCCAGTATATTAATGTACATTTGGTGCTCTAACTCTGTCAAATGGAAAGTTAATAAGCTAAACCTTGGTGTCAGCATTCACAGACATGTATGAAACATTTCCAATGACAATTTGAAATTTTCATAAATCTTTACTTTTGCCTTATCTCTCACCATACATTAATTTGGTATTCCAGTATATTAATGTACATTTGGTGCTCAAACTCTGTCAAATGGAAGGATATGAAGCTCAAACTTTCTGTCAGCATTCACAGACATGTATGAAACATTTCCAATGACAATTTGAAATTTTCATAAATCTTTACATTTGCCCTATCTCTCACCATACATTAATTTGGTATTCCAGTATATTAATGTACATTTGGTACTCTAACTCTGTCAAATGGAAAGATATGAAGCTCAAACTTGCTGTCAGCATTCACAGACATGTATGGAACATTTCCAATGAGAATTTGAAATTTTCATAAATCTTTACATTTGCCCTATCTCTCACCATACATTAACTTAAATGTACATTTAGTGATGTAACTCTGTCAAATTGGTAAATTTGAAGCTTAAACTTGGTATCCACATTCACATACAAGTATGAAACATTTCCAAACAGTTTTAGAAATTTTGATTTTTACATAAATTTACCCTATCTTTCTCCATACATTTTCTTAATACAATGTACACATAGTGCTGTAACTCTGTCAAATGGCTAAATATGAAGTTTAAACTTTGTGTCTACTTTAACAGACATGTATGAAACATTTCCAAACAGTTTTAGAAATTTTGATTTCTACATAAATTTCTCATCATACATTAACTAACCCTAATTGCGTAATACTATAAATGGCCGACCTTGAGTAGGTGTAAGAGTGAACATGCCGTACTGTATATATTTCTGAAAAAATAGAACTCTTTGAAAGATTTCTTATACACATGGATATGCACTGTGTAGTACTTGATTGTTGTTGAAGCAGTTTCTATCCACATATATTATATGGATGTCGTTAAAGTGAAATTTTGCCGATCGACGGCCAACGAAACTCCAAAGAAAAAAAGTTGGACCATACCGAACGCTACCATCCACGACGCTCAGAGGCCGGGATCGGTGGTAACGCTCTGCCGAGTTGAGCTTTGGGTGTCACTTGCGTGAGAAGAACCAGTTCTTCTCGATATGGCCGACTCATATGAATCCTAAGATATCAGATGCCAATCCCACATTACGTGGAACCCCCCCGAAATCCGGATTATTGGTGAGCACGTCTCTATGGCACCAACCGATTAGGAGACAGCTTCAGAGTCTAAGCGCTACCAACCTCTATGGGAACCGCTACCACCATAGAGATGTGTCCAGGTAGGCCTACTTTAAAAGGTTTTGCGCTTCTATTTAAACAAGAAAATTTCAAAAGGAAACGATTGTGGTTGGCGCTATTCCATACTTAAGAATAGGGTATTTGCGAGAAAAATGTAGTCAAATTATATCAAGTTAATTCGGGATGAGTGCATCGTTCCAAGCCATTTTAAAGGTATATCCAGTATTCGTGGTTCATCTAGAAACTGGGAAAAATGGATAGAATCCTGTAAGTGTCTTGATTGGCGGAGGAGACCAACTTTTCTGGTCCCATGTAGAAACGATTTTAGCGAGAGGTGTTCCGATATGAACGTAAACTGGTATAACCAGCCACACTCAATCTCAATTGCAGTAATAGCATAATGGCTACCTGCCTCTATGTAAAGACCTTCTGACAGCTGCGTTCTGGACTGTCCCTGCGTGTTTTAAGTTGCCCCATTCATGTCAAAACATTTTAACTTCATATGCCGATAATTTTCAAAATAGTATCGCACGATATCTATGCCACACCCATTTAAGCTCGTTTACTAGAAATTTAATGTACATTAGAGTGCTGTAGCTCTGTCAAATGGAGAGATATGAAGCTTTAACTTAACGTCAGCATTCACAGACATGTTTGAAACATTTCCAATGAGAATTTGAAATTTTCATAAATCTTTACATTTGCCCTATCTCTCACCATACATTAATTTGGTATTCCAGTATATTAATGTACATTTGGTGCTCTAATTCTGTCAAATGGAAAGATATGAAGCTCAAACTTGCTGTCAGCATTCACAGACATGTAGGAAACATTTCCAATGAGAATTTGAAATTTTCATAAATCTTGACATTTGCCCTATCTCTCACCATACATTAATTTCGTATACCAATACTTTAATGTACATTTGGTACTATAACTCTGTAAAATGGAAAGTTAATAAGCTAAACTTTGGTGTCAGCATTCACAAACATGATTGAATCATTTCCAAAGAGTTTTTGAAATTTTTATAAATCTTTACATTTGCCCTATCTCTCACCATACATTAATTTGGTATTCCAGTATATTAATGTACATTTGGTGCTCTAACTCTGTCAAATGGAAAGATATGAAGCTCAAACTTGCTGTCAGCATTCACAGACATGTATGAAACATTTCCAATGACAATTTGAAATTTTCATAAATCTTTACATTTGCCCTATCTCTCACCATACATTAACTTAAATGTACATTTAGTGATGTAACTCTGTCAAATTGGTAAATATGAGGCTTAAACTTGGTATCCACATTCACATACAAGTATGAAACATTTCCAAACAGTTTTAGAAATTTTGATTTTTACATAAATTTACCCTATCTTTCTCCATACATTTTCTTAATACAATGTACACTTAGTGCTGTAACTCTGTCAAATGGCTAAATATGAAGTTTAAACTTTGTGTCTACTTTAACAGACATGTATGAAACATTTCCAAACAGTTTTAGAAATTTTGATTTCTACATAAATTTCTCATCATACATTAACTAACCCTAATTGCGTAATACTATAAATGGCCGACCTTGAGTAGGTGTAAGAGTGAACATGCCGTACTGTATATATTTCTGAAAAAATAGAAAGATTTCTTATACACATGGATATGCACTGTGTAGTACTTGATTGTTGTTGAAGCAGTTTCTATCCACATATATTATATGGATGTCGTTAAAGTGAAATTTTGCCGATCGACGGCCAACGAAACTCCAAAGAAAAAAAGTTGGACCATACCGAACGCTACCATCCACGACGCTCAGAGGCCGGGATCGGTGGTAACGCTCTGCCGAGTTGAGCTTTGGGTGTCACTTGCGTGAGAAGAACCAGTTCTTCTCGATATGGCCGACTCATATGAATCCTAAGATATCAGATGCCAATCCCACATTACGTGGAACCCCCCCGAAATCCGGATTATTGGTGAGCACGTCTCTATGGCACCAACCGATTAGGAGACAGCTTCAGAGTCTAAGCGCTACCAACCCCTATGGGAACCGCTACCACCATAGAGATGTGTCCAGGTAGGCCTACTTTATAAGGTTTTGCGCTTCTATTTAAACAAGAAAATTTCAAAAGGAAACGATTGTGGTTGGCGCTATTCCATACTTAAGAATAGGGTATTTGCGAGAAAAATGTAGTCAAATTATATCAAGTTAATTCGCGATGAGTGCATCGTTCCAAGCCATTTTAAAGGTATATCCAGTATTCGTGGTTCATCTAGAAACTGGGAAAAATGGATAGAATCCTGTAAGTGTCTTGATTGGCGGAGGAGACCAACTTTTCTGGTCCCATGTAGAAACGATTTTAGCGAGAGGTGTTCCGATATGAACGTAAACTGGTATAACCAGCCACACTCAATCTCAATTGCAGTAATAGCATTACGGCTACCTGCCTCTATGTAAAGATCTTCTGACAGCTGCGTTCTGGACTGTCCCTGCGTGTTTCTAGTTGCCCCATTCATGTCAAAACATTTTAACTTCGTATGCCGATAATTTGCATAATAGTATCGCACGATATATATGCTATACCATTTAAGGTCGTATAGTAGAAATTTAATGTACATTAGAATGCTGTAGCTCTCTCAAACGGAGAGATATGCAGCTGCAACTTTGTGTCAGTATACACAAATATATATGAAATGTTTCCCATGAGTTTTGCAAATTTTGATATTCACCCAAATTTGCCCTATCTCTCACCAAACATTAACTTTGTATACAAGTAATTTAATGTACCTTTGGTTCTGCAACTCTGTCAAATGGATAGATATGCAGCTGCAACTTTGTGTCAGTATTCACAGACATGTAAGAAATGTTTCCAATGACTTTTGCAAATTTTGATATTCACCCAAATTTGCCCTATCTCTCACCATATATTAATTTTGTATACCTGGAATTTAATGTACATTTGTTTCTGCGCCTCTGTCGTACGGAGAGATATGAAGTTGCAACTTTGTGTCAGTATTCATAAGTAGGTAAAAAATATATTCAATGAGGTTTAGAAATTTTGATGTTGAGTGACTTATGTATATTTGCCCTATATAATATCTCATGCATTGTATACATTTAATTATTACATTAAGAATACTGTATAAACATTATATATATTACTTGTTTAAGTTCACTATATACAAAAGATTAAATACTAATAATTCTTGTCTTTAAATTAATAAATATTAATGATCACACTGAGTACACACAATAGTGTTAAGGTCATCAGAGGAAGGACGAAATCTAACAAATGTAAAAAAATAGTTAAGTTCAAAAAATCTTCTCGCCCAAAACTTCTTGATAAAGGAACAATAAAACATTATAATGTGAGTATACATATATACATATATATACATATAATTCAATATTATAACATACTAAGGGTTGACAATGATCCACTGTCTTCTCTTAAAATGGGATTTTCAGTGCTATTTGTATTTCCAGAACTGACTGAGGGAGAATATGCTGCAGTACTGTTGACAGATGTCTGTGTAGGCTGTGTGGTAGGCTGTGTAGTGGATTCTGGAATCAAAGGAGTTAGATTTAGAGATAAATAAGTATAATTTGTGAATGAGTGGCTGAAGTGGATAGGAATGTATAGCTAGGGGTGTTTGTAAGGTAGGTATAGAGGGAGGAGTGGAGAGAGTTGTGGCAAGTATGAGTAGAGGAAGGTGTGGCAGGTAGGAGTAGAGGGAGATGTGGCAGGTTGGAGTGAAGGGAGATGTGGTAGGTTGGAGTGAAGGGAGATGTGGCAGGTTGGAGTGAAGGGAGATGTGGTAGGTTGGAGTGAAGGGAGATGTGGCAGGTTGGAGTGAAGGGAGATGTGGCAGGTTGGAGTGAAGGGAGATGTGGCAGATTGGAGTGAAGGGAGATGTGGCAGGTTGGAGTGAAGGGAGATGTGGCAGGTTGGAGTGAAGGGAGATGTGGCAGGTTGGAGTGAAGGGAGATGTGGCAGGTTGGAGTGAAGGGAGATGTGGCAGGTTGGAGTGAAGGGAGATGTGGCAGGTTGGAGTGAAGGGAGATGTGGCAGATTGGAGTGAAGGGAGATGTGGCAGGTTGGAGTGAAGGGAGATGTGGCAGGTTGGAGTGAAGGGAGATGTGGCAGGTTGGAGTGAAGGGAGATGTGGCAGGTTGGAGTGAAGGGAGATGTGGCAGGTTGGAGTGAAGGGAGATGTGGCAGGTTGGAGTGGAGGGAGATGTGGCAGGTTGGAGTGAAGGGAGATGTGGCAGGTTGGAGTGAAGGGAGATGTGGCAGGTTGGAGTGAAGGGAGATGTGGCAGGTTGGAGTGAAGGGAGGAGTAGCTTGAGGAATCAATGTCAAGTTATTACCTTGCTTACTGCAGAGTCCATTACTACAAAAAGGTCTGGATGAGGGACACGCACTGCAAGGTTCACCACTTTCATATGGATGACCGGCAAAATTACCTCTGAAGTTAATACACATTATAAAATTATCTAGGTAATACATTTATTATAATAAACGTACATATATATCCATACCCATATTAATATATATCTGTGTATATGTATATGTGTAAGAATAGAAGTATATAAGTCCATGGCCACAAATTGTGTGTGGAGTGTGTATAATATTTCTATATGGTACGTAGTATAACACATGTAAATGTTAATAATGAATCAGATGTTTACATTATATATATAGAAAATTTTCTTTGTATTCAAATAGATGTGACATGTAGCTACACTTATAGGCTATTACATACACCTACGTAGCACTCCCAAATAAACACACCCACTTACATATTTAAAATAATATACATATATGTGTATGTAGGTGTAGATCTATTGATACCATGATAACCAAAACGTGTATTCATGTTGCTCATCCATGTACTTATTGCTCACCCTGGTCCGTACTGACAGACTACTATGGTACCAGATGAGATCGTTGAACCAGTGATACTAGCACAATACTTAGCTCCACATCCCAGCTCAAATGAATCTGCCCACACAACCTATACAGATATTAAGAAGGACCGTAAAATTAGAAGTGTTTACGTACTAAGAGAAGTGTTTTATTACCTGAGTGTAGTGTCCACAGACAGCTGAACAGGATTTGTCACTGTACCTGTAGTCCGTTTTCTCCCCGTCCCATGAGGTCACAGCCATGGACGCATCGATATTATTACTGCTGTTAAGGTATAAATTCTCTCCTATCCAGCCGTAGGACGATCCGGAGGCACTGACCCTCTCACTATTACTGCTGTGATCGAAGACACATCTTTCCGCATACTCTTGAGCGAACGCAGCTATCGAATGGCTCCATTCCATTTCCAGCATATCGGATGCTGTAGGGACAACGCTCCTTCGGGCATCATTGTGAGCTTTCAGTAGAGACTCCTTTTCCTCTTGACTGAGAGCTCCTACTAGGGAACACAGTAGTGATATGATTGTAATAGTCTTGAAGATAGTAGAGATGGGCGACCAACGACACTCCATATCTTAATTTTCGTATATAGATCAAGAGGAAGTTGGTCACACCTCCACACCGATAATTGTATAACCAGGGCGCAGCTCCCTTTAAAGGACATTTTCAAGTTTACTACCACTACACTGCTACATGAAAAGTGAGGGCTAAGCTTCAGAATGAGGGGACTAAGCCCCCCCCTGCCCCTGATAGCTAAATTCTAGCATACAGTCTATAGCTAATTATTTAGGACTTAAATTTACAGTGTGTTTGTATCTCATGATCACATAAATAATTAATAATCAAAGTCACAAATGGTTAATATACATGTCTCAATGGTATAGACAGTTTTATATACATTCTTCTCTAGTGGTTCACAATGAGCATGCTGACGGCCATTCCTACTGCCACGGCCACATTCTGAAAGATCAGATCTATATATGCATAATACCATAGATAAGGGGTACTTGTTGCAATCATTATGGTTGAAATATAATTATTTTGAACATTGCAACACTATAAACAGTTGAAAATTTCGACCCTTGTGATTAGGTCTTCATTCAGCAACAATGCTTTAAAATAGTAACTCTCAAACATAATATAGTAAGATATATGCATGCAATTAACAGTCCTTCCTTTAATATAAAGCTTTCAGGGGCAATATGAGATGCATGGACTGACACTAGAAATCAACTTACTAAATATAGATGATGCCCCACTGTTTTCAGTTGGACTGATAGTAGGATCGCCAGTGCTATTAGTGCTACCTGGAGGATGAAGGGATGGAAGGACAGTGGCATTTTGGAGAATGATGCAGAATGCAGACAAACAGGATAAAAGAATTAAAAAAAGAGACGACAAACACAGTGCTTCCTGAGAAACCTCATATATCTATCTAAAGAGCTAGATCTAAGCAAAGAAGTGATCACATAGAGTATAAGTGTATTATAACCTGATGTTTTTGTCCCTATATATTATATATAGCAACAGTGGCCTATAACTAACAGAAGTATATGAATTCCACAGAGTTGAGAATATTGGAGAATGTATATATATACAGTGGGCCCCGGCTTAAACACCTAGCCTTGGGATCGAAGAATATTTATCCAAAATATTCATTTATTATAAGTGTTATTGCAACACTATGCTCTTTCCATAACTATTGCATACTGTACTGTACTGTTCCGTATATTGTACTGCTGTTACTATTTAATACTGTACTTTGACTCTAATATTATTGTAGGGTAAAGTCTGCAGATTTAAACTGAAACTAAATTTTAGTTTCACTTATAGTAAACCAACTCATTATTATATATGAGAACATAACATTATCTGGGGTCCACTTACTGCAAAGTCCATTACTACAGAAAGGTTTTGACAATGGGCAAGTATCACATGGTACACCACTTTCATACGGGAGGGTGCCAACAATGTTACCTCTGAATAAAACAGGAATGTAAATAACAACAATACTAAACATCATCAGTTAGATCAGGAATTTCATGTGTGTATTGTTCTATTTATGTGTATTCATTATAGTACAGCTAATAGCTAATTGCCTTGTAGTGATTATAAAGCAACACCTACCTATATCCATATATAAACACATACTATATATAGATAGTATATATAAACATGGTGTGATAATAACAGGATATGGCCACTTATCCATGTACTTATACTTATGTACTACCACTCACCCTGGTCCGTACTGACAGACTACTATGGTACCAGATGAGATCCTTGAACCAGTGATACTAGCACAATACTTAGCTCCACATCCCAGCTCAAATGAATCTGCCCATACAACCTATACAGATATTAAGAAGGACCGTAAAATTAGAAGTGTTTACGTACTAAGAGAAGTGTTTTATTACCTGAGTGTAGTGTCCACAGACAGCTGAACAGGAGTTGTCACTGTACCTGTAGTCCGTTTTCTCCCCGTCCCATGAGGTCACAGCTATGGACGCATCGATATTATTACTGCTGTGAAGGTATAAATTCTCTCCTATCCAGCCGTAGGACGATCCGGAGGCACTGACCCTCTCGCTATTAGTGCTGTGATCGAAGACACATCTTTCCGCATACTCTTGAGCGAACGCAGCTATCGAATGGCTCCATTCCATTTCCAGCATATCGGATGCTGTAGGGACAACGCTCCTTCGGGCATCATTGTGAGCTCTCAGTAGAGACTCCTTTTCCTCCTGACTGAGAGCTCCTACTAGGGAACACAGTAGTGATATGATTATAACAGTCTTGAAGATCATAGCAGAACGTGATGATGGCTAGCGACTTGAAGTAAGTATTTGGACAGGATCTTGAATTGAATACGAATGGTCTGATTCGTAGAACTTCCTATGTCACAAGGGAATACGATACCAATTAACGCAGTGAATAAACAGTAGTACCACCAGGCTAAGAGGAGGCAACGCTTCACTGTTATATAAACACATCTTACAGTAATCACTTACAGAAAAATACTTATGATATGGAAGCATTATATTACATAAATACAAAAAGTATAATGGAGTCATATATATTTAAGAACCAAGCCTTTTAAGGGCTACCCTTGCTGCTTCATGTTCGGCTTCCTTCTTCTTGTACTTCAGCTCCTCTCCCTTCACACTACCCAGGCCAGACACCAGAACAACAGCAATGTACTCACCCCCAGTGCTCTGGACCTCGTAGCGAGGAAGAGGTAGGCCTTGTTTATCACAGTATTCCTTTAGTTTCATTTTGTAGGTCTTGTTAGGGAGGGGCAAAAGGGGTGTGTCCACAAGGCCTTGTACTGAGCTGGTAGTGGGTGGGTCTGGGGGTTGGGCCTGTACCAAACTGGTGGCAGGGGAGGCCCCAACAGTCAAGTTATTGAGAGTGGAGTGGGGTGGATGATCTGGGGGAGGAAGCACTGAAGAGGTTGGGGTAGGAGGACCTGTGGTTGATACAGGTACAGGCACACTAGACCTTGCTGCATTCCTAATGGTAGAAGGTTCAGAAAGGGAAAATCCCTGCAGTATTGGTGTACCCTTCAGATTCTCAAATAGATACTGGTAGGCCTCTCTCTTGGCAGCCTCCCTTGATGGATATCTACACTGACTGCTACCTCTGTACGTCCCCCCCTTGTCTGTGAAGGTCAATGTGCAAGCATATTCATAAGGGGGGCCATCTTGAGACGTATTTTCTTCATAAGTCACTTTCAGTTTAACACCCCTTTCCTGGAGGAAGGAGTCCAGACAGAACTGCAGGCTGGGAACTGGAGGATGTAGCAATATATAGAGCTACAGTCAGTTTGGTTGGTACTACAACTACCGTTCTGGCAAACATACCTTGTGATGTTTGAGTATGTCCAGGAGGAGGGTAGGCTGGTGTTGACAGCTGAGAGGGGGGAGGAGGGTAGGGTCTTGTCGACAGCTGAGAGGGGGGAGGAGGGTAGGCTAGTGTTGACAGCTGAGAAGGGGGAGGAGGGGAGGTGAGCGTTGATGAAGTTGCTCCAGAATTCTTTATCCTTGGAAGAGGAACTGGCTGTGTACCTGTACAAGGAACAGGAAAGGTTATTAATTTGGAATACATTAACCTAATACACTTCCAGTAGCTCAACGATTATGAATTTTTTGTTAAATATTAAATGCATTTTTAACACATATCATATACACTCACTTGATCTGGTACCAGCAAAAGTGTACCCACTCCTGCCAGAGATAGCACTTTTTAGTTGTTCTGCCTCTTGGAGGAGATTTGCTGGATGAGATAATCGTGTCACTCTTTCTGGAGTCTGAAATGGCATTCTACTATGTTGACAATGGTCCTCCATTTTGCTGCTAACCTTCACAATTATATTATCCAATGACTCATTGACATTGCTTGGGTCACGCAGTTCAATATTGAGAAAGGCAGAAAATAGACCTCTATCCTCAACTTCAAAGGCTTTAAAATTTGGTACAGTGGAATAGGCGACATATGACTTCTGGTTGCTAGGTATAAGTGTTTCAATTTTAAACTCTCCACCTCGGGGAACATACTTTATACCTTTATCCTCCATACCTCCTCGACATGCATCGATGAAGAATAATTGGGAAAATCTAAGAATATGTGGATTTTTATGGAATGCATCAAACACATCTTTAAGATTGAGACTCTTTCCATCCTGCCCGAATATGAAACCATTATCGCCATGTCCGCAAAACACAAAGGCCGTATACTTGAGTGTGCCACTAATGGACAGATCTTCCGCCTCTTTTTCCAGCTGCGACACCAGTTTAATGATATCAGATGCTACCTTGTTCTGCCCTGGGATCACTTTGAACTCTAACTGTTCAAATGTTTCACTATATGCGATAAAGTCATTTCTCGTTCCAATTAACGTGTCCTTTGTGTTACAGGTCTTATAGTCGTTGGCTATTACCAAGACAACTCCAAGATAATCTTTGATGATGCCGGCCATTCATAAATATATATTCTTAGAAGAAAAAAAGAGATTCTGCTGCGTTAATCGTTTCGGTTGTATACGGGAAAGTCCCTCAACCAGTCCCTTTGCCAATTATGACGTAATAAAGAATGGCTAAATTTATTGGAATGCTAGTTAATGTAAATGCATATAAAATAGAATAGCTGTCCAAATAAGAAATGATTGTGCTCAATAACTAAAAGTACATATTCTACAAAATATTCTAATGTCTTGACACCTAAACGTTATAAGGATCAGTCTTTGTAGCTTTGTAAGGAGGTCTCTCAAGGTACAGAAACTCCTTCATGTTGCTGACAAGGCCACGATTGAATGGATTCTTAAAGCTCCCGTCTGGTTGTTTGAAGTGACGATATCGATAGTAGTTAGTGTGCTCGTTGGTGGTCAAGTTTTGAACAGTCATCATTGTCTACAGAGTAAAATCATGTACAATCACAAGGACCCACTGTATACTGAAACACACATACTACACACATATGAGTAATCTAGAACACCATATACTTACAACTCTGACCAAATATGGTATATTATACCAAGTATGAATGTAGCCCAGTGAAAAAAGGAAGAAAAGTAGGTATGAAATTATATTCTTATTCAACACTCTATTGGTTTTTCCTAATAAGTAAGAGATCTAGGAAATGTTTATTCTATGTATGTTTCCACAGCCTCAACCATACTGACAACCATGTCTTAGGAAAATAGTGTTTTATATCGTGAACTGTATGTATATGCATTGTGTTGCTCCACCCACCTGGTATCCTCCCTGATAGAGTGCTGGAATGGCGTAGCCTGCAAGCATAGCCCCCGCCAAGAAGGGAACAAAGGAAAATCCCTCTATCCTCAAGACGAGCCAAAGAAGGTAGCCTCCAATTAACCCTTTTGTGATGAGTATGTAAACAAAAAACAGGAAGTACATCCTACATATGTAAACAAAAACAGGAAGTACACCCTACATATGGAAACACAAGCAGTAAACACTGTTCATGGAAGGATGGGATACCAAATCAACACACCTATTTCCATAGCCAACACAGGACCCGAGCCAAGAGCAGTGATGGTCAAAGTGGTCCACACAGCGGTTACATCTTCGACAGTGCTTGCCTCTGATTGGACGAACCAACTTACAAGTGTGACACATTAAAAACACTGGATTACTGAGCTCTGAATAGTTGGACCACGAGGCTGGATTACCAATCTATAGGAACATGATGCAGGGAGGCGTGGTTACCAATCTATAGGAACATGATGCAGGGAGGCGTGGTTACCAATCTATAGGAACATGATGCAGGGAGGCATGGTTACCAATCTATAGGAACATGATGCAGGGAGGCGTGGTTACCAATCTATAGGAACATGATGCAGGGAGGCGTGGTTACCAATCTATAGGAACATGATGCAGGGAGGCATGGTTACCAATCTATAGGAACATAATGCAGGGAGGCGTGGTTACCAATCTATAGGAACATGATGCAGGGAGGCGTGGTTACCAATCTATAGGAACATAATGCAGGGAGGCGTGGTTACCAATCTATAGGAACATAATGCAGGGAGGCGTGGTTACCAATCTATAGGAACATGATGCAGGGAGGCGTGGTTACCAATCTATAGGAACAGGCAGGAACTCAACAAATTCAAGCAAGCAAGTAGAATGCCTATACGTATCACTCAGTAACTAAGCAGTGAGGTTTGGCACTGAAAGTGTGTCTAACCATTCTCAAAGCTTCATCGTACTGCCTTCTGTTTGGGGCGAGGTATCCGGGATCAGAGAACCTGGCAAGATAGTACAGGATCCAAAATACCACAGTGATCACCCATAGCAACAGATGAGCATTCCACGCAACAGAGAGAGTGACAGGAACAATCTAATGGTATTAGAATTTATGTATATATAAGACAAGGTAGCCTACATAATCATATTCATAGAATGACATGATGGTTTAGGGTGAGATGTCAACACAGCCCCTCACATAACAACAGTTATTATGCTTACAAGAGTCCTCCAATCAGATACTCTATGTAAGCATGTACAAGCATTGGATCACTGACCACAGATACAAGAAGTGATGATAATGTAGTTAGTCACCTCTCACACACAAGTCTGACTGCTGTGACTCACTTTAAAGATGTACAACGGGTAGGACCAGAGAAACATAGCCACAATGAGGAACCACACGGGCCATTTCTTGTCCCCTGGGGGGCCGTACACCAGTGTCCTGAGGAAGGACCACACTCATGAGACAAGTATACAGACACAAGAAAAGTCTAATACAACATTTTCCTACATGCTGTGCCTATTCTGTAAAAAAGCCTATAGGGAAACTAGGCACTGCATAATACATCAAACATGACAACACAGGGCAGTACTAGCTGTTCAATTACATCTGCAGTTAAATTAAATAAGTTAGTTTATCAACTTGTTTCTATTTAGCAAATATCCTGTGAAAAGTTGTATATTTTACAGTATCTGAGGAAGAGGGTAACTACGTAGAACACTAGTATCTTAGCTGAGGAAGAGGGTAACTATGTAGAACACTAGTATCTTAGCTGAGGAAGAGGGTAACTACGTAGAACACTAGTATCTTAGCTGAGGAAGAGGGTAACTACGTAGAACACTAGTATCTTAGCTGAGGAAGAGGGTAACTATGTAGAACACTAGTATCTTAGCTGAGGAAGAGGGTAACTATGTAGAACACTAGTATCTTAGATGAGGAAGAGGGTAACTACGTAGAACACTAGTATCTTAGCTGAGGAAGAGGGTAACTACGTAGAACACTAGTATCTTAGCTGAGGAAGAGGGTAACTACGTAGAACACTAGTATCTTAGCTGAGGAAGAGGGTAACTATGTAGAACACTAGTATCTTAGCTGAGGAAGAGGGTAACTACGTAGAACACTAGTATCTTCACTCTTGCCTCTGTCTTACATGTACATGCACTCACTTCCAGTTCCATTCGTCCCCAGACTCTCTTCTGTTTTCAAACAAGCGAATGATATCTTTGTGTTTTCTCCCTTGTGCTAAAAGCATTGGAGTCTTTCCATTCACGTCAGCCATTGTGGTGTCACCTCCCTACACAAACAACCACAGTCTACACTGAAGTACGTACTTTATGCAAACAGAAAATTACTTTTCTGGCAAGTTTCCATATATCAGGTGATCCATTGTGATATTGTGCGTACATACTCTCTAACTTACATGTTCAATCAACATTTCCATACACTGCACATCTCCGGATATGCTAGCTGAGTGGACTGGGGTCTGCTGGTAGGCATCCTTCTGCTTCGGGTCTAGGCCCCAGCTCAGCAGAATAAGGACTGCCTCAGGATGACCTGGTGGTGAGAGACAATATGTAAAATGAAACTGGAGTAGCTGGTCACACAAGACAAGCCATGAATCATCATGTGATATATGATTATGTGGAAATTGAAGAGTCTTTTGCCCTGTTGATCACTGATCGGAACACCCATTTTCAATTCAAAAATACTATGTACATACAAGGTACACTTCAATATAACTGTGTTCAATTATACGTATATTTGGTAATTTTTTTCTATTGAGCTTTCAGCAACACAAAGTTTTTTAGGGACATTTTAGCTCATAACGACCTTGAAATATCCAAATGAGTGATATAATGAATGTTGCTGATAGTTGATATACAATGTACATATTGGGTCTTAAATGTTAAAACATATTTATCTTAAAAGAACTTGCCACTAAACTTTAAAGAATAGAATCCAATTAACAGGGGCCACCCCATGAAAGGCATGCAATTTCATATGCATCCATCCATATATGGGTAATGATATCATAATATTAAATACCAGTATTACCAGTAACTACCAGTGACACCTCTTACATACCTATATATCACCCTGTGAGCTACTTACCAGTGACACCTCTCACATACCTATATATATATCACTCTGTGAGCTACTTACAAGTGACCTCTCACATACCTATATATCACCCTGTGAGCTACTTACAAGTGACCTCTCACATACCTATATATCACCCTGTGAGCTACTTACAAGTGACCTCTCACATACCTATATATCACCTTGTGAGCTACTTACAAGTGACCTCTCACATACCTATATATCACCCTGTGAGCTACTTACCAGTGACCTCTTACATACCTATATATATATCACCCTTTGAGACGCTTACCAGTGACCTCTTACATACCTATATATATATCACTTACCTTTATAAGCAGCCCAGTGGAGACAGGTGTCCTTGTTAATGTCTATGTGGGTCTTGTCTGCCCCCTTCTTCAAGAGGTAACTGATAACCAAGGATTGTCCATATTGAGAGGCAATGATGAGAGGAGTACATCGGTTGTAGTCCATGGTTTCTATGGATACACCCCGCTCTAGATACAGATCTACAACTGTCACATGACCATGCACGCAGGCCCAGTGGATGGGTCTGGGGCCGTAGTCATTGTCACTGTGGACGTTAATGAGGGCGCCCTGGCTCAGCAGGTACTCCACCAGAACAACATGGCCGCCCAGGGAGGCCCAGTGCAGAAGGGTATGACCTCCACTGTCCCTCGTCCGAACATACTCAACTCCTTTCTCCTCAATCGTCTCTCTCAGCATTTTAATGAACCTTTGAATACAAACGAAACAGATAATTTGCTTCATAAGAAAAAGCGATTCACCTAACTTTATGGAGCCAAATTTTATGTTTACCGACATGGCATGGCTTATGCATCTACAAAGGAAAAGCATAACACTAGTGTGTCATTAGAGCTTACGCACCCCTTTTTACAGGCGCCAACAAGATCGTCCAAGATTTTCTTTTCTTGTTCAGTGAGATCTTCATAGTTTCTCAGTTCATCCTCTACATCGCTGGACTCCTCAGGATCCAGCATGGCTACCGCTTATCGGTTAATCTCCTACCGTGATAGCTTAGGTCACGTGACAAACACGTGGATACGGAAACATCAAAATGGCCGCTTGGAGACAGTCTATTTCCAAAAACTTGCGTGAAATCCGTATTCATTTATGTCAAACATCTCCTAGTAGCCAAGGAGTAAGGTAATACTGAATGCATGCTAATTCTCCCTACCTGTGATCTTCTTTCTACATACACCCGCATGTTTATTAGAAACTTTATAGAAAAGCATTATGTTGACCTGAAGAAAGAGAACCCCGAATTTCCTTTCCTTATAAGGGAGTGCAGTGGTATTACTCCAAAGATGTACGCCAGATATGGTACGTTTCATGTTGTCTTCACTACAGTATGACATACACAGACACTATGTGGTGTAGTTAATATATAGTAAAAAGCACAGTCTTGTTGGCAATTTGTTCGAATATATGTTTATTGTCTTTCTGTTTTAGAATATTTGTACAATTTGTTCGAATATATGTTTATTATCTTTCTGTTTTAGAATATTTGTACAATTTGTTCGAATATATGTTTATTATATTTCTGTTTTAGAATATTTGTACAATTTGTTTGAATATATGTTTATTATCTTTCTGTTTTAGAATATTTGTGCAATTTGTCTCATTTTTATAACAGCTAACATATGTGTGTGTAGATAGAGGTATTGAGAAGAGTGTTGAACTCAAGTCTTTCTCAAGCGAGCAAGTTATGAGTGCTTTAGAAGCGTTGGTAAGAGAAGAGGAAAGTACGAGTTGAACAGAACAAATGTAACTAACATGTATGTGTATGTGTTGCCTAATCTTCTGACAGTGACCAAAATTACTTGTACTGCACCTAATGAATTTTACATACTTTGGTTAACATTGTGAAGTGCCTATAAACATACTATGTTTTCATTGTAATTGTTATAGCTATAATTATAGTTCTGTGCATTAATATATAGGTTGATAATATAATTGAGTTTTAATGACTTGCAATTGGCAGGTTGTAAACTTTTCATAATTCTTGGTACTTTCTGAGGCTAAACTCAAAATCCTTTTCTAAAACAGCATTGCTTTGCTTTGCTTCAGTGGCTAGAGTCGGTTTCATGAATCTATGTTTGTATTTCTTTGGTTTGTGAATGGTGAGCCCACCAAGTTCCTCAGTGTTTGAGCTCTCCAAGGTGATCAATCCCTTCTCTATTGCCTTTGCTATAACAGAATTGGCTGCTTGCTTGGAAGGACTCTGATATGAAACACAGCAAAGATATATGTAAATATCACAAAAATGTCACCAATTATCCAGCTGATTAACTAAATTTGTATATGTGTACCTATACTCACCTTCAGCCCTAGATAACCCATGAAGTAGCCGTAATCTATTGATAAAGCTACAGAAGAAGTACAATTATTATAATGAATTGACCAGCAGTCAGATGTTGTAGAAATGTGACTCATTTCACTTACACTTTCCTTCTTCAGTCCCCAAAAAGGATAAAAAGTTTGAATACTTGACCTCATATGAGTCTTTCACTTTCCTTTTAATTGTCTTTTTAGTTTTCTTAGAATTAGTTAAAGACTTTCCTGCTGTTTCCCTCTCTTCCTCCAATTTATTTGACTCCTTATTGGCTTCTAAGATTGCTGTTTTCAGGACATCCTCCGTTTCCAACATCAGTTGAGTTCTAACAAAGTATGCTATCTTTTCACATCGCCGAACTGAATAATAAACAAGATAGCTACAACTACTACAAGATACAGTTTTATACTTTCAACCTGACTGTGCGTCATACTCACATTTGAGTGCATGTTTCACTGTGGCCACCTGTTCTACAGTGTACTTTCTCGCTTCTACAGCTGATCCTCTGTCAAGTTTTAACAATGAGATTGTTACTTTATCTACATGTGAATGTTCAAAACAATGTCATGTACATCACATAACTTCACACTACACATCCTGCATATGTAAATGTACATCATAGTCTGAGATATATCCATATCATAGCACAGAAAACGTTGTAATGTTGCATATGTAAATGTAAATGTACGTAGGTGTGAGCTAAAAGTATTACATATACTGTATACAGTACATGCAAGATATCGTAACATGTGCTGTATATGGAAAGGTAACATCATGTCATTGACCGTCACGCTTCTGCACATGCCAAACTGCACATGCTCCTATTGATGTATATCCTAATGATTTCTCTTTCACATTTTATTGTTTCCTTTTATGCTTTCGTGCACCAAAACCATATAAATTTTATTACCAAATTAAGCAGACCTTTTAGGTATATATAAATGAATAGAGCAGTATACTTTAAAGAGAAACCAGTTGTGTATAGTAGATCAGAGTGATTTCAGGAATTCTGACAGCGTCATCATAAGAGCTGTGGCTGGCAATAAAAATAATGTTTCTAAATGGATCAGTGATTATTCTTGGAATTGTTTTATCTTCATATTTAGTTAATGCAGAGTTTGAGGAGGCACAATGCATTGCTAATCTCACTGACTTAAAGAACACCTTCCTAAAGGATGTCAAGTTGGGCAATATCATTGATCTAGATGGACATTCAGTTGGTGAAGTAGTGGAAAACACAAAATATAGCCTGCTCATAATTCATTACAAGTTGCCATCTGATAACAGGCAGTTGGGTGCTAGGAATACAGGGAGTCGTAACAACACTTGCTGCTACTATGGAGATGAAAACTGCACCCTGTATGCATGGGCGGATGAGTATGGATTAGGTCTGGTTGCACCGTATCTTCTCAGGAAGCTCTCTGTATCCTTTCTCATACAGGACTACTTCAAAGATCTGCATGGTTCATCTCACACGTTTGCCAATGCACTACATATTTGCTGGAGCTTACCAAGAATTTGCAATAAAGGGATGTTAGGATATGGGAAGCATGACAAGAGTTTAAACATTTTCACTGAAAAGGTACATACCACATGATGGAAAGTATTAGACACGCATGTTAAAATCCAGAATTTACTATCCACTGGAATGTTTGTACATACGTACAGTACATTTAAATGCGTTCATTATGATAGATAAGTTTATTGGAGCTATCTGCAATGAAAATCGAGCTAGATTGAACATTTCGACCCATAGGTCTTCATTATTGATGATGATGTATGAATGCATGATAGGTAATAAACTTACCTATCATACATTTAGACATATGTATAGGACATCTACAGTACTGTAAATTTATATTTTAGTTGTGCTTATGTATATGTATGTATGTATGTGTGTATGTGTGTGCTATGTGTGTATATGTGCTATGTGTGTATATGTGCTATGTGTGTATGTTTGTATGTGTATATACAGGTGGTGAATCTGTTGTTGCACAGCTATCCTGCAAGGGCCAAGTTCTATGATATACCATCTTCTGGTGCTTATAGGCTTTACCAACCCGTCATACTAGCAGATGGATCCATACATTATGGTAGCCCGAAAATGTCAGCTGCCATTTGTTTTTTTGGTATCTCCCTAGCTCTTTTGCTCATGGCCACAAGCGCTATGATGAACTTTTTCAACAAATACACAAACGAGATAAAAGTAATAGTGGGCACAGAAAGCCAATTCTATGACAGGATGACACTCTTTAGTTGGCTTTACTTTATCTTAATGGGAATCAACTACACAGCTCACCACATACGCTTCCTAAAGTATTGCTTGGACAGTAGACACCTCAGGAGCAGTATAGCATACGGGTATTACACACTAGATGCTATATTTGGTCTGATTTTGTTGGTATTACTGGTGATAATTAATATAGTGGAATATCATATTACCTATCACAAGATTTTCAACAAACACACATGGAGAACACAAAACAGCATGAAACACATGAAGAAATTGATAGGAAGGCATGCTCACTGCCTAAGATGGTGTGGATTGTTATATTCAATTCAATTGATGGTCATCTATTTGCCTTATCTCATTTGGGCTTTTATCCGAAATAGTCTAGAAGTTTCCTTGAAGCATATTTATATTATGACTTATATTCTGGTGTGTGTTATATTACTACAAAAAGTATTTAAGCTGCTAAGGCATCCTTTAAGGAATATTAGCACTCTATGGGACATATTGCTGCTTCTGATAATAATTGTTGCTTTTAGCTATTTAAATGTTGTGCTATACGGGATGGTCAATAACATTAGTGATCTTCCTCCAATGTTACAGCCTTCAAAGGCCGTAGAATACCTCTTCTATACAGGATGTGCTGCGTTGTTTGCATACTTTGTGAAACGAAAGGTGAAGGCCAGTGGTTCAAGTTCATTGAAGGAGGAATTCGAACAAAGGAATCTTCAACCATTTCAAGGTTATGATTATGAACCAATATAAGGATGAAGTATTTCACATCCTTTTAGATGAATGTAAATGATGAATTCTTTAGATTTCACTTTTGTTGACTAATAAAATTAATAGTAAAATATATAGTTATGCTTCCTGTTTATATTAAGTGTACAAATATTATATGAATTATAGGGGATGTATATCTTTAAAATGATTATTAAAAAAACTAATATTTGAAACATAATAGCATTCCAAATTGACCTGAATGAAAAGAAGGGCCTATATGGGACATTTCTTGTTTGTAACTTTTACTAATTGAGTTCCTTTTATTATTGAAAGCATCTACATACGTTTCATCAAACACAACAATGAATCCAATTATAGGATTCCTAGTAAAGATATATAAGAACACACTCTATACAGTCCCCAGGCAGGAATAATATAGTAATAGGAAGATTGTTATGGCAGTTATTGTGACCTTCATCATGTTATCATCAATGCTTACAGCAGCTGAGAACCTAGTTACTAAGGAAACAAATCAAGCTTTCGGAGAAGATGCAGAGCCTTCAAATGTACATATAAAAGGAAAGTCAATATCCCAGGACAATCCATTCAGATTGCAGTCTGGAGTAATTTTAGTCCACCTTCAGCAACCATTGAATCTTAAAAACCTTTCTTTAAGCCTCCACAATGATTCAACTGAAATCAAGCAAAGCAATAAGATGTCCTGCTGTCAGTATGGTGATGAAGGATGTGACATGTACATATCAATGGATACAATCGAATATCTGATAATTTCTCCACTTTTAAAATATGCTATGTTCAGTTGGCAATCACTAGAGTCTTTGTATAAACGAAATGAACTTCATTTGTGCTGGAACACACCAGTAAGATTAGAACAAGTGACCATGGCAGATATATCAAGAAAGGTAAAAATGGATTCATAATTCATACCATGCAAAGGATAACAGCTGATTTGTATGCCTGCATGTGAACTTGTTGCTCCATATGTATGTAGGTCCTTCAGGTGATGCAGGTCCAAGACACTGACTTACCACTTTTAAGTACACCATATACACCAATGTTATTTAAAAATGGAACTATGAACAGTTTGAATGCCAGATGGACTTATAGTATTCAATTCCTTTTGATTTGCTTTTGCCTGCTAATGTCAAGCACACTAATGGCAATATCTGGATTTTTCAAATGGTACCAGCATTTAATGAAAGTTTCACACAATGGAATGGAATTTTATGGAAAGTTAAAACTGGCTTCATGGATGGGCTTGATTTATGTTGTAGTTTCATTTGTGCGTGCTCACGTGATACATTTAAAATACTGCCTAGAGAGTAAGAACTCCAAAAGTAGCATTTCATACCAGTACTACTTATTTGACTCCATCTTTGGTCTAGCCTTGCTTGGGCTACTGGTTGCCATAGCCATAGTTGAGTATCCAATCATTTACATCAAGGTCTCTCGCCATGTGATAGTGGAACATGAAAAGGGCAGAGGAAAGCTACATCTTGAGACTTTAGGTTGGTGTGGTGTCATATATTTCATGGAGGTAATTGTGCTTCTACTCCCCTACTTCCTGTGGTACTTCCTTGAAGACTGGGTTAGGGGCTCAGCAGTTGTTATTTTGGCCTTTACATTATTTTTGTTGTTGACATATCTATTGTATACTTTGATGAACGTGATGTGTAACCCTTACAGAGAATGTAAAATGGCAAACGCTTCAGCTATATTCTTATACGTAACACTGGTACTAGTATTGTTATATATCCATAAACTTTATGGAGATAAATTTGAAAAGAAATATACTAATAGACTTCCACCATATTTAAAAGCCTCAACTGGATTGGGATATCTCCTCTACGCTGTGTGCGCTGCACTGTTTGGTTATTTTGTGAGAGACAGAATGAAGCAACGCTTGCTCACCAAAGGGGAAGAAGAAAAGGATGCCAAGGAGGAGAGGGAGAAGCCACATACACATAGCTCAATGTGCCTGAAAACTGCAAAGACCCAAAGTTGTTATGGTACATTTCAAGACTAGTATTCTACAGAAACTTATTTACATATATATATACATATACACCTACGTATACATGCATATATGTATATATACTTTAATTTCCTTCTATGTTCATACATAAATACATTACATATTCAAAATGTACTCTTGTTGAAAAATGAATAATCATGTGGAGTGGAGAGTTCCTCCCACAAAAACATACATGTTCATAGCTATGCATGTGATAAGAGGTAATATGTACGTACTATATATAGTCTATGCATTAATAAAATGCATGAAAGTAATATGAATACTCTGTATATGTGAATATGTACATGTGAGAACATCTATATTTATGTAGTATATGGCAAACACTGTATATGTATGTATGTAAGTAACCCATTACATATTAGCTACAATTTTATGTGTAAAGAGAACCAATGACTCACCTTCTTCCTGCATGATAAAGTTTACAGGAGAAGCAACGGCTGAGAGTGAGTTGGGCGGACAGCAGAATATTGCCTTAACATTATCATACACTTCATCTGTTGGATCACATTCACAAAAGGGGGCCTTTGAAATTGAAACATCTAAAATGTCTGTCAGGGAGGCTAACAACTGATCTAATCTTTATAGCACACACTTCACATATAAGAACTCATTATATAGTGTACATGTGTACAGAGTGTTAGGATACTCTTCAAGTCTAAACTGGCAGCTTTTGCCAATATCAAACGTTCTATTTCAGTATTGCAACCAAATATGGTCACTGTTACATTCCTTGCTGCAAAGCTGGAGGCAATGTGCAAAGCCTGTTCACCTAAATAATACATGTATATCAGTGTACGTATACATGTATATAAAATAAATGTAGCAGTGGTTATATATGAAATGTATGTGTACTGGAAATCTCAGCTTCTCATTGACACAATAATGCATATGAACTTACCCCTTCCAGCATGTGTAACTAAGAGGTCACAATCAGTGAGATCCTTCAATTCATGCTTAAATCTTTCTACTGCATTCCAACTTGGCAGGTCCTGAAAAAATAAAAACAGCTTTTAATTACATATGTACTTATGTACATTGCAAGGTAACTGTATCATAGCTATGCTACTTGCTTGTATAATCAGCTGGTCTTCCTTTATTAAAGGAACCTCTTCTAAGGGAGTACTTGGACCAAAGGCAATAACTGTGTCTTCATTGTGATGGCATGCTGAAAAGCTCTTGGAATGTCTGGAGTCCAAACGAGGAATCACCCTCAAGTGCTCCTCTGTGCTAGCTCTATAGTAACCGGACTTTTCCAAAGATTTGAAACATGGAGACTATAAAACACATAGAAAATAATTATATACAGATATATACACATACATCCATTTTATTAAACTGACTAAATCATAGCCTGGCTTGGCCACTCTAGCATGTTGAGGTAAGGAGTTCATGAGGTGTAGATACTCCCTTTTGCTGCCTGTAAGAAAGTCAACCATTTCAGATGTACCCTTTTCCACACGTTTCTTGGCAAAAGTACTACTCAGTTTAATTTGGTGCTTCCAGAGGGCCTACATTTGAACAAGAACAGTGTACCATGGATGTATAGGTTAGTGGCATGAGTCTCAAAGGAAATTTGATGATTGGCAAGTGATAAATCTTTTAATACCACTTGTGAAATGAAGAAGTGGTTATATATTTTCACTTAAATGTGCTAACTAACAAGTGTCACCTTAGCCACTTTCATCATTGCTTCACTGATGCCAAAATCTTTCACTGCCACCTCAACACATATTGGTGGAGGCTTAACTGTGAACTTGTTTTGGATGAAGTTGAATGTCATGAGGACCACAAGGCTCTCATAACCATACATCTATATAAAGTAGAATATACATGATAGTAGAATAAGGAAAATTTAATGACTCTGCAATTGTTTATTCTTACTTCAGAATTATTCCAAAAGAATTTGCTCTCTTCAAGCAAACTCTGTAATTCTTCAAACACTAAGTTTATAGAAAAAATCACATGCCCTTGAATTATAGATGTCGACAGCTCTCAAATTTTTACTTATAGGCTATATATATATATATACGAATGCCTATGTATATCACCGCGTGATATAACTTACACATTTGAACTAGAATGACCATTTCATATACTTTTCTTTTGGTATCTTTTGATAAATCTTCAGGAATCACATCGCTTATAATCTCACTGTCATTCAAACATTCTCCATTGCTTGTAAAATCCATTTTTACTTTATCTGGTTCCTCATGATTTCCGTTTGAGAGTACTTTTTGTAAGATTTGGTAAGCCCAGGGAATTACGTGGTACGACTTATGTATTGAAGTTATTCTCTTTGGAACATCCTTTAAAAGTTTCATAATTTCCTGTTTCTCGTAGTCTTCTATGCCAAGTTTCAGCGGTGCTGTACGACTGAACTCCGTGCTTGCATAATTTTTATCAGTGCTAGCCTTGAAAGATATGCTCCCTTTTCTTGGCGAGTTTGAAGGACTGTCAATCTTGATACTTGACACGCGTTCGGATTGCTTGGTCGGGGAAGAGCACAATATACTTGCCATGATTAAATTTAAAAACGAACGACTCAACGTCAGAGATTAATGATTAATTCAAACTGATGCGTCGCAGATTATTAATTACATCGACACGAATGTACACATTAAGTCTTCGATTTTCATTACCTAGGTAACGTATATAAATAGCAAATGAAAAAGGGAGTTAATTGCAATGAGCCGTGCAAAGGCTAGGATGATAAGTAAAAATATTCACTAATATTCCCCCAGCCAAGATTAGACTTCGGTCACTTGGCTGGTTTGGCGTAATATTTTTCCAGTGAATATTTTACTTATCATAAATAGCAAATGGACGGATATATAGCAATGCTCCCTCCCTATAGCTCCCTTTTTCATTTTCTATTTATGGTCTTGTACAGTGCAATACGGGGCAAGTTGCCCTATAGTGTACACAATGTACTTAAAAGTTTAATAATAATAATATAGCTACGTATGAATAATCCGTCTACTTGAGAGTAAAAGGTGCCTAAACGTAGTGAGCTTTGATAAGGATACAAGAGGTTTCTCCTTTTAATTTTCTTTTTCTCCACTGGGCCAGACAGCTGTTCCTTTATGTATGACAGTATGTTTAAAATTGTTAAACAAAAATTATTGTACAATCCCAATCGGTGATAATGTGGAATTTATATATCTCTTATCGCTGTTACAAAGACTAGGGGTGGAGCAGCAGGAAGACATTTAGAAGATAGCATCCATATTGCAAGTGGCAGTGAAAAGAAAGAGTAGCAATAGTGATAAAGATGTGGATCAAGAGGTTCCAGTGTCAGACATAGCTGTTGTACTTCTCAATGACTTTTAACATTTTTACTTTTCTTTAACATTTTACTTTCCTGTATAGTGCTGCATGGGGCATACTCTCGCCCTAGTGTGCAATGCACATGGTGCACTTAAAATTTAATAATGATAATTATATATATGAATATAAGATCATTTTCATAATTTTAACCAAAGAAGCCCTATCAACTCATTATAGGCTGGTCTAAAGTCTTAAGACTACAGCATTTTGATAAGCGCTTTCACTATAATAGCTAGGAAGGAATTTTCGGATATTACGCAATGAGAAAATGGCTGTTTAAGACCGGCTCAGTCTACCGCTGAGTAATTTTTCGATGAGCGATATCGACACACCACCTCCAAGGCCAGTGAGACCACCAAATTATATAGCAACTGAATTTGCTGATCCCTCTGGGCCTCCGAGAATGCCTCCGAGACCGAATAGTAAGTCGATCAATTGACGAATTGACATTCCTCTCTTGTAGTGTGTGGTACCTGTTCTTTTCAACATCACTTAAAGTTAACAGAGATATGTTTCATTGATGTCTCCTTTATTCAGGCCTACCATTAAATCTAAATTAATTCTGCTTCTTCAATATTAAAATGTCTCTTAGTATGTGTAATGATTGACTTTCCATGTGAGATTTGAAGAGCAGTACGACCAAAATCCCTTCACTCCACTTCAATGAGATAATATATTACTTGTTGCTCACTGTCTACGTAGATAGTGTAGATACTCCTAAAAGGGCACCTCCCCCCGTGGCTCCCTACAAAGCGCATGTCGAGAGTAAGGAATCTACACCAGAACCACTCCGAAGGCATCCATCAGGTGATTCTGAAGCAGCCATTCCAAAGCCTCTTCCAAGACCTAAGTCTGTTACCATGGCAACTAGTGACCCAGAGCCAATACAACAGACAGTGCCACCAGCTGCCATGAGTCAGGGGAATGGTGTGCAGAGAGAAGGAGACAGTAAGGAGAACGATACACATCATTCCAAGCAGAGTGCTAGTTGTTGTAGTACATATTTGTGGGCATCTTGATAAGCAGCACTCTAGGCTAATTAGCTTCTCACCTTAAATGAAATGTGTCCATTGCTAATGTGTAGTTGCACCAATAGGAATAGTGCTTAATGATGTCATCTTGTAAACATCTAATATGGCCTCTATATAGGACAAGTGATATTATTTCTCTGTAGGTGAGTCTGGTGGGAGTACACAACCGCACCCATCCAGACCACAGCGCGTTGCCCCTCACAGGCCTGTGCATGTCTCTCACTCCACCCCTCAGCCTTCTTCATCTCCAGCTCCTTCTGATGCACGGAGATCCTCCAGCCCTCGCAAGTCACCACCTCACAGTGTGCCAGTGAGAAGATCTTGTTTAGTCTCTCTTGTGTAAAGTGAAAATACACAAATCTGTGTGTGTTGTAGGTTGCTTCAGGTAAAGAAGTGAGCCAGTCAAAGAACAACACTCCTCACACTGAGAAACAGAGATCAGGTGTGCAGATATGCATTCTAGGGCACCACACCCCTCCAGTCCTCACCACGCCCCTCCAGTCCTCACCACGCCCCTCCAGTCCTCACCACGCCCCTCCAGTCCTCACCACGCCCCTCCAGTCCTCACCACGCCCCTCCACTCCTCACCACGCCCCTCCACTCCTCACCACTCCTCACCACGCCCCTCCACTCCTCACCACGCCCCTCCACTCCTCATCACGCCCCTCCACTCCTCACCACTCCTCACCACGCCCCTCCACTCCTCACCACGCCCCTCCACTCCTCACCACGCCCCTCCACTCCTTGCCACACTTCTCAACCATTGACCAAACCCCTCCACTAGACTGTCTTGTGAGGTTGGTACATATTGTCTTGGTTTAGGAACAATTTCAAGTTTCTTTCGCAGAAAGAACACCAAGAAACAAAAGTTAGTAATTTATACAGTACTTGTTCACTGCTACTAGATGATGTCACATTCCTTGATAAGTTTGTTATTGTGCATGTCTGCCAGTTATGTTTGATTTTGCACAAACTGGTACACACGGGAGTTAGTTTTGTCACATTGTACTAGTAATATTTGCAAACTTCACAGCTGCCTGATTTTAACTGAGATATCTGAAATTAACTATTTAGACCTTGTATTACTGTTGTCGATGTAAAGCCGATGGACACTAAATCAACTCCCTCACCTGTTACACAATCAACCTCCAGTGTTGCATCACCCTCCAATACTGTTACATCACCAGAAAAGGTTTGACCCTAAACGTCTGATGTTGTACATATGACTCCAAACTACCCCAATGTACAGTCATACCTACTTGTGTGTAGAATCCCTTAAAGCCATCAAGACCAGCACCTCCTAAACCAGTCAAAAAAGGTACTTGGAAAGTTCTGACTCTTTTGTAGAGGGTGACTCAGAGTGCAGGGTTTCCCCCCTTGGGGGAGTGTATTGTGTTTATTGTATCAATAAGCTGCTCTGATATAGTACACACACCAACACCTCATTTGCACCAGTTGGCTGGTGTAAATGAGGTGTGTACTTAGTACAGTTAAGATGTAAATCCATACTTGTATAGAAAAACCACCTGTTCCTGTTCCAAGACAGAAATCAAAAGATGGTAGTCAGAGTGGAAATGATGACCAGGGGCCAGGTGTGTGCTTTGTAGTACACATACTATATGCAAGCAGTGCCATTCTTGTAGTACATTCAATATATGTCCACATCAATTTCCCTGACAGACACTGCTGCAGATGATGCTAAGGCTTCTCTTACAAGAATGCAGTCTCTCGAGGTGACCAACCAAGGGCAGCCTATACCAGCTATCAGACAAAGAGCGGCAACACTTGGGAGCAATGTCAGACCGCAGGATTCACTGAGTGCCTCCGAGACGGGGCAGTATTCAGTGCAGAAGGATGGACAAGCAGTCTCATCTGTTAAATATGATGAGCCTGGTCCTCTCCCAGCCACAAAGAAGCGACCTCCTGCTCCCTCTCGGCCCCACCCACCTTCTCCCTCTCAGCCCCACCCACCTGCTCCCTCTCGGCCCCACCCACCAGCTCCCTCTCGGCCCCACCCACCTGCTCCCTCTCGGCCCCACCCACCAGCTCCCTCTCGGCCCCACCCACCAGCTCCCTCTCAGCCTCAGCTGCCAACCCCAGCTCCCAGGAAGGAGGAGCTGCAAGAAGGTGTTGTACCTGAGCCAGTGGGCATGGCTGCTT
Organism: Chondrosia reniformis; assembly: GCA_947172415.1. Classification (NCBI taxonomy): domain Eukaryota; kingdom Metazoa; phylum Porifera; class Demospongiae; order Chondrillida; family Chondrillidae; genus Chondrosia; species Chondrosia reniformis. Next base: position 7,635,251 of record OX359196.1, read on the forward strand.
CACCTGCAATGGATGCTCCTATAGTCCAGCCCAGAAGTGTACAGGCAAGATCAAACAGCAACATGGAGACATTGCATGATGAGAGAGTGGAATCAAAGGAGACTAATGTTGTTTCTCCAGCTAAAACGAAGTCACGTGCTCCTACTCCAGGTAAACCTGCAGCACCACCACCACAAAAGAAGCAAACAGGACGAGCTCCACCACCCTACAGGAATAACCAAGACCCACCTCCACCCTATGAGGAGGACCTAGACCCAGCACCACCCTACGGGAAGGACCAAGATCCAGCACCTCACCCCAGGGAGCAGCCAGACCCGGCACCTCACCCCAGGGAGCAGCCAGACCCGGCACCTCACCCCAGGGAGCAGCCAGACCCGGCACCTCACCCCAGGGAGCAGCCAGACCCAGAGTGTAGAAGTGAGGACAAAGCAGAGGAAACTACTGAAGTAGAAGTGATGCCCTCCCTCCCTCAGAAGGTTGCTGATCCCCCAGAGAAGCCACATTTTGAAGAAGAAGCAAAGACATCCGCTCCTCCTAAAAAGCGCCCTACGGCACCAACCAGACCCAGAGCTCCCGCAGTCCGGGTGGGGGTAGGGGCAGGGTTAGGGTTTGGGCTAGGGTTAATCCCTGGGTTAGGGGCAGGGGTAGGAGTAGGGGTAGGGCAAAGTATAAAGGTACCTACTGGTAGTAGACAAGGATCTACTGATCGTCCAGTGAAGCCCTTGGACACCAGTGACAAGCCCTCAAAGGAAGCTCTCACTGAAGAGAATAAAGCTTCTTCCACCCCTCCCAGCAGGCCTAGAGCTCCAAGGCCTGCAAGAATACCATCCACACCAAATGAGGGGGAACACAGAGATCAAGATCAAGATCCACTCCCTGAAAAGGAGCTAGATTCAGCTCCGCTCCCCGGGAAGGACGAGAACAAAACTGAAGTATCTGGTGAAGCTAAAACATTACCTTCCTCAGAGAAGGTTGCTAAAGAGGAGACATCCACACCTCCTGAAAAGCGTTCCACTGCACCAACTAGACCCAGGGCTGCCACTACAGGGAAGAAGGCTCCCTCAGTCCGGGTGGGGGTAGGGGCAGGGTTAGGGTTTGGGCTAGGGTTGATCCCTGGGTTGAGGTTAGGTGTAGGAGTGGGAACCAGCACAAAGGTACCACTACATTCCAATAGCAGACAGAAGCAAGCAGATGCAGAACCTGGAGGGGACCACAAGCCATCTGAAGAGGCTGAGAGCACTCCTGTCAAGAAGAAGCCTCCAGTTGCCAGACCAGCCCGACCCAGAGCACCTCAAACAGCCGACCAACCTCCAGTAGCAACAAAGGATGAGGACACTAAAAGTAAACCTTTGAGTGCACAAGACACTGACATCCTGGAGGAGGACAAAGGTCATATGGCTGAAGGGGAGGGACTTCCTATAAGGCCACAACCCCCATTAGCAGCCCTTAGCCAGCCACCTTTGACCTCTTTGGACCCAAAGAGGTCAAAGGAGACTAAGGAGCCCCAAAATTCACTTGAGGAGCAGCCAACCAAAGAGGTTGGCGAAGAGGGGTCGGAGAAGGGACTTGAAACAGCTGCAGAAAGTAAACTGGTCTCTGAAGCCACAAGCCGTGGCAACAGTAATTACACAGAAGTTAAAGAGACTGTCCCTCCTGCTCTGCCCAGCCAACCAGAAGATGCTACTCCACTATCCGGACCTAATGCTCCAAAATTAAATAATCCAGGAGAATCAGTGGGAGATGTGCCAGCCAAAGTGGAAGACAAACTTGCAGCTTCTGCTGATAAGCCAATTAAAGGTAAATTACCTTCTATGAAGAAGCCACCTCCTCCGGTACCTGCCAAGCCCTCTTTAGCTAAGAGGAGATCGGTTAAGTCACCTACTCCTCCTGAAGCCGTGCTCAAGGAGAGTGCTAATCAACTGCCTAGAGCAACATCGCCTGAGGTTGTGAAGCCAAAGCCTGTAAGGATGCCACCTCCTGTCAGGAAGGACCCACTGGCAGCCACCATACGGCCCACACCACCACCTGTAGTCAAACCTGGGCCAGGTACTCAGTTAAAGCAGGTGACCCAACCACAGCAGGTGACCCAACCGGAGCAGGTGGCCCAACCGGAGCAGGTGGCCCAGCCGGAGCAGGTGACCCAACCACAGCAGGTGACCCAACCGGAGCAGGTGACCCAACCGGAGCCGGTGACCCAACCGGAGCCGGTGGCCCAACCGGAGCAGGTGACCCAACCGGAGCAGGTGACCCTACCGGAGCAGGTGACCCAACCACAGCAGGTGGCCCAGCCGGAGCAGGTGGCCCAGCCGGAGCAGGTGGCCCAACCGGAGCAGGTGGCCCAACCGGAGCAGGTGGCCCAACCGGAGCAGGTGGCCCAGCCGGAGCAGGTGGCCCAACCGGAGCAGGTGGCCCAACCGGAGCAGGTGGCCCAACCACAGCAGGTGACCCAACCGGAGCAGGTGGCCCAGCCGGAGCCGGTGACCCAACCCGAGTTACCTCCCAAAACAGTGGAGCCTCCTGCAGCTCAACCTGTCTCAAGTGATAAAGAGGAGGAACTTCATAGTCCACTTGATGCTTCTGGTCCGGTTGTTGTGGAGACTCCCATTCAGTCTGCAGACAGGCCATCTAAACCTCCACCCCCCAAGTCACGCCCACCCCCTCCTTCTAGTGGTGGAAGTGGTGGCGAAGGTGGTGGAGGAAAGAAGCCTCCAGGACGCCCACCACCCAAGAGACCGGGTCCTCCTCAAAAGGGGCCTCCCCCTCCAAAGTGAGTCGGTAATGTGTTTTCTTTCTCTTTCTGTTCTGGGTCTATTCCTTTGTCACTTTATTGGGTATACACTTGGATTACTAAATGTGTCCTTTCCTTAATTCCTTTTTAGGCCAAAGATGCCATCATCTCATCCGCTGTCAGGTACCTTTGTAGCATAGCAACATGTATGGATACTCATGATAGTGTATATGTATAGTATTTATATTGTATTTACACCTGATGTATGATAGTACTGTTACTATATCACAGGACCTCCGTCTCTGCCACCAAGGCCAACATTGGGTCATCCTCTTTACCATTATGTGGTAAGACTTATATATGTGTTCATAAGGTAAAGTAGGAGATTTATGGACAGGATGGGGAACTTGAAATGTGGTAATCTGGTAGGTCCTTCCTTTGGCTATCAATCCACCCTCCATTGGCTGCCAGAGGAGCAGATGAAGTGAAGCAATAGGGGAAATTTGTTGTGCAAGTCAATGTTTGTCCGGAAACTCCCTCCCTTACCTTACCTGTGTGCTGTAATGTGGACTGTCCAATGTTTGGCTTGTTGCCATGGTTACGTATTCACTGTTTGTTGCTTACTTGTATCATAGACAAATGAGCCTAGGGGCGTGGCCAAGTATGCTTACTCAGCTCAGATGCCGCAAGAACTCACTTTTGAGGTAACCCTTTGCTACTCTCCATCTGCCATCCACGTGTGTACCTCTGACCTCATCCACCAATGCTGACCATTAGCTCCTCATGTATAGGCAGGGGACGTGCTGGAGTTGATTCAGAGAATTGATACTATGTGGTTGCTATGCAGGAATGTCAATGACTATGCCAGTCTGCCGGAAGGATATGTTCGTGAGAGAGATTTGAAAATTGTCAAAAAGCTTCAAGAGGAATCTGCAACAGTAGGTCCAGTAATCCATTGAAATCACATGTTTGATCTCTTTCCCTTTCCATCCCATAGAGTGTGGAGGAGGGAGGTCCATGTGCCATAGCTATGCGCAACTTTACTGGAAGTGAGTGACAAACATGCATACATATACCTCATCATAGAGGTGTCAGACTGGTAACCATGGGAACATAGATATGGCGTTGTGTATAGATAGTGTGCACTACGCAGGGGCGTAAGTAGCAGCCATTTTGGGGGTCAAAAATGGACTCGTCCTATGCACATCCGTAGTAAATCCGTCTTATTTGAAGGGATAAGCAGCTTTTGCGCAGCCTTGTTTCGTCTTTACAAGGGTTCTTTGTCGGTTAATAAAGGGTGTGGCGTGCTCAAAGAGGGATTTGAGTTCGATCTATTATAAGGTAAGTCAGTTATTTGCTAAACATTTATATTGGTTGTAGCTACCATAGTTGTACGGTTATGTTAGAAATATGCTGCATACCTGTTGTGCCTATGGTTGTATAAATCGAGCGTCTATAAGATAGTGGGATATCTTTCAATCGTTTGCACACATACAATTGTTCCTTCTCTTTCTATTGCAATCCATGGCTTTAGTGCCTTGGTTGTCAGTTTTTAGGAGTGTTTCACGACTGCTATAACCAAACACATGTTCCCGAATTGGCTGTCAGTTGACTGAATAGTTCTACGTAACTTCAACACTAATGATCCATCCAGATACAAAGTAGTTATAAGAATCCAGACTCTTATAGGCCTTGAGATCCTCTTTTGTGTATAGGCTAGGTGTGCTTATCATGTAATGATAAATATCTAGATATTGTACATTGGGCTATTCTATGTTAGCAAGATGTTAAGGTTTCTCAACTCTTGCGGCGAATAGAGGTCAATATCTAAGCCAATTTTCTGTAGTTTTTCCTTATAGCGCTTCCTAACATCTTCTGAAAGAGACCAGTAATATTCTAAGAATCTACCTGCTGTTTCCTTGTCCCTTATTTGTACAATCGCTCAACGATTAACAAATAAACTCGTTACGATCTCAACTACGAAATGATGCGCTAGAGTAGTTAAATATTGAACTCAATCCTTCTTTGAGCACGTTGCGCCTTTTGTTAACCAACAAAGAACCTTTGTTAAGACGAAATAAGGCTGCGCAAAGCTGCTTACACTTCGTAATAACAGGGATTTTACTATCGATTTACATGCTTACGAGTCCCTTTTGACCCCCAAAATGGTCGCTAATTAAAATTCCACACTACCACCCCCGCGTAGTGCACACTATCTATAAGTACCACTTGCTGGCTATCAGATCTATCATTGGGTACTTTAGAGACATACAAAGAGCTCACTTTTAAGAATGGAGATCTGATATACCTGGACTCAAAAGTGGACCAGAACTGGTTCAGAGGTCACCTACAGAACGGCGAGTCGGGAATATTTCCCAAGAATGCTGTGGAAGTAGTAGTAAGTCTTAAGCTTGGTTAATGAAGTTGAAGTTGCTATCCCATAGCTTGAGGAGTGACATCATCACTTTCCCCTTCCCCTTTTGCTCCTCAGGAGGAGCTTCCTGAAGGTCCAACTGAGAGTGAAGAGGTGGTGTTGGCTGGTCCGCACTGCATAGCCCAATTTGACTTTGCAGCTGCTAATCCAGGAGAGCTCGGCCTTTCAGCAGGAGACTGTGTTGAGCTGCTACAGAAGGTTGATGAGGAGTGGCTGAGGGGACGGAAGGAAGGGGTGGAAGGAATATTTCCGGCTGGTTTTGTAAAAATTGTGGTGGATTTGCCAAAGGATGATATTTCTAGTAGAAATCCAAAAGTAGTAATAGCTCAGTTTGACTTTGAAGGATTAGAAGGAGAATTATCATTCAAGGTATACCTTACATATAAGAACATATTTTGTAGATATAATGGTAGGTAGGTGGGCGGGTAGGTATAATGGCAGATATACCTACACTTTGTGTATCTTTGTGATTCAAAATCGCATAATAATACTAATTCTTAGATTGGAGATAAGATAACTGTCACAGCTAAAGTCAATGATGATTGGTTGGTAGGGACCTGTCATGGAGCACAAGGGAGATTCCCTTCAAACTTTGTGGACCGCATTCCAGATGATCTTCCATCTGTCAAGGAGCCGGAAGGAGACAAGGCAGCTTCTGATAAGGTTCAGGAACAACAGAAGGAAGACACAACAGTTGTAAAGGAGAGTCAGAAGGAGGGAGTTGTAAGTTACACAACATTGTGTGGACATGTGTGTATAGCCTTGTGTGGACATGTGTGTATAGCCTTGTGTGGACATGTGTGTATAGCCTTGTGTGTATTCCTTGTAGACTGGCAAATGCAAAGCAACATTTGAGTTTCTGACAGATATTGACGGGGAACTCCCCCTCAAGCCTGGTGACATCATCACCACACTCTCCTGGGTCAATGACAAGTGGATGACTGGCAGAGTGGGGGACAAAGAGGGGATGTTCCCAATCGACTTTGTAGATGTCATCCAGGAGCTTCCTCATGGAATGGCAAGTGGGTAGAACATATGTTGTTGTTGTTGTTGTTGTTGTTCAGAGCCACTTGATCCACTCCTCTTGCTGTACCCAGGCAAGGTGAAGCACCATCATTCACAGCCTCTGGTGGATGACCTGATGCCCAAAGGGCGGGCTCTGTGTAGCTACACACCACAGACTGAGGATGCCATTGCTCTCACTGTGAGTATCAGTAGGTGCCCCTATTAGGTTTAGGAGATCATCTAATTCACACATGGCCTTTCAGTGACTAAAGTTAGCTATCTCTCCCTCTCACTTCCAGGAAGGAGAAATTGTACTGCTTTTGGAAAAGGTGGATCAGAAATGGTTTATGGGTGAGAATAGTCAAGGACAGTTAGGGAATTTCCCTATTGAAATAATTGACGTCATCACTCCTTTGCCTTGAGAGAGGACAGCCGGCGACTCAAACCTGAATTTTGAAGTTTATGTAAAGAGACTGTTTATAGTTTTCCCAAATCACATGCTCATCAGTATTCTCATACAACGTGGTAAAAGTTTAAAACCAATCTTTTGATAATAATATAAGCCACACTGGATGATGTATATCGATCGAAACTTTTTGCAACTACATATCGATATATTGCAGATGACGAAATACATAACTGAGCATGCGCAGTGTCTCGTCTTGGGTCACATGACTGTTTGCTTCTAATCAGTAGACTTGTTCGAAGGAAGGATAAAATATTAAGTGAGTATAGATCGACATTTCTGTCCAGCCGCGACATGTTATCATTGTATATTCCATGTATATGTAGACCATGTCGGATACACCCGAATATTCATCGTTCTTTGCGGTAATGGGGGCCGCAGCGGCAATCATCTTCAGTTGTAAGTTGCGAGTCACTCCTCACTGAAACAGCCATCCTATGTAACTATAATGTAGGTCAGAATATTTAGAAGGTCCAGTAGTGTTAGATGATCTTTTAAAAGATTATCAAGGCCGTTTAATAACAGCTTACTTACATTTTTGTTTTGAAAGTACAGTCGCTCCCCTTACTCCCCCTCTCTCTCACTTTCCTCTCACTCTCACTCCACCCCCTTAACTCCCCCTCTCCCTCACTCCCCCTCTCCCTCACTCACTTAGCCATAGGAGCAGCCTATGGGACTGCTAAGAGTGGAGTGGGTATCTCTGCAATGGCTGTCATGAGACCTGACCTGATCATCCGGTCTATTATTCCAGTGGTCATGGCTGGTATCGTCGGTATTTACGGACTGGTCGTGTCTGTTGTCATCATCAATAGTTGTGAGTCATATGTACCCAAGTTGTCCTCTGCTCTCCTCTTGATAATGAGTCTTTGATGGCTCCACTTGTGTGATATGTGTCTACAACATAGTACTTTTGTGGCTAACATATTTCAGTGGGCAGTTGAATTACATGGCTGACTTTACAAAGTTTCCTGATGTGTAAGAGGGGATGGTATATGAGGTATTTGTTTCTTTAGATGGGTTTCCTTCTTTATCTTCTCTAACTAAATTCTACTAGTCTGAATAATGAACATTATAATTGTGTGCCTGAATGATGTTTATAGCATTTCTCTTTCCTTTTTATAGTGAACGATAAAATCACTCTCTTCAAGTGAGTTCATTATTTACTAGTTTGTATGACCAATCTGTCTCACTTAAATGATCTGCATTCATCTTGCCATGTTATTAATGAATGTGGGATCATTTGAGAGACTTTCTTGATGTTTTTATCAAATTGCATTCAATGTAAAACTGAAATGATGTTATTCCTAATTAAGGTGTGAATACTGAAGGGTTTTCCTCCTCTGATCTCCTGCTAGGTCATTTGCTGCTCTAGGAGGAGGCCTCTCCGTTGGGTTCAGTGGACTTGCTGCGGGCTTTGCCATCGGAATAATTGGGGACGCAGGCGTAAGAGGAACGGCCCAACAACCAAGGCTCTTTGTCGCAATGATTCTGATGCTCATCTTTGCTGAAGTGTTAGGTAGGCAAGACTTTTATTCATTTTGAGGATACATCAATTCACCACACAATGAATTGTGCTTCATATACAATTTCAATTAACAAGTTGCAGGCAACTATATATAATTATTCATATATGTAATCACATTGCATCTGTAAATGTATAATCTCTTCCAAAGGTATCTTCTCCTTTTCCTTTGTAGGTTTATACGGACTAATTGTTGCCCTGGTTTTGTCCACCAGGTAACTCTCTCACTAACTCACTCACACTATAATGTTTGCTTAATAACTGACTCATAGGTCGATTTGTCACATTCCTGTGTTTAGGTTAATTTGCTGAATATTGTAATTAAAATTTAATATGATTCATGTAATGTTGACACACATACTGAAATGTCAAATGAAACGATCCCGAGATACATGTTCTACTGCTAAAAGTGGTACAGTAGGCAGCCAACTAGAATATGATGAAATACTTGTGGTTTGGTCTATCTCCGAGCTAGCCGATTCCTGCAGTTAATCGCACTTGGCGGGTATGGCAGAGCAGAAAGAGAAGAAAGATGCCTTTAAAGAAACATTTAAGTTGTACAAAAGACGTAATCCTTTACCAGACTTTACTCGAGTTGTAAATTTTAATAGTGGAATTTTAGATCCAGAATCAATTGCAACTTGCGTGAGTTTATGAAAAGTTTTCTCGAAGCTGTGCTGTAAAATACGCAGTATCGCTGATATAACAGACTGTCTTTTGTTATTTTCCCACTATCTGTTTTGAAGTCTCTCATTGAACGTGATCATTCGATGGTAGAAGGAGCAAGTCAGTTAGGTCTCATTGATCCGAGCTCATGGAAAGTCTATTCTATCAAGTCGCGTCCTGGTAGGTATCTCTCTGCTGTTTCTGATTCAACTGATAAATACACGAATCTTGAAAACTTGAATCTTTAGGGCTAATATTTTTGTGCAATCCATTTCAAGATGGCGGCCAGAGGTACTGGATTGAGAGGTGTATTTATGACTATCCCTGTCTGCCCAATAGATGCAATCTAGATGTACACCTCAGAAGAGAGGGAGACGGGAGACTGTGGCCTCCAGTATTTGAAGGGTGAGAGAACCATCTAACCTTACGATATCAGGATGCTTATTCTAACCACACATCAAAGCATATCAGATCTCCAAAGTGTTCACTTGTTGCCTATACATTGTAGATCTGATTCTTCTGCCCTAGAGGACTCTAGTGTTTATAAACTTCGTTGGGTCACCCTAGGTTACCACTATGACTGGGACTCCAAGGTGAGACAGTGATGGTGCAGCTGTGTGTGATGCAACTGTATCCTTTATTACCCGCAGGAGTACAGTCCTGCTCAGCAATCAGATTTTCCAGTTGACCTGGACAGACTGTCTTCCTTCATTTTGAAAACTCTTGGTTTCCCCAAGTAAGTCTGTGTGAATGTGCACAGTAGAGGTTGGGTCAACTGTGGTTCCATGATCATACAGCTTCCGGCCTGAAGCAGGTATTGTGAACTACTATCACATGGACTCCACCCTCTCTGGACACACCGACCACTCTGAGTTGGACCATTCCGCACCCTTGATATCCATCAGGTACATCACTACTTTCCTCAAAGGGTTGCATAGTGCCTCTCTGTATGTTGTATATAACTCTGTGAAGTTTAGAACATGTAACTAGTTTATCCAATTAGCACAAAATGGAGTTATCTAATAATTCTTAAAGTATCACTCAAAGTGTGATTTGTACACTTGTGTGATGTACATATGTACGTGTGGATGTTTTTGAAGACAGTATTTATACTATTCTTGTGCCTTGCTTACCATAATAGTTTTGGCCAAACTGCTGTATTTCTGATTGGAGGGTTGTCCAAATCTGTAGAACCAATAGCACTTTTTATTCAAAGTGGTGATGTCATTATCATGTCTGGTGAATCAAGGCTATATTACCATGGTATCCCAAAGATTTTACCAGTTGATGATGGGGAGTTACCCTTCATGCAGTGTAAAGATGCTGGAATGGGTATCAGCCATGAACATAAACTTCTTTACAACTTTATGAAGACAACTAGAATTAATGTAAATATCAGACAAGTCTATCCAAACTCTGTTAATAAACAAACACAGATCATCAGTTAGTGCATGTCTTTGCTGTATATATTCCTTTTTTAAACTCACAGTGCGTTGTATGACTTATATAATTAGGAGCCTTCAGCTAGTACATAAATGTTATACTAAACTTGTATGAACGTGTATAATTTGAGAATACAGTATCTTATATGAATAGTAGTCCTTTGAATTCTCTTACACAAGTCAATAGTTTCATCATTTTAGCCATCCAAGTAAATCACTGTTTTTATCCCTGACTTGCTGAGAGTAAGCCCCTGGTGATAAAAGAGGGAGTGGTCTGCCACACCATTCAATGGCAGCTGTCACATCAGAGGGTCTGGCAACAGGAGAATCAGCTTGCTCGATCAGGAGCATCCCGATATAGAGGTGAGCCAAAGAGAAAGCAAAATCACGGGCAGCCACTTCAAAACCAGACATGTCCAGTGACGAACAAGACCTCTCCAACTCACTGCACTTTCTGCTTAACATGTTTACTTGTTCCTTAAGATTTTCTTTCTCTACATCTCCCATCCTCTTCTCTATCTCATGCATAAATACATCCATTGATTGGTTGTTAGATTTTGCAATTGCCCTCAGGACATCCAAGCTGAGAATATTGGTTGTGCCTTCCCAAATGGGAAGAACTTGGCCATCTCTCAGTAATGCAGGAAGCCCAGTCTCTTCAATGTAACCCTGTCCACCGAAACTCTCCAGACCTTCTGAGACAAAGGGCACTGCCTGCTTAGCAGTGTACAGCTTCAGGATGGGTGTCAACATTCGCAGGAGATGAAGTTGTTCTGACGTCGCCTTGTTGCACTCCTCCAGTCCCAACAGTCTGCACAGCTCCAACAGGAAGAGCTGACAGCCTCGCAGTTCAACCTCCATCCTTGCAAGCGTCTGTACGTGGAGAGGATGGTCCTTTAAGAGCTTTCCAAATGACTTTCGTTTGGCTGCAAAATCCTTTGATAATTGTAGTATTCTCCTCATTACTCCAACAGCCGATATAGCATTGTGTATTCTTGTGATGGTAAGCATTGGGGAGATGCTAGCAACCCCTCTCCCAGGCTCCCCCACTCTGTGGGCCACTGTCCCGTCCAACAGGAGCTCAGCAGTTGGCAGCTGCCGCGTACCTAGCTTGTCTTTCAGTTTGTGGATCTCCATATTGTTCAGTCTCCCCTTCAGGTCATGTGTCCTTAAGTAGAAGAGGGTCAGGCCTGAAGTACCATCTCCCACCTCACCATTCTCCAACATCTCTCTAGCTAGAGTGAAAGCAATGTCCGAGTCAGCTGCAGAGCTGAACCATTTATAACCATAGAGCTTGTGAGTGGTGGCAGATTGCTGGACGGCATAACTGTCACACCCACCAGCTACATCAGACCCGCCCCCTTTTTCTGTCATCCACTGACCGCTAGTCCAAAACTCACTTGGATCACGTGACAATAGGTGGCTCTCTGCTATCCTCAGCTCTTCCAAGTCATGAGGCACACTCTGAATGAGCTTCACAGCGCCGTCTGTCATTGCCAGGGGACACGAGTACAGTCCAGAAGAGGGAGCAAAGAGAAGGAGTTTGGTGGACTGATACAGTCTCGCATACTCCCCAAACTCCTTCCGGTTGTAGCCCAGGGCAATCAGCCCTTCCTCCGCAGAAATATCGTGCATCTTTCGCCATGCCTGGCAGGTAAGTAATTGATCCACTCGATTTCCCCAGGCGTCGTAAATATTCAACTTTGGGGGGTTAAGCTCGCAATCTCGTCCCAGCCCGTCAACTTCTGACACAATGCGATCTCCAAACTGCTCTAGATCGCTGGAAAGGGACCCGAAAACCTCATTTGGTAGACACCGCTTCAAATACGTTTGGAGTAGCGAGTCACAGAGCCATGGATTTTCAAGCTGAAAGGAATTCTGTACAAACTTGCCCCTCCTTGATGGACGGTAGTCCTCTAAGGAAGCTTTACGAGTACTAAAGAATCGTCTTGCTCCTTTAGCGGAGATGTAAAGTGATCTTAACATTACCCTTGCCAATAAGCAATAAAATGGCGATACGAGTAGGCGGGGCCAGCTGGGCGTGGTCAGCTTTAGGGAGTAAAGTGTACACATACTAGAACAAACCTTAAAATACTTTGCATACTTTGTAGCTAGTTGAGGATACAAGTAAAGGTCCACAGTTTATGTGGTGCTGAATAGAATGTAGTATAAACCCATACCCGACACACAATACAGTACATATAAATCTGCCAGTCCTAAGGTGTGTTTGACACATGAAGCGAGGAAAAGTGATTAAAAATGGCGTCTGATCTCGAAGGGACATCCTCCAAGTTAAATATATTTGCCAATATATTTATATCATTCATCGGATCTGGAATATTAGGGCTACCGTATGCCTTCAAAGAAGTACGTGGGTTCAATGGATTACAAAATCGTACCTCTCCTTATTATTGTTATTAAGCCTTTGTTCAATACAAAGACTTAAATGTTTAAAGGTACATGTAAGAGTTGAGTGTATGTAATATTTATTTCTTAGGCAGGAATTATCGAAGGAATACTCATAATGGTGGCAGTCGGCGGATTGAGGTGAGTCGAGAACGAGTCTCTCTCTCGTTGTTTGTTGTTTAATGATTATTGAAAGTTCGGCTATTTGCTCCTATTTTGTTAGTATAAATGCGATGCTGTTACTTCTCGATTGTAAAGACAAGATAGTCCATCAGCCAATCAAATCTCCTACCCGCATGGAGAATGGTACCACAGCTCCACTAGTGAGTATGTCTATAAGTATTATCTACTAATGTGATTATGTGTACATGTCTGCTTGGCCAAATAGGGTTCTATAGACTATGGAGAGGTAGGTCAGGTTGCATTGGGAAACATTGGGAGGTACCTGGTGGAAGGAGCTATAATCATCTCCCAGATTGGTGAGGACACTTATAATTTCTCACTGCACTGGATACAGATACCGTATTATCTCTAATATAAGCCGGGGCTTTTATTGGAGATTGGGCTTCTATTTTTTCAATAACTCGTAAAGGTGGGCTTCTATTGGAGACAAGCTTGTATTAGAGACCTGGGCTTATACCTCATGTAATCTACGTCTGACTCTTTTAACACTAGTAATGTACTATTCCTTTGATCATTCAAACTAGCTTGACACTTCTTTTTGATCAAATCTGTTTCCTGTTTATCAGTTTGTTACATAAACATGGCAAACACAAGCTTGCTGCTGGCAGAGGATGCCAACTTGACCAATATACCTGCGGCCAGCTCAGCTGTTCTACACTCTCCTTTAAAGAAGACCTCCAGCTCAGGGGTAGTTAACCTTTGACCTTTCCACTGCAACCAGCCTCTAGTTGCCAGGCGATGTAGCGTTGCCATGGCACCCACCTGATTCAGTGCTGTCATGCAGGTTGCTCCAACTGTGGGGAGGTGTGTGATGGTCCAGGTGCCATCCTCCTGCTGGGTCCCCCATCCCAACCTCTCCCCAGGGTCTTCCTTGCTAAGCAGACGCACTAGTGGACGCTTTGTTAAAACTGCTATCTGAGCAAACACTGGTCCCCAAAGGTTTAAATCTCTGTTCTTCCCATTCATCAACTCTTGCCATTCTGCCTTGCTCAATTTGGCTACTGCTCGTAGCTCCTCCTCTGGTTTTCTGCTCAGTTTTACCAGTTTACCCAAGTCTGGTAGGCGTGGCCCAAACAGGTAGTCTGTGCTGAGATCTTCAGCCTCTTTGAACTCATCCATCACGGTGCATTCCACCTCTGGTTCATATAGCTTCAACTTTGTCATAATTTCAGTGATGACTGGTGTAGTGTTCTCATTTGGAAATTTGGATTTTATTTCTTCTCTGCATTCCCCTGTTCTGTCTTTGCGGACTGAATCCTCTTGTTCACCCTTTGTTCCTTCTGGTCTGTCTTTGGTCTTTTTCTCTCCTTCTTTCTCCTCCAGTATTTCTGTACAAATCTTCTCCAAGGGATGCTGCACTCTATCACACTTCACCTTCCACTTGAAGGTGCTAGTCTTCTCATCAAACTCATAGGGAAGAAACTGGTAGTCGGCCATCTTTTTGTGTCACCAAATGATGTGTTTACTGTAAACTTGTTTTGTGATGTATAGTACTAGTTACAGTATAATACCATGCCATATAAATGTTATACTAAGCAGACTATTATATTGTGTAGGATTCTGTTGTGCTTACTTGATATTTATACCTGAAAATCTCGTTGAAGTATTACAGGATGTTCCTGCGTTTGGGAGTTGTACAAAGTGAGGAGAGAGGCTATTGCTAGGGATACTGTGTGTTATGAATATCATTATACATATATCCACTCTATGTGTGAATGTTTTATCATTTAGTGGTTCAGTTAAAAGTGCTAAATAGTCCATGGATAGCACAAACATTATTACGTAATTAACTCAAACACTACTCTTAGTTTTATAATGTATAGAAGATCAGATTTGAGAATTAGTCTACCATATTTGGTAAAAATTCACTTTCTTCATTTAAAACTGCCTCTTCTAATCGTGACATGTGACTATGTGCTTACATACTGTGTTACATTCAGAGTACATTACTTGTTCATGATGCTGCCTCCGCTGATGTTGCTGTGTAATTTGAGACACCTGAAGAACCTAGGACCATTCAGGTGTGCAGTGTTAACGTAGTTGCAGTTATTGGTTGTGATGTATTATGTGTTGTACGTACCACTACTCTCTAGTGTGCTGGCACAAGTTGCAAATCTTTTTGCATTTCTAATTGTACTCTGGTTTGATATGAAACACTTTACAGCTCTTATGGGGTGAGCTTCATTTAGAACATGTTCCTTTATGTAATTTATTACCTTTTTGAAATGATACTGTATGTCTCACCATATTGGTTCCTCTGTTTCATCACTCTGCAGTCACCACATAAAGACTGTATCCTTAGATGGGTTGCCTTTCTTCACTGGAATAGCCATATACTGTTTTGAAGTTAGCTCAACCACGCCCACCAACCAGCCTACACGCCCACCAACTAGCCTACACACCCACCAACCAGCCTACACGCCCACCAACCAGCCTACACGCCCACCAACCAGCCTACACGCCCACCAACCAGCCTACACGCCCACCAACCAGCCTACACGCCCACCAACCAGCCTACACGCCCACCAACCAGCCTACACGCCCACCAACCAGCCTACACGCCCACCAACCAGCCTACACGCCCACCAACCAGCCTACACGCCCACCAACCAGCCTACACGCCCACCAACCAGCCTACACGCCCACCAACCAGCCTACACGCCCACCAACCAGCCTACACGCCCACCAACCAGCCTACACGCCCACCAACCAGCCTACACGCCCACCAACCAGCCTACACGCCCACCAACCAGCCTACACGCCCACCAACCAGCCTACACGCCCACCAACCAGCATACACGCCCACCAACCAGCATACATACCCACCAACCAGCCTACACGCCCACCAACCAGCCTACACGCCCACCAACCAGCATACACGCCCACCAACCAGCATACATACCCACTTTCCTTCTTTAGGGTGCTGGATTGGTACTGTCACTAGAGAATTCAGTAGTTGAAAAAGCCAGATCTGGATTCAAAAGGTGACTTAATATATAGCAATATAGCACATTTGTACGATGTCATTTCACAGAATTCTTTCTCTCTCTCTTGGCAGAATATTTATAATAGCACTCTCTATTATTACAGGATTGTACATATTATTTGGTGTCTCAGGATATGTTGTAAGTATAGTTTATTCTATATATATTCCTACATGTACGTAGTATCTTAATCTCTGTAGTCTTTTGGAGCGGAAACTGAGCAGATGATTACTCTCAATCTCCCAGCAGGTGAGCTAAAACACAGACTCTCATTCAGTGGCACCATGTTTATCTAATTATACTTGTATGCAACTCAATGTGTGATTATATGTATGTAGTCAACTATTTACCAAGTGAGACACATTGGTTAAACATAGTTATAATTACTCTTGTTTCTGCTGTGATCCTTTTCACTCTAGGGCTCTTTCCAAAGTTTGTTATATCTTGTCTGTGCTATTCCCTTCTCTTCACATACCCAAGTGAGTCAGCACTCCAGCCCCTCTCTCTAGTGTGTCTGTGCCTGTGATACCAATCTCAGAGGTATTCAATTGATAAGTGCATGGTTCAGACAAATTGTGTGGTTCAGAGAAGTATACAAATTGTGTGGTTCAGAGAAGTATACAAATTGTGTGGTTCAGAGAAGTATACATATTGCGTGGTTGCTATAGCAACAGTACTGTATTGCTGTAGTAATGATGTTTCCAGTCTCCAAGATTGTTGAGAAGAAGTTATGGAATAATAGTTGTGATGGTCACATGGGTCTCTCCTTTTATGTTAAAGGAGTAAGTCTACATTCACTATGTCTCTACAAGCATTCTTCTAATAGAGAGAGAATATCTGTGTTCCTTCTCTACTGTTGTGCAATCACAAATAGGTGATCCTGCGACTCTCTCTGGTAATTGTATCTGTGATTGTGGTTCTACTGATTCCAAACTTCTCCATTTTAATGGCACTTGTCGGGTCTGGCTGCTGCACACTACTGGCCTTCATACTGCCAGCCATATTTCACTTGAAGATATGTAAAGAGTATGTTCATCTACACTCAGACTGACTGGTCGTGGATGTGTGTGGTTAATATACAGTGTACTTTCCTTCTGTAGTGACCAAACTTGGCCAAAGATTTTAGTAGACATTGTTTTAATATTAGTAGGAGTTATAGGGTAAGAAACATCACATGACTGTCATGTGACCGAATATGTCATGTGACCAAATACGTGACAGTACTATACATATGTTATGATTGACCAGGCTGGGTATATATTGTAGGTATGGACTAATTATTATGTGGCTCTTTATGTAGTGCTATAATTGGATTACAAGATGCTCTAGTGAGGTTATATGCAGTACACACAGGAGAAGGGGAAGATGTTTCATAGATCAACACATAGCTATATCATGGACATTTTTATATTTTAATTATTTTATTACGGAACACTTATCATTCAACATATTTATGCATTCATTTTGGTCTCATTGTGTAACTTATCACTTGTCTCCATTATCTGATTATGACCATGCAATGTCATGGTTTTTATTATACAGTGCTATAGGAGTCTGTATATTGGCATCTTTGTGTAGGAGCCGACATATATATTTGCTACATGAGGCACGATATAGCCCTAGAGTGCAACTGCACACGGTGCACTCAAATCAATCGACTTTCTGCTAACTAAATGTAGACTTAAGAAGTCATCTTTAAAAGCTCAAGATTATTATAGAAAGCTGCATGTACTAATACAAGATCTGATTATATATGATGTTCATAAACAAATCAAAGTTTCGATCTGACTTTAGAATATATTGGATACATAGCTGGCTATATGGTAGGTATATGGGTAGCTATACTAGTGTCACCATCTATAGCTAGATTTCTTTTTCTCTTCCTCTTTGTCGCCACTAAATAAGGCATACGCTAGGCCAGCGAGGCCTACCACACCAATGCTGACGGCTACTCCAGCCCCGACTTGCTGCGGGGTGGTCCAGTATTGCGCACTCTCCAGACCGATACAACCTAAAAACTTGTTAGCGAACGTTTGGCAATTGTTGGTAAAGAGGTTATACTTGCCCATCTCTAATAATATGTCCTTAGCTATTTCAGCCATCTCTCGGAGTGTTTTTATGACATTGCCAGCCAACTCGAGCTCACTCACCGATCCTTGGTACTGTCCACATTCTGGAATAACTCTCTCACTTTTGATAGAATCCACTTGTAGACCGATTACCACTTTCCCGTGCTTGCCACTGCTGTCTTCAACTACTATTCGATGATGAAAATTACTATCAAAAGAGGTTTTGTGAATATACACTGTATATTTCATCCGTTTATCTAGGAAATCTTTGTATTCCGTCTTTTTGAGCTCAGTAATGTAAGACGACGCTGGATCAACTGCATTCGAGGAAGTTGACTGAGAAAAAAAGGCCATACCCTAGTTACGTCTGTACAAACTGAATACGGTATACTGTAATTTTTCGGGAGCTCGGCGCCTTCAAGGAACGACACTTATAATTCGGGGAAATTTGTCACTATTATGGACTATATATCGTTTATAATTTATGATCGATATAGATAAATCCATGCATAGTATTATCCCATATACAAATAACTTTAATCACAAGTTTAACAGTGATGGACATTATTAGATAAATGGAAAATGCGGCTTAACTGTAAAGTATCATAGACTGATTATAACCAAATTTGGTTAAATACTAAAATGAATTGGTAAAAGACGCCGTCACAAAAACAAATGGATGATGATTTTCATTTCTTCTCATTTCTCCCTCCAAAGAAAACTGCTGCAACTCCTACAACTGCCGCGAAGATGCCCACTCCGGCGACCACCCCCGCCCCTATCTCCACCTTCTGCGGAGTGGTCAAGTACTTCTTATCCCCGAGGCCTATTCGGTCAAGGAATTTGTTCACAAAATTCTGGCAGTTTCTGGTCACAAGGTTGTACGAGCCTATTTCCTCAAGAATCTCGATGGCGATATCAGCTAAATATCGCAATGTCGTCGTGACTCTACCGACGAACTGGAGTTGTTTCTCTTGTCCAGTAAAAACTCCGCTCTCCGGGGCAACGTGGCTCCACGTCTCGTCCTTCCCCAGTCCCAGCATCACCTTTCCGTACTCCTTATTGCTCACCGCTTCAACTACAATCCTATGGTGAAAGTGGTCGCTGAACGTTGTCTTGTGGACATAGATGTTGTATGGCATCTTTTCGTCCAATATTGGTTCATAGTTCGTAGTCTCGAGTTCTGTGAGGTACGAACTACCTTTCTTTACAGGTGCTTTCGAAAAAGCCATCATCTACTTCAGTTTAAAAAATACTTGCAATTGCTCTAACTAATTACTCATTCAATTCCCTGTATATTAATTTTAAAGTATATACATAGTAACATCAAGCAATGACTCATTTCCACGTGATCTCAAAAGGGAATTTTTGTATAAAAATGGGCACATCAGCATAATTAATAGCTATATAGTGTGTATTTTGCAAATGCAATCTGGAATCAGCAGTGAGTATAACAACTGTAAAGGTCCTGGACTATATTTGTCCAATGTACCAGATATAGCAGGTTTCACAGTCCCTACTAACTGGTAACTCCTATCTACCATAGTTCAGTATAAATATTAATATAAATATACATATATATACGTGTAATAATAATAATATATAATTAAAATGAGTTCTGAATTTGTTAACTGTCACTTTGTTGATTTTCTCTGTGAGTCCATGTCTTCTGTTTAAACACATTCTCGTTATCCTGCCAAGCTAGCCGTCCAGAGAGAAAGGTTGCGATCACCCTCAGCTCCTTGTCCAAGATGACCAGATCAGCATCGTGTCCGTAAGACAGCTTCCCTTTGAGATGGCTGATCCCTACTGCCTCAGCAGGATGCAGGGAGGCAGCCTCTAATACAGCAGCTGTGGAGCAATCTAAACACATGCAGATACATACACCACCATCATCAGATCAGTGATATCAGTAAGAAGTAGGGTAATGTAATAAGCATTAGAAGTAGGGTAATGTAAGCCCACAACAACATGCATAATATACGATAGGTATTACAGGTACAGTGTACATTGATAGATGCTAGTCTGATAGTGCACTGACCTGTTGCTTCCTTGAATGTCCTCATGCACATGTCCATCGAGGCTACACTGAAGTGATCAAAACCACGACATATCAATTACAAGTAAATCTATCACAATACAACTGTTTGAGGTGTAAATGATTATGGTCAATACCATAAAGTTCTATAAAGCTGCATGCCACTGCATGTACCCAACTATAAGTGTTGCTGACCTTCCTGCTAAAGTAGAAGAGCCTTTCAATTGGGCCCTCCCATCAAACACATCCACAAAGAGGTCACTTAACTGATGTACTCCGTCTGGCAGCCCCATTGCAGCCATTGCGTCTGTCACCAGCACTGTAGCTGCACAAAGACATATGTAAATACCAATATATGGTGTGGACGCCTATCTGGTGTATGGATACCTGTCTGGCGTATGGATACCTGTCTGGTGTATGGATACCTGTCTGGCGTATGGATACCTGTCTGGCGTATGGATACCTGTCTGGCGTATGGATACCTGTCTGGTGTATGGATACCTGTCTGACGTATGGATACCTGTCTGATGTATGGATACCTGTCTGGTGTATGGATACCTGTCTGGCGTATGGATACCTGTCTGACATGTGGTGCATACCATGAGGGTTTGCCTTGTGGGCTATTCTGGTGACTGTCGGGTGTGTGTGGTAGTTGTCTGAGATGAGCCCGTAGAACACCTTCTGGCCATCAATATTTAAACTGGTCAAGAGACCCACGAGACCAGGGTCACGGTGATGGAACTGCGGGAAGAAGTGAAGTAGTGACAAGAGAAGAGCAGAGAAGGATGGACCAGTAATGGACCAGATGGATGATTTACACACTTACAGGTAACATTGCATTGAACAGATGAGTTATAAAGGAAGCTCCATTCTTAACAGCCTCTTCAGCTGTATTCAGTTTACACATTGAATGACCTGGCAAGTGAACAGTAAATGAACCAAGGGAACCAAGAGACTGCTCAGTAAAACTAGATTTAACAGGTCTAACAAAGCCATACTAAGTCTGTTTGGGGTGTATATAACATTATAACATTACATCACATCAATATACTCCCTATCCATATCTAATAACATATACTAACCTATTTAACCTTGAAATTCACAAACCTAAAGAGACAATCACACCCTTTTCAGTTAACCATTCTATCGTCTCCATGGCGCCAGGCAGTTCTGGCGCAAGAGTAATTATCCTTACATTATCCAAGCTGCCATAACACCTTTCAACTTCTCGAGGAGATACTGAACTCCTTATAAACACTTCATTGTGTGCTCCCTTCTTCTCCTCATTGATAAAGGGACCTTCCAAATGAGCTCCTACCAGTTGGAGAGAGAGACTTAGGAGTGCAGCAGAACAACCACTGAATACTAATGCCATTCAAACTATTATTAAATTAGTATTGAAATATTAATATGTATTATATGCACAGTACAATCAGTACTAATTGGACTGTATACTCACCCAAAACGTTAGCTCCATCACAACTGTGTATAGTCACCTCCAGCTGTTTGAGAATCTATAGACACCACACGAGCAACCTAACACACCACTTTCCTACATACTACATACTACATACTACATACTACATACTACATACTACATACTACATACTACATACGGTAATAGGACTGTACATAAGGAACTAAAAGTTTTGGATGAGGACACAGGAGTCCTCTCTTTATTCTTTGCTCCACTGGGCCAGACAGCTGCTTCTGGGAATACTGCCCTTAATCAGTGACCTCTAGAAGTCTTTCTGGAAGTTTCTAAGACCCTCCATGTAATATACCTCATGTTCTCTCTCTCTTCCTTATATGGTAACTTGTTGTTCACTAGGTTACCCATTGTAGACTGACCTCTGTGTACTTGAATGAGTCTGATGTGACTATAGTTGGACAGAAGGAGGTCACCCCAAACTGGAGGAGTCTCTGGGCGGCCTCTTTCAACCGTGAGGGCCACGCCTCATCAACAGAGGAGAAGTCAAACCCAAAGCAGCCTGCAGAGAGGGAGACGGCTACTGGATGGGCAGATTGTGTGGCAGTCAAATGAGATGCAGGTGAGTATTATTAAGCATGATACACTGGTAAACACTATCACTTATAGTGAGTAAATATCATCAATACTCATCAATGTGTGTAGTAGTGTGATATGAAGTATTAAGTTGACATTCCTCAAGCAGAGTTGCGTAGACAGGTCGTACCGTTGATCTGTAGGTCAATAAATCCTGGAGACACAATCAGGCCCTTGCAGTCATACGCGATGTCTGCTGTTCTCCCTTCATCAAAGAACAGCTTTTCCGGATTGGCTATTCTTCCTTTTCGAATAAAGAGGTCTTCTTTGACAAGTTTGCCATCTTTCAATATCTCGCAGTCACAGAGTCGCGTTATCACGTCTCCGTCCACACACCTCTGATCCTTACAGTGAGCCATAGATATCCAAAGATCTAGAGCTCAGCTACGTATAGCTAGCCAACTGGGTCCGCGTATATACGAAAGGAGAAACCGCACCCTAATTAGGGGGATCCCCGAATGGGGCGCAATATGGCTTCGTTTGCTCTGCAGTTACTTACCAAAAGCAGAATTCTGCGATATCTCGCAATCGCCTCTCTCTCTTTATTGTGTTACGTGAACAGCCGAGATGGAGAGTTCGTGTTTGATGACTCAGAGGCTATTGTGGACAATAAAGACGTTCTTCCTAGTACTCCATTGAGCTCTGTGTTCCAGAATGACTTTTGGGGCAGTCCGTTGAAGAAGAAGACGAGTCACAAGTCGTACAGACCCCTCACTATAATGACCTTTAGATGGAACTACTGGCTGGCGGGAGGTCTGCACCCCCAGGGGTTTCACTTGACCAACATTGCTCTCCACTGCCTAGTCTCCCTCATCTTCATGTACCTCTCTGAAGAGCTATTTGGACAGAAATTCAAAAACAAGTAAGAACGAATCTCTTGTAGCTCATCTCTATATTTAGTTTTATGAATGTGGTTGCTTTACTAAACTGTAGTTCCTCATCTAATAATTTGAAATGCTTTCAATTGGTGCCTTTTCTGTAGTTTACACATAAAACCATCTTTCGTGTCAGCTGTGTTGTTTGCTACTCATCCGGTTCACACAGAATGCGTAAGTTGGCATGTGCAGTGAGTTGCAGCAATGTACTTTGCCTGCTTGTAGGTAGCTGGTGTTGTTGGAAGGGCCGAGCTGTGCTCTGCTCTATTCTACTTCTCAGCCGCCATCTTTTACATCAAGACACGGTGCACAGGTATATGGATGGTGTGTAGCTAGCTCATCTGTGATCATCTGTACACTGTACATTGCTCAACAGAGTTTGGTTCCAGTGCAGTTTCAATTTTTAGAGTAATCACAGTGTTCTTGTTAACTTTGGTAGCAACACTCTTCAAGGAACAAGGTATAACTGCTATTGTAAGTCATTAGTGATGTACTCATTCCTGCAATGCTATACAAGTCATTCTGTTTGTTGTGCATAGGGTGTGTGCATGCTGCTAGACTTTGTGTGGCATTACCCCCTTATGTGTCAGTGTCTAATTAGAGGAAAGTCCTCTAAAGTGGACAATAGGAGGATCACTGAGCAGGTCAATAGTCAATACCTGATCCCAGTAGAGTTCATTGATAGTATGTTGTTCACTTGCATGTTCAGATTGGTAGCCTTGGAGGTCTCTTTCTGAGGACAACCCTACTCATTACCTCAGCGATAGTACTGCTGTATGTTAGAGTATTTGTTCTGGCTGGAGGACCTCCAACCTTCCAACCTCAAGAGAACCCTCCAGGATTCTCCAACTCCACTCTAACAAAGGTAGCCTGCTGGCCAGCTCTGCTCAGCAGCTGTCAAGTGTGTCCACTCTCTGCAGGTCCTCTCCTACAACTATGTGTACTCGCTGAATGCGTGGCTGCTCCTATATCCCGACTGGCTCTGTTTTGATTGGTCCTTTGGCTGTGTTCCCCTCCTGACCTCCCTGACTGACCCAAGGAATGTCGCTTCTCTTCTCCTCTGGCTGGTCCTCCTAGCTCTGTCACTCAAGATACTGTCTGGACCGTGGAGTGGCACTAAAGTGTAATAGCTGCACAGTCCACTTCATGCCACCTGCCATGCTGCCTGTTTGTGTGCAAATACCAATAAAAGATTTGTCACTAGTTTACTTATAAGATAGAAAGGATTGTTCTTTTACATGTGTCCCCCCCAATTGTCCTGATAGCATGATACATATGGAAGCCTTTGTTTTGTTAATATGACTCTTCTTCCTGCAGTCTAGTCTCGGAGGGTCTGGCACTGATGGTCACTCCATTTCTACCAGCCTCCAACCTCTTCTTCTTGGTCGGGTTTGTGCTGGCAGAGAGGGTCCTGTACCTCCCAAGTGCAGGCTACTGCATACTGGTGGGACTGGGGCTGTACCTGATTGACAGGAAGTGGGCGTGGCTGGACAATGTGAGATCTGTTATAATGCTAGTGTTACTCAACCAATTTTCTTCTTCTCCTTCTCCTCTTCCTCCTTCTCATTTTCCTTCTCCTTCTCCTCCTCCTCCTCCTTCCAGATTATGTTTCCACTGATGCTCTTCACAGTTTTAGCATTTGTAATGAAATCAATTCAAGTAAGAGATTATAAGTGTCATTTCCTTCAAAGGATGCATATTTTGCTAAATATGCCTGTCCTATCTTAGAGAAGTTCTGATTGGAAGGATGAGTACACTTTGTTCTACAGTGGCTTAGCAGTGTGTCCACTCAATGCAAAGGTGCTTGTATATTATGTGCAGCCCATGCATGCCTGCTGTCAAGTGGTGTCTCCCATCACAGCTGCAGCACGAGGACTAGCACTGCAAGATTTGTGTCATCCCTTCTTGTGTAGGTGCATTACAACGTGGGTCACAAGTTGGCCAGCAATGGCAGCCTATTAGAAGCAGAGCAGTACTACAGACAAGCCGTACAACTCTATCCTGATTATGGAGATGCCCTCAACAACCTCGGCAACTTGCTCAAGGTTAGTCTAATCATTGCTAGTACAGTGCAGCACAATAAATCAGGTGAAGAGCTCATTAATCAGTAGTTGACTAGTGCATACATTTAATGTGTTGTAGGATAAAGGAGACAGCCGATCTGCTGAAGAGTTACTTGAGAAAGCTGTCAAGTCAAAGTGAATTGTAAAACATTCTAGTTGCCACTAAATACCACGTTTGTTTGTTCTCCTCAAATATACGTGTGCGTATAGTCCTGAAGTGGCTGCTGCCTGGATGAACCTAGGTATTGTGAAAAATGGCCTGCAGAAACTAGAGGTCAAAGTTCAGTGCCATACCTTTATAGGTGACTGCCTACATGTGTGTTATCCTATTCTACAGGAGTCACAAATGTGTTACCTTGAGGCTCTCAAGCAGAGACCCAAGTATCCTGATGCATACTACAATCTCGGGAACCTAGTAAGCTCTAGATGTTGGTAGTCACACTTTCTGATTGTTCATCTGTGTTTCCATGGTGATGCCATCATGTGTTTCCATTGTGTAACAGTTTATTGATATGGGGAGGATGGACGATGCAGTCAAGGCATTCCACAAGGTTATTGAGATGAAAGAGGATCACATCAGTGCTTGGAGCAACTTGGCTTTGCTCCTTGAGAACACTGGTCTGTGGGCTAGCATGATCTTGTCAATACCTGTACATCTAGTTGGTTGCTGAATAGTATACTCTAACATATGTGTTTGTGTGTGTATCTATAGATGAAAATAATTTTGCAGTTTTTAATTTTAATAATAATAACTAGAACTACTTAAGTAATTTCTTTGCCTTATTTGGATGTTAGGAAGAGAAAGGGATTCAGAGGAGACACTTCGAAGGGCAATCACAGTTAATCCTTCAGCTTCTTCCTTGTACTACTCACTTGGCAGCCTTTTTGGGAAAACTGGTCGACTTGAGGTGGGTCATTTGAAATACATGTACGTATATGTGCATCACAAACCAACGTATGGTAGAGAGCAAACATTTAACAAGACTTCCCAATACCTTATGGAAAACATTACATGTGATGTCAAGTGCCATGATGCTTGTAAAAACATTTTGTTACATATTTAGTGCCTATGTACATCAGATTGGGTTTGTATTGAAATGGTCAACCACACACTAGTACTCAAACTGTTTATATAGAAACTCCCAATTTTCACAGTCTTTTTCTGTGCAGGAATCAATTCCCTATTTGAAGAAAGCTATTGAATTGAATCCAAATGAATCTACCTATTTTGTAAACTTGGGTGCGTTCTCAGTCCTACTGTGCCACGTGCACGAGTATGGCTAGATGTTAACATGTAGTTGACTTGCATCGTTAGGTGTCGTGTATCACCATTTGAATGAACACTCTTTAGCTGAAGAGGCTTATGTGAAGGCAATACAACTCGATCCATCCAATCAGCTTGCCAAAGACAATTTAGCTAAACTTAAAAGGAGAAAAAAGACAAATTCTTTCTAGTCTCTAAAATGTAATACCTTGACTGTACAAAAATATCTTTGTTGTATTTTTTATTTCTTGTTTGATTAAAAAGGATGTACGAATTTTTATTGGTCGAACACGTTTCCTAGGTATCGGGGCAGCTGCCGTCGTCAATTTTCAAAGCAGCAAAACTATTTCCTTTTGTATAAAGTTGGAGAGACTTGAGCTAGACCAGCAGTTGAGAGGTTGCCAATTTTGTAAACTTTTTCTACACAGCTTTGCGCTTCAAACGGGACGCTGTGCGTTGCGCCAGCCGAATTGATGGAGCAGCTCAGCGAGGAGACAGTGACCTCCTGGTTAAAAAGTAATCCGCACTTTTTATCTCAGTACTTAAAAGGACAACTTCAAGTAGGTCCGTCTACTGGGAGCAGCGGCGCGCACCAGCAAGCGTGGCTGGACCCTCACAGCGGGCAAGGACACGGACTGAAACTGTCGAAGAAGAAGTCGGGCTGTCTGCGGGTCCTCAGCGAAACACATTTACCCGTTCCCGTCACAGCAGACGGAGCTACGCCAAAGAAATCGGCCTCTCAACTGAGGCAAATGCCAAAGGACGAGATGCTGATGGAACTGGTCAGAGACATTGCCCACGATTTGGACATTAACAGCCTCAGCCACAAGATATTGGTGAATGTGAACGTCATCACTTATGCAGACAGGTCCTCCCTCTTCCTGGTGGAGGGAGACCAAAATAATACACTGCTGATATCCAGGCTGTTTGATGTGACAGTGAACTCGACTGTCCAGGAGTCTGTTCACACAAAAGAGGAGGCCATCAAGATTCCACTCGGGGTGGGCATCATCGGACATGCTGCTAAGAGCGGCAAACCCATTAACATTGAGGATGCCTACAAGGTTAGTATAGGGAGGGTCTATGGGCAGCTGTTGGTATAGGGAGGGACTATGGGCGGCTATTGGTATAGGGAGGGACTATGGACGGCTATTGGTATAGGGAGGGTCTATGGACGGCTATTGGTATAGGGAGGGACTATGGGTGGCTATTGGTATAGGGAGGGTCTATGGGCAGCTATTGGGTAATTAGATTTTAATTTTCAATATGCACAAGTAAATGGGTTTTACTAATTGTATTTCCCTTCTTAGGATTCTCGATTTAATCAATCGATTGATAAAAAGACTGGCTACCGAACAAGAAGTATTCTTTGTATGCCAATCAAGAACCATCTTGCTGAGGTACATTGGCTGTACTGACTCACTGTAATCCATGATATTTAATCCTAAAGCTAATACAGTATATATACGTACATTTTAGTATTGCATATTACAGTCTATATATATGGAGTAATTATTATTGCAAACATAATTAATTAATTATTGAGCTACAGCAATCATAATTCACTAGCTATCAGCAGTTCCAGTCTCTCTTTATTATTATTGTATATACCAACATATGGTATGTATAATGTCACAAAAGTTAAAATTGATAGTCAAGTCATATTAAGTATCTATATGTATATAGTAAGTTTACTAGTACCACCTGGGGATGGTACTATATATTGTTGAGCACCCTCTCCTCCTCAGGTGATAGGTGTTGCTCAGGTAATGAACAAGAGCGAGGGATCTGGAGCATTCTCAAAGGAGGATGAAGAGATCTTTGCCAACTACCTCACCTTCTGTGGCATCGGATTGACCAATGCTAGACTCTACGAGAGGTCACTGAGGGAATACAACAGGAATCAGGTGTGGTATGGTGTGGGTGGGCGTGGTACGGGTGGGCGTGGTGGGCGTGGTGTGGTGTGGGTGTGTCTCTAGTGTAGCTGTGAAGTGATTCTTTAATAGTCCAGTAGCTGAAACTGAACTATACTGGACCTGATGTGTGCGTAGGTGCTGCTGCAGTTGGCTCATGGTCTGTTTGAGGAGCAGACCTCTCTGGAGAGGATGGTGCAAAGGATCATGCAGGAGACTCAGGAACTTGTGCTGTGTGAGCACTGTCATGTGCTGCTAATAGATCAGGACCATAAAGAGGTTTGCTCTGCAGGGCTCAGTCGTATATCACTCTGGTAATCTCTTTATTCTCTCTCTTCCCTGTCTTTATACAGGGAGCCAAGTTTAATGAAATATTTTGTAGATCAATAACCCCTTCAGGGAGTCAGATCTTAGTCAAGTGAGTGGGTGGGGAATCTCCCGTGTTAATCCCCAGTGTCATATGTCAATAACTGGCTTAGAAAACTCACTCAAAATGAACTTCCAAATATGGAGTGTGCAGTGGCTGTAGTAGAGACTGGAGATGTGAGTGCATAAAACTGTCTATACAGTATGTTTATAGTCGGCAGACAAACCAGTATCTAATCCAGTAGCTAATGATATGTACATGCATGGTAGAGCTTGTCCAATATTATAAGTCTGTTACCCTCTATGCAGTCACTTAATATCAACACTCCCGATGGCCCAGTGAAAGTGAGTGCAAATCACACGACAGAGCGGTGCCTTGTCTACTCTGCTCATTTGTATGATCCTACAGTTGGACGATGGAATCAGGAACCTTCTCTGCATACCGATATACAGCAATGATGAAGAAGTTATAGGTAATGATACAAGTTGGGAGTTGCACAGTGCGACCTGTTATTTCAGGACTTGTGGATGGATTAAGCGTACATGTGTTTCACTGTGTGCTGTAGGCGTGGCTCAGATGGCCAATAAGGAGAAGATGTTACCATTCACAAGCACCGACCAGGAGTCACTAGAAGTGTGTAATTATTAGTTGCTTCCATTCCTCCAGTGCAACTCTGCTATATGCCTCCAATCACTTGATGCCAACTTGTCTTCCTTTCTCTGTTTCAACAGATGTTCAGTGCCTTCTGCGGATTAGGTATCCACAATGTTCTCATGTACGAGAGGATTTCCAAAGCCCTAGCCAAACAGAAGGTAGCATTAGAAGTTTTATCCTATCATGCGGCAGCTCCTTCGAATGAGGCTGAAAGAATGGCTGTAAGTAGACCACCTGTACCCATACTAACTACTGTTGTACCTACATATGGACTGAGGTATCAGAATACACTCTCTCACCCAGGATGCCTGTAGTGTGTCTACATGATGTGTATTTCAGTGCTTGGTCAGCAGTGTAATGCTGTATTGTAACACATGTCTTGTGTCGCCTGTATTAGGTTGTTAGTGTGAAAAAGTGTGTATAGTGTGTATGTGTCACTCTCTGTGACAATGTGTGTATAGTGTGTGTCACTCTGTGACAATGTGTGTATAGTGTAAGTGTCACTCTGTGACAATGTGTGTATAGTGTGTATGTGTCACTCTCTGTGCTCACAGAATACTCCTGTACCAACTGCTAAGGATACTAATCTCGATTCCTTTGACTTCAATGATGCTTTGTTAAGTGACGATGAAACTGTACTGGCATCTGTACGTATGTTCCTAGATTGTGACTTGGTGACAAAATTCAATATTGACTATAAGGTTAGAGGTTGCTGAGCAACCATCTTAGCACAATTTACATGTATGTGTTAGCATAAGTGTCCAGTACTTAGTACTCCTGCTGCTGTTCTGAGTGTAGATATTGTGTCGATGGATAATGACTGTGAAAAAGAACTATCGACAAGTCACCTACCACAACTGGCGACATGCCTTCAATGTAGCTCAAACAATGTTTGCCATGTTCAAGGTAACCACTAATTACACTCATATGTATATATAGGCCATCTTTATATTACCAAACTCTAATACTTTACCTAAGAAGGTTGCTCATAGCTAAGGAATACTGAGAATATACTATTAGTACTCACATCTCATTGGTGCCATATAGTAGTATGGCTAGAGTATGGTGTTAATTGGTATGTGCAGTCTGCAGTATGTATATTACAGTGTTACCTCTAGTGTGGCCTGATGGAAGGACTGTTTTCAGACACAGAGAAGCTGGCACTCCTGACAGCGTGCTTCTGTCACGACTTGGATCACAGAGGGACCAACAACTCCTTTCAATCAAAGTGTGTATCTCACGTGTGTCTCATCCTGCATAGTCTGTCACTATATCAGTCGGACCATCCCACGTACCTTGTTATACCACTGTAACATATACCATATGTCTCAGAGTCCATATACGCTGGATATATACCTTATTTGGAATCTCTGTTTTGCAGAGTTGATTCTCCGATAGCTCAGCTCTACTCCACTTCCACAATGGAACACCATCACTTTGATCACTGCATAATGATACTCAATAGCGAGGTACATACATACCATTACACACACCTCTGATAGACAACACTACCACTTATGAGTCACTGTGAACAACAGATTACTGTGTACATTGTCACTTACAGTTCCATCACTCCGTTTTTAGGGAAGTAACATATTTCACAGTATCACAACAGAAGAGTACTCCGAAGTACTCAAAATGTTGGAACATCACATCTTGTCCACTGACTTGGCATTATACTTTCAGTAAGTTCCATCCACAAAGTGTCTTCTGAATACACTCAGTCTTATGTGGTGCTACAGGAAGAAAGGTCGATTCATAGACATTGTTGAGAAGCACAGTTTTGATTGGAACAACTTGGCCCATAGGGAGCTCTTGCGAAGCATGCTAATGACAGCTTGTGATGTGGCAGCTATCACAAAGCCGTGGGAGATACAGCAGGAGGTACCCACCAGTCCTCACATTCTACCAGCACAGCACCACTGACTTACATGCATGTCATCAATGTGTGACTTTGTTAGGTAGCCTACCTGGTCGCTAGTGAGTTCTTTGAGCAAGGAGATAGAGAGAGATTCGACCTTCACCTTGAACCAATGGTAGGTGTGTGCTGCTGTTACCATACTTACTGCATGTACCTTTTGTCCAATCACACTACCTTAGGCCATGATGGACCGGCAGAAAAAGGATGATTTGCCAAAGATGCAGGTTGGATTTATAGATGCCATCTGCATGGCATTATATAAGGAGCTGTACAGGTTGCACCCTCCGTTCCAACCACTCTTTGATGGGGTTACAAAGAATAGAGCAAAGTGGCAGTCCTTGGCAGATGAGGCTGGAAAGAGGCAAGGTCAGTATATACACCTTCTTAATGCAGTCATGCAAACAGGAAGTGATTTAGAGAGGAAGTGTGTATTTATATTCGTTTTCTGATGCAGCTATAGAAGATAGAGCACTTTCCTCTCCACTGTCACCAGCTATGGTAACAGTAGAAGGCCCTAGAGATCCCTCAACGCCAGTGGGAGGGAGGCCAATAGAGGCTTGGCGGAGCAAGCCTTCAGTGAGTCACAGCTCCAAGGAGAAGAGGAAGGAGCAGCAAGAGCGGCAGAGAGGGAACAAAAAATGTGTCATTTGTTAACAAACTTGTACAATGTTGTGCATTATCCTCAAATGATATTCCTTTTTATAACACATGCTATAGGTATGTATATAACACTACACCTGACAATTTCAATGTGTAAGCTTAAGGTTTAAGTGTATATCAACAGATATAAAGTAACTGAATACATGTGTTTTATGATGAAATTTGTCAATGAAATTATACAAAACATTTCATGTATGTATAAGATTGATATAGTTACTAGTTATAAAAGTAAGGTTTGAGAAGTGAGCTCTGTTTATAGATGTTGGCCCATCTCTGGTTCCGCAACCCGATCACCTGTATGTCTAGTCTGATTTCAGTTCAGATATCAGCTTGTAATAGCCTTCCGCTTGCAACTCCAAAATGCAATACTGACAGTTTTTGAAGTTCCACAATTTGTGAAACTTTTCAACCTAAAAACAGTAAATTTATATGTGTCATACTTTAAGAGCTAAATGTGGCTACTTTACAGGGAGCCCAGTGAATTACTAAAATCAAACACTAGCAAATTCAAGTTCATTTGTTACGAATTACAAAGAGACTAACTATAAACACAAATCACCTTAAAGCTTAAGACATCTACACATGTACATTATCACAAGAGATACCTGCAACGCTCATACGTACATGTACAGTGTATTACTACTATATATACATTATATTGTATTACTATGTACTCACGGTCCAGTGGTAAAATCTTGTAAGAAAGAGTCTACAAAAGAGTCCGTGTGAGACGATGACAGCATTGTCACCACACATACCTACAGGGGGAGGAATACACAACCGTGGTTCACCTGTGGGGTGGGGTGGGGCAGAGCCAGCTGACCTTTCTGCATGTCTCTGTACAGCGTCTCCAGGAATGTTGACACTCTATCAAACACATCTGCACCACTGGATATACAGACGTGGTGTGGATATACAGACATGGTATGGGATATACAGACGTGGTATAGATATGGTATAGATGCCACATGTTACCATATAAGGAAGGCATACCTCTCTCCAGTTGGAAACCTAAAGTAGAATGCCCCAACCTCCCTCCTCTTGGCCATTGACTCTGCCACCTCCTCTGGGTCCTGGAAGTTGCCCCACTCCTGTTCCCTGATACGTGGGTCCTCTCTGTAGTACAGCACCTGCAGCAACACACATGAGCCAGTAGGCAGGCAGGATGGTGGGTGGGATGGATGAGTGGGGTGGGGTGGGTGGGATGGATGAGTGGGGTGGGGTGGATGGGTGGGGTGGATGGGTGGATGAGTGGGGTGGATGAGTGGGGTGGATGAGTGGGGTGGATGAGTGGGGTGGATGGGTGGGGTGGATGAGTGGGGTGGATGGGTGGGGTGGATGAGTGGGGTGGATGAGTGGGGTGGATGGGTGGGGTGGATGGGTGGGGTGGATGGGTGGGGTGGATCACTTGATGGATGGATAGTTACAGTACATACCTGTTCGTCATGAAATGACTCTCTGATATATTCATAGGTCATCCTTGACCTCATGAACGGTGACACATAGAATGAGACTGTCTCTCCAGAGAGCAGGTCTTGCAGACTCTTTCCAACCTCCTAATAGTAGAGAGGGAGAGGGTTACTGACTGAAATTAACAGCATGCCACTGCCTAAGGCAGCCAGGTACCTTGGCTTGCTGTATTCCTAGATCTGTGAGGGGAAGCTTACAGTCTGGAACAGTAGCGTACTTTGAAGAATCCACATTACCTTGAGACTAAAGAGAGAAAGAAACCAGATGTTAAAGTACAGTTCCTACCATACTGCATTAGGTAAGTCCTGCTAAGGATACCATGTACGTAGGCATAGCTATAGTATTCTGAGCACACTATAGAGCCAAGCTACCCCTCTTACCTCTCCATGTCTGATGAGGATTAGTCTCTTGGGGTACATCTGGAGGTACCTCCTAGCTCTTGCTGAATCCAACCTGCAAAGGAACAGAGAGGACAAGTCCATTTAGGTTCACTAAAGAACATGTCAGTATCTCCATACAATGCCATCAGTGAAAGTGTCTATTTGGACAGTTAATGAGGAGGGTTCTCCTCACCCACTCAAGAGTGAAGCCTCACATGTAACCATGGAAACAGGAAGTCACAAGGTTCAGTGGAAAGTCACATGTCTGAAAGGTGTGGTTATACAAGAGTAGCCACAGGAATGTGCAGTTTCACTAACACAGCAGGTCATGAGATGGCGCATCATGTGAATGAGCAGTAGGATACAGCAGAAATGTACACATTATCTAAGGACCTCATACTAGGGATATGCTTCACAGACTACATACGTATATACATATAGTGCATTCATGTATTCATGTGTACACAAGAATGTACATTCTTGACCACAGAGTTAGTGTAGCTAACAGTTCATGATGCAGATTTGGGAATCACAAATATTCAGGGGAATTTGACATCATTTCCCACTAATTACAGGATGTGATTGATTGGGCAGTACACACAAGGTAGTGACTCATCTAGTGTGCTGACACACTCTATACACAACCTCTCAATCGCATGTGTCACACAGATAGGACTCTCTCTATTGCTAGTGCTATATGTTAAGATCAACTTTTGATCTGATTTTTCTAAGTGCTATATGTACTTCCAAATGTACATATTATGTGTTGGTCAGTAGGATGGGTCACCTATGGGTTCATCATTCATCAGTGGGATATTATTACACTCACAACTAGACAGCACTTACTGGTCCATCAGCATGTCCACACTGATGTACTTTCTACTGTCGACCAGTCCTGCTTGAGTGCGCAGTTCTTCCAAAGCCTCAAGGAACAGCACACGATCACCAATCTTGACCACGCCCATCTCCTTCAAGTGGGACTCTTCCAGTCGGAGCAGTGCCGCCCCTTTAGTGATGCGCTGCTCTTTAAAGACATCTCCTATCTCCCTCGTGTCCTCCAGCCCTACGCCCGCGATCCAGTGAAGGATGTCCTCCCAGCCCCAACTGGCGATGGTGCTGTCATAGGAGGGAGGACTGTCCAGATACAAAGGTTGGTTCGGAGATCGATTGCCACTTACTAATCTTGATACAGCTATACAGTGAGAACAAGTGGGAGGGTCCGAGAGACTAAATCTGGCTAGATGCTCCGGCCGGCTAGATGTACGATCATCGCTAACCTTTGTTGTTTCGCTTGCCTACAGCGTGCGTGCTGGGTTGTCTCATTAGAGAGGGATCGATAAACGTGTCAAGGCCGTCAGACCAGGTCAGGCTTTCGGGCCATGGCCTGACCACTTTTCGTCCTGGGTAGTCCTTGAGAAACGTCCAAAAATGGGGTAAAACAGATCTTCTACCCCCCATGGACTGAACAACCTCCGCGATAGTAGTATGAGTGAATGGGGCCGAGTTTCTTAGCGTTGAAAGCAGTAAGAGCCTCAATTACTTTGGTGGCGCGAAGAGTAGTACTGTGCCCTCCTGCAAGGCAGGCTAGCAGCACGTCGAAGTCCCTTCTTGTGCAAAGAGAACGCGCAGCGTCGTAGGTGTCCGGAAATACCCCACGCATTATGTGTAATCTATTGCATGCATACTGTATAAATTACCAAACGACAAAGCGTAAGCGCTTCTAGCTCTAGGTGCGAGAAGGGCTGTGACATGACAAGCTCATCCTATGAGTATCGTATCGATTTGGAAACTTTGCCAGACATCGGTGAGCACCCTAACCAGCCAGCTAAATTTAGTTTTCAGAAGCGAGCGTTTGGCATCAATTCGGTCGTTTATCGATCGTTTCAGCCTCAATGGTTTCAGAAATGGTCTTGGATCCATCCAGGTATGTTTATCCTCGGAATCTGGGCGTGCGCATGGGGGGCAACAGTAGCAGGGGATGGTATAGGCCTGACCACTCCAAAACTGCTTCCGACGGGCCTGCGTGTGCTCTTTCTTCAAAGACATATCGCTATAGGTAAGTTGCGAGTCTGTGTATTATCGTCAACTACGAGCTTTGGAATTCTTAGAAGCGAGCTGCAAACTGGGGATTCCCCTCAACCGGAAGCTGCTGCAGCAGGAACTATACAAAAAGGATTTTCCCTTTTGTGTTAGGCGTACCAAGGTCGTATTTTTCAAGTGAGTTCCTTGCACTTTAAGGCCTCCGTGGTGGCTCAATCGCATACGTGACACAGGACACTGGCGCAACCTATCTTGATCACTGATTGAGTGTAGAGAACGGGCCTTTAGTGGATAGCAATGGATAGTAGCTAATCCCTCGGCTAATCCCACAAATTGTATATTTGAATAAGCCTTATTAAGTTGTAAAATGAACAGGCGATAAATCAGTCGTACGTAGTTTTCTGTAGATTGTATGACAGGAGAGGTATACGGTCCGCCTATGATCATGACACATGAAATGATTACATTATATATCCCCAATAATGTTTATTATAATTATGTGGTTTAGATAGATAGATAGATAGATAATTTAGTTTTCAATAGGATATAGCTCTCCAGCTGGTCCTGATATAATTTATATGCCTAATATATATATAGAGTCACTGTACATATGACATTTAGTTAATATTCTTGATCTTCTTGAAAGATAGATGCACGTTCACTCTTACACTCCTTCTCTATTGCTCCAGGTATTATCAGATATTCCACATTCATCCAGTCACACTGTGAATCAGTGCTCTGTTCCTCTGTGGTCTTAGGCATCCAAAGATCACTTAGCACTTACAACATAGCTAAGGAATACTGAGAATATACTATTAGTACTCACATCTCATTGGTGCCATATAGTAGTATGGCTATAGTATGGTGTTAATTGGTATGGTGCAGTCTGCAGTATGTATATTACAGTGTTTCCTCTAGTGTGGCCTGATGGAAGGACTGTTTTCAGACACAGAGAAGCTGGCACTCCTGACAGCGTGCTTCTGTCACGACTTGGATCACAGAGGGACCAACAACTCCTTTCAATCAAAGTGTGTATCTCACGTGTGTCTCATCCTGCATAGTCTGTCACTATATCAGTCGGACCATCCCACGTACCTTGTTATACCACTGTAACACATACCATATGTCTCACAGTCCATATACGCTGGATATATACCTTATTTGGAATCTCTGTTTTGCAGAGTTGATTCTCCGATAGCTCAGCTCTACTCCACTTCCACAATGGAACACCATCACTTTGATCACTGCATAATGATACTCAATAGCGAGGTATATACATACCATTACACACACCTCTGATAGACAACAACTTACAGTTCCATCACTCCGCTTTTAGGGAAGTAACATATTTCACAGTATCACAACAGAAGAGTACTCCGAAGTACTCAAAATGTTGGAGCATCACATCTTGTCCACTGACTTGGCATTATACTTTCAGTAAGTTCCATCCACAAAGTGTCTTCTGAATACACTCAGTCTTATGTGGTGCTGTAGGAAGAAAGGTCGATTCATAGACATTGTTGAGAAGCACAGTTTTGATTGGAACAACTTGGCCCATAGGGAGCTCTTGCGGAGCATGCTAATGACAGCTTGTGATGTGGCAGCTATCACAAAGCCGTGGGAGATACAGCAGGAGGTACCCACCAGTCCTCACATTCTACCTTGCAGCACCACTGACTTACATACATGTCATCAATGTGTGACTTGTTAGGTAGCCTACCTGGTCGCTAGTGAGTTCTTTGAGCAAGGAGATAGAGAGAGATTCGACCTTCACCTTGAACCAATGGTAGGTGTGTGCTGCTGTTACCATACTTACTGCATGTACCTTTTGTCCAATCACACTACCTTAGGCCATGATGGACCGGCAGAAAAAGGATGATTTGCCAAAGATGCAGGTTGGATTTATAGATGCCATCTGCATGGCATTATATAAGGAGCTGTACAGGTTGCACCCTCCGTTCCAACCACTCTTTGATGGGGTTACAAAGAATAGAGCAAAGTGGCAGTCCTTGGCAGATGAGGCTGGAAAGAGGCAAGGTCAGTATATACACCTTCTTAATGCAGTCATGCAAACAGGAAGTGATTTAGAGAGGAAGTGTGTATTTATATTCGTTTTCTGATGCAGCTATAGAAGATAGAGCACTTTCCTCTCCACTGTCACCAGCTATGGTAACAGTAGAAGGCCCTAGAGATCCCTCAACGCCAGCGGGAGGGAGGCCAATAGAGGCTTGGCGGAGCAAGCCATCAGTGAGTCACAGCTCCAAGGAGAAGAGGAAGGAGCAGCAAGAGCGGCAAAGAGGGAACAAAAAATGTGTCATTTGTTAACAAACTTGTACAATGTTGTGCATTATCCTCAAATGATATTCCTTTTTATAACACATGCTATAGGTATGTATATAACACTACACCTGACTATTTCAATGTGTAAGCTTAAGGTTTAAGTGTATATCAACAGATATAAAGTAACTGAATACATGTGTTTTATGATGAAATTTGTCAATGAAATTATACAAAACATTTCATGTATGTATAAGATTGATATAGTTACTAGTTATAAAAGTAAGGTTTGAGAAGTGAGCTCTGTTTATAGATGTTGGCCCATCTCTGGTTCCGCAACCCGATCACCTGTATGTCTAGTCTGATTTCAGTTCAGTTATCAGCTTGTAATAGCCTTCCGCTTGCAACTCCAAAATGCAATATTGACAGTTTTTGAAGTTCCACAATTTGTGAAACTTTTCAACCTAAAAACAGTAAATTTATATGTGTCATACTTTAAGAGCTAAATGTGGCTACTTTACAGGGAGCCCAGTGAATTACTAAAATCAAACACTAGCAAATTCAAGTTCATTTGTTACGAATTACAAAGAGACTAACTATAAACACAAATCACCTTAAAGCTTAAGACATCTACATATGTACATTATCACAAGAGATACCTGCAACGCTCATACATGTAGAGTGTATTATATACATTATATTGTATTACTATGTACTCACGGTCCAGTGGTAAAATCTTGTAAGAAAGAGTCTACAAAAGAGTCCGTGTGAGACGATGACAGCATTGTCACCACACATACCTACAGGGGGAGGAATACACAACCGTGGTTCACCTGTGGGGTGGGGTGGGGCAAGAGCCAGCTGACCTTTCTGCATGTCTCTGTATAGTGTCTCCAGGAATGTTGACACTCTATCAAACACATCTGCACCACTGGATATACAGACATGGTATGGATATACAGACATGGTATGGATATACAGACATGGTATGGATATACAGACGTGGTATAGATATGGTATAGATGCCACATGTTACCATATAAGGAAGGCATACCTCTCTCCAGTTGGAAACCTAAAGTAGAATGCCCCAACCTCCCTCCTCTTGGCCATTGACTCTGCCACCTCCTCTGGGTCCTGGAAGTTGCCCCACTCCTGTTCCCTGATACGTGGGTCCTCTCTGTAGTACAGCACCTGCAGCAACACACATGAGCCAGTAGGCAGGCAGGCTGGTGGGTGGGGTGGGGTGGATGAGTGGGGTGGGGTGGATGGGTGGGGTGGATGGGTGGGGTGGATGGGTGGGGTGGATGGGTGGATGGGTGGGGTGGATGGGTGGGGTGGATGGGTGGATGAGTGGGGTGGGGTGGATGGGTGGGGTGGATGGGTGGATGAGTGGGGTGGATGGGTGGGGTGGATGGGTGGGGTGGATGGGTGGGGTGGATGGGTGGATGAGTGGGGTGGGGTGGATGGGTGGGGTGGATGGGTGGGGTGGATGGGTGGGGTGGATGGGTGGGGTGGATGGGTGGATGGGTGGGGTGGATGGGTGGGGTGGATGGGTGGGGTGGATGGGTGGGGTGGATGGGTGGGGTGGATGGGTGGGGTGGATGGGTGGGGTGGATGGGTGGGGTGGATGGGTGGGGTGGATGGGTGGGGTGGATGGGTGGGGTGGATGGGTGGGGTGGATCACTTGATGGATGGATAGTTACAGTACATACCTGTTCGTCATGAAATGACTCTCTGATATATTCATAGGTCATTCTTGACCTCATGAACGGTGACACATAGAATGAGACTGTCTCTCCAGAGAGCAGGTCTTGCAGACTCTTTCCAACCTCCTAATAGTAGAGAGGGAGAGGGTTACTGACTGAAATTAACAGCATGCCACTGCCTAAGGCAGCCAGGTACCTTGGCTTGTTGTATTCCCAGATCTGTGAGGGGAAGCTTACAGTCTGGAACAGTAGCGTACTTTGAAGAATCCACATTACCTTGAGACTTAGGAGAGAAAGAAACCAGATGTTAAAGTACAGTTCCTACCCTACTGCATTAGGTAAGTCCTGCTAAGAATACCATGTACGTAGGCATAGCTATAGTATTCTGAGCACACTATAGAGCCAAGTTACCCCTCTTACCTCTCCATGTCTGATGAGGATTAGTCTCTTTGGGTACATCTGGAGGTACCTCCTAGCTCTTGCTGAATCCAACCTGCAAAGGAACACGGAGGACAAGTCCATTTAGGTTCACTAAAGAACATGTCAGTATCTCCATACAATGCCATCAGTGAAAGTGTCTATATGGACAGTTAATGAGGAGGGTTCTCCTCACCCACTCAAGAGTGAAGCCTCACATGTAACCATGGAAACAGGAAGTCACAAGGTTCAGTGGAAAGTCACATGTCTGAAAGGTGTGGTTATACAAGAGTAGCCACAGGAATGTGCAGTTTCACTAACACAGCAAGGTCATGAGATGGCGCATCATGTGAATGAGCAGTAGGATACAGCAGAAATGTACACATTATCTAAGGACCTCATACTAGGGATATGCTTCACAGACTACATACGTATATACATATAGTGCATTCATGTGTTCATGTGTACACAAGAATGTACACTCTTGACCACAGAGTTAGTGTAGCTAACAGTTCATGATGCAGATTTGGGAATCACAAATATTCAGGGGAATTTGACATCATTTCCCACTAATTACAGGATGTGATTGATTGGGTAGTACACACAAGGTAGTGACTCATCTAGTGTGCTGACACACTCTATACACAACCTCTCAATCGCATGTGTCACACAGATAGGACTCTCTCTATTGCTAGTGCTATATGTTAAGATCAACTTTTGATCGGATTTTTCTAAGTGC
Organism: Chondrosia reniformis; assembly: GCA_947172415.1. Taxonomy (NCBI): domain Eukaryota; kingdom Metazoa; phylum Porifera; class Demospongiae; order Chondrillida; family Chondrillidae; genus Chondrosia; species Chondrosia reniformis. The sequence goes on from OX359196.1 coordinate 7,676,005, forward strand.
TATATGTACTTCCAAATGTACATATTATGTGTTGGTCAGTGGGATGGGTCACCTATGGGTTCGTCATTCATCAGTGGGATATTATTACACTCACAACTAGACAGCACTTACTGGTCCATCAGCATGTCCACACTGATGTACTTTCTACTGTCGACCACTCCTGCTTGAGTGCGCAGTTCTTCCAAAGCCTCAAGGAGCAGCACACGATCACCAATCTTGACCACGCCCATCTCCTTCAAGTGGGACTCTTCCAGCCGGAGCAGTGCCGCCCCTTTAGTGATGCGCTGCTCTTTAAAGACATCTCCTATCTCCCTCGTGTCATCCAGCCCTACGCCCGCGATCCAGTGAAGGATGTCCTCCCAGCCCCAGCTGGCGATGGTGCTGTCATAGGAGGGAGGACTGTCCAGATACAAAGGTTGGTTCGGAGATCGATTGCCATTTACTAATCTTGATACAGCTATACAGTGAGAACAAGTGGGAGGGTCCGAGAGACTAAATCTGGCTAGATGCTCCGGCCGGCTAGATGTATGATCATCGCTAACCTTTGTTGTTTCGCTTGCCCACAACGTGCGTGCTGGGTTGTCTCATTAGAGAGGGATCGATAAACGTGTGTTCTTTCTTCAAAGACATATCGCTATAGGTAAGTTGCGAGTCTGTGTATTATCGTCAACTACGAGCTTTGGAATTCTTAGAAGCGAGCTGCAAACTGGGGATTCCCCTCAACCGGAAGCTGCTGCAGCAGGAACTATACAAAAAGGATTTTCCCTTTTGTGTTAGGCGTACCAAGGTCGTATTTTTCAAGTGAGTTCCTTGCACTTTAAGGCCTCCTCGGTGGCTCAATCGCATACGTGACACAGGACACTGGCGCAACCTATCTTGATCACTGATTGAGTGTAGAGAACGGGCCTTTAGTGGATAGTAATGGATAGTAGCTAATCCCTCGGCTAATCCTACAAATTGTATCTTTGAATAAAGCCTTATTAAGTTGTAAAATGAACAGGCGGTAAAACAGTCGTACGTAGTTTTCTGTAGATTGTGTGACAGGAGAGGTATACGGTCCGCCTATGATCATGACACATGAAATAATTACATTATATATCCCCAATAATGTTTATTATAATTATGTGGTTTAGATAGATAGATAGATAGATAATTTAGTTTTCAATAGGATATAGCTCTCCAGCTGGTCCTGATATAATTTATATAATTAAAATGCCTAATATATATGTAGTGTCAAAAGAATATACTGTACATATGACAGTTAGTTAATATTCTTGATCTTCTTGAAAGATAGATGCATGTTCACTCTTATACTCCTTCTCTATTGCTCCAGGTGTTATCAGATATTCCACATTCATCCAGTCACACTGTGAATCAGTGCTCTGTTCCTCTGTGGTCTTAGGCATCCAAAGATCACTTAGCACTTACAACATGTCCGAAGAGGATGAACCAAATTCTGGCCCTGGGCAGTTTGTGATGAAAAAGTTGTTTTCAGACTTTGTTCAAATAGCAGGGGCCAAGTTGCAGCACATCTCTAGTCAAGATTTAGACTTTCCAATCATGAAATGTTTGCAGCGAGGGGAAGATGCTCCATTAGATCAGGTGAGACTATTACCGCAGTCTTCCATCTGTATCATTTGTATGACCATGTCCAATGGAGCCTGGTTAACAATGTACGGACCTGTATAACATGGGGACAACCCTGTAATTAGAAACTTTATTCACTCCAAGCGGTTGTCCCATATGTTTAAACATGTTCATACAAGTAGGATGTCGGTTACAATGGATGAGTGTCGTGTTTGTGAATGTGATTACCTCTTCAAATTGACTTGAATTACATTTAGCTGAAATATGAAAATATTATTGTCTATTTTGTTAGTCGTTTATACAAATTGCGTTTGTGTAAACAATATTATAATTACATTTTGATATCCGATAATGGACTATACCTTAGCAGCATACATGTCATTCCTTGAAAGGTTTCACATTATTACAGTTTATCATAGTACAAATAGCATGCAGCCTATTATAGGATTGCTGGGTACTTGAACCTTAACCTTTAACCTTAAACCTTTCACCATAAGGTCCTCACCACTAATATGTACGTAGGTACCACACCTCCTTCTCTGTCTCACATGTTGACACGCCTCCCTCTCTGTCTCACCTGTTGCCACGCCTCCTTTTCTGTCTCACATGTTGCCACGCCTCCTTCTCTGTCTCACATGTTGACACGCCTCCCTCTCTGTCTCACATGTTGACACGCCTCCCTCTCTGTCTCACATGTTGACACGCCTCCCTCTCTGTCTCTGTGTGCAGTTGCTTGTTGCCATGAAGGAGGTGAGTTCTTACTGTCTGAAGAGCCTTGTAGAGACCCTCCTAAAATGGAGAGACCAGCAGATTCAGAACTGCAAACACCGACCCTCCACCACCTCACTGATGTCTCGTAGTGGAGGACTGAAGAAAGGTACCACAACAAGGTATGTGCCGTTAGTGCCTGAGAAGTGGTACTTTGTTATGACTATCTCTAATGGACATCCTTTAGTGATGTCAGTGAGGCCAAAGCTCACCCAAGGGAGTACTACCAGGAGAGATATGAGGTATGACTGATCACCGTCTGAATAATCTATACTCATCCACCCATCTGTCTGTCCATCCATCCATCCATCCATCCATCCATCCATCCATCCATCCATCCATCCATCCATCCATCCATCCATCCATCCATCCATCCATCCATCCATCCATCCATCCATCCATCCATCCATCCATCCATCCATCCATCCATCCATCCATCCATCCATCCATCCATCCATCCATCCATCCACCCATCTGTCTGTCCATCCATCCATCCATCCATCCATCCATCCATCCATCCATCCATCCATCCATCCATCCATCCATCCATCCATCCATCCATCCATCCACCCTTCCATCCATCCACCCATCCATCCATCCATCCACTCATCTCTTCACTTACAGTTGGCTGTAGAGTGCCTCTTCTGTATGGTGTTGGTGGAGATACTGTCCGAGTTGAGTGTTCACCCAATTCCAGACACCTATGTTGGACAGATAGAGGACTTGGCATTCAAACACTTTAAAGCCCAGGAAAGCATCTTAGATAGGTATGCACCTGCCTCTCCCTCTCCCCTCTCCCCTCTCCCCTCTCCCCTCTCCACTCTCCCTCTCCCCTCGCTACTCATACAAGCAACCTCCCTCTGTAGGAATCATCCTAGTCCCAACGTGCAGAACATGGTCAAGGTGGCAGGGATCTATGCCGAGGTCATTGGGGTCCTCTCGCAAGCCAGGTTCTCTTCTGTGAAGAATAAGTACTTTGATGAACTGAAAGACACTCAAAACTCTGTCAGCACGATGGTCAGTATCACTGAAGGAATGAAGTTCCTGAGAGTCAAGATGTTTCCCGTAGAAGAGTTGGAGGGATGGTTCAAGTTCCTACAAGTGAGTACAGTATGACCCACCCACTGGTATGTCAGGAATGTGAGTTAGTGTGTACTAATAAGAACAGCTATAGCACTACAGCTCTGAAGCCTTTTAGTGCTTATTTTCAAGGAGAAATGTTTGCATGCTTCACATACTGGATTGCTTCATTTACAATATATACGTATGCTGTATATTTCTTATGGAATGTCCTGTGTTTGGCTGTAGGAGCTTGCTGCAAAGTTCATGGAGTGCCAGCGAGACAGACTGAAGCATTCAATGAGCCAGCTTCTCATTGAGATTCTGCTTCCTGTGGCAGCAGTAATCAGCCTCGAGGTCACACTGCCACATTGCAAGAAGTTTGTTAACAGCCTGTATCCATATTGTTTGGAACAAGTGAAGAGACAGAGGAACGTACTGGTAAGTTGGTCTATTCATTCAAAGATAGTCTTCTGGTTCTGAACACATGTTCTTAACCAGTTTATATGCTTAATAGATGTCCCTTAGTAGACTGCCTCTTATAAATATAAGCCATGTATATGTGAGTCATGTGATGGTTCTTCCTGCTGATGTCTGTAGGACTATGTACCCCTGGTGATAGCTGTGCTCGGAGTCAGCGAAGAGCAGTACTTTCTGTCCAACTGGCAGACCTTTCTGTCCAATGTAATAATGCCAAACTTAAGAGTTAGTTGAAATAGTCTTAAAGTACTTCAGTGAGTGTAGTGGTTATGTCATATTTATACAGTCAAAGGATGCCAAGTTTCAGAAAGTAGCTTTGGAAGGTCTGTATCGGCTGCTCTGGATCTATGTTGTCAGAGTCAAGTGTGCCGACAACGTGACAACAAAGAAGTACGTTTGCACACATAAGAGGCTGACAGAAACACGTACCTACGTATGTGTAGTTACTATAAGTGAAGAATGTCAAAGGGTAGTCTGGTAGCAAGACCTTTCTCACAGCTCCAGTCACCAGATACTCAGACTATCTGCCAATTGATACTATGATCATATGCTATCTACTGTACATATTACAAAAAATACATTTTCAATTTTGTGTAGAGACCTGAAAAGCATTGTAGAAACTCTGTTTCCAAAGCAACGAAGTGTGTTTCCAAAGAATATGCCCAACTCCACTTTTGTCAAAATAATTCAGTTCATTTCCACAGTACGTCACTGGCTGCTCTGTTGCTCAATTTGTCATGTGTATATCATGTGCTTAAGACTAGAGAACCAAGGACTAAGAGGCAGAGACTATGAGGGGGTCACTGATGAGGGGGAAATCCCCTGCCTAGCCGTTTGTGTGTTGGTTAATTCCTTTTAGTTTTAGTTCTAAGTCCTCTGGTGTTATCTCTGTAGGAAAGATTAGACTTTGCCATGAAGGAGATCATCCTGGAGCTGCTCTCCATCCCCAAGCGTGACAGGGGCAACCTTCATCCCGAGAGAATGAACATTGGGCTGAGGGCTTTCCTCTTCATAGCAGATCACTTGGAGAAGAACGAGGGGTCTCCCCCCATGCCAAACACTTTTGGTACCTTGCCAGGGAAGGCACAGGTACTCAAGCAGAAACAGAAACTCCTCAACACAACCCTCACAGAAGAGACCGTCAAGAAGATGGGCCTGCACAAGTACCTCCCTCAGTAAGTCACCTCCCAGACATGTGACACAATCCCCTCAGTCATGTGACATGACCCCTCAGGCATGTGACATGATCCCTCAGTCATGTGACATGACCCCTCAGGCATGTGACATGATCCCTCAGTCATGTGGCATGATCCCTCAGTCACGTGGCATGATCCCTCAGTCACGTGGCATGATCCCTCAGGCACGTGACATGACCCCTCAGGCACGTGACATGATCCCTCAGTCACGTGACATGATCCCTCAGTCACGTGACATGATCCCTCAGTCACGTGACCTGATCCCTCAGTCACGTGACATGATTCTCTCACCCATGTGAAATTTTGTATATAGGGTTCAAAGGTCACTGGGTCAGCTCCTGAAGCTGTTGGATGTCAGTGTTGGACGACCTCTTCTGGCAACACAGGTTGCTGGGAAGACAGAAGAGGAACTGTGTGGGTGAGTTGCTATGGTTACATAGCTGGAATAGTTGTGTGTGTATGTAATAACCAAAAGTATTTATTTGACAATAATAGCTTGTTTCCCTTTCAGAGGAGACAAGAAACCCAAGTTGGAATTATTGAAGACTTGTGTTGCCTCAATACCTCGAATAATGCCTGAGGGAATGTCACTAGAGGAACTGATTGATCTTTTGTCTAGACTGACAGCACATGTAGATGTGGAACTCAAGAAGTATGTCACATGACCACCACATGACCCTCACATAACCCCCACATGACCACCACATGACCCTCATATGACCACCACATGACCCTCACATAACCCCACATGACCCTCACATGACCACCACATGACCCTCACATGACCACCACATGACCCTCACATAACCCCCACATGACCCTCACATGACCACCACATGACCCTCTATAATTCTAGTGTATTACTGTACTTGTAAGTTATTCCTGTATATTATTGTTCACAGGCAAGCCTACACTAGCATGCTGAACCTGTTGACCTACTATTCGGAGCTCAGGAAGGACATTGTCAAGGGGTATGTGATGTTCATAGTGCGAGAGGTACCCGACACTTATCCACAAGAGCTGGAAGCTTGTTTGAGAATCCTAACGCTCTTCCTCACCCACTGGAAGACCACCATTGGCAACGAGGCTGATAAAGAGGTGAGAACGTACATGATCAAAGATCTTGCAGTAGTCTTCCTCTGCCTTGTCCAAGTGCTGTAGCATCAACTGATGTACTGACTACATACATATAGCTCATGAATCACATTTTTCTACAGACATGGTTGACACTAATATGAGGCCGAGGAACAATACAAATAGAATAGACTGTTATCCCAGGCCTATTGCTTGGGGAATACCTATAGAGCTTTGATGAGGATACAGTTTCATACTAAATTTCTTCCTGGGCCAGACAACTGTTTCTGGAATTTTATCCTTCCTCTTGTTCCCTAATTATTTATATGGTAAATATAGGTGTCTTATATGCATTAATATTTACAGTTCACAATGTGAACAGTTGATGTACGTAAGATCTTGTGAGTCATCACTAACTTGATAACGTAATAACTGGCAACCTAAAATGTCTTACTGTACAATACATTACCTTATCCAGACAAAGAAGTTAGATGGAAAGTGCTTTGTTCCTCTGACAAAGCCTGCTCCATCAGAGGCAAGTATCCAGGTCTCCAATGCCCTCCGCTGGTCAGAGGCGGTAGCTCTCATGACCATGTGTTCCTACCGACCTGTCACCAGGAAGGTCTCCCTCTCCATCTTGAAGGAGGTGAGGAGTCTGAGGGAGGTGACGGAGCAGGGAGCATCCGAAGAGGAGAGCGTGATGAATGTGATTGATAAGATAGCTCCAATCATCATATCCAGATATATTGAAACATTGATGCCCAGTGAAAAGGTATTCTTCATAGAGAAGATGTATTATTGAAGTGATTATATACGTAGAATACGTATATATGTAGAGTCTGTAGTAGGAGTCAGTAGCATGAAGAGTATTGTCTGACATTACTGGTACTCTTTTAATGTTCCATGAAAGTGTAATTTGGTCATCCCCTCCTATAGTTCTGATGCCATAGCCTCACACCCTAATTCCTAAAACGTCATCTCTTTTCGACCTAATTCTTCTCTCTTCTTGCTTCTTGAGATGTGCTCTCTTCTTGTGTCATGTGTTAGAGAGATGCCAGAAAGAAGATTGCCAAGTTGAACATCAATTGGTTGTGTGAAAAGAGGAATTCTCTGTTGGAATTAAGTGGTGATCGTACAAATATTAGTGATGCCTGGGCTCTCTGTCTGGCAGGACTGATGGCACCGGACCAACTCCCTCACCACTGCCCCACTGCCACTAGGTGGGCGTGGCCATGGATCATGCAGAGACTGATGAAGGTGTTCCAATCAGTGGATCCATAGTAAGGAATGCTGCATATCCACCAATCCACTCCCCTCAAGAGGATGGTAGGTATGAAATGTTTTTGATGTCCTTGTTGCTAGTTTCTCGTCCACTGATACGCACAAGTCATCCATGAGAGGCAAGAAGACAATTCCCCTGCCGTCCGTGGTGTCCCTTGACATGTTCCTTTGGAGGAACTATCTCATATTTGCTTGTTGTGGAGCTTTCAATGTACAACAGTCCAAATTGTCAACACAGAATTCCATGGATACAAGGTTAGTGATGCGTATATTGGCTAGGGCATGCAGATGGTATATAATATGGATTTGAATTGAATTGAAATAATTTTATCCCAAAAAGGAACGGGTTACATAAAAGGCAAATGCCTATAAACATGCTCCCAAATATGTAAAAGTACATTGGCTCAAACGAAGTATCAGTAAGAGAATCCAAAAAGAGGCTGGCACAGATCGAACCGCCACCATGTTTTTGATTCTTGTAATAGTGAATGGATGAAGGTATGTAGATGGTTCTGAGCTATAGTTGTAGTCTTTATGACCCTTAAGTATTTTTCAAAATTATAAAGAACAGTAGAAAAAAAACAGGCTTAGGTAATTTTAGCTTACTGAATGCCTCCATTTGCACACATTTACATTTTTTTTACTGTACGTATAAAAACGTATTTGTTATAAACCTATATTACTGTATGTATAAATATCTATTGAGTGTAACAACTGGAAGTAGAAATGAAAAGAAGGGTTAATCAGCCCTGGTGTGTCAGGTACAGTCAATTCGCAACTCTGTTGTAACAGTGGTCAAGTGAAGTTGAGTGTATACAGTCAAGGTAATGTTAGCTTTATCAGTCTCGCTTTAGTCGTGTGGATAGGACTAGAGATGCACCTGTGACCACAAGGATCAAGGAGATTATTGTTATCATGTAGTAAAGCAGCACCAAGCTATTGTTGTCTCTTCTCTGGATCATACCAAAGTTCCAAAATGGCTTTGGGTGAATGGTCTGGTTGACTGGACGAGGCTCATTGGCAATGTCCTTATTTGGACGTGGTGTCATGGTGATTGATACATTGGGCAGGTCTTTCGTGACAGGCCTCAGTAGAGCTATTGGACATATAAAGAAGCAGTTATTTATATACGAGACCCTCAGTCAATAGGACCACATAATTAAATATAAGTGCAAGGAATCTTCACTCTAAGCTACGTATGTACTAGATGGTTGCTACATTAAAAGTGCATGGATTTAGCCAAGATTTGTGGTGTATCAAGATGTGAGATATTACATTATTATGTAAATATTGAACAACTCACCATCAGATTGTGGGCGGTGTCTGTATGTCGTAACTGAACTGAGTGTACGCCCCATAGCACCAACTGCTATCACTTGGAAGCAGTAGTGATTGTTTTTATGTAGTCCCGTTATGTTTAAATATGTTTCATTGCTCCTTGTGTCAACCTGGATCCAGCTGGTGTCTCTAAGGACTTTGTACCATACTAAGTATTTGATTTGTCCATTGGGTTCTCTTGGAGGTATCCAGTTCAACTCAACACCGTCTTGAAACACTCTTGAGACTGCTGGAGGTCTTGGATTTGATGGGACTGTACAGTAATGTACATGCAAATGGTAGTATTATACCTGTGCCTATGGTACAGTATTATATTAAGAGTATAAATCTGCTGTGAAACAAGCAGGAGTATACTATGTAAAATTGTACTGTGATGATGTACTGCTCTTCTGCTGTGATGCATGAGTTGAACAGACCTGCTGAACCAGTTGTGAACACAGTGACTGCTGGTCTAGCACACACCTGTTGACTCTGTGTTGACCATACCCGCAGCTTGTACTGTACCCCTGCAGCAAAATCAACAATCTTCTCCATGACTTGTGCCTTGTTGGACTTAGCAGACACTGTCCGCCATTTAACAGTAAAATTGAGATCCATTCTGATATATTCAATAATAAATTCATTGACATAGTCGTCCTCATAGATAGTGTAGTAAGTCAAGAATATCATGATCTGATTCGGGGACAATGATACTTCAACTTCTGGTGTGAACGGCTCATCTGTAGCAAAGGACATACGTATGCAGTAGCTATAAGACTGTAGCTATAATTATATAAACTTCTTATACAAACTACTTGACAAGTGTATATACGTATACTGTATTTACCATACAGTAAATGCATTTTTTGCTGTGAAAATATTTTTGCTATATTTGCGGGTACTGTGAGAATATACGTAGACTATGAAGTGCAATCATGTGTTATGTGAGCTGCCATGTTTTACATATAATTATTGAAGATTTGTGGTATAAATATTTTCACAGTGTAAGTGCACTGCATGAAACATTTCCATGCAAATATCCCATCTATACAGGATACTGGTTCTTTGGCAAAATTTGTCACATGTGAAAATGTTTGCATTTACTGTATACAAGCGTCTCTCCTCATACGTATACATATATGTTCTATGTATACATATTATGTAAGGTAGCAGTATTTAGAGCCTATTGGAGTGCACTAGTTGGCATACATGACTATATACTCACACATTTTGATGTGTTTGAGGTACATGTTAAATTTGATGATCGAATCCTTTCCATTCCAACAGTAATACTGGCCATTGCCGGCTACCCTAGTAGAGTACCTCGCAACTCTGAGGTACCGCCTTCCAACTGTCTGAGTGGTTCTGTCGTGATTGTACATGTATAGCTTTGGTTTGTAGCCTTCTACAGTTGTGTCGCATGTAATAACAGGCACCTTTGCACTCTGACCCGACAGTTGAGTAACGTTTGAGATCAGAGACTCGGGCAGTATCAAGTTGTTATCACTGTAGAGTATTCCTTTGGCATTTTCTATAGGACATTGTAGAACAATAATTTATGGAGACAGTACATCATTACTAGTATTCACTGTGTCCTAGACTGTATGTCATTTGGTCTGTGAGATTCTTTACAGTATGCATGGTGTATGATGCAACAGGCATGGTGTATGACATTGGTGTAATAGATATAGATTTGAACAGATATGATTTAATATTGGAATATTGTCACTGTATTACTGGAAGTTTGAATGTAAAATGAAGCTTTCCCTTGTCCAAGTGAGTGTTTGTTAGAGGCTGCCTCACAAGTGTACCATCCTGTGTCACTGTGTTCTAGAGGGTTTAGATATAAGGTGTTTTTGACAACTTTAATATTAGGGTTTTCCCCTTCACCAATATTGCATGAGGTTTTGGGGCAGGTCCATCTGTAGCTAGTTTGTACTCCATAAGGTATTGCAGTGACTCTACAGACTAGAATAACAGTTGTCCCCAGTTGTACAGTGTCACCAGAATCCAGTGTTCCTTCTGGTGTGTATCCATCAATAATCAATGATGTCTCCTCTAAAACATATTAACAGTATTAATATTATTCAGTGATACAGTAACTGGATACAATACTCCACTGAAGTCCATTCACCTCCACTAGATATCACTCCTGCAGACCAAACATAAAACAGTATATTTGTAACCAAACACTGTCTTCTCCTCATCTTCACTTGTTCCAACACTTACAGCTTGCCCTTGAAAGGCTTCTAAAGGTACTCACATTAAGAAGGGTTGGTCCATACTGAGATCATATGTACTTGCCTACATGACACAATACTAGCTTGTTATACGTATATGTAACGCTTATTTGACCAGATAATTGAAAAGTACAGCTAATACATGCAGACTTGACTAATATACTATAATGATTATGGTATAATGATTTAGTTCTTTATTTTGTTTCTACCCTTGGTATCATCATTTTGACAGTCCCATTCGCCAGTTTCCAATTGGTATACTGTAAGTGTACGTAGACCTTATCAGAAATGGCTAAACCAATGCAAGTGAACTGGTATTCCACTGAGGAGAACTGATTGCATTTCTTTCAATTGTACTGTACGTATATGATGAACGTTTGCATGCTATCGTTCATTATAATGCAAAGTTACTACGTTATGTTCAATTTTGTATCATCAACCACTCTTACAGTACAAACATTTGATAGTGATGTATTATTCATATCATGCTTGTAATTCAATTCACATATAGCTAAGGTGTTATTTTACTCCAACTGGTGCATAAGCTGGTGACTGATGCAGTTTAACTTCTTCAAATTTCTTGTCTTGCTCATTTACTACTTCATAGATGTCTCTCTGTTGTCTCTTCAAGTCTCTTCTCTTATTCTGCATCTTCTTAACACGGCAGTAGTAAGTGAGGATTGACCAAATGATACTTGTAATGACAACAGAGAAGACTGCAGACACTACTACTGACAGTGGTAGGATTGATTCCCAATTAGCAGATCCAACAGCTGTGTGATTATATACATGTACAGTATATATTATAATTAATGTTTATACGTATGTAAGTGTGACTGTGTATAAAGTAGTATAGTTGAAGAAAATAAAATGAATTGCAGAGTGTACGTATGCAAAAAGAACAAACTGTCCATTGACACTATTGTGAATCAGATATTACTCACCTGGTGATATAGAAGTTTTTGTTTGCGTGACTGCATATATACGTACATATAGTAGAAGATTATTATGAATATATATATGTATGTACAAAGTAAAAACCTACTTAAGTACATGTATACTTAAGTATATGCGCTTATAAAACAAGGTCATTGAATTTATTTCATTAATAAACTGGTAGAAACAGTTTAGTACATACGTACATTTAGAGTTTAATATAACACAATACATACGTATGTATAGATCTATACTGTATAATTAAAGGAATTATTATTTTTATATGTCTAATGACAATATAAGTGTACAAAATCATTGCACTCACCAGCTACAGTGTAGAATGTCAGATCTGCAATATTAGGTCCTACTATACAAGTGTATGTTCCAGCATGAGTTGAACTGAAGTGTGAGATGGACAATGTCCTCACTCCTCCTCCTCCTCCAGTGGTAGCTACCTCTCCTGGAGTGGGAGTTACCACACTACCTGCACTGTACCAGTTCCTGGGTGTACCACTTCTCTCACACTCCATCTGTAGTGGTTGACCAATGGTAGGTGTCACCATGACATCGGTTGTGTCACCAATCCTTCCTACTCTAGCAGTCAGTGCTGGCAGTAGGCTAGGAGGAGAGGCTGATGAGGAGGGAATGTGATCCTTAACTATCTGTGTAGTTGGTGATGGTGTGAGAGTGTTTGTTTAGCCATTAACTGCTATATGCATATATTATTAACATGCTATACAGAACTGTCTATTTCATATGAATAGTCAATCACATCACTAGTACTATTCCAAGTTTACAACTATATATACAGTAGCTACAGTATGTATTTTAAACTTACTGTTTGAAGATGACTTGTGAATGTAAAGGTGCAATATTCTTATGTATAGATACTGTATGTGTACGTATATTATATAGATATTCCTTTAAGTTAACCTTCATCTATTGTAGGAGACACTTTACTATAATATTAAATCAGGTTAATGACTTCTTCTATACTAACCATTTTCTGACGATGACTGTACATGTGTATACTCCATCATATCACTAGTATTACTCCCAGCTGAGTTCACAGCCGTCACTGTAATGTTGTATGTTGTACCATTCACTAGTCCTGTCAAGTTGTAGTAGGTCAGGTTACTGGTTGTGTTGGTTGTGTTGGAACCATACTGGATGATATAGTGTAGTTCTCCATTGGGTTCTCTTGGAGGCATCCAGTTCAGTTCAACACCATCTTTACACACTCTTGTGAATTTGAGGTGTCTTGGTTTAGTTGGTGCTGTATGCAAAGGAATACAATTGTGTATTGAATATACACACTTTACTTGCTTGTACCTAACATATCTATACTCATAATCAGTTAACAATACTGCAGTACATACCACTTGAGTTAGCTCTATAAGTAGTCTCATTTGGTGCTGAACTGATATTTCGTCCACTAATAATCCAAACCTTTACCCTGTACAGTCCACCGGGTACTACTGACAGAGAAACATGTCCACTGCTAGTAGTTACTGCAAGATGTCCAACCTCAACTGGTACTCCTAGATCTAGACGATCATATCTTGTGACATATTTAGTTAGACCATTTCCACCACTCACTCTGAATGTAATAGTTTTCTGTTTCTTTTTTATTAACCTTATTTTAGGTTTTGGCAAGGTATCTGTATTTTAAAATACCCTATAACCTGTAAACCTGTATTTGTAATCATGGACTTACTATTTGATAGGTATATGTTGATGTAATGACTTCCTCCATATGTACTGTTACTACAGTAATAGTCATCACTTGTTTTTGATGTTCTCTTAACAAAGAGTGTAGCTGTTAAACCATTTTCACTATACACATCTTCAGTTGGTGATGTTTGTATAGCATATCCAGGTCTAACCCATGTAGCATTACCACCATTGTATGATCTACACTGTATCTCTCCTATCTCTTGGTCTCCTGCTATTTCTGTGATGTTAGTAATGACAGCTTCATGATCAAGGATTCTGTTCTGACTAGTAACTATAAAACCTGATGCTGTAGTTTGGAGGGATGGGACTTGTCTTATATGTGTTACTACTAGTGTTATGACAACTTACTTGGTGGTACAGCAGTGAATGTAAATACAGCATTCTTATCGATACCATCAGCCAGTACAGTACAGATATGGTCTCCTCCATCACTTGTAGAGATAAGAGGGATTTTCAAGATATGACTTCCACTATTACATGTTCCATGAGGGCAGGTCCATCTGTAGCTAGTTTGTACTCCATAAGGTATTCCAGTGACTGTACAGACTAGAATAACAGTTGTCCCCAGTTGTACAGTATCACCAGAATCCAGTGTTGTGTTGTGAGTGTATCCATCAATTATAACTAAACGAAGGGTACATATTTTTGTTAATATATTTCCCTACTATGTACCTTCCTGTTTAAGTACAGTATATAAAATATATTGAAATATTTCCTGTATATGTATGAGCAGCATTGTTTTTTGGTTTAAACATTTTATAGTATACCTGACTGCACTCACTGTAATTTGTTTCCTCTTCTCCTGTGCTGACACTGAAGAGTGCCAGTTCTGTTATTAGAACAGTTAGCTTCATATTATAAGAAGGACAGAAGGACTATTTATAACCTCTCACAACCAGGAGGGACTCTGTATATAGTCACTCCACAAGACTACAGTTGTCTTCTCTTCTAAGTAGATGATATAGACAACTAGTATTTCTGTTCTGTGGGAAGCCAAGCAAGCGACCTTGTTTGAAGTGTCTTTTAGGAATAACTTAATTTAGGAATAGTATATGTAAGTATGTTTTGGGAAAAATAACTCAAAACATCTGAAAAGCGACCTTAACACCTGCTATTATAATCTACTGGCTTATGTCCCGTATGTGGCTAAGTCCAGGTGACAAGTCTTTTTCAGATCTGGTTATGTATAGTTTTTGGAATATGATGTTTCAGATAATACAAATATTTATGTATATACGTAAGTATAGGTTATTATTCACTCACAACTGTTTGTAGAATACACATAACAAATGCATACGTAGTCATTAATGTTATTATATGTACATACGTACTGTAATCATACAATAGTGCAAAGTTTGTTTATTTTTCTCTCATTTACAATTGAATATGTAACGTATCTCATAATCACATGCATGATGATCGCACGATAAAAGAATTTCACATTCTGCTGATGGGCTCATATCTCTTTTTCTGTTTTGACTACTATACTAGTGGTATTATGATTTATATAACGGAAAGGTTCATTTCAATGGTTTTTGTTTCTTTTTTAATTTTTCTATAATTGATTTATTACTATGTACGTACCTTTTGTTTTGTTTCTACTCTTGGTATCATCATTTTTACATTTGCCAGTTTCTAATTGGTATACTGTAAGTGTACGTAGATCTTATCAGAAATGGCTAAATCAATGCGAGTGAACTTGTATTCCACTGAGGAGAACTGATTGCATGTTATTAATTGGTTGTGTGATGAATACCTACGTATGTAAGGACGTTAAGATCCATGGCTGATCTTAGAGCTTCATAAATATCAATATATCATCCCATTTGGCTCTGGAGGTACTCCACACAGTCATACATGTATGTCATATGTCCTGAGGAGGAGAACAGTGAACTAATGAGTGGAACTAGCTATATAGTGTCTGCTTAATGGAAACCAGAAGTTTTTCATTCCCACTCAAAAATAAGAGTTCTAACAAGGACAAGACAGTTGTCCATGGCTCATGGCTTCGTTCATACAGTATTATCTCTAATGTAAGCCCAGGTCTCTAATATAAGCCCACTGATACACTACTAAAGTACTTATGGTATTCATACTTATCAAACATGCTGGTCTCTATAGTTTATGTGGAAATTGTCCCAACAAAGTTGATTTACCAATATGAATTGAAGGTTTGAAAAAATAAAAGCCCAGTCTCCAATAAAAGCCCGGGTTCAGAGGGGTTTGAAAAAAATACAAACCACGGGCTTATATTAGAGATAATACGGTTCAGTTCAGTTTATTAGCTCATAGAAGCTACATATCATTTGTATAGTGGACGCTTCAATTACATTTCTGTCAATCGTTCGTTTGTGATGTCATCGTTCATTATTGAATTGAATGCAAAGTTACGTACTGTATGTTCAATTTTGTATATATCATCAACCACTCTTACAGTACAAACATTTGATTATTATGTATTATTCATATCATGTATTGTTTTATTGGCTTAGCCATTTATGCTAATTCAATTCACATATAGCTAAGGTATTATTTTATTGGTGTTATTTTACTCCAACTGTTGCATAAGCTGGTGACTGATGCAGTTTAACTTCTTCATATTTCTTATCTTGCTCATCTACTACTTCATAGATGTCTCTCTGTTGTCTCTTCAAGTCTCTCCTCTTATTCTGCATCTTCTTAACACGGCAGTAGTAAGTGAGGATTGACCAAATGATACTTGTAATGACAACAGAGAAGACTGCAGTTGCTACTACTGACAGTGGTAGGATTGATTCCCAATCAACAGATCCAACAGCTGTGTGATTATAATATGTATTTGTATTATATTGTTATACAATACTAATATGTGGATATTAATGTTTATATATATTACTCACCTGTTGACAAATATGTTACTGTTGGTGTGACTGTGTATATAGTAGAATATAATAGTAGTATATAGTTATTGTGAATATATGTATGTACAAAGTAAAAATGAAAAATGTCAAAAACCTACTTAAGTAAAAATATCAATACTTAAGTATATGTGCTTATAAAACAGGGTCATTGAATTTTTACATTAACAAACTGGTAGAAACAGTTTAATACATACGTATGTATAGATCTATACTGTATAATTGAAGGAATTACTATTTTTATATGTCTAATGACAATATAAGTGTACAAAATCATTGCACTCACCAGCTACAGTATAGAATGTCAGATCTGCAATATTAGGTCCTACTATACAAGTGTATGTTCCAGCATGAGTTGAACGGAAGTGTAAGATGGACAATGTCCTCACTCCCCCTCCTCCTCCAGTGGTAGCTACCTCTCCTGGAGTGGGAGTGACCACACTACCTGCACTGTACCAGTTCTTGGGTGTACCACTTCTCTCACACTCCATCTGTACTGGTTGACCAATGGTAGGTGTCACTGTGACATCAGTTGTGTCACCAATCCTTCCAACTCTAACAGTCAGTGCTGGCAGTAGGCTAGGAGGAGAGGCTGATGAGGAGGGAATGTGATCCTTAACTGTCTCTGTAGTTGGTGATGGTGTGAGAGTGTTTGTTTAGCCATTAACTACTAAATGCATATATTATTAACATGCTATACAGAACTGTCTATTTCATATGAATAGTCAATCACATCACTAATACTATTCCAAGTTTACAACTACGTACGTATATATACAGTAGCTACAGTATGTATTTTAAACTTACTATTTGAAGATGACTTGTGAATGTACTCCATCACATCACTAGTATTATTCCCAGCTGAGTTCACAGCCATCACTGTAATGTTGTATGTTGTACCATTCACTAGTCCTGTCAAGTTGTAGTAGGTCAGGTTACTGGTTGTGTTGGTTGTGTTGGAACCATACTGGATGATATAGTGTAGTTCTCCATTGGGTTCTCTTGGAGGTATCCAGTTCAGTTCAACACCATCTTTACACACTCTTGTGATTGTGAGGTTTCTTGGTTTAGTTGGTACTGTATGTAAAGGAATAATGTTATATATTGAATATACACACTTTACTTGCTTGTATTCTACCTAACATATTATGTATATATACTCATAATCAGTTAACAATACTGCAGTACATACCACTTGACTTAGCTCTATAAGTAGCCTCATTTGGTGCTGAACTGATATGTTGTCCACTAATAATCCAAACCTTTACCCTGTACAGTCCACCTGGTACTACTGGCAGAAAAACATGTCCACTGCTAATAGTTACTGCAACATGTCCAACCTCAACTGGTACTCCTAGATCTAAACGATCATATCTTGTGACATATTTACCTTGATCAGTTCTACCATTAATTTTAATTTTAATAGAGCTCTGATTCCTCTTCTTTAAACTCATACTAGGTATTGAGTTAATCATGAACTCGCTATTGGGTAAGTATAGGTTAATATAATGTCTTCCTTCATATGTACTGTTACTACAATAGTAGTCATCACTTGTGTTTGATGTTCTCTTAACAAAGAGTGTAGCTGTTGATCCATTTTCACTCTTATACACATCTTCAGTTGGTAATGTTGACATATTGTGTATAGTGTATCCAGGTCTAACCCATACAGCATCACCACCATTGTATGATCTACACTGTATCTTTCCTATCTCTTGGTCTCCTACTATTTCTGTGATGTTAGTAATGACAGCATCATGATCAAGGATTCTGTTCTGACTAGTAACTATAAAACCTGATGCTGTAGTATGGAGGGATGGGACTTGTCTTATATGTGTTACTACTAGTGTTATGACAACTCACTTGGTGGTACAGCAGTGAATGTAAATATAGCACTCTTATTGATACCATCAGCCAGTACAGTACAGGTATATTCTCCTCCATCATTTGTAGAGATAAGAGGGATTTTTAAGATATGACTTCCACTATTACATGTTCCATGAGGGCAGGTCCATCTGTAGCTAGTTTGTACTCCATAAGGTATTCCAGTGACTGTACAGACTAGAATAACAGTTGTCCCCAGTTGTACAGTATCACCAGAATCCAGTGTTGTGTTGTGAGTGTATCCATCAATTATAACTATAGGGATTAAAGTTAAGGAAATACATATTTTTGTTAATATATTTCCCTACCAGAAAATGTGTGCACAGATTTCTAGTACATACAGTATATGTGTGTATATGTACTGTGTATAAAGTATATTCAAATATTCCTGTTTAAGTACAGTATATATTGTAAAATATATTATAATATTTCCTATGAGCAGCATTGTTTTTTGATTTAAGCATTTTACAGTATACCTGACTACACTCACTGTAATTTGTTTCCTCTTCTCCTGTGCTGACACTGAAGAGTGCCAGTTCTGTTATTAGAACAGTTAGCTTCATATTATAAGAAGGACAGAAGGACTATTTATAACCTCTCACAACCAGGAGGGACTCTGTATATAGTCACTCCACAAGACTACAGTCGTCTTCTCTTCTAAGTAGATCATATAGACAACAACTAGTATTTCTGTTCTGTGGGAAGCCAAGCAAGCGACCTTGTTTGAAGTTTCTTTTAGGAATAACTTAATTATAGTACATGTAAATAGGTATGTAAGTATGTTTTGGGAAAAATATCTCAAAACATCTGAAAAGTGACCTTAACACCTGCTATTAAAATCTACTAGCTTATGTCCCATATGTGGCTAAGTCCAGGTGACAAGTCTTTTTCAGATCTGGTTATGTATAGTTCATAGAAGTATATTAGTATGCCTACATATCACTTGTATAGTGGACTCATTTACATTGTACGTATATGATGAATGTTTGCATGCTATCGTTTTGAATGCAAAATCATCAACAATTTCTTACAGCATAATGTTTCATATTTTTTTTTTGTCTGATCCATCTAATTCAAAATCATATACGTATGTAATTCAATTCACATATAGCTAAGGTGTTATTTTACTCCAACTGTTGCATAAGCTGGTGACTGATGCAGTTTAACTTCTTCATATTTCTTATCTTGCTCATCTACTACTTCATAGATGTCTCTCTGTTGTCTCTTTTGGTCTCTCCTCTTATTCTGTTTCTTCTTAACACAGCAGTAGTAAGTGAGGATTGACCAAATGATGAAGTTTACAATGAGAAAAAAGAGGAATGCTAGTGCGGCCACTATCGACAGTGTTAAGATGGTTTGATTAGTTGACTCAAGGTCTGAGCAAGAAGAAATCAAAATGGCTAAGTAATTGGAGTGTTGTTTTAATATAGTATTCGCAGTTTATTACTGTAACTCACTTGAATAAATTGGCTTGCAAATCACAGCTGTTAAATTTTCATTGTATCTTATTCTATTACCTGCTAAATGCATATACTCCATCATATCACTAGTATTATTCCCAGCTGAGTTCACAGCAATCACTGTAATGTAGTATGTTGTACCATTCACTAGTCCTGTCAAGTTGTAGTAGGTCAGGTTACTGGTTGTGTTAGTTGTGTTGGAACCATACTGGATGATATAGTGTTGTGTTATTGTCCATTGGGTTCTCTTGGAGGTGTCCAGTTCAGTTCAACACCATCTTGA
Source organism: Chondrosia reniformis (assembly GCA_947172415.1). Classification (NCBI taxonomy): domain Eukaryota; kingdom Metazoa; phylum Porifera; class Demospongiae; order Chondrillida; family Chondrillidae; genus Chondrosia; species Chondrosia reniformis. The sequence goes on from OX359196.1 coordinate 7,696,204, forward strand.
AACACTCTTGTGATAGTAATGTCTCTAGAAGGAGAAGGAACTATAGGAATTGTAGAAAAAATTGCATCTGTTTCTACGACAGTAGACATACACTAATACACATGCAGATATTCATTTGGACATACATAGTTATTACAGCCTGGTGATGTAAATCTGCTTACAAAGGGACTGTGTTTTATATATCTCTTCTTTGGGCACCAAGCTGATATACTGCTTATGAATGGTCCACACTTTTAAACTGTACAATCCACCTGTTACTACTTGGAGGTTCACTTTACTACTAGATCCCTTTACAACATGTCCAACCTCAACTGGTACTCCTAGATCTAGACGTTCGTATCCTGTAACAAACTTGAATGATGTAATTCGGTCATCAGTTTTCTTCAGACTCAGCTGAATAGTATTTTGCGTAATATACTTGCTGAAGATGTTCGGTGTTGATAGATTATCTATACATGAGGATATGCAATATGTTTAAATGCCATATACGTACGTATGTACATGTACGTATATGTATATGGCTGTTATGTATAGATATATATTGTGATTCAGAGGTTAATACTTGCTTACAGCTGATGGGTTAAGGTTGATTTAATGTGTTTCATGCAAGATGTAGTCATAACTTGAACTAATGTAAAGAATGTAGCTGTTGAATCATTTTCAATCTTATACACATGTCTTCATTTGGTGATGTTGGTATGCAAGAACCTGTGTATACTACTGCTTAATCTACACTCTATCTCTCCTACGTATCTCTTGGTCTCCTGCCATATCTATATTTACTGTAGCCTTACATTAGGTCAAATACAGTATTGTGTATCTGTACACACTGAAGTGCATGTAGACTACTTAGGCCTACGTGTACGTACAGGTGCTGTTGTCTGACAAGTATAAGTTGATGTAATGACTTCCTCCATATGTACTGTTACTCCAATAGTAGTCATCACTTGTTTTTGATGTTCTCTTAACAAAGAGTGTAGCCGTTGAACCAGTGTCATTCTTATACACATCTTCAGTTGGTGATGTTGGTATAGTGTATCCAGGTCTATACCATCTAACATTACCACCATTGTATGATCTACACTGTATCTCTCCTATCTCTTGGTCTCCTGCTATTTCTGTGATGTCAGTAATGACAGCTTCATGATCAAGGATTCTGTTCTGACTAGTAACTATAAAACCTGATGCTGTAGTATGGAGGGATGGGACTTGTCTTACATATATGTGTTACTACTAGTGTTATGATAACTCACTTGGTGGTACGGCAGTGAATGTAAATATGGCACTCTTATTGATACCATCAGCCAATACAGTACAGGTATAGTTTCCTCCATCACTTGTAGAGATAAGAGGGATTTTCAAGATATTCTTTCCAACATTACATGGTCCTTGTAAATTTGGACAAGTCCAAAAAATACAGGTTTCTACTCCATAAGGTATTCCAGTGACTCTACAGACTAGAATAACAGTTGTCCCCAGTTGTACAGTATCACCAGAATCCAGTGTTCCTTCTGGTGTGTATCCATCAATGACTATATATAATTTCAAACAGTACGATGGCCCAGTATTATTATGTATGTATTTACACTCAATTTCATACCTGTAGCTGTAGTAACTGTATTCAAATAAACCAATAGCACTAGCAGAATGTTCATGTTTTACGAGGTTCCTACACCTGTAACATTCATTTATATAAATGGTCACAAACGTACGTACTGTATGTATTTTATACTCCTGTACCTATGTTGATGATAGGATTAAGCATAACATTGAATTTCCTTTTACTGTGATAAACATTGTCCTATTATTGTACACAGGAAAACTATTGTATCACTTATATGTACATATGAGTGAAAATGCTCAAATCAATTTTCAATATCTGTGAAAATAGTGGAGCAATATCAAAAATAATAGTAGATGTCATGCACAGGGTGTCTTTCATGCTGAAGAAGAATTAGTGTGTTGCTGTTGCTCAATAACTTTGCTAACCCAATAGTAGATCTGTATGGAAACTAAATGTGCTAAATTTCTCTTGTTATTAGTACTGCCAATTGATTATATGAAGTTGTGTTTCCACATACTGTACATACGTCTGTACTGTAGTGCTTCATTGGATGAGAAGTCAGTAGGCAAACATGGGAAGCACCCAACTGCCAGAGACCTGCTACACAATGTGGTACCACTGCTCTACTATGACGGGGAGATCATGGAGGCAGCACTGACTGCACTGGGAATGGTGAACCCCATAGTGTTCAGGTGTGTACTAGTAACTGTGTTTAATTAGATTTATATGGTGTTGCATTGTCCTTTGTGCCTTATAAATCTGATAAGGACTAAAGTATGCACATTTCTATGATGTAATTCACTTGATTATTCAGTGATTTGGTGGAGGAACTTCAGCCAATGATTAGGGAGGCCTTTGATAGCAGGAAGAGCGATGCTAGAAATGTGAAGAAGAGCTTAAGAAAATTTAGAGAAAGTCTTCGAGTCAAGTTAACCAGAGTCTTTGAACTAACTGCTTTTCATGGCTGCTTTTCAAGCAACACTTCAGCAAGGCTGGAGAATGGAAGATTAGCTGTAGAATTTGAGGAGTTTATTGACGGAATGAGGTCAGTATATCACAGTGCATCTGTTTACCTCTCTGAGTAGGTTGTCACTTTCACTACTATGTTGCAGATAATAGTGGTAATATCTACAACATTGATAATCTACAAGCATGTTGTTGTATTATTTTCAGTATAGACATGTTTTTCAGCAGCTATTAAAGGAAGTCCATTTTCATTATCCTCATATCTCAGTTCTATTAGAAATTGTTCAACTGTTTACATTATATGATACGTATATGTACAGTACCTCTGATGTTTGTAACATGTTTTCAATAACAAATGAGTGAATATTAATAATCATAATGCACACCTAACACCTACCATAACTCCATCCACTTCCTTCCTGCAGAACGTATTTGAATAGTGAAAGTGACAATGATAGCTTAACACTGAATGACCTACGATTGCATCTCAGCGGATTTATTTCAAAACTAATTCTCAGTCTCCCAAGAGGAGAGGCCAGAGTGAGATTGCTAACTCCTGAAATGAGGTATGACCTTTTCTTTCTTCTGGGAAATTGGTGTGGACACTTTGGAATATTGAAGAGGCACTATGAAGTGTCAAGAAGGTACGTACCTCCCACGTCAAATATGCTAGTTTTAACACTTCATCACAGCTATGGCACATGCATGGATCTTGTACTAACCTTGTAAAATGGCCAAGTACCTAGTATACGTACCTCTAATAGTATCTTTCCAAACTCTCTTGGAATATGGGTCATGGGTTGTGTGGTTTACTAAAAGTTATGACTATATCAGTTTACATAAAATAGTTTAGTGTGATTTCCATACTAAAATTTCCCCAAGCCTTTGCTCACATGTATGCATGAAGAGGATATAAAGATGTATTCTCTTTCCTCACAGACCAAGTTCAGCTCAGAATCGTCATAATCCCGATGACCTTTCCTGTACTGCACTTGAGGCAATGAGTGCTCTAGTGTGCAGTGGTCCAGTCTTTGACCATCGAGGGCTGATTCATGATGGCTACATCTACCGCTGGACCAACAGCATGATGCACAGCACCACCCCTAGGGTGCCAGTGCTCGGCCGCAGGACCATCCAACAGCTCCTACAGAACAACATGAACACTCCACCCCTGCTGAATTGGGTAGTGGACAACTGCTTTCGACAAGAGAGGCCAATTGGACAATTGTACTTTCATGCCCTCTCCAACACTCTAGCCTCCATGTGAGTTGGACCCTGTAATTAAGCACTTTATAGTCTGTCTGGAAGCCGTATTATTAGTACATGTGCTCTTGTGTTGTCCAGCACTAACTATCCATGCGATGTGGTTACTATTTTGCATGCCATTTTGTTCAACACTGGAGATCCAGATCATCACATCCGAGAAAGAGCCATACAGCTGCTGCAGGTTATGCACAAGTGAGTCTCATCTAATAAGAGTACAGTATTATGTTGTGTACACTATACATATATCTATGTACATTTGTATATGTTATTAACATACGTACTCTATACATATGTATGCTGTATATACATTCACATACTGTACATACACATATGTACGTACGTATCCGTATATATACAGGTCTTATGGTGGCATAAATCAGATTCACAATAGAATAGTTGATGTATCATGTGGATCTAAATAAGTAACTTTATTGTGACAATATTTGCACTCTCCTTTCCGTAGTCGTTTCTTTGGGAAGAGTAGTTCTGATCTGGTCAGTGCTCTGACATGGACATACTCAAATGGGCATCTTACACTCTCTAACGAACTGGCCAAATCCAATCCTGAACTCACATTGCCCTTCATCTCAGGTATAGACCAGTTCTGTGTACGTATGTCACATGTTATGTTGCTATAGCAATGTTGCTATGATGTTACAGAAATGGTGTACCGCATTGAGATGGTGTCGAGGTTTGGTCAGCGTAACATCCTCCAGTACATGGTTCCCTGGATACAGAACGTGGAACTGGTGGAGGGGGCCTACCTGAAGAACCCGCAGCCTCAAGTGATGTTGACCAACCTGCCCCCAGAGATCATGACCTCTACCAAGGGGTCACTGAATGGAACAGGATGGGGCTCGGTGGAGGGGACAAGACTGGTTTTGTATAACCTCCTCAACATTACAGCAAAGGTCAGTGCAGTTTTGTTAGAGGTCACCAAAATTACTGAACTATGAATTTCATTAAATTAATCAAGGTAAACATTTGTTTTTTATTAAAATTGCTAAATAGAGCTTCTGTTAAATCTTTACACAGTGTCCCAATTATTAGCTAGTAAAATGGGAAAGTATATGGTGTTACTGTATGTGCAGGTTAATGCGTTTAAGGCCCAATGGCGAGTTAGGAAGGAATTAATGCAAACACCTTTGTTCTCTTTAAACTTTAAAAGCTTGCATCTAGTTATAATGCAAGGTCATACCCTTTCCTTGTATGTGCAGTATGGAGATGATCATGTGAAGGAGGTGGAGGAGTTGTGGGGTGCTCTGTGCCGATGGAGGAAGAACATTCACATCACCATCAACTTCCTGATCCACATTGCGAGAGTGTCGAGCAGTTCAGCGCTCCTCCAGCACGTAAAGAAGATAATTGTCTGCTTTGTCAGGACTCAACAGATCGAGATCATCGAAGAGGTCATTGATCAACTAAAGGTATACACTTCTCATCTTCTCAAGTAACTATATTAAACTCCTTTCTGTGTATATACTGTACATAGTTATATTGTCATGTCCATACATTAGTCTTCTAAAAAATTTGGGCATACAGTACATGTACGTAATGTATAATACACTTTTATTCTCTTGAATAATGTTATGACCAAATATACGTACGTATATACAGTATATATGTACATATTGTAGGTAATCTATTCCTCTTTCTCGTCCCCTAACATATAGTCACTGGATCCCATTCCAGTGGAGGCTGATGTGGTGAAGCAGGTACCGCGGTACCACCTCCAGGTGACTGAACAGGCCACCTCTAGCAAGTCTAGGAGGACTGTGATAAAGCTACAAGAAGATCAAGAACACCAGCAAGGGTATTCAGACTCCAGATATGCCAGCTCTAACAGCCTCAAGTCTGTGGAGGGGGGAGGGATGGTGCCAGCCTGGGTGGCACACTGGAGGACCTCCTGGAAGCAGTTGGGTGGTATGCCAATGGCACTCCCACTGCCCAGTGGGCGGAGTTACTTATCCGCCTCCATTCTAGAGTTGCTAAATTGTGAACCATACCGCTACCAGATTCACAGATGCAACTTTGCTGTAATGTTCCTCTCAGAGCTAGTAGTCAACTTGTATAACTTTAATTGGATGCAATACCTACCCAGACTACTCCATATGCTAACATTAGGTAGGATGTAATGTCTTGAATTAATCAATATCTGCATTCATCTATTATGTACTATTTAGCCAGAAGGTTACAACTATTATGTAATTATGTTGTATTTTTTAATTCATGTTGTGTTTAATAACTGTTTTTAATGTGTTTGTTATATAAGGGACTGGCTGTTAGCCCCTCCTCTCTTCTTCCTTCAGGTTTGGATGTGAGTCGACCTGTGGTATTTGAACACAGTAAGAAGCTCCTGATCAACCTCGTGGTTGTGCTGGCTTGTAGAGAGGACAAGGCTGCAGCTTCTCGAGCTAGGATGTACCAAAGGGAGCTCTCTCTCCGCTCCCCTTCTGCCTCCAGTCTCCTAATTGAAGACATTCCTGGAGCCAGGGAGAGTATCATGGTGTCCTGTGAATCCCTGGAGTCCATCATTGATGAAAACTCTGATGAAAGTCAGCTCACCAATGAAGCACGTGATTTGATAGAGTTTGTGTCAAAATGGTGAGTGGTTCAAATTTCTACACTAATTCAATCTTTACATACAGTACTACGTGATTAGTTGGTATCCTCTAGATTCAGTCACTTTACTATATGAAACTCTCAAGGCACACAAATATATACCTATCAGTACCTATATTAGCTAACAGTGGTGCATCTGATGACCTATCCTGCCTATTTGTGCATGTCCACAGTCCCGACCACCTCCCTCACGAGTGGCCCTTCACTGATGTGTCATCAAGGTCCTACAGTACCGGAAGTGTTGGTCACTTGGAGGAGCTGGTTGAGAGGATCATCCAAGTGTTCACCAGCACCAAGAGCAGCATCCTCCTCTCTGATTGGTCGCAGGAAGCCCTCCATTGGGCCACACGAGGGCACAACCCCTACTCATGCCGCTCTCTCCAGGTCTGCCGGGCCCTCCACCTCTCCCTCTCCTCTGGCATGCTGAGCAGCATGGTGACCAGGATGACAGAGCATGTGGCTGACAACAACGAGGAGGTACAGACCTACGTCATGGAGATGATGCTCACTCTGGAGATGGCTATTGGATATACTTCCGATATGTACAAGGAACAAGTGCTTGATGGAGGAAATGATTTTGCTTCCAAACCCATTGGATGGCCAGAACTTTCTTCAACCAAATACCGTTCTTCTCTTGTCAGAGAGGAGAAAGCGGACGAGGAGGAAACAGAGTCACAGTCTTCTTCACCGGTTAAAAGTCGTTGTATGGATCGGAGCAGTTTGACTTCTCCTGAAAGGTTTCTCTCCTCACCAGACAAGCGAATGCTCTCTCGACCCACAGCAGAAATGATGGAAGCGTACAGAAAGTCACTGAATGCTGAACTAAAGATCCAAGAGAATGTACAACCAGAACCAAAGAAGACTGAGAGTGTAAGGGATGCAGAAACAACTGCTCTCTCCTCGGACAAGGAGGGAGACAGTCAAGTAACTAAAACTTCAACTGTCAAAGAAGAAAGAAAACCCACTATGGAAGTTGAACCATCACTCAAAGAACCTTTATTATCGAAGGATGTTCCTCAAACGGAGCAGGTACCAGTGGGTGCCATTTCTCAGCAGACTTCCAGCTCTGACACTGAGCCTCGACTCACACCACCCTTACTTCAGCATCGGAAGCATGCACGCAACCAGAGCATGACAAAGCCCATTAATCAGGAGGAATCTTCAGCAGGAGAGGAAACTAAAGAGAAGTTGTCTTCAGCTGGTGAGGAGGTCAAGGAAAAAGAAACAAAAATCCAACAGCCCTCTACAGCTGAGCCTTCTACCCAAGCACTGCCTTCCACTGCCGCACCTAATTCTAAGATGGTGTCTCCTCTCAACCAGACCACTGCAGCCATTTTGTCATCAAAAGTTCAAAGTACAACTACAAGTCAAACATCCTCCCCCACAGAGTCCCCCTCACGTTCGCCTGTTAGAGCAAAGAGATTGCTAAAGTCTGCCATATTCAGTACCTCAAAGTTGAGTGAGTCCATGGACGGAGGAACCTCCATGTCCTTGGCCATCCATCCGTCCATCAGACGCAAGGGGTCAGAGCCCTCAAAACAGAGAATAAATGAACTCAAAAGTGGAAAGGTCAAAAGGTCAGAAACAGAACCATTTATTCACCACATATACGTATATACGTACATACGTACAATAATGACAGTAACTGTCTAGTTAGTATATATTGCTTGAGTATGTACTGTACAAAACTAGTTCCTTGTCTCTTATATACTCCTTACATGTGGCATCCCTATCTACACTATGTGCTGATATATGTACGTATATTTCAATTAATTAGGTGTCCTGTGGAACTGTTATTCAATACTGACATAATGTTTTTCCAGTTATAGTTCTAAGAAAATAGTCTATTACAAGTATTTCCCTTAACCCTCTATTGAAGTCAACCATGTCTTTGGGAAAATGGTGATTTTTATATTATCCATAATATTACTCAACTCATACACAGTATTGCCCAATACCGAAAGTGGTCTAAGTGGAGACAGGGCCAGTTTGTCTGTTTCCTTTACACCAAACGCCTTAGAGATTCACTAGAACTAGCACATTTAGTGAACCTATTTCCTTTTAGTGTAAAGAGAATCACTGAAATGGTTTCTACTTTACACCATGTATGAAAACTGTATACCCATTGTTCTAATTGATAACTTCCCTTTTATTGAAAATGAGTTAGCTCCTCAAGTGAACCCACCCTTGGCAGCCGTTGTAGGGAACCAACTGGCCGTCTCCAACTCACCAATAACATTCCTTATATGGGCATATTAATTTGGGCCATTTTCCTATGTAAGTCTTCCTGGGATCCTTTTAGAACACCACATTAGTGTGATTTTATTGAGATTGGTTATTATGGATAAGTATACTGAAAACACCTTCATAAATTGAAGCCTTCCTGCAGCTGTGATTATAGGAATTCAGTATGCAGTAATGTTTTGTATATATACATACATGTACGTACATGGAATATGTGTATACAATACAATATATTTGTTATGTATTGAAATGCACTTGTGTCACAATTGACTATATAAGTATCACAGTATGTCTGGTGTAATGTTTTATAAAGTATTTAGTGTCTGACACTGTACATTGATCAATAGTTAGTACTATTATATACTTCCATACTCATCTATTATACACACCTACTGTACACACCTACTATACACACCTACTGTACACACCTACTATACACACCTACTATACACACCTACTATACACACCTACTGTACACACCTACTGTACACATCTACTGTACACACCTACTATACATATGTAGGTGGGGCTCTGAAGACCAAGTGGATGCCAGTGGTAGAGGATCTGGTAGACCAACCTCACTAGTTGAACCGGCCGGCCACAAGAGAAGACCTGCCAGTTGGGTGGAGTCCATGCAGAGAATTAAGGGATATTCCTTTGGTGAGAAGGTATGTGGTTCGAAGAATGTCAACTCACCATTTCTGTAGTAATAGTGTCATAACAGTCACTTCCATATATGGTAATATTTACAGTGCTGAAGTGCCTAAGTCACCTCATTATTAGTATACTGCAGGCACACTAATGAGGCTCACCTTGTCCATATCTTTTAGTCTCTTACTTAATGAGTATCTTTAATTTACAATGTGTGAGATTATAACTGCCTTGTATTATATGAAGGAGAGACTCTCTGTCTCATTTAAGTATGTGTGCAAGCATTCTGTTGCAATCTCACAGGTCCCTTAGTACAGTGTTGAGGAACCTTGTGTGATTCAATGACTACCAATGATGTCCACATGTGATGAAGAAACAGAATAATTGTTTTGTTATAGTGAAATTAAAACAATATATTTAATCTTTCAATATTAACTGAAGTAGGTTTCTCTTTTGTAATGTTTAGATGATTGAAGCCAGTGACTTGTTTGCAGAACTGTTCATGACTTCAGTGTCTCTTCTCGAAAGTGATTATGAGAATGAGTTTGTAATGTCCTTGAGGCTGATGGACAAAGTGCTGGATCGGTTTGACCTCCGCAAGGCGGAAAATGAGGAGAAACTGGATAGTCTCTTCAACAAGATAAACTGGCCAAACTTTAAAGGAGTCCAGTCTCTTCTCTTGAAGGTAAGTCCACGGGTAATTATGTCAGGGCTGGTGGGCGCTATTCGCCAACTAAAGAGGACTACATGTGAAGGAAGATTGCGCGTCTCTAAGTCGAAATACTGTAGGTAACTGCGATCGTTAATGTCAGCAGAATGGAGAGGATTGGTAAGGTGATCTAATAGTGTACTGTACTGTGTGCTGTACTGGGAGTATACTGTATTTACCAGATGTTGTAAGCTAAAGTAGAGCGTAAGTACAGTAACTTTTGCTCCACATTTGTATTGTGTATTGTGTAACATATGTACGTATACAATTCACTGATAATACAAATGGTTATGTAGATTGTTTAAATGTTCTTTAATTATGTATATTTTCAAAACCAAAGTAATACAATTAAACAATTAAATGGAACAAATGCTTTGTCATGTTAAAACATATTTTGCAAAACAGCTTATGTTAATGCGAGAGGAGGGAAGACAGAAGACAGAAGTTTTCACTTCTTTGTCTTCTTTGATTTATTTACAACTGAATACAGCATATCGGGATCCTGTCCTGGGACCTGAGGGATCTCACCTTCACCATCACTATCTGCTGATGGTTCATATTTCTGTTCAGTTTCTTGTTTCCTTGAAATCTCTCCTTTTCCTTTCTTCTTAGTCTTATCTGGTTGAGCATAAAATGCGTCTGGATCATCGACTTCAGAGGGTGGTTTTGATTTGTTTTTCTTCTTCTCCTTATTTGGCATGGCATAAAGATCTGAAGGATTGACTGGCTGAACATTAGTCTTCTTCTCTGAGGTATCCTTTGAGATATCATCTTTTGATTTGCTCTTTTTATCTGTTTTCTTAGATGATTTCTCTTTATTCTTATCAACATCAATATCCTCATATACGTAGTTTGAAGTACCAAGTAGGTTTGGTTTGGTGCGTGCGTCAGTTGTCATGTCTTTATCCACAGTATCATAGTGAAGTCCATCTTGAACATGATGATCATTGTTGTAATGTTGGTTGACAGGAGAGTCACGCTCTGCTCTGCTGTAATGAGGTGGTTCCTCAGTGTCTCCAGTGTTTGGTAACTTAATCTCTTTATTGACCACATAGGTGTAGTCAGGCTTGTCTTCCCCAAACTCTTCCTTGCTGGTTGGAGGTACCACATTGTTGTAGTAGACAGCGTTCCTTTTCTTCTTCTTTGATCTCATATTGCACATTACTATGATGATGAGTGTGACCACTGCTATAAGGATCAGTACTACCACTACAATCACTACTGCCACTATCACTTCAGTGGGAAGGTTTGAGTTACCTGATGTAGCACCTGTAGTATCTGTAGGTATAGGAATTAACATACGTATTTATAATTTGGTGAAGTGATAGGGTTTATTTGTTGCGATCATGATGATATATGAAGTTTATTGAGCAACAGCAACATTAAATCTTTGGAATAGAACGTTTCAACCCGTAGGTCTTCATCAGCAATATGAAAAAATGAGGAGAGGTTGGTGTTTAAATAAAAGTTGGTTGGCAGGTGTGAAAAATGATGTAATGAAAAAGTGCAACGAATATTTTTATCCTCATTAAATATTCGGCGCACTTTTTCATTACATCATTTTTACACCTGCCAACCAACTTTTATTTAAACACCAACCTCTCCTCATTTTTTCATATTGCTGATGAAGACCTACGGGTTGAAACGTTCTATTCCAAAGATTTAATGTCGCTGTTGCTCAATAAACTTCTTATAATTTGGTGTATGTAATTAACCTCCATATACGTACAGTATACGTATGCAATAAATGTTTTGCACAGTTCAACATACCTGGTGTTTCTGTATTTGGTAATGCTAATATTAAATAAGAATATTGGTTCCTTTACAGGAAATTGTCTTACAATGGAGTTATGTTCTTACCTGGTTGCATGTAGCTATACTCCATCACATCACTAGTATTACTCCCAGCTGAGTTCACAGCCATCACTGCAATGTTGTATGTTGTACCATTCACTAGTCCTGTCAAGTTGTAGTAGGTCAGGTTACTGGCTGTGTTGGTTGTGTTGGAACCATACTGGATGATATAGTGTAGTTCTCCATTGGGTTCTCTTGGAGGCATCCAGTTCAGTTCAACACCATCTTTACACACTCTTGTGAATGTGAGATTTCTTGGTTTAGTTGGTACTGTATGTAAAGGAATAATGTTATATATTGAATATACACACTTTACTTGCTTGTATTCTACCTAACATATTATGTACGATAGACGTCAAAAAAAGTTAACGTTTCGTTCGTTAAGACTAAGCCAGAACGGCGTACCGTTTTGTTTCGGCTTAGTCTTCAATTCGTCCCAAAGCGTTTTAGATCGTCCTTATTATAGGCCTACGAAATGAATAAAAACGATCAATCGTCTATTGCTTGCGTTCCGACGTAAGTTGTTAAACACGTGGATACTTGTGTACCTTATTTGTGAAATACTTGGACAATTGTACTATAATTAACACAAAGCGTTTCTCACGTACATGCGTTCCTACGCAGTTCCGCATGCTTACGAAAGTACAGATGATCGTTTTTCGAAGACGATCGATCGTTGTGTATCGTCTTCACACCGTTTCCGTAGGAACAAAACGCCGTATAAACGAAACCAAACGTTAACTTTTTTTTTGACGTCTACCGTATATATACTATATAATCAGTTAACAATACTGCAGAACATACCACTTGAGTTAGCTCTATAAGTAGTCTCATTTGGTGCTAAACTGATTTGTTGTCCACTAATAATCCAAACCTTTACCCTGTACAGTCCACCTGGTACTACTGACAGAGAAACCTGTCTACTAGTATCACTTCCACTAGTAGGTACTGCAATGTGTCCAACCTCAACTGGTACTCCTAGATCTAGACGATCATATCTTGTGACATATTTACGTTGACCATTTCCACCACTCACTCTGAATGTAATAGGTTTCTGGTTCTTTTTTATTAATCTCACTTTAGGTATTGGTAAGATGTCTGTAAAATTTATATGCACACATATAAACAGTATTTGTGTTTATCTAATCATGTACTTACTATTTGATAGGTATATGTTGATGTAATGATTTATATCATTATCAGTACAATAGTAGTCATCAGTTGTATGTGATGTTCTATTAACAAAGAGTGTAGCTGTTAGACCATTTTCACTCTTATACACATCTTCAGTTGGTGATGTTGACACAGCAGGATCACCATTGATATACCATTTAGCATTACTACTATTGTATGATATACACTGTATCTTTCCTATCTCTTGGTCTCCTGCTATTTCTGTGATGTTAGTAATGACAGCTTCGTGATCAAGGATTCTGTTCTGACTAGTAACTATAAAACCTGATTCTGTAGTATGGAGGGATGGTACTTATCTTATACGTGTTACTACTGGTGTGATGACAACTCACTTGGTGGTGCAGCAGTGAATGTAAATATAGCACTCTTATTGATACCACCAGCCAGTACAGTACAGGTATAGTCTCCTCCATCACTTTTAGAGATAAGAGGGATTTTCAAGATATGACTTTCAATATTACATGTTCCATGAGGGCAGGTCCATCTGTAGCTAGTTTGTACTCCATAAGGTATTCCAGTGACTGTACAGACTAGAATAACAGTTGTCCCCAATTGTACAGTATCACCAGAATCCAGTGTTGTGTTGTGTGTGTATCCATCAATCAGTACTGATATATCCTCTAAAAAGTACATTATCAATATTAGTCAGTGAAAACATTTTACATGTGTATATTTAGTGAACTCTACATGTATTCTTCTGGGAGAAGATAGTGTTTAGATATCTAGTGGAGGTGAATGTACTTTCCCATAGCCATCAATTAAACATACATATAAAATGTGTACATATACATATAAAAACGAAGTTATGGAAAGATTATATTATTGTTTTAGACAAAAACTGACATTATTTTTATTGGTATCAATTGATTTTTTGTGACCATCTACGTACATGTCAATGAATACTTTCAGCAACTTTCAGACTGGGTGTAGATTTTAAGTTACCTACAGAATGTAACTCACTACAATAGCAACTCACTTTGAACTTCACTTTTTCCCTTTCCCATTTCTATGCTAACACTGAAAAGTGTCAGCTCTATTAAAAGAGTAGTCCACTTCATAATATGCTAAGAAGAGCCACACCACTCTGGTACTACTTGTCACAGACTCCTTATTAAACACTGTAAAGATTACAAGAGGACTCTTACTAAAGCACTCCTTGTTACCTTTACAAAACTACTTTTAAACTACCACCACACTTCCTACAAGTCATGAGTCACTTCACAGAAGCTACTGCTATGTAATCATCTATTCTACAAGTACGTTCATATATATACTGAATGTTAACTTTCTGACGGGAAGCCTTATTAATACCATTGTGTTTACTTTGTGGTTACAATTCAAGAATTTGACATTGATCTCAGGAAGTTTATATGACAATTAATAAAGAGAAGAATGAATGGACTTACTGTATATGTACACTTCACATGTACACCCTATACGTACGTATATGTACATATGAATAATCTAAAACATCCTTTCCTACATACTACGTACATCTATTCTATGGTAAAAGGCCTATAGGGAACTAAACCTAGTGAGAGTCCTAACCTTAATCCTATATGTACACCTACATATGTATACATATAAGCAAATATTCACTGGAATGTATTACGCCAAACCAGCCAAGTGACCTCAGTCTAATCTTGGCTGGGGGCGAAGTCCTATTAAATTGTGAGTGAATATTTGCTTATCATCATAGTCTTTGCACAGGCCAAGTTCAATTAACTCCCCTAGATCATTGTGAGTGCTCAGTCTCACTTAGACTGTAGCCTTCACCTTCATTTATTATGAAACCACAAGTGTTTCATTTATGGTGGATTAATAAGTGAAGACAGTCATCCAAAATCACCATCATTGAAGTATACCACACTGATGAGCACAAATAAAGGAGAAACAGCTGTCTGTGGTTCTTTGATGAAGATTTCCATCTTGAATGACTGGGAGGCTATCACTGGTTGCCAATTTAATATGACTTTGGTCCCCCAGCCAAGATTAGACTGCAGTCACTTGGCTGGTTTGGCATAATATTTTCCAGTAATTATTTGCTTATCACCATAGCCTTGCACAGGTCAAGTGCAATTAACTCCCTTACTTCATCCCTTGTCCGAGCCCTGTGCAAATAATTCCCTCAGTTCACCTATTCGTATGTACGGCTAACATAACTGCACTCTAATGAGAACGATGGTACGTAATTGAGAAGTTTGATCTTCTTTAGTTTGTGCTGATGAGTAGCCATCTTGTGGTTGTTCATCAGATTATGTGTCAAGGTCTGGGAAAAGTGTTATTTTAGATTATTCACATATTATGGGAACCTTATTTTCAATTGTACATACACAGTGCTGCATGATATTACAGACAGCATTAGTTAACCTCCTGATATTGTAAATTGAAGTGAATTTTTATTTAACAAACATTATATTAACTTTCACTTCAAGTTCATCTACGTATGTGTATTGTACGTGTGTATTGTACGTGTGTACTGTACGTGTGTACTGTGTGTGTACTGTACGTGTGTACTGTGTGTGTACTGTACGTATGTACTGTACGTGTGTACTGTATGTGTGTACTGTACGTGTATACTGTACGTGTGTACTGTACGTGTGTACTGTACGTGTGTACTGTACGTGTGTACTGTACGTGTGTACTGTACGTGTGTACTGTACGTGTGTACTGTACGTGTGTACTGTACGTGTGAACTGTATGTATGTACATATGTATACAGTATGTACCAATATATAAATATAGCGACTCATTACTTTGTAGTAACATTCAACAAACAATGAATTTTAGAGCCCAGTCCTACTCTATATAGTACATAATCTTATTACAGGATACGTATGTACGTTGATCACAAGTATCTTCATTAGCTGCCGAATCATTATGTATACATTTACGTACATACGTGTTAACTATGTACACTTATCCATATAATATGTACGTATATTACACAAATGAGTTGTGTTACCTAGGTTATATACGTATGTTTTCTACAATGCACCTTACCAGGCATCACATTTGTATGGCTATAGGGATTGTGTAAATGTTCTTTAATTACGTATATTCATATTCAAAACCATAATAATAAACATTAAACAAATGTTTTATCACACTTATTATAAAAGTACCTTCCTCATGTGAATAGGACCGAGGTCTATATCAACAGTAGTTCTTTTCACTTCTTTGAAGCCTTCTTCTTCTTCTTAGTCTTATCTGGTTGAGCATAAAATGCCTCACGATCACTGACTTCTGTTGGCAGCTTTGATTTCTTTTTCTTTTCCTTATTTGGCACAGTATAAAGATCTGAAGGATCAACTGGTTGACCATTAGTCTTCTTCTCTGAGATATCCTTTGAGATATCATCTTTTGACTTGCTCTTTTTATCTGTTTTATTCTCTTTATTCTTATCAACATCAGTATCATCATATATGAAGTTTGAAGTACCATGTAGGTTTGGTTTGGTGCATGCGTCAGTTGTCATGTCTTTATCCACAGTATCATAGTGAAGTCCATCTTGAACATGTTGATCATTGTTGTAATGTTGGTTGACAGGAGAGTCACGCTCTGCTCTGCTGTAATGAGGTGGTTCCTCAGTGTCTCCAGTGTTTGGTATCGTAATCTCTTCAGTGACCACATAAGTGTAGTCAGGTTTGTCTTCCCCAAACTCTTCCTTGCTGGTTGAAGGTACCACATTGTTGTAGTAGACAGCGTTCCTTTTCCTCTTCTTTGCTCTAAAGTTGCACATTACTATGATGATGAGTGTGACCACTGCTATAATGACCAGTACTACCACTACAACCACTAGTGCCACTATCGCTAGTACCTGAGAGTCAAGAGGTGTGGAGGAGGGAGAATCTGTAGGTATGGTTGAGGATGTTGGAGATGTGGAGGAGGGAGAATCTGTAGGTATGGTTGAGGAGGTTGGAGATGTGAATAAAGGTGCAATATTCTTATGTATAGATACTGTATATGTAATATATACATAGATATTCCTTTAAGTTAACCTTCTTCTATTGTAGGAGACACTTTACTATAATATTAAATCAGGTTAATGACTTCTTCTATACTAACCATTTTCTGACGACTGTACATGTGTATACTCCATCACATCACTAGTATTACTCCCAGCCGAGTTCACAGCCGTCACTGTAATGTTGTATGTTGTACCATTCACTAGTCCTGTCAAGTTGTAGTAG
This sequence comes from Chondrosia reniformis, assembly GCA_947172415.1. NCBI lineage: Eukaryota > Metazoa > Porifera > Demospongiae > Chondrillida > Chondrillidae > Chondrosia > Chondrosia reniformis. The sequence continues at coordinate 7,713,467 of OX359196.1, forward strand.
GTCAGGTTACTGGTTGTGTTGGTTGTGTTGGAACCATACTGGATGATATAGTGTAGTTCTCCATTGGGTTCACTTGGTGGCATCCAGTTCAGTTCAACACCATCTTTACACACTCTTGTGAATGTGAGGTGTCTTGGTTTAGTTGGTACTGTATGTAAAGGTATAATGTTATGTATTGAATATACACACTTTACTTGCTTGTATTCTACCTAACATATTATGTATATATACTCATAATCAGTTAACTATACTGCAATACATACCACTTGACTTAGCTCTATAAGTAGCCTCATTTGGTGCTAAACTGATATTTTGTTCATTAATAATCCAAACCTTTACCCTGTACAGTCCACCTGGTACTACTGGCAGAGAAACCTTTTTATTACCCGTATGGACTACTTTTATATGTCCAACCTCAACTGGTACTCCTAGATCTAGACGATCATATCTTGTGACATATTTACCACTTCCACCACTTACTGTGAATGTAATAGTTTCCTGCTCCTCTCTCGATAAAGTTATTGTAGGTATTGGTAAGGTATCTGTAAAATATAGAAATTTTAATTTGCATGTAAACAACATGTGAATGTTTATTATGGACTTACTGTTGGATAAATATAAGTTGATGTTATGAGTTGTATTATTATCAGTACAATAGTAGTCATCACTTGTATTTGATGTTCTCTTAACAAAGAGTGAAGCTGTTGAACCATTTTCACTCATATACACATCTTCAGTTGGTGATGTTGATAGAATATATCCACGTCTATACCATCTAGCATTACCACCATTGTATGATCTACACTGTATTTCTCCTATCTCTTGGCCTCCTACTATTTCTGTGATGTTAGTAATGACAGCTTCGTGATCAAGGATTCTGTTCTGACTAGTAACTATAAAACCTGATGCTGTAGTATGGAGGGATGGGACTTGTCTTATATGTGTTACTACTAGTGTTATGACAACTCACTTGGTTGTTCAGCAGTGAATGTAAATACAGCACTCTTATTGATACCATCAGCCAGTACAGTACAGGTATAGGTTCCTCCATCACTTGTAGAGATAAGAGGTATTTTCAAGATATGACTTCCAACATTACATGTTCCATGAGGGCAGGTCCATCTGTAGCTAGTTTGTACTCCATAAGGTATTCCAGTGACTGTACAGACTAGAATAACAGTTGTCCCCAATTGTACAGTATCACCAGAATCCAGTGTTGTGTTGTGAGCGTATCCATCAATTGTAACTATAGGGATTGATTAAATTGTATTTTGTTAATTTATTTAAGGTATGTATATCCCAAGCAGAAAATTAGTTTGTGTGTACAGATTTCTAGTACATATATATGTGTAAACATATATATGTAAAGTATACAAGTAAATAAAAAAACATTTACAAAAATGATGTTAGAAGTAGGAATGGCAGTGTTCACTAATACACATCTGCAAAAAGTATCGAAACAAGACAGTGATTTTATGATAAGGCTAATCATATAGAAGTTGCATGTATACTGAAATTTAAGTAACTTAACCATACACTTCTGTATTTGGGTGCACCAAGCTGAAGTAGGAATGGAAATATTTATGACGATTTATAAATTTTACGTTTCCGCATAAGTTTGCATATTAGCGGTAGTCCATTCAATAAAAGAAGAAGAAAAAATGAATTTTGAAAATGGGCCTATTCCTGGTTAGCCGCGTTTTGAACGCTGTAGAGCATGTAGAGTGTCGAAACATGTTTTGACATTTGGAAAAACATGACTACTACACTCACCAGCCTCTTCTCCTGTGCTGACACTGAAGAGTACCAGTTCTGTTATTAGAACAGTTAGCTTCATAGTATAAGAAGGACTATTTATAACCTCTCACAACTGGGAGGGACTCTGTATATAGTCACTCCACAAGACTACAGTCATCTTCTCTTCTAAGTAGATGATATAGACAACTAGTATTTCTGTTCTGTAGGAAGCCAAGCAAGCGACCTTGTTTACAGTGTCTTTTAGGAATAACTTAATTAAGGAATAGCACATGTAAGTATGTTTTGGGAAAAATAACTCAAAACATCTGAAAAGCGACCTTAACACCTGCTATTAAAATCTACTGGCTTATGTCCCGTATGTGCACATAACAAATGCATAGTCATTAATGTTATTATACTGTAATCATACAATTGTTCAAAGTTTGTTTATTCTCCACTCATTAACAACTGAATGCAGTATCTCATAGTCACATGATGATCACATGATGATCACATGATGATGAAATATTTTCATTTTCAGCTGATGGGCTCATATCACTATTTGTTTTTCTGAAGTCTCTTGAGAATGAGCCTTTGTAGTTCCATCCTTGTGGTTACTCAGTTTCAGAATAATTATTTCTATGTACATCAGTAAAATTAATATTATTACGTACATATGTTGATTATTAATAGGACAGGCTTCAATTATAGTACGTAGTCATGTCGTTGTAATTTAGTCCTTTGAGTCAGCATTGTTTCTTCTAATTATTATCTTATATACATGTATGTACGTATGTAGCATGGACTGATTGGACTTGCCTGATGCATGATTATAATTATTTACTATTTGATTTATTCTTTTCTTTTTTCATGTCAATATCACTGTTACTGTTAGAGATAAAACTGACCATAGCCATACTTTTAGTAATCACATCAAGGATACACATACAGTATATAACGTAATTATGTTTGTCAGCAGAAGTACTGTACATGCATGTATGGTTTAAACTTGAGCTTTCATCACACAAAACACCAATTTTTAGGAGTAATTGTCTTTCTATAATCATTTATTCACAGTTGAATAGAGCAGCTCAGGATCAAATAGTGGAATTTGAGGAACTTCTTCTTCTTCTTCACTGTCTGCTGATGGTTCATACTGGAGGACATCTTCCTTCTCATGTTCTTCCTTCTCTTGTTCTTCTGAAGTCTCTTTTTTATCTTTCTTCTTAGTCTTATCTGGTTGAGCATACAACTGATCTGAGTTGTCAACTTCTTGTAATTTCTTTTTCTTAATCTTATTAGGCATTGCATAAAGATCTGAAGGATCTATAGAAGGAACTTCATCTTTAGGGTCACTCTTGGATGAGCTACTTGCTGTGTTCTTTTCTTTCCTCTTTTTCATATCAACATCTTCATACATTGGATTAGCAAACTGCTCAATGTCATTCCTCTTGTCTGGTTTAGTGTCAATATCATCATAGACAGAGAAGGAGGTTGTTGTGTGAGCTATGTGTTGTTGAGCTGCCTTGACTTGTGGCTCATCATCATAGTCTCCTGTGGGTCCTCCTGAAGATGTGTTCCTTGTATGAGTAGTAGTAGTAGTATAGTGTGGTGTCTTTCCAGTGTTGTTCCTCTTCCTTCTTGTACTGACACACAAGATGAGTACTACTATTGTAATGATGATAATCACTAGTAGTAGTACTGCAGCTGCTGCTCCAGATATAGCTGATATGGATTTGTCATCTGTCAAGTGATTAGATGGAGATGGGGAGTGACTGGTTTCTGTAGTAATTAAAACAATTTATAAATTATAACTGTGCACAGATATTTGTTTTAGGCAAATTGTAAATAAATTAAATAGCATACCTTCTTCAGTGACTGATTTTGGAGTAGATTCTGATGTATCTATGGTACTATTGTAAATATTACTTTCTGGGGTTTCAGCTGTATACAGTATACCCCTATAAAAAGGCTTATTTTAATCTGTTAAGGAACATACCAGTCACAGGTACGTATGTCTAATTAAGACTTGTTTAGTCTGATTAATATTTTGAAGGTGTCAAACAGGTATAAATTACAACTGTAACAAGTATGTTGCAGTTGTACTACACCCCAATCTCCTACAACTGTTTTCCTAATAGACAGGTCTGTAGCATGTAACACTTTTTATAAGGATATTATGTAACACTTTTTATAAGGATATTATGTAGCACAGCACAGCTGTGTGATTATACGTATACATACGTACGTATGTACGTATATATGTATTAATATTTAATGTTTATATATATTATTGATATTACTCACCTGGTGACAAATATGTTACTGTTGGTGTGACTGTGTATATAGTAGAAGAAAATAAGATTATTATGAATATATGTATGTACAAACTAATAAGACGTAGTTCTTATAATAGCTATTTCCTATAGCAAAATATTGTAACCTTATATACAGTATTGTACTTGATGTTATATAAAGTGAAGTCTGTTAATATGTGCTATGTAAAAATATATAAATTTAGTGTACAAAAGTATATTATCCTGAGATTTTATTGTTATGATATTTCATAGATGCATCATTTGTGTTGCTCTACAACTGACCATTTTCTGACTGTGGATACTCCATCACATCACTAGTACTATTCCCAGCTGAGTTCACAGCCATCACTGTAATGTTGTATGTTGTACCATTCACTAGTCCTGTCAAGTTGTAGTAGGTCAGGTTACTGGCTGTGTTGGTTGTGTTGGAACCATACCGGATGATATAGTGTAGTTCTCCATTGGGTTCTCTTGGAGGTATCCAGTTCAGTTCAACACCATCTTTACACACTCTTGTGATTGTGAGGTGTCTTGGTTTAGTTGGTACTGTATGCAAAGGAATAATGTAATATATTGAATATACACACTTTACTTACTTGTACCTAACATATATATACTCATAATCAGTTAACAATACTGCAGTACATACCACTTGACTTAGCTCTATAAGTAGTCTCATTTGGTGCTGAACTGATATGTTGTCCACTAATAATCCAAACCTTTACCCTGTAGAGTCCACCTGGTACTACTGACAGAGAAACCTTTTTATTAGTATCACTTCCACTAGTTAATACTGCAACATATCCAACCTCAACTGGTACTGCTAGATCTAGACGATCATATCTTGTGACATATTTACGTTGACCAGTTCCACCACTAATGTTTATTATAAGAGTCTTTTTTCCTAAACGCATCATCATCATATTAGGTATTGGTAAGGTATCTGTAAAATTATATGTAAAATTGTATTATATTATAATTTTATACAATCATTGTTTATCTAGTTATTTAACCTGTAAACCTGTATTTGTAATCATGGACTTACTATTTGATAAGTATAAGTTGATGTAATGTCTTCCTCCATATGTACTGTTACTACAGTAGAAGTCATCACCTGTTTTTGATGTTCTCTTAACAAAAAGTGTAGCTGTTGGACCATTTTTACTGTACACATCTCCATGTGATGTTGATAAGCCAGATCCAGGTCTAACCCATGTAGCATCACCACCATTGTATGATCTACACTGTATCTTTCCTATCGCTTGGTCTCCTGCTATTTCTGTGATGTTAGTAATGACAGCTTCATGATCAAGGATTCTGTTCTGACTAGTAACTATAAAACCTGATGCTGTTGTATGGAGGGATGGGACTTGTCTTATACGGTACGCACAGAAAATTATGGTACCGTATACGTGTATAGTACCGTATGGTATTGACAAAAGTAACACGCTAGGGTACTTTTAAGGGACTTAGGGTAGTACTCGGTATACCGATATTCGATATACTCGATATTAAGTGTTAGCGAGCCTCTCTGGCTTCGTTTGGATACGATTTCGTTTTTGTGGGAATCGTTAATAATAAGTGGCATCAATAATCGATACAAAATAATTTTCGCTTATTTTATATGCTAGCCTATGTATCGATCGAAAGTTACATTAAAAGCTTTATATTACAATTGACTTGTTAACACTTTGTGCCTGTTAACAAGTCAGTATTTATACATTGGTAACTACTTGCGAACGTCTGAAATGTCCAAATACTCGGAGTATAAAGGTTTGAGAATAGTAGCCCTTTGGCAAGAAGGAAATAAAGCGCCTACAATGTGAAAAGAAGGTTAGATCGCTTGGTGTATTATCGGTTCACGTCAACGAGTTAGCACCTTGCGCTTGACAAATTCCGATCGATTCTACCGGTACTTTTAGGTCTAGGTATTTACGATCGAAAATCGTGTCTACCGGTACTTATTTTTTAATACTGGTAGTTCTAAACTACTCCTTAGGAATGTAAATTTCCGTGCGTACCGTATATGTGTTACTACTAGTGTTATGACAACTCACTTGGTGGTTCAGCAGTGAATGTAAATACAGCACTCTTATTGATACCATCAGCCAGTACAGTACAGGTATAGTTTCCTCCATCACTTGTAGAGATAAGAGGGATTTTCAAGATATGAATTCCACTATTACATGTTCCATGAGGGCAGGTCCATCTGTAGCTAGTTTGTACTCCATAAGGTATTCCAGTGACTGTACAGACTAGAATAACAGTTGTCCCCAGTTGTACAGTATCACCATAATCCAGTGTTGTGTTGTGAGTGTATCCATCAATATGTACCAATGGGTCTGCCACATATTTAACAAATTTGGCTGTTACAGAGTTAAAGACATGTAAGAAAAGATGAGTGTATAGTCCTTTCTTAAGTGAGCAGATACAACCTACATAACCATAACTACTGATATTAAAATGTTTTTCTATTAGTACATATATACTGTACATACATATATACATTTATGAACCTCAAACTATAACTGGAATATAGTCTATAAAGAAGGTAACATTCACAGTGACATACATACGTACCTGTTGATATGTGTACTGTGATCAATGAGATCAGTACAACTGCAAACACCGTCATTCTATAGGACACTCAACTCATCTACATAAATAGTATGTAAGTAAACTTTCCACTTTCAGAGATGTCTATGCTCAACTATAGCTAAACATACATACAGTCAGACCACTGTGTACTTAGCATTTTTATAGCTGCTTCTAATTGTAGATATCCTTACAGAATCCATAGTAATAATATGTTTACTTGACTAACTATGTTTACCTCCCATGTTTCCTGTTAAAGGCTAAACTTTCACTTAATTGTATAATGTATTTTCATTGTATAAAGTATCAGACATGTTTATTTCTTATTGTGATAAACAATAAATATATATGTGCATTCTGGTATATTCTGTATGTTGGAAGGTTATTTGAGCCAGTTTGAGTAAATTTATTTAGCCACCATAAACATGTATGTGAATATATTCTAAGCATGGGCTTCTATAGATATAATTACAAATAAAGTATGTACATATATATACAGTTACTGTATGTTACAATAGCTACTATTACAAGGGATTTATGATACATACGTATTCAATACATACTGACGCATAAGGCTATTAGTACTTACATGTACCTCATATGATTCCTAAGCCTCTTATTGATGCCATCCAAGTCTATAGGGAAATGGAGCTTATATTAAAATCCCCTAGTATGTACGTACTTGCTGACAATGCAACCTGTATGAATGGCTTGCTGCCTCTCTAGATCAGGTGCTTCACTGAGGTCCCAAACTTTCAGTCTAAATACTTCTATCTGGTTTAGAATTGCAGTGGGTCTCATGGGTGACCAGATAAGTATAAATACGTAAAACCATTGTACAAGCTGTGAGTTTGTAATAGATGTTATACAAACGTAATGTACATACGTATGTATGCATACATGTACTGTATATAAAGAACATCCTTTTGTAAATTGAAAGAAAGTTCCCCATTTAGAATTCTCTAAATCAGTTCTTCCTTTAGGCATTAACAATTATAGTGTTTCAATGTACTTAATTTTATTAAAGTGTTTACATCTTTCTCCTCTTTCCTCTTAACTTCCTACTAGTTTAAAGTGAATTAGGATATGCTAAATACACACAGGTACACACATAGCCCTTAATATATGTACGTATGTCTGGTAATTGAAAAGTTGAGCATTAGCTAAACAAGTATTAACATTTACAAAAATGATGTTAGAAGTAGGAATGGCATTGTTCACTAATACGTACGTCTGCAAAAAGTATTGAAACAAGACAGTGATTATATAATCATGCAGAAGTTGCTTATATACTGAAATTTAAGTAACTTAACCATACACTTCTGTGTTTGGGCGCCCCAAGCTGAGGTAGGAATGGAAATATTTATGATGATTTATAACTTTTACGTTTCCGCATAAGTTTGCATATTAGTGGTAGTCCATTCAATAAAAGAAGAAAAAAATGAATTTTGGAAATGAGCCTATTCCTGGTTAGCCGCTTTTTGAACATTGTAGAGCATGTAGAGTGTCGAAACTTGTTTTGGCATTTGGAAAAGCGTGACTACTACACTCACTGTAATTTGTTTCCTCTTCTCCTTTGCTGACACTAAAGAACAGTTAGCTTCATATTATAAGAAGGACAGAGTACTATTTATAACCTCTCACAACCAGGAGGGACTCTGTATATAGTCACTCCACAAGACTACAGTCGTCTTCTCTTCTAAGTAGATGATATAGACAACAACTAGTATTTCTGCTCTGTAGGAAGCCAAGCAAGCGACCATGTTTACAGTTTCTTTTTAAGAATAATTTAATTTAGGAATAGCACTTTTAAGTATGTTTTGGGAAGCATATCTCAAAACATCTGAAAAGCGACCTTAACACCTGCTATTAAAATCTACTGGCTTATGTCCCCTGTGTGGCTAAGTCCAAATGACAAGTCATTTTCAGAGCTTGTCATAATTCATATATTATTATTATTATTATTATTATTATTATTTATTGATTTAAGTGCACCGTGTGACATGCACACTAGGGCTACTTGGCCCCATGTAGCACTATACGATATAATACATCATAAGGAGTTATGTATATATACACTCCCTTGCATGCCCCTTCAATGTAGTAAAACCCCTCATAGATACATAAACGTAGTCTCATTCATGCTTGTTTGCTTCCTCTAACTGCACAGGGTCTCAATCTAGGCTGACTGTACACCCTCTCAATTTTCCAAAAATCATGTTTCCACATAGCTTCTAGTTCCACCAAAATCTTTTCCTCACCAGACACTTCAACCCACCAGATATCTTTCCTTCTCTTTTTTTAAAGTTTCTTACAAAGTTTAACTTTTCAGCATTAGCACACCAAGCAATAACATGTTTCTCAATTTGCCTAACATGCAGCGACTTCCTCAAACCCCAAATTTTCCTTAAGTACTTCCTTGTATTTTGCCGGTCTTCCACTTTGCAGGTATCATACGAATTTACCTCACCGTTAGCAAACTTTGATTGTGAATTTCCACTCTTATTCTTCTCCAACCTTTGGAATTCGCCTGCCAACTTTGTAGCTGACCCTCTGGGATATTTCTCGGCAATACTCTGTTTTAGTTGGCACTCTAATTTTATCAAATCAGCCTCTCTATCGGTAATTAGCTTTTCTATCTCCTCAATTCTCGCTTTAAGAGTGGTTATTGCTTCTTCCTTGTCCTTCGGGATAGTCTCTATCTCTTCCCTTAACTTGATATCCTGCTGTTCTCTGACTACTTGGTTGCGAAAAACGCCTTGCATGCGAGTCAGTAAAGTCATCACACAGAAAAAACATAGGAAAGGTACACCATCTGCGGCGACTACCACTTGAGCAATTTTATAGCACGAAGGGTGTGACCAATTTCCGCAGTCCTGACATTGGACCCAGTCTCTTCTGTCCTTTGCAGCAGACTCCCTGTTCTTCCCACATATACACCTAATAACATCTGCTTTGTTAGTTGTCTTCGCCAACAAGCCCTTATTTCCTTTGTCCTTTTCCAGTATCGTCGAGCGTTTCCCTAGCTGTCGAACTGGTGTTAAAAACTCTTTTGTTGGACTTGTTCCCAAGACTTTACCATTTTTAGTCACTTTTGTTGGCATTTTTAGAAGACCTCAATACTCGCTCTTTCACAGACAGGTCGCTTGGATACGATACCATACGATACATATTTATGTACGTATATACAGTAGGTTTTTATTCTCTCACAACTGTTTATAGAATACACATAACAAATATGTACATAGTCATTAATGTTATTGTACTGTAATCATACAATTGTTCAGTTTGTTTATTCTCCACTCATTTACAACTGAATGCAGTATCTCATAATCACATGATTATCACATGATGATGAAACATTTTCATTTTCAGCTGATGGGCTCATATTTGTTTTTCTGAAGTCTCTTGAGAAGGGCCTTTGCAGTTCCATCCTTGTGGTTACTCAGTTTCAGAATAATTATTTCTACATCAGTAAAATTAATATTATTATGTTGATTATTAATAGGACAGGCTTCAATTATTATATGTACGTAGTTATACCATTGTAATTTAGTCCTTTGAGTCAGCATTGTTTCTTTTAATTATTAACTTATATACATGTACGTAGCATGGACTGATTGGACTTGCCTGATGCATAATTACAGTTATTTGCAATTTGATTTATTCTTTTCTTTTTTCATGTCAATATCTGTTACTGTTAGAGATATAACTGACGATAGCCATACTTTTAGTAATCACATCAGGGGTACACATATATATACGTAGTATATAACGTAATTATGTTTGTCAGCAGAAGTACATGCATGTATGGTTTAACTTGTGCTTTCATCACACCAAACACCAATTTTAGGAGTAATTGTCTTTAATCATTTATTCACAGTTGAATAGAGCAACTCAGGATCAAATAGTGGAATTTGAGGAACTTCATCTTCTTCACTGTCTGCTGATGGTTCATACTGGAGGACATCTTCCTTCTCTTGTTCTTCTGAAGTCTCTTTTTTACCTTTCTTCTTAGTCTTATCTGGTTGAGCATACAACTGATCTGAGTTATCAACTTCTTGTAATTTCTTTTTCTTAATCTTATTAGGCATTGCATAAAGATCAGAAGGATCTATAGAAGGAACTTCATCTTTAGGGTCACTCTTGGATGAGCTATATGCTGTTTTCTTTCCTTTCCTCTTTTTCATATCTTCATACATTGGATCAGCAAACTGCTCAATGTCATTCCTTTTGTCTGGTTTAGTGTCAATATCATCATAGACAGAGAAGGAGGTTGTTGTGTGAGCTGTGTGTTGTTGAGCTGCCTTGACTTGTGGCTCATCATCATAGTCTCCTGTGGGTCCTCCTGAAGAAGTGTTCCTTGTATGAGTTGTAGTAGTATAGTGTGGTGTCTTTCCAGTGTTGTTCCTCTTCCTTCTTGTACTGACACACAAGATGAGTACTACTATTGTAATGATGATAATCACTAGAAGTACTACTGCACCAGCTGCTCCAGATATAGCTGATATGGATATGTCTTGTGAATTGTCATCTGTTGAGTGATTAGATGGAGGTTGGCTGGTTTCTGTAGTCATAAAAACAATTTTTTTTCACAAATTGTTACTTGTTTTGGGCAAATTACAAATACGTAAATTATATAGCATACCTTCTTCTGTGACTGATTTTGGAGTAGATTCTGATGTATTCATGGTACTATTGTAAACATTACTTTCTGGAGTTTTAGCTGTATAAAAAAGGCTTATTATTTTTGTCTTGTAAGGAACAGGCCAGTCACAGGTACTGTATGTCTAATTAAGACTTGTTTAATACTTTGAAGGTGTCAAAACAGGTATGAATTATATATACGTATACCAATACCTGTATCTTGCCTGTTTTACAACTGTAACAAGTATGTTGCAGTTGTACTACACCCCAAAACTGTTTTCCTAATAGACACAGCATGTAACACATTTTATAGGGATGTAGCAATTAAGACATGGATTAGCTTAAATACTTAGTTCTTATAATAGCTATTTCCTATAGCAAAATATCATAACCTTATATACAGTATTGTACTGAGTAGACCTTTATTTATTGATGTTATATAAAGTGAAGTCTGTTGATATGTGTAAAAATATATAAATTTAGTGTACAAAAGTATATTATCCTGAGATTTATTGTTATGATATTTCATAGATGCATCATTTGTGTTGCTCTACAACTAACCATTTTCTGACTGTGTATACTCCATCACATCACTAGTATTATTCCCAGCTGAGTTCACGGCTATCACTGTAATGTTGTATGTTGTACCATTCACTAGTCCTGTCAAGTTGTAGTAGGTCAGGTTACTGGCTGTGTTGGTTGTGTTGGAACCATACTGGATGATATAGTGTAGTTCTCCATTGGGTTCTCTTGGAGGCATCCAGTTCAGTTCAACACCATCTTTACACACTCTTGTGATTGTGAGGTTTCTTGGTTTAGTTGGTACTGTATGTAAAGGAATAATGTTATATATTGAATATACACACTTTACTTGCTTGTATTCTACCTAACATATTATGTATGTATACTCATAATCAGTTAACAATACTGCAGTACATACCACTTGACTTGGCTCTATAAGTAGCCTCATTTGGTGCTGAACTGATATGTTGTTCATTAATAATCCAAACCTTTACCCTGTACAGTCCACCTGGTACTACTGACAGAGAAACCTTTTGATTACTGTCTTCCACCAATCTATGTCCAATCTCAACTGGTACTTCTAGATCTAGACGATCATATCTTGTGACATATTTACCTTGACCAGTTCCACCACTAAGTTTCATTCTAAGAGTCTTTTTTCCTAAATGCACCATCATCATACTAGGTGTTGGTAAGATATCTGTAAAATCATATGTATACTAACATATACAATGACAGTATTTGTATGTTTATCTAATCATGGACTTACTATTTGATAAGTATAAGTTGATGTAATGTCTTCCTCCATATGTACTGTTACTACAGTAGAAGTCATCACTTGTATTTGATATTCTCTTAACAAAGAGTGTAGCTGTTAAACCATTTTCACTATACACATCTCCAGTTGGTGATGTTGGTATAGTGTCTCCAGGTCTAACCCATGTAGCATTACCACCATTGTATGATCTACACTGTATCTCTCCTATCTCTTGGCCTCCTGCTATTTCTGTGATGTCAGTAATGACAGCTTCATCATCAAGGATTCTGTTCTGACTAGTAACTATAAAACCTGATGCTGTAGTATGGAGGGATGGGACTTGTCTTATATGTGTTACTGCTAGTGTTATGACAACTCACTTGGTGGTTCAGCAGTGAATGTAAATACAGCACTCTTAGTGATACCATCAGCCAGTACAGTACAGGTATAGTTTCCTCCATCACTTGTAGAGATAAGAGGGATTTTCAAGATATGACTTCCACTATTACATGTTCCATGAGGGCAGGTCCATCTGTAGCTAGTTTGTACTCCATAAGGTATTCCAGTGACTGTACAGACTAGAATAACAGTTGTCCCCAGTTGTACAGTATCACTAGAATCCAGTGTTGTGTTGTGGATGTATCCATCAATATGTACCAGTGGGTCTGCCACATATTCAACAAATTTGGCTGTAAAGATGAGAGAGATATAACATTACAGTACAGGTATAGATATAACATTATGTACAGTACATACGTACATTTAGAGACCATTATCAGCAGAAAGGGAGAACAGGTTCTACCAGACCTACATATATTGATTCAGCTTATATAATTTCTCCTTAATACCTAGGATAGTGCCTATATATCACATCTGTCTATCTGTCTAGTAATATATTCTCAAAGGGAGAAGGAACTAGTGTAGTCCTTTCTTAAGTGAACAGATACAATCCTTTTCCATGTACGTAACTTCTGATATTTTCTATTAATATATACTGTACATACACATATACATATATACATGGTCTTACATACGTACGTATGTTCCCAAAAGATCACTCTTGGCAAAGTTATATTATTGCTAGTATTAGCAGTGTGTGTTTCCATAGGAATATAACCACAGTAAATAGCCTCCTTACTTTGTTAGAGGTTTGATTTAAAGCAGAAATCTAAAGATGTTTTATGAACCTCAAACTATATCTTGAATATAGTCTATAAAGAAGGTAACATTCACAGTGACATACAGTACCTGTTGATATGTGTACTGTGATCAACGAGAGCAGTACAATTGCAAACAACGTCATTTCTATGGGACACTCAACTCAACTAAATAGTATGTAAGCAAACTTTCCACTTTCAGAGATGTGTATAGTCAACTATAGCTAAACATACATACTGTCAGACCAATATGTACTTAGTCCTTTTTATAGCTGCTTCTAATTGTAGATATCCTTGCAGAATCCATAGTAGTAATATGTTTACTTGACTAACTGTGTTTGCCTCTTATGTTTCCTGTTAAAGGCTAAACTTTCACTTTAATTGTATAATGTATTTTCATTGTATAAAGTATCAGACATGTTTATTTCTTATTGTGATAAACAGAAAATATATATGTGCATATATTCTAATATTCTTTTTGCAAAGGGAAATATGGTTATTTGAGGATTGATTTAACCACCATATGTGTACTAGAATTAACAGTTTATACATGTATGTGAATATATATGCTAAGTATAGGCTTCTATAGATATAATTACAAGTGTGTACATGTATATATTGTATGTTACAATAGCTACTATTGCAAGGGACTTATGGTACTCTACATATTCAATACATACCGACACATAAGGCTATTAGTTTGTACTTACGTACATGTTTCATACGTATGACTCCTAGGCCTCTTATTGATGCCATCCAAGTCTATAGGGAAATGGAGCTTATATTAAAATCCACTAGTACGTACTTGCTGACAGTGCAACCTGTATGAATGGCTTGCCGCCTCTCTAGATCAGGTGCTTCAGGTCCCAAACTTACAGTCTAAATACTTCTTTCTAGTTTAGAATTGCAGTAGGTCTCATGGGCGACCAGATAAGTATGAATATGTAAAACCATTGTAAAAGCTGTGAGTTTGTAATAGATGTTATACAAACGTAATGTAGATATATACGTACATATATGGCCAAGGATTCACAGAAGATCAAGATAAAGAAAAAGAAAAAGACAAAGACTCCCAGGATCACTAATGAAGGGTGGAATTCCCAGAAACGGCTGTCTGACCCAGTGGAGAAGAAGATGAAATAAGGGAAAAGAAGGAAGAAAAGACTCCTGTATCTTCATCCAAAGTTCTCTTCGGGTTTAGTTCCCCTATAGGCTCTTTTACTGAATAGGCATAGCATGTAGGAAAATTGTATCTTAGATTTTTCATATGTATGCATACATGAAAAATCTAAGATACCATTTTCCTACATGCTATATGAGAGCTTTGGATGAGGATACAGGAGTCTTTTCTTCCTTCTTTTCCCTTATTTCATCTTCTTCTCCACTGGGTCAGACAGCCGTTTCTGGGAATTCCACCCTTCATCAGTGATCCTGGGAGTCTTTATCTTTTCTTTATCTTGATCTTCTGTGAATCCTTGGCATGTACTGTACGTATATAAAGAATATCCTATTGTAAATTGAAAGAAAGTTCCCCATTTAGAATTCTCTAAACCAGTTCTTCCTTTAGGCATTAACAATTATAGTGTTTTAATGTACTTAATGTTATTAAAGTGTTTACATCTTTCTCCTCTTTCCTCTTAACTTCCTACTAGTTTAAAGTGAAGTGGGATATGCTAAATACACACAGGTACACACATTGCCCTTAATAGTCATATAAATATGTATGTCTGGTAATTGAAAAGTTGAGCATTAGCTACACAAGTATTAACAGAAGTAGAACATTTTGACCCGGAGGTCTTCATCAGCAATGAATTATCAATTATGTACATGTATAAATTATATATTATCAAATGAAAGAGTATGCATACAGTATGTAAATATGCTGTTAATTAATTACACACTGTTACTGTTGGAGATACGTATGTTCATATATCCACACATTTAGCAATCACAGTGAGTGTGCATATACAGTAAACTAAACATGTTTGACAGCAGTAGTTGAATTATTGGAGTTTATATTCTCTTCACACCAAACATCAATTTAAAGGAGTTGGAAATACTGGCTCTGTGGATCATTTATTCACAGCTGAATAGTGCATCTCAGTATCAAGTGATGGAACTGAAGGAACTTCATCTTCTTCACTGTCTGCTGATGGTTCATACTGGAGGACATCTTCCTTCTCTTGTTCTTCATTCTCTTGTTTTTCCTTCTCTTGTTCTTCCTTCTCTTGTTCTTCTGAAGTCTCTTTTTTACCTTTCTTCTTAGTCTTATCTGGTTGAGCATACAACTGATCTGAGTTGTCAACTTCTTGTAATTTCTTTGATTTCTTTTTCTTAATCTTGTTAGGCATTGCATAAAGATCAGAAGGATCTATAGAAGGAACTTCATCTTTACCTTTACCATTCTTTGAAGCTTTCTTTTCTTTCCCCTTTTTCATATCAACATCTTCATACATTGGATCAGCAAACTGCTCAATGTCATTCCTTTTGTCTGGTTTAGTGTCAATATCATCATAGACAGAGAAGGAGGTTGTTGTGTGAGCTGTGTGTTGTTGAGCTGCCTTGACTTGTGGCTCATCATCATAGTCTCCTGTGGGTCCTCCTGAAGATGTGTTCCTTGTATGAGTAGTAGTAGTATAGTGTGTTGTCTTTCTAGTGTTGTTCCTCTTCCTTCTTGTACTGACACACAAGATGAGTACTACTATTGTAATGATGATAATCATTAGTAGTACTACTGCACCAGCTGCTCCAGATATAGCCGATATAGGTATGTCTTGTGAATTGTCAGCTGTTGAGTGATTAGACGGAGATGGAGTTTGGCTGGTTTCTATAGTGATTATGATAAATAAGATTTGGTAAATTGGTACTACGGATGTTTGTGCCTTTTGTTTTAATATACATGCCTTCTTCTGTGACTGTATTTGGAGTGACTTCTGATTTATCTAAAGTACAGCTGCAAACAGTAGTAGCTCCTGGAGTAGCAGCTATATAATATGTAGCAATTAAGGCATGGATTACGTAGATTTTATAAGACTTTTATTTCATTACAGAATAAGCATAGCATGTGGTAACGAGTGTATTTACTTGATTTGTTTTTTGCATTTATCTTATATGCAATATATAGTTAATATATGTACATATGTGTTGCGGTTGTAATATATGTACTTGTGTATATACATGTGTATGTAGTATATAGTTACTTACGTGTTGGTCTTGGTGTTGTTGAAGTACATGTACCTAATTAAGAATGGATCTAAAGATTCTGGCATATGTACGTATATATCTAATCTTGAACCCACTATTTGATGATGTATTGTGTGTATACTCCATCACATCACTAGTATTACTCCCAGCTGAGTTCACAGCCATCACTGTAATGTTGTATGTTGTACCATTCACTAGTCCTGTCAAGTTGTAGTAGGTCAGGTTACTGGTTGTGTTGGTTGTGTTGGAACCATACTGGATGATATAGTGTAGTTCTCCATTGGGTTCTCTTGGAGGTATCCAGTTCAGTTCAACACCATCTTTACACACTCTTGTGATTGTGAGGTGTCTTGGTTTAGTTGGTACTGTATGTAAAGGAATAATGTTATATATTGAATATACACACTTTACTTGCATGTATTCTACCTAACATATTATGTATGTATACTCATAATCAGTTAACAATACTGCAGTACATACCACTTGACTTAGCTCTATAAGTAGCCTCATTTGGTGCTGAACTGATATGTTGTCCACTAATAATCCAAACCTTTACCCTGTACAGTCCACCTGATACTACTGACAGTGAAACCTTTTTATTACTGTCTTCTACATGTCCAACCTCAACTGGTACTCCTAGATCTAGACGATCATATCTTGTGACATATTTATGTTCACCAGTTCCACCACTAATTTTGATTCTAAGAGTCTTTTTTCCTAAATGCATCATCATCATACTAGGTATTGGTAAGGTATCTGTAAAATATGCAAATATAATTTACACATAAACAACATGTGTATGTTTATTCTAAGTAACTATGGACTTACTGTTGGATAAATATAAGTTGATATAATGATTTATATCATTATCAGTACAGTAGTAGTCATCACTTGTATTTGATGTTCTATTAACAAAGAGTGTAGCTGTTGGACCATTTTCACTCTTATACACGTCTTCAGTTGGTGATGTTGATATGTGAGGACCTCCATTGATATACCATTTAGTATTACCACCATTGTATGATCTACACTGTATCTCTCCTATCTCTTGGTCTCCTGCTATTTCTGTGATGTTAGTAATGACAGCTTCATGATCAAGAATTCTGTTCTGACTAGTAACTATAAAACCTGATACTGTAGTATGGAGGGATGGGACTTGTCTTATATGTGTTACTACTAGTGTTATGACAACTCACTTGGTGGTGCAGCAGTGAATGTAAATACAGCACTCTTATTGATACCATCAGCCAGTACAGTACAGGTATAGTTTCCTCCATCACTTGTAGAGTTAAGAGGGATTTTCAAGATATGAATTTCAATATTACATGTTCCATTAGGGCAGGTCCATCTGTAACTAGTTTCTACTCCATAAGGTATTCCAGTGAATGTACAGACTAGAATAACAGTTGTCCCCAGTTGTACAGTATCACCAGAATCCAGTATTCCTTGTGAAGAGTTGTTTACTCTATGCCCATCTATTATAACTACGTATGACAATGGATATGGTATGTACGTATGTAAAAGTCATTCTTAGCCTATGATCCACAGAATGTACATTTGTACACTTCTCTACTTTGCAGCACAGCATATTATGTAGCTACGTTTTAACTTACAGTACAAGTTGTTGTGTACGTAACTGTTTTTATTACATTTGTGTAGTAAAGTATGTACGTACATATCTTTTCTAAGGAAAGCACATACACATATACAGTGTATCAAATAATAGAAAGGGTCAAAAACATACTTTTAATGTGTGTTATAATATTCATTATAACTGGTCTGCATGGAGAAGGAACTAGTGTAGTCCTTTACATTTTGTTTACTCTATATCCATAACTATGAGAATGGATATGGTACTGTATGTGTTAACATTACGCTGGTTATTACATAATGTTGATTTGATCCACAGAATGCACTTCTGTATTAGCTGATTGTTGTCTTACAGTACTATAATATACGTATACATGTACATGTTCATATATTTTCTAAGGAAAGCACATCCAATACATGTACATACATAAAAGGATCAATACCAGTTGATGTGTGTTTGTCTGAATATAATGATGTAAGCTTTACATGACACATACAGTGAGTGGAGAAGTTAACTCACTTTTAGCTGTAACTCCTCCTCCTATACTGACAAGTAGTAATAGTTCTGTTAGCAGACTAGCCAACAACATTGTTATAAGAAGATACTACACACTGCAGAGCTCACTTACTATAGTAATGAGACACTAATTAGTCCGTCTGCAACTGCTCTTCAGAGTTTGGCGGACTATTATATACAGCTCTACCTTTCCTTTATACACATTTAGAAGCCATATACATGTACTGCAACCTATACCTATAATAGGGCCCTTTGTGTGGTCACATGTCAATTATGAGTATATGTGATATCCTAAGTGTATTCAGTATGGAGTGATTCAAGCTAATTTTTAGGCATGTATAGTTTTCTCTAAGCAATTGTTAGAGACTGTCAATTTGAATCCCCAAAACTAATGCTGTTGTTTAGATTTGCCAGAATTGAAGTTAGAGTTATATACATTTGCACTGTGTATTTTGTAATTACCATACTTAGTATTTTAACACACTATTACATTAATGTGTACAGTATACATGATAAAGAAAAATATATACGTATACATACATGTAGGTACACATACGTACATAAGTGTATATTGCATATATCAAAATGTAATGATATGTTAAAGTTACATACACATGTATACTACACTGTATATTGTATATTTATATATTTACAGTATGTAGCAATACAACTACAGTATTTTCAACATGTAATTTATATGTATCTAATGTCCATACATACATACATATATAGATAATTAACTATTTATACATGTGTGCTAATGCACCTTTGTGAAAATCAGCATATTGTGTTTGATTACTTAATCTCCACACTCTAAAGTTGAAAATATTCATGTACTGAACATATTATTAAGAATTGCACTGAATAACACCTAAAAGTTTCAATTAGTTGAAATTAATGCTAAGAATAACATATAGTACGTACATTCTTGTGTATTCATCACAAATGCAACAAATATGCTGTATCATAATAATTATTATAGTGCTTCTTGAAAACTTTTTTCTTCCTATAAAAGACATATTAATTATCACAACCACCTACCTTAGCTACCCACCTACTTACAGGCCCACCACTATAGACTCATATCTCCTTCAACTTAAAATGCAATCAATAATGAAGATTTTATACAAACCGGTTGTGCAATAGCATACATACATACACACTGTACTATGATAGGTTGTAGGTATATAGTTCTGTACCTGCACGTGTGTTAACTTAAGTGTACCCTAGTCTAGTATGCAGCTGTAAACATGTCTACTGATTGTGGTGGTACTGGAGGAGCACAGTCCTCAACACCTTTGTCGGCTGATGGCTTTCCATTTGTACTTGAAGCACTTTTTTTCTGCTTCTTATTCTTCTTCTCTGGTTGAGCATAAAGAAACTCAGGATCAATCACTTCTTCTTTTTTGTCTGACTTCTTTGATTTCTTCTTTTTCTTCTCTGGTTGTGCATACAGAAATTCTGGATAAACTGGTTCTTCTTTTTTGTCCAATTTCTTTGATTTCTTGGTCTTCTTATCTGGCTGTGCATAAAAAAGTTCAGGGTCAACTGGTTCTTGTGATTTCTTTTTCTTTTTGGATTTGTCAGGCATGGCATAGAGCTCAGTGGAGTCAACTGATGGATGCTCTGCGTGTTGAGTGTTGCACTTACAAGTAGTCCTGGGTTTTCCACTACTGCAATCTCATTTGCACTTGGTTTGTTCCTCTTTATGTACCTCACAGTTCAGTGCTTTCTGTAAGCCTCCCTTTCTTGGGCTGGGGGAATCTTCATTTGATTCTGACTCACTTTATAATATCCTAACAAGCACCTCATCTATGTATTTTAATATAGTTATTACTCTATATTATGAATTTAAAGCTATATAAAAGGATTCTAACATTGATAGACATGGTTTGGTGGATTGTATGGCACACAATCCCTCCAAATTCTGGGCTGGTTTGATTGATATTGATTAATTGCACTTTGAACCATATACAGTGAACAGTATTTACCATCTTTCATTTCACACATACACATATATACATACATTATTGCTCATGTTGTGTTAATATTGGAATAACCTTCAGAACCATCATTTTCCATTCTCCGTTCCCCGTTCCTCATTCCCTTCCTGTCATTCCTGGTTTTATGGGGTCCCTGGCCAACCATGTCTATAGGGAAATGGAGCTTTATATTAAAATCATATGTACCTTCTATAATGGCTTGCCACCTCTCTAGATCAGGTGCTTCAACTTTCACTTTAAATACTTCTTTCTGGTTTAGAATTAGGTCTCATGGATGACCAGATAAGTGATATTGTATTTTATATGTAAACATGTGTACATATGTACGTACGTACGTATATACACAGGCATTTACTATACATATAAAGAAAATCCTATTGTAAATTGTAGAATTCTCTAAACTAACCAGTTCTTCCTTTAGGAATTAACAATTATAGTGTTTCAATATGTACATACTTCATTTTATTAAAGTGTTTACATATTTCTCCTCTTTCCTCTTAACTTCCTACTAGTTTAAAGTGAATTAGGATATGCTTAATACTCATATAAATACAGTATGTACGTATGTCTGGTAATTGAAAAAGTTGAGCATTAGCTACAAACAGAAATTGAACATTGTGACCCAGAGGTCTTCATCAGCAATGAATTACCAATTGTATGTACGTATGTATCAAATGAAAGGATATGTACACATACAGTATGTACCGTGTAAGTATGCTGTTAATTAATTACACACTGTTACAGTTGAAGATAAGCGTACGTATGTACATTCATATATCCACACATTTAGTAATCATAGTGAGTATACATATAAACTAAACATGTTTGACAAGCAGTAGTTGAATTATTGGAGTTTGTATTCTCTTCACACTAAACACCAATTGAAAGGAGTTGGAAATACTGGCTCTGTGAATCATTTATTCACAGCTGAATAGTGTGTCTCAGTATCAAGTGATGGAACTGGAGGAACTTCATCTTCTTCACTATCTGCTGATGGTTCATACTGGAGGACATCTTCCTTCTCTTGTTCTTCTGAAGTCTCTTTTTTACCTTTCTTCTTAGTCTTATCTGGTTGAGCATACAACTGATCTGAGTTGTCAACTTCTTGTAATTTCTTTGATTTCTTTTTCTTAATCTTGTTAGGCATTGTATAAAGATCTGAAGGATCTATAGAAGGAACATCATCACCTTTACCATTCTTTGAAGCTTTCTTTTCTTTTCCCTTTTTCATATCAACATCTTCATACATTGGATCAGCAAACTGCTCAATGTCATTCCTCTTGTCTGGTTTACTGTCAATATCATCATAGACAGAGAAGGAGGTTGTTGTGTGAGCTGTGTGTTGTTGAGCTGCCTTGACTTGTGGCTCATCATCATAGTCTCCTGTGGGTCCTCCTGAAGATGTGTTCCTTGTATGAGTAGTAGTAGTATAGTGTGGTGTCTTTCCAGTGTTGTTCCTCTTCCTTCTTGTACTGACACACAAGATGAGTACTACTACTGTAATGATGATAATCATTAGTAGTATTACTGCACCAGCTGCTCCAGATATAGCTGATATAAGTATTTCATTTAAATCATCTGAATTGTTACCTGTGTTTTAAATAAATAAATAAATAAATTATGTATATTTCTCTTAATCTTCTACACACTAACAGGAAACATTTGATGAAAAATGCATATACTCCATCACATCACTATTATTATTCCCAGCTGAGTTCACAGCCATCACTGTAATGTTGTATGTTGTATCATTCACTAGTCCTGTCAAGTTGTAGTAGGTCAGGTTTCTGGTTGTGTTGATTGTGTTGGAACCATACTGGATGATATAATGTAGTTCTCCATTGGGTTCTCTTGGAGGCATCCAGTTCAGTTCAACACCATCTTTACACACTCTTGTGATTGTGAGGTGTCTTGGTTTAGTTGGTACTGTATGTAAAGGAATAATGTTATATATTGAATATACACACTTTACTTGCTTGTATTCTATGGCAACTATGACAATAAATGTGTTTGGATAGAGCAAACATTTGTATGCAATTTTGTTACCTGTGCTATATGTACTTAGTAGATATATATTTAACTGTACTGTATATTTACATCTCAAAACCTTCTCTTTTCAGATATTGTGTATTACCTTACCTGTACCTTGATGAATACATCCTATGTATATGTTTGTAAGTATATACCTACGTACATACTTGTAATTAACCTTTTTCAGGAGCTTTATATTCCATTGTATAAGGTGCTGATCTGATATTACTCCCTTCTATTATCCATGCTTGTATCCTGTACTTAGCTCCTGGTACTGCTGTGGAGTTTTTGTTGCTATCTGAAAATAATTTTCCTCTTTTATCATAACGCTGATAATTCAATTCAACAGTTACTTTCATATCAAGACGCTCATATTTTACAATATAGCCAGCCTTCCTACCGGCTAGCAACGAGGCTATATTTGACAAATGGACCCTGAGAAGATTTTGGTTGCTTGTCACTGTCAGATTGCTAGGAGAAGGTCCTTCACTTGTAGCTAATTTAGATAATTAACAAATAGACAAATTATTGGTGTGCCTAATATTTTGTACATAAGCTTATATTTTAAGAAGTAACTAAATTTCATAAAAAGTACTCGGATTGTAATACACAATTGGTTTATTGTGCACTCCTGATTTAGATTTGATTATCATACAGTAGAACCAAAAGGAATGCCAATTTTTATACTTTATACGTACTTATATTACATATTACTAAGAATGATTGTTTTTAGTATAACAGTTTAATGACTTAACTCACTTGTACTCTTGATGTACAGGTACAAATGTAGGTTTACAGAATCAAGTGCACAGTAATATTTACTGTTGTTGAAATTGACCTTATCCCTGATAACTATTGTAGTATAATTGTTACATCTTATTTGGTGTACTGTAGACATTTGAATATCTTGATTCATGCATGGACATCTACATTCATAAATCCATTTACTTAATCCTTCTACAAAATGCAGTTGTAGATGTGTGCTTCTGCTGAATTTTGTACAGTTTATCATCAGCGGTCCCTCATCTCCTCCTATATCTTGTGTATCAGTGATGAGAGAGTTTGGTAGAATGAGGTTGTTATTACTAGAGAGGAAGTGTCCTCCTGTAAATTGTTACATAAAACAGAGGAGAATTGCAATTTACGTATGATCAATAATGTTACATACGTATAGTGATGCTGCAATTAGATACAATTTAAGTACCTTCGACTTGCAGTCTATAAGTTGTATTAATATCATTAATACCAGTAGTCACTTCACAAGTGTACTCTCCCTCATCATTACTTGAGATGACATTGATGACCAGAGTGTCATTATAAGTCTTTCTATTAGGATTTCTCCCTTTTCCAATACTACATGGTCCGTTAGGGCAGGTCCATCTGTAGCTAGTTTGTACTCCATAAGGAATTCCAGTGACTGTACAGACTAGAATAACAGTTGTCCCCAGTTGTACAGTATCTCCAATATCCAGTGTTCCTTCTGGTGTGTATCCATCAATATGTACTAATGGTTCTGCCACATATTCAGCAGATTTGACTATGAAGCAATATACAAGAAAAGTATGACAAGGATATATGCATTTAGAGATGCCTATACATGTTAAGGAATTGACATTGTTTAAGAGCCCTTTGTGTCTTCATTTCCAATTTACCATGCATATGGTACATCTCTAAGGGTCCTGTTTACATAAGGTGTCCTCTACTACTAAAAGAGTTTACAAATATAACAATAATAGTGTGAGAGGTTCTAGTTTAAAATTAGCTAGGTGTAACATACAGTACAGTAGCACACTGATGATTCACAGATATTTCATGAACTTCAAACTGGAATGTAATCTGTGATAGAGGGTGATTTTTACTGTGACATACCTGTTGAAATGAATATTGAGATCAATGAGAGCAATACAATAATTGCAGATATTGGAAACATTGTTATTATAGTACTCAACACTCAACTCTACTGAAGAAGACTGTTTAACAAATATCTCACTTTTAGAGATACCTATGTGTAGTCAGCCATTGCAAAGGGAATAAGACCAAATTTGCTAGTTGTCCTTTTTATAGCAGCTTCAAATTGTATGCAGAATATTGTCTAATTGTATTTACCTCTTGTGGTTTACTGTCAAAGGATGTATTTTCACTTTAAGTATACAAAACACATACGTATATGCATTTATGAAATCTGCATATATGTGTTTTGATCACTTAATCTCCACACTCTGAAACTGCCAATATTATTATTTTAACATATACATGTGCTGAACATGTTAAGAATTGCCTGAATAACACTTAAAACTTTCAATTTGTTGAGTTTGTGTTTGTATTTGTTCATCACAATCACACCAAATGTGCTGTATCATTTTGGTATTTAATGTAAGTGCTTCTTGAAAACATATTATAAACTATTGTTCTTCCTATAATTATCACAACTACCTACCTAGCCACCTATCTCCCATCTGCTGTACCTACCCCCTTTCCTATGTATATACAGGCCTGCCACTAAGAAGGATATAAACTTATCATACTCATATCTCCTTCAACTTAAGAAGTGAATATTTCATACAAATGGGTTGTGCAAAAACATGCATACGTACGTACACACTGTACTATGATAAGCTGTATGTTACATTTGCATTTTGTTTACATATGTATTTTGTAATTACCACACTTAGTATTTTAACACACTATTACATTAATATATACAGTACGTACGTATACATGATAAAGAAAAATATATATTCATACATATACAGTACGTACGTACATACGTACGTAAGTGTATATTGCATGTAATGATATGTTAAAGTGAATATTGTATATTTATATACGTATGTAGCAATATAACTACAGTATTTTCAACATGTACTTCATTATCTAATGTCCATACATAAATATAAGATAATTAACTATTTATACATGTGTGCTAATGCACCTTTGTGAAAATCAGCATATTGTGTTTGATTACTTAATCTCCACACTCTAAAGTTGAAAATATTTATGTACTGAACATATTATTAAGAATTGCACTGAATAACACCTAAAAGTTTCAATTTGTTGAAATTAATGCTGAGAATAACATATAGTACGTACGTACTTGTGTATTCATCACAAATGCAACAAATATGCTGTATCATAATAATTATAGTGCTTCTTGAAAACTTTTTTCTTCCTATAAAAGACATATTAATTATCACAACCACCTACCTTAGCTACCCACCTACTTACAGGCCCACCACAATAGACTCATATCTCCTTCAACTTAAAATGCAATCAATAATGAAGATTTTATACAAACCGGTTGTGCAATAGCATACATACATACACACTGTACTATGATAAGCTG
Source organism: Chondrosia reniformis (assembly GCA_947172415.1). Classification (NCBI taxonomy): domain Eukaryota; kingdom Metazoa; phylum Porifera; class Demospongiae; order Chondrillida; family Chondrillidae; genus Chondrosia; species Chondrosia reniformis. The sequence goes on from OX359196.1 coordinate 7,739,888, forward strand.
TAGGTATATAATTCTGTACCTGCACGTGTGTTAGCTTAAGTGTACCCTAGTCTAGTATGCAGCTGTAAACATGTCTACTGATTGTGGTGGTACTGGAGGAGCACAGTCCTCAACACCTTCGCCGGCTGATGGCTTTCCATTTGTACTTGAAGCACTTTTTTTCTGCTTCTTATTCTTCTTCTCTGGTTGAGCATAAAGAAACTCTGGATCAATCACTTCTTCATTTTTGTCTGATTTCTTTGATTTTTTGCTTTTCTTCTCCACTTGAGCATAAAAAAGTTCTGGATCAACTGGTTCTTCTTTTTTCTCTGATTTCTTTGATTTTTTGCTTTTCTTCTCCACTTGAGCATAAAAAAGTTCTGGATCAACTGGTTCTTTTTTCTCTGATTTCTTTGATTTTTTGCTTTTCTTCTCCACTTGAGCATAAAAAAGTTCTGGATCAACTGGTTCTTCTTTTTGCTCTGATTTCTTTGATTTCTTGGTCTTCTTCTCCACTTGAGCATAAAAAAGTTCAGGGTCAACTGGTTCTTCTTTTTTCTCTGATTTCTTTGATTTCTTGGTCTTCTTATCTGGCTGTGCATAAAAAAGTTCAGGGTCAACTGGTTCTTGTGATTTCTTTTTCTTTTTGGATTTGTCAGGCATGGCATAGAGCTCAGTGGGGTCGACTGAAGGATGCTCTGCCCTCCCCTTTGCCGTCTCCTTTGAAGGATCTTTCATGCCTTTCTTTCCTTTCTTCTTGTCAGCATCAGCACAATCATACATTGTGTCCAGAAATGCCTCACTATCTAGATTTGTTGTAGCACCCACTGATGGCCTTGTTGAGTGTATGTTTTCATTGGGAGTCATTTCAAAGTTAGCCCCTCCATGTTCACCTGTCTGTGCTGAGCTGCGTAGCTGTTGTTGGACGTTGATCCGTCGTTTTGTCCGGCAAATGCAGACAATTACCAAAGTAATGACAGTGACAAGCAGTAGGATGACTACACCTCCAGCAGCTGCTATTCCAGCAATTAAGTTAACTGTGTCTAATACATGAAGTATTGAATAACAAGTATACAGTACATACAGTTTTTCTGTTATATGTAGTTACATATACGTACATATAATCTAAGTATTCTTGTTTGTTTGTGATTTTGTCACAGTCATTTTGGCTTTAAAATTAAGTCCTAACTAGATCTTAATCTGGTACCTGTATCATATAAACTGTTTGTAACTGGGCTTCTGAACAGCACCTATTAATAGTGATTTGATCTGATGTGACCATCTTACTCTTGAAGCTTTATATTAGGTGTTCCCTACCTTAGTTCTATTATATAGTATATAGTCTATTGTACTCTATAGGTAGTGTATTTAGAAATGTGTGGAGGGCAGCTTCACTCTGGGACTAGCCATACTTGTATTAATTGACCATATTGGTAAAGTGTTTATTAATTAATTTACTGTAGATGCTCATCTCTAGCCAGTCTGCTTAAGTATAACTAGAAATGTTATGCTGTTAGGTTACCTTCCATGATGTTTCTACGGGTACCTCTTCTCTCAGTATTTCAAAGTATTTAAAGAGCTTATCCTCAAGCAACTCCACACATTAGGAAACCTCAAAACTAACAAGAAAATAGCTCCTTTTGTTTTGAAACAGGAAGGACCTATTGCTGTTTGTATGTCTTCCTCTTGTACACTCTAATGCCAAGTTTTAAGTTTTTCCTTCACTGTTTGTTTAAAATTAGTTTTAGTTGTACCAAGGAAGGTGTAATGACTTTCACATTCACCAAATCTTTTTCTGTTTGGCAATTCTGTACATAACATTGTCCGTTGTTTGGCCAAATTAACTATTTTTCAATAAAAACATTGTTTAACTCTCAATCGAGAAGAATTCCTATCACTCTAGTATAACTGGGCCTAGTGACTACTGTTTCAGCTAGCCCTAGTCAAGGTAGGAGAGATATATAGATGGTTGAAATATAATTTGTTTGTATTTAATAATTGAAATTTAAATAATATTTAATGTTGTTTTTATATATGGTAATAGCTTCTACATATGTTATGTTAACTACATTTTCATAACTGTAATTATTACAGTTGTACTTATATAGATATAGTACAGTGTGTACTTATTGAGTGTTCTGTTTTCCAACTGTTATGTAGTGTTTATACATATACTAGTGCAAAGTACAATGTATTATGTTAACCATTTGTATGTATGTTATACAGTAAAAGCAAGATTTCACAGTCATGCTAACTGACCTCTAAATAATATCTAATGAACCAATAAAGTGTCATCATTATCTGCTAGTTACTAACACTCTTACCAGTTGACATTACCTTTTTGTCTACATCATCACGTTGCTAGTATTATTCCTGACTGGGTACACAGCCATCACTATGTTACTGTTAATTCACACTCACGCTATCACTGACAGTTCACTTCAACTTTTATGTCAAATGTTAACAAATAAACTTCCAGGATATGTTTGTAAGTGTTTTTGTCTTTAGTTATTCTTTTAAAGGTATTTGTAAAGTTACCACAAATACTGAAAATGGTCTTACAGTACATGGTGTGTCTTTATTAGACTTTCAAATGATATACACAGAGATATAGCTAGTTTTGTACTGTAACTAAACCACAAATCATCTATAAAACTAACAATGCACACATTACACTTAATTTGCACCCACATACGTATGCCTTGTTAGTTACATACGTATGTCCTTTGTGTTTCCATTTATCCACAAGTGTCTCAAATAATTTCTGAATCTTGAAGAGATGTACATACGTATGTACATTAATGAAGATTTCATAGCCATGCTTATATATAACATCTTATATAATGTGCACAATATATACAGTACAGTAAAGAAGTACATACATAGGTTGCATATAAAAGAGTTGATCCTTAACAAGCCCATAAGCTGTAACATATAAGTGTATGGTTATTGCAGAGTACATATATATATACCACGTGTGGTGTACATGTCACTTCTTTGGTTTATTTGGTAGTGCGTAAATGTGTTCTTCATTTGACAATGTTGGTTCTTCATCAATCTCGTTGTACTGATTCTCAGTAGCTATCGCCTCCTCTGATAGATTAATTCTTCCAGCATTGCTATTTACATGACTACGTTCATCAATCTCGTTGTACTGATTCTCAGTAGCTATCACCTCCTCTGATAGATTAATTCTTCCTCCATTGCTATTTACATGATTACGTTCATCAATCTCATTGTACAGTGACTCATTTGTAATCTCTTTCTCCGAGGGACCAGGTCTTCTATCTCTACTGCTCACTTCTTTAACCTCCTCGTACTGAGCATCACTGTCGTCGTCATTACAAGACTCCAGCACAGCATTTCTTCCTCTATCGTGTGATCTAACACTGTTCTGGGGAGGAACTTGAGGAGGAGCTGGGGGAGGAACTTGAGGAGGAGCTGGGGTAGGGGCTTGAGGAGGTACTGAGGGAGGGGCTTGAGGAGGTACTGAGGGAGGGGCTTGAGGAGGTACTGGGGGAGGGACCTTAGGAGGTACTGGGGGAGGGGCTTGAGGAGGTGTTGAGTGAGGACCATGGGGAGGGACTGGGAGAGGAGCTCGAGAAGGAGCTGAGGGAGTGCCTTGAGGAGGAGCTGGGTGAGGGACTAGAGGAGGAGCTGGGGGAGGGACTTGAGGAGGAGCTGGGGGAGGGACTTGAGGAGGAGCTGGGTGAGGGACTAGAGGAGGAGCTGAGGGAGGGACTTGAGGAGTAGCTGGCGAAGGGGCTTGAGGAGGTTCTGGGGGAGGGGCTTGAGGAGGTTCTGGGGGTCTCCTCTTTGGACTAAGGACTGGTATCTGCTCTTCAATCACATTGCACTCTCTGTTTGGTTGACCAGTACTATCTCTAGAGGGCCTTCTGTCTGTTTTGTCAGCACCTTCAAGCAGGAGGCTCTCATGTGACCTACCTTCCTTAATGGTTGCTAAAGAGGCAGACTTGTCACTGTCATTGACATTTGCCAACTGGTAGCTCCTCCCCTTCTTCTCCTCTTCATTCAAGTAGTCATCAGTGGTATTCTCTTTGAAATATAACTTCTTTTGTTTGGCCAGGTGGCGTCTACCACACATAACAAAGACTACAAGGGTTACTATGATAACCACTAGGAGGAGTACAACACCATAGACTACCACAAGACCAATAATAAGACCCATTTCCAAGTTAATTCCAACACTGCTTTCTGTCACTAAATGGGAATGATTTAGAAAGTAATTACACATGTACTTCCAAATGAAATATTACAATGACAATGTGTTACAGTGCAAAGATACCAGTATAATTTTGTGTCTTTTTAAATTGCCAATCACCTGTTTATACTATTAGTTATCTCTCAATGTAAAATAATGGATTCATTAGAGAACAAAGAAATGTCTCTTTATCTCTTTACTTCTCAAGTTATTAGCTATCTTATCTCTATGAATTAGCTACAATCTATATTCAATGAAAAGTGAGTAACAACAATTGTACAGCCACGTTGTAGTAAAATAGATCTGTACGTATACAGAAAATCATGTGGAACTAGAATGAGAAGTACATTATATGTAACACAGTATTGCTACGTAAATATCATGTAATGACCCCTTGTACGTACTAGTCTTACTGTCTCCTAATGAGACTGTATTTGGCGTATACTGTAATGGGATTGCTAGTGGTCCCAAATACTCAGTGATATTGCTACAGTATGTACATACCTCCTGGTGTTGGTGGCGTTGTGACAATACTGCTGTCACTTCCTGTTGTTAAGCTACTCTTTACAGTCTGTGTTGTAACAGGTACTGTTGCATCACTAGCAGGTACTGTTGCATCACTAGCAGATACTGTTGCATCACCAATGGACACACTAGAGTCATCTACTCCAATCAAGTCACATTCAAACAATGTAGCATTTACATCTAAAATAGCAAATACATTTATAGTTGATGGAGATATGTACAGTAAACCTTCATATGAGCTGCTATATGCTATACCACATCAATCAATTATATGCAGATACAGTAATATACTTGAAGATCTTACTTTCAGCAATCATTGCGTTGTGCGTATAATGTAATAGTCCTTCACCACTTTTTCCTGCTTCATTTAAAGCACTGACAGAAAAGGCATACGTAGTACCATGTTCTAATCCAGTAATGTTGAAATAGTTTATATTACTACAAAATGTTTTCCTTCCGGGATACACTTTAACAATCATTTCGAATATATCTCCATTGGGTTCTCTTGGAGGTATCCAGTTCAGTTCAACACCATCTGGAAACACTCTTGAGACTTTAAGGTCTCTCGGAAGAGAAGGAACTACATAAGGCACATATATAATTGCTATATATGTAGATGGCCCTTCAAACTTAGCACTTTAAATCTTCTCTAATAGTGTAAACAAGTTTTTCAAGTTTAAAAAACTTGAACTACTTGCTGGTTCTTCGATGTCTGTTAACCAATTCCAGTCATTGTTTAATTGCTGTCAATTTCAAGGCCATATCTCGTAGAAAACGTTTTTGCACAAGCTTTATGTTACATAGTATTAGTAAAGGTGGTTTCTAAATACTTTTCATTGGTTCAACATTGGCACCCCGAAATTCCTGACTATATATTCGAATCCTGTTAGGTCCTCGTATAATTAGAGGCTCTACTATATTGAAGTTACTACATATACATTACCTACCTCCAAAGAAACGTTACTATCGACCTAAGGGTTCATCATATGTTAAGTGTCCTGTGTAGAGTCTGATATAACCCTGCAACCTAAAATTATATTTCTTTAACTACGTAAGACTTTAACCCATTAGCAATTTACATTCTGGTGCTTATTCATATTATATAAAACCCCAAAAAGGGGACCTATACAGCTAAGGATCTAAAGACCTCCCAGAAAGATTTTTTAAGGGTCACTGATGAAGGTGGTATTCCTAGAAAAACAGCTGTCTGGCCCAGTGGAACAAAAGAATAAATAGAAAACTCTTGTCTCCTCGTTTAAGGTTCTCACTAGGAAAAGTGGATGTAGTATGTAGAAAAATGGTGTTTTAGATACAACACTCTGCCTGCAGCACCTCAATGGATCATTACTTTCACATACATACCTGCTTCTTCTACTTGTAATGTATCTTTAGCTGGTGTTGGAGTAAACCTCTCATCAGATGAGAACCACACTGTAATATCATAAGTGGCTCCTGGAATGGCTGTTGGTCCAGTAATTATACCTTCAGTGCTTCGATGAATGGCATTCACTTCAACTGGAATGGAGAGATCAGTACGTCTGAAAAGAGCAATAAAAAGCCCATAAGGTGCTCCATCGAAGCTTGCCATGGTAACATCAATCTTTCCTCTGTCATTCACCATAATACTTGTAATAGTTGGTTTGGGGAGGATATTATCAGCTGTAAACAAAACACTTGAACTATCACAATATGATGCATTTACTATACACACAAATATCACTTTCAGACACTTGTTACGTTGTGGGTAAAGTTACTACTAGAGTTTGTTCATTTATATATACACTTAGTACAGTATACATTGTAAACAGTATAGGTACGTAGCATTGTCTGGCATACCTGTATGAGAGAGGTAGAGATAAAAGTAATGAGAACTTGTTATATCAATGAGAGGATCCTCTCTACAGTACAGTTCACTGTTTCTAAATGTAGTCAAGTTTGAAGTGTTCACAGTCAATATCTCTGTTTTTCCAATCATCTCAACTGAGAAGTGATTTATTGGATGCTGACTAAATCTTTCATAAGCATTAGTGGCTTTGTAGTAGAATACCGCATTCCCTATAACCACACTGCAGTTCAGTACCAATTGTTCATCACTTCCCATAAATTGTCTCACATCAGTGATGACAGAGTGAAGAGGAACAAGATTGTCAGTTGTGTGGACCACTTTGGCTTCTGTATATAAATACAATAGGAAATACAGTCATTACTATTTTACACAAATACTAGTTCAATAAATGCCTGTCTACAAGCTGTTGCAACATACACTAAATCATACTGGACAATAGAGATAGCAAGGACTATATTTGGATAAAATGTGTGTTTTGAATAGCTAGCATGAATTTTACAATTAACAAGTAACACAGTATGTCAAACTGGACTTAGAAGTGTAATTGATCATGAGAAGGTCACTGAAATGTAACAGTAATACAGTAATTGCAACAGTAATATGTACATTTATGTAAATAGCGTGTAGCTGCATGTCATGGGCTCCAAAAATGTATTTAGTCTATTCAGGTGTGGTGGTGTTTATGTCTCTACTTGTTATATAACTATATTTGTACCACACATGCACACATGTCAGACGAGTGTGTCATCAGTGACTTACCTCTGGCAATGTTTTGTCTGTATGAAGTAGAGTAGTTTGTCCTACCTACTCCTCCTGCAGTGACAGTACATTCATATTCTCCTTCATCATCAAAACTTATTATATTTAAAACCAAAGTGTAGCTTTTGTGAATACGTCTTGGGTTTCTCCCTTTTCCAATATTACATGGTCCATTAGGGCAGACCCATCTGTAGCTAGTTTGTACTCCATAAGGTATTCCAGTGACTCTACAGACTAGAATAACAGTTGTCCCCAGTTGTACAGTATCTCCAATATCCAGTGTTCCTTCTGGGGTGTATCCATCAATATGTACTAATGGTTCTGCCACATATTCAGCAGATTTGACTATGAAGCAATAGTACAAGAAAGAGATAAGAGAGGCTGCACATTATTAGAATATTAGCCTGTTAATAATCAGTCTTTCTACAAGCATTATCCAAATACACATTAGTAATATTAGTAGATAAAGGATAGAAATAAAAATGGACTGATTAAACCCAAAATACTGTACGTAAGTACTACATTAATGGAGGCTGGTGTGAATAAAGATACATTTGTCCTATAAACTTCTGTCCTGTATACGGAATTGAAACTAAAAAACCCCACAGTTACAGTTCATTTTACTAAGCTATTTAAATACTTACCTAAATATCCAGTAGAGAAAAGTATTATACTACAGATCAAACTCCTTAGCATAAGGTCCATCTTCTTCACTTTCTCTTAAACTCCAGTTATGCCTTTAATTGTACTTCCTCTGGGTCTTCCTATTATATAAAGGTGGCTTCAAGCTGTATATGGAATGCACACAATGAAAAGCTTTATGGGTTCCTCATATCTCAAAGACACACTTACATATGCTTACATAAGTGGTATACAGTCTAAGTATTAACATTAGCATTCATCTCAGGTGTGGAATTACTGATGTCAGGGTAAAACATTCCAGGGGTAATTTGTCATGTGAGCTGGGGAGTGGGATGAAGCCAGGACACAATATTAGGTTATCTTGTATTACTACTGCATCACTACACGGGGATCCTACCACTTGAGGTGTGTAATTGTGTGCATATCTGCAAATGGCATCCAATTTATTACAAATAGCAGTTGTAGATATGTAACAACAGTATCCTCACTATGATCAAAGAGCAGTGTTTATGTAGGAGCATAATTACTGCAGACAAATGGTAACATTATTATATGAGATGATTTGTTTTCTCAATGATGGACTCATTCTTGATAATGAGACAATATAAGTTCCATTAACCTCAAAGTTCATTTAAGCTTATTATATACACAAAGGAATCATATAGTTAGCAGATGGTATGTTTGTATTGTGTATGAACCTGACATACTACATTGGCATATAAGCATGTACTGACCACTAGAGACAAATATGTCACTAATTTTATATGTACATACCTATACATATATAGAAAGTGATTAATACCTAGTTGAGAGCGTGATAAGACTGTTAAGATTTCTATACCTACGTACATAACAATGCATACCTAGATATACACCATTAACCTTATGGCCGACACATACTAGAACCTGTATACAAGGATAGTGAGTTATGCAATATATCAAAAGTCTTTTACTAAAGGGCCATATATTATTACGACGTGCCATACAAGTGCTTGAACTCTGAGTGAAGAGCCAAAGCCCATTTAAAGGATTATCTTATCGGAAGTCTATTAATTTAAAGGTTTCGAATCCTCAGAGCGCTCCATGTTAGAGACTCTAGCTGACGTGAAATGCGTCTTATTAAATACCTTTAAAACTTTAAAAGGGATCACTTGACTGAGATGATATATCTTAAAAGCCCTCTTATTTTTATCTCAACATTTTCGAAAGCGTTTTCGATAAAAAACGATTTACTGTATTTCTTTCTTCTCTAAATTGTACCGTCCTATCCATTACTAGAGGCGAATGTCTTGGAGTAGACAAACCTTATAATTTCTGCTCGTATCCTGAGGAGGGAAGCCTTCCAATTGTTACCGATCGCGAGCTACACTCATTTTGCAATCGTAAATTCGTAATACTTATCTCATAATGAGATGCAGGGTAGGGAGGGTCGACCTGTGGTTATTATATGTACTAGATATACATACATACTTGCATTAATATCACTGTACCAACAACCAGACACGCCCCATGTAGCACTGTACAGAATATTTACAGGTACATTGTTGCTGGCCCATTTTAAATCTCGGCTCTTAATGATTGTTATTAATGTCGACATGTCCTGTTTAAACTATACCAACGTATATAAGCTTAAAACACTGTTTCCATAATCATGCTAGCGTTACTAGTACAAAATAGCAGCTGTGCATCAAACAGTTAATGAATGCATACTTCTTTCACACATTTGATGTTACACTTTTTCAAGTCAAGTTTTTGTGACTATTTCATCTTCTATATTTGGTGAAGTACTGAGGATGTTGAGGTATAAACCTTCACTGGTATTATGTAATCCTGCTTTACTGTTGTGTAATCCATTTATTAAATCAGCAGCACTAGTAGTACTGTCTCCTTGTTTCTCATAAGTATCTGGAGAGGAAGTGATTTTAGCAGTCATTTCATCATTTGGAGCTGTGTCAACTGTTGTTCCCTTTTTGCCCTTATTAGGCACAGTATAGACCACTTCCTTTCCTTCTGGGTCCAGGACTGTCTTGGTTAAGTTTGCCTGATCCTGACTGTCTCCAGGTGCATGTGGATCTTCAGTTGATGGTTCACTTATATTAGCATAGTCAGTACTTGTGCTAGTGTTTCCGTTGACCTTTCTGACCTCTGTATATTCACTTATGACTATTGTCACAGGTTCCTCCTTGTTGACTTTTGCATCCTGCTGATGCAATCCTATTCTGAATGTTTTGCTGGCATCTATAGCATCATACATCGGATCCGAAGAAGATTCTTTTCTAGTTTCTGCTACATTCTCTGCAGTAATATCTGCTTTTTCCAAATTGGCTGCATTCTTTTGCGTTACATATTCATTTCCTACAGCAGCTGGGGTCTCATTGTTGTCTACATAGAAATATGCTGACTGTTCATGTTCTGCCCTTCTCGTGGCTCTCTTCCTTCTCAGACAGAGGCACACACAGCAACATATGCAACAGGCAGAGATAAGAAGTATCAGTGCTCCCCCTCCAATAGAGCTCCCAGCAACTACTGCTAAGCATGACACATCTACAAAGCACAAAACAGCTAAAGATGCACCAGAGCAGTTACAAAGGCATGGATATTTTACCTCCTTAAGCTAATACCTTTCTGAATAGCTACATATGTACGCATATGTACTATTTGCCTCTGAGTCAGTATACGTATGCCTACATTCAGATACTTAGGGAAGAACTAATTTTCTCACCAGTGAGGAATAATTGTTGACACGGCATCGTCAGTATTTCTAATTCTTCAAGCTTATTTCGCCGAACACTTTAGCTGAAATGTTTTCTCATATTATGCTAGGGTTTCTAATAGTTATGGCGAAGTATAACTTTGAAGGATGTCACGTTTCGGTTTAAAAATACTTCATTCATGCTATTCACATGTATATGTATGTATTTGAAAAGTGAAATTTAGAATGTTTTCAATACATGCTTCTGAGGAATCATAAAGTATTCAAAAGTACATTAATCTGAAGTATTTACTGAGTTATGGAGTTTAATTTCAGTTGTGCTATTAACAGTCCTTAGATTTTGGTGTTTTTATAGGCTTTGTATAAATGTGCTCTAATTGTTGCGTAAAACCTGTCTTATTGATTTCCTTGTTGCGTGTCAATGTTTTAGACTTCATAGATTTAGCATAATTGTTCTGTGTTTCTCTTTCATAATTTGAGGGAAGTGTATTGAATGCCTTGTTTTCCAAAGCTGCATCAATCTCCAGTAGTAGGGAGCTGGTGGAGGTACTTCCACTTCTGTTGTCTTGTGTTAGCTTCCTCGGTTCTATAATACTGTACCCTCCAACTTCATCCTCCAAGTCATTCTGACATTTCAGTTCTGTCCCACTCTTGTATTCTAATTGAGGAGCACTATCTGTTCTCATAGGCTTGAAAAGGACCTTTGCTTTGAACTCTTCTCTTCCTTCAGGTGGAGCACGAGATACAGAAGATTCATTCTCTTGGTTCATCTCTGCTTGATCAGAAAAAGGAGAGACAAGGATATTGTTGCTATCACTGATGGAAGAACTTGATGACATCTCAGTATGGCTGGCTGTGGTATCACTCAGTGGAGGAGAGAGGGCTGTTAATAGATCTGATTGGCTGTTGGTATCCTTTGATGTTGCTGGTGCTGGGACCTTCCCCTTTGGAGCTCTCTCATTAGCATGCTTGTGGTTCCACTTCATGTACAGTGTCTCAGCCATTGTGGGCAACCTATCTGTAGGCTCTGTGGTTACCCAGTACGGATCTATTATCTTGATGCTGCGGTTGCTACGGTTTAGAGTCAGACTTCTCCTTATATGGGAAAACCTACTAATGGTTGTGCTATCATCTCCACTAGTTGCATCCTTTGCTCTCCTTCTTCTTCTTCTTGTCCAAAGAACACAGATAATGACAGCTGATAATGAAATTAGTACAGCCACTACTCCTACGCTTACTCCCACAGCCCAGAAGATGACCATAAGGTCTCCCCCACTTGAATGTTGTGTTTCAGCAGTGCCTGTATGTACATATATACATATACGTACATTAGATATTACAATGATATGCATTATAATTACATAGTACATATTTATATGTGAGGCTATATATACCTTCTTGTATAGATTCACTTGTAGTGGGTGTGTTAAGCCTCTTTGGGGTGTGGACATACTGCAGTATTTGGCTGTAGCTCCTTTTTGGTAATACTGTCTCTAGGAAGATAGTGTAAGCGTGGTCCTCCTTCAGTCTGGTCAGGTTTTGATGTGTCTGGGTGCTACTGGCCCTGATCTTGGGAAGTTGCACTGACTGGTTTAGGTTGATGTACAGGAATTCATACGTCACCTCTCCATTGGGTTCTCTTGGAGGTATCCAGTTCAGTTCAACACCATCTTGAAACACTCTTGTGATTGTGAGGTTTCTTGGCGGAGAGGGAGGACCTAAAATTAATAGTATTTATGTCATTACTGTCAATATTGTAATATATAAAAATTTAATTCAAACTAGATACACTTTTGAGTATTTAAAATGTTTCAGTTAATCCGCTCAAGTAAATTGATAATCAAAGTGAAAGAATAGAGGTATATTTAGATTATTATAAGAAGGGAGAGCTACCCATGTGATGTATATGTCACATGATACATGACCTTTGTCACATGATACACGGCCTTTGCCACATGATTCACAATCTACTATGAATTGCACAGGTTGAAAGCAAAAACTTACTATCTGTCAAAGCTACAAAGGTACCCTCTTTTGGCTGAGAGCAAATGTATCCCTCACTGAGTGTCCACATTTTAACTTTATAAGTGGCCCCTGGGACAACATTTAGCAGAAATGTTGTCTCCTGTTCACTCTCAAGGTTTGCCATATGTCCAATCTCAAATGGCATTCCCAGATCCAATCTGTCATATTGAAGTATGAACTTGATTGACTTGAGATCCAAAGCAGATGGTACCCCAAATGCTATGTCTGCAAATCCTTGTATCTCAATAGTTCTCTCCAGAATGGCAACACGTAGAAAATCAGGATTTTGAATAAACACTGTACAATTGAATTATATTACATTCTAATTATATGAATTATTTGTAATACAACTACTGTATTACACTTACTGTTATTCATATATAAATGTACACTGGCCCTGTATGTTTGGTCATGTCTGTCCAAGCAGTAGTAGAGAGCATTTTCCACTTTTTTCTTCACCACCAAAGTAGCTGTTTCCCCCAGTTTCCTCTGATGTACATCAGCTTCCGGATTTTCTGTTATGGTCCTGCCATCTCTCATCCATTCTGCATTACCTGTCGACGATGTGCAGTTAATTATACCTTCCTCACTTGCAGATCCGCCAATTTCATGTTTGCTTCTAACTACCATTTCAGAATGATAGATGTTGTTGTGTCCATGAAGTACAATGCCTAAGAAATTGAAACCATACCATGTGAATTTATTAAAATTGTTAAATTTGTTTTTCTGAGCTACTGTTTGATTATGAACCTTTAGCTGCTGTTTTTAATAAGAAACTTGTTTGCAGTAATTGTACGTCCTTCCCTTTCACTTCACAAGTGTACTCTCCCTCATCATTACTTGAGATGACATTGATGACCAGAGTGTCATTATAAGTCTTTCTGTTTGGATTTCTCCCTTTTCCAATATTACATGTTCCATGAGGGCAGGTCCATCTGTAGCTAGTTTGTACTCCATAAGGTATTCCAGTGACTCTACAGGCTAGAATAACAGTTGTCCCCAGTTGTACAGTATCACCAGAATCCAGTGTTGTGTTGTGTGTGTATCCATCAATCAGCACTGCAGCATCACCTGTAGTTAGAGGGGAGTAGACTGTCAAGCATTAAAAGACTACAAAACTGTATCTGAGGTTTGCAGCTGAGGGGTATCCTGCAACTTTAGCTTACTTGTCAGTAAGACTGACTCTATCATGAGACAGTAGACAAATACAAACTTTAATATCATCTTTGTGGCTGTTCTGTAATTTTGCTAGTTGACTTTACTTTAGCATCTGAACTGTGTTTTAATTGGATAAGCATTTATAGGCACTGAACCAGTTCCTTATATGCTGTAATAGATACATTTGATTACCTGGACTACCAGTTACTGCTTTATTGGAATGATGTGTTTTCACCCCAGAAGTCACAGACATGTCTGGTAACCTAGGATGGTTCTGTAATGTAAACATCTTGTGATGAAAAACTGAAGTGTATGCATACTGAATTTTAATTAAATGTGTCAGAAACATTAGTCAGTTTGAAGTAGTCCTAACAATTATACATAGATATCAAATTACACCACTAATGATTTACATATAATATTCTTGGTCATTTATGTTGCCAATTAATTACTTGAATTTAATTAAACTTTTGAATCTCAAATCTTGCCAATCCTCTCCGATCAGCAAGTCAATACATTCAATTCGTACTAAATTGCAAATGAATTGTGGTCATACATAAATCATTTAGTGTGCAGTGTGCATAATGTGTGTCCAGACACTACACTGTACTTCTGTCCTGATTGTGTAGGGTCTTACTACAACTAGTGGCACTTACAAACAAGCACTCAATCTGCTGTCCAGGATTACTCCATTCTCAACCAAAGCCATCTTTGATCCAACACGACATGCAGGTACGTATGTTCACAGCAAATGAACACTCCTGAAGCATACACATACACAGAATGTCTAATATACATACATATGGACCAACAGAAACTGGTTACATGTCAATAGATATACGACCAGTTTTACTTGCATGTTTGAGTTATACTAGTGCAATATACGTACTAGTGAGATATACTAGTCAGTTAGATGTACTAGTCAGTTAGATGTACTAGTCAGTTAGATATACTAGTCAGTTATACTAGTGAGATATACTAGTCAGTTATACTATATAGTGAGATATACTAGTCAGTTAGATGTACTAGTCAGTTAGATATACTAGTCAGTTATACTAGTGAGATATACTAGTCAGTTATACTAGTGAGATATACTAGTCAGTTATACTATATAGTGAGATATACTAGTCAGTTAGATGTACTAGTCAGTTATACTAGTGAGATATACTAGTCAGTTAGATGTACTAGTCAGTTAGATATACTAGTCAGTTATACTAGTGAGATATACTAGTCAGTTATACTAGTGAGATATACTATCTTTGTATGTTTGCTCAAGGTTTGCCATTGAATATTACAAGTCTACTCCCAATGTTGATGCTTCACTTTCAAAATCCAAATGACTTCTGTATCACCTGTGCAAAGACCATAGCAAAGGTAAGAATTAATAGTATTAAATATTTCTGTAGATATGTATGTAAATAGTAACTTATAGATTAATAAACTTTTGTCTTACTCTATTTAAGAGTTTTTCAATTGTTCCTGTTAGCCTTTCAATTTATATAATAATATTATGGTTTCAATGTTCATTGTTGTGCATAGCCAACAATATATCACTTATAACTACCATAATAATTGAAGTATTAAGCTATGAGATCCACTAAGACAGGTATGTACTTGTGATTACGGTATGGTTTCTATCACTGGCAGCCTTCCTAATGCTCCTAGAGAATGTCTTTTATGTGTATACAGCACCCGGTTTGCAGATTATTGTTAGGTTTATTGTTGAAAAAAATTCTGTTTTTAATAAACTTAAAAGTTCTGCAGTTTAATGAGAAGGAAATGAAACAGTATAATGCTTTGACACTGTATATGTAAGCTATGCTTTCAATGACCTAATCATTGTTACCCAGTATTCTAGTATTCTATTGGCCAATACTGATGTCACTCCTTACAATATATCATAATCATCCAACCAGGGTCATTATCAAACCTATATACTGGATACTTTATGGTAGTCCATCACTACACACACAGTAGAAGGTACTCTCTTTAATACCTCGTACATCTCAAAGGTTGTTCATATGTGTATAGGTATGTGTCGAATTACCAAGCAATGACATCCGTTCCAAGCTCTCCAACATGGCCGCCATGTTTGATCTGTACCACAAGAGAGATGGTCGCTACAACAAGAGCCCAGAGATGTGGGCGTCAGGACTGTGTCGCTATCTGAATGATGCCTATCCGTCACTGGCAGCAGACATACTCAAACTGCTAGTTGAGGTCAGTAACCATAGTAACCATGTGTGCAATCCTTTATTAACTGGTAACAAGATATTACACAAGTGTATGTTAGAAGGACTGTTATTAAGTGGTTATGGCATCCTTGCAGAGAACCAAGAGAATTCGAAGGCTCTTGTATTCTCATCCAAAGCTCTCACTAGGTTTAGTTCCCTATAGGCCAATTACTGTATAGGCATAGCATAAAATTAAAAATAATTACTTCTCTACTGTGAACACAACAAGTACCCCTGATCATTTCAATGATGTTGTGTGTATAGGAAATGGTGCTTTAGACTATTCTTGTATGTAAGAGAGTAATTCTTTAGTACATATTAAAGAGTTGCCGTGGATACATGTTTTGTGTGTGTGGTAGATGCTTGAGAGAGGTCCGAGTGACTATCACAGACCAGTCATGAGGCTCATTCAGTCATACTGGAAACTCCAGGACAGTCTGGACACAGAAATGATTAACATCAGCAGACACATACTAGCAGTTGTGTGTCACCATATTAAGGTATATATACACGTATACTATACAATACATACAGTAATTTAAGGTATTACATATTGCATAGTACCATATATATACAGTACATACATGCCTGCCTGTGTCTACACGTATATACACACAATATCATATTATAGCTGTAGATACGTAATTTGTTCTTATATGATACTGGTAATATTTCATTTTTAATTTATTCTGTTGTATATAGTCTCCATTGTGGAGGGAAGCCGTAGACATTTTAAAACTCTCAGTCTGTAACTCTGCCAGTATCATAGCTCCTGCCACCTCCTCAAAAAACACACCAATGCACAACACAGATATTGGCACCCAGACCCTCCCCGGACCCACCTTGGCCTTCTCTATGACACTGGCCAAGGGATCAGCGGACATGGAACTGACAAAGGATACAACCACTTCTTCAACTTGGAAGAGACCCCAAGTGTCCCAGAGAAGGACAAGGGAGAGGTTTAACCATCTCTTATCAGCATTCGGTCCTGGCCCTGAACTACCTTCTCCCTCAATAGTAAGTTCCTGTACTCCCTCACTCACTGTTATATAGTCAGTAGTGACAACATTCATAAAATTACTTTGATGAATCTAGTACAACCTCTCATACTTGTTCCTCATCACTCCTCCTTCACCTCCCTCATCACTCCTCCTTCACCTCCCTCATCACTCCTCCTTCACCTCCCTCATCACTCCTCCTTAACCTCCCTCATCACTCCTCCTTCATCTCACTCCTCCTTCACCTCCCTCCTTGCTCCTCCTTCACGTCCCTCATCACTCCTCCTTCACCTCCCTCCTCGCTCCTCCTTCACCTCCCTCCTCACTCCTCCATATGCTTCTCTCTCAGGACCTGGAGGACTTGTACAGTGATGATGAATATTTTCCCGACAGCTCTCCCACTGCTTCATTAGAGGAGAGGATGTCAGCTCTTATAGAAGTCTCACAACAGAGAGAAGAGGAGGTGAGGAAAGTTATACCAGTACTTGTATAACTTGACCAATATGTATTACTACAGCTACATATTATATATAGATTGTAATTAGTGTTTTAATGTTTATGTATAAATGCCATATAAATGCCAAATATAATATATAGAAATAGATACACTGTTTTGTGGATTGCAAACGATTGAGTTGTGAGTGCTAAGTTCTTGTTTGTGAAGGAGTTAATGGACTTTATAGATGATCAGTACAACTTCCTCGATGACTTGGATGAGATTGAAGAGAGCTCATCCAATGAAGAGGAGAAGTACCAGCAGACATCAAGAAGAAGTGTGTCTCTTGAATCTCTGGAGGACAAAGATAAGTCAGTAGCATACGTGTGTACATACAGCATGCACACATAAGTGATATGTCTCCCTATAGACCTTTTACTCTAAAGTAGATATAGCGTGTTGAAACTACTGTGTTAGATGTATTTACTGAGTCTCTATTAATACATTGTGCTGTAGGCGTGACCTTCATACTACTATCAGTGTGCCTGCCCTCACCACTGATGAACTGCCAGAGAGCAAAGACGGGGCCAAGGTTCCAGAAGTATTGGATGAAGTGGAAGAGATCTCCCCACCTCCAGTTGATGCTGGATCAGCAAAAGAGGAAGAGGAAGCTAAGGAGAGGTACGTACCCTCAACATTATTAGGACTAACCCTATTTATTTATTTATTATTTATTTAATGTGGGAAAGCCTTTAGGCTACTATTCTAGGCACCCACACTAGCACATACACGTATGTACTGCACACAAGGATACTTACAGTAGGTGTGGTCAGCTCGGTATTGTTGATATTAAGGGTGCTACTCTACTGACAAACAAATGGTCCTTTCTGGTTTATTGTGTATGCTTAGTGATCAAGACATGCCTGCTGAAACTGAGGAGCCCCTCCCACCTGTTGCCACACCCACTATAGTGGGTACAGAATTTAGTAATATTTCCAGTGATGATGTTGAAGAGCTGTGGAGAGATCATGTAACAGTGTTGCTTAGAGACAAGAATGTCAAACTTGCAGTTAACACTGTCTTTATTGTCAACAAATTGTTCATGGTAGGTTTCACTCTTTTATATATGGATTATAATGATTAATTCATTACAGAATGTGAATATATATTTTTCCTATTCTATTTCTAATACATTTTTGTGTAAAGTTTAGTCAACAGAACATATCTTGTTTGTGGATGTAGAGTTTCAGCATTGCACTGTTCACTAATATGTTGGCATTGTGTAGGTGTTGCGTCAGAGGTTTGTGAACCTCACTCGTGAAGCCTGTAACTATCTGAGTGACCACTATCAGAACATCACACAACCTCTGCTAGGAGGTCTGGAGATCCTTTGTAACAAATTTGAGCATCCACTGATATACATTGATGTGGAACTGGTGAGTTTACATTAACCAACTTTGCCTCTGTGTGTCGGTGTGTGATAATATATTTCACTCATCTCTGCTTGCCAGATGTCTTCTTCAAGGATATTGGATCAGCATCTCTTTCATGTAATGGAAATTACCAATAATCTCACTTCATATTTGGAAAAGAGAAAGAATGTTCTCGAGGTAATAGCACATGTGGATGCATGCATGTAGATGTACATACATACGTACCTTGATACCTTAGATTGTGTGTCTTAGGTACGTATATACGTATGTACTGAAGTATGGTAATATTGTGTCTGTAAAAATGTCAGGCTTTGTTTCTTTGGAATATTGCAGTGTCTATCTCAATACAAGGACCAGTTGAGGCAGCAGTCTTGTGAACCAAAGGAAGGAAGAGACAGGCTTGTATGTACAAACATTTTACCAATAATGAGGGAAAGTAATAACACATGTTTAGATTTGGTTCCCTATAAGCTTTTTAATTTATTACAGAGTAGGCATAGCATGTGGGAAAATGGTTAAATTATTCATGTACTACTAAACTTTGGTGATTCCCTTTCCTCTTCTGCAGGAACCATGCCATCACCACACATCCTCCAGTACTAGCTCACAGAAGATGGAAACAGGAACAGATGTTAGTCCATCCCACAGTTCATAATATTCTAAGCTAATTATGATCATTATCTAAATGGGAAAGTATTCTTCCTAAATGTCTCTCATCCAGGCTTTAAAGCTCTGCTGGGCAGTCTATAGATTTCACTTCCAGTATCTTGTCACTTTGGGATCATACGTGAAGCTGCTGGAAGTGTTCTACTCTGCCACATCTGCTGAAACAGTAAGATCCTTCCTGCCCACTACACTGCCACCTCTCCACCTATCCACTCCTACCCTCTTATCCTCCACCTTCCATCCCACTACACTGCCACCTCTCCACCTATCTACTCCTACCCTCTTATCCTCCACCTTCCATCCCACTACACTGCCACCTCTCCACCTATCCACTCCTACCCTCTTATCCTCCACCTTCCATCCCACTACACTGCCATCTCTCCACCTATCCACTCCTACCCTCTTATCCTCCACCTTCCATCCCACTACACTGCCACCTCTCCTCCTATCCACTCCTACCCTCTTATCCTCCACCTTCCATCCCACTACACTGCCACCTCTCCACCTATCCACTCCTACCCTCTTATCCTCCAGCTTCCATCCCACTACACTGCCACCCCTCACCTATCCACTCCTACCCTCTTATCCTCCAGCTTCCATCCCACTACACTGCCACCCCTCACCTATCCACTCCTACCCTCTTATCCTCCAGCTTCCATCCCACTACACTGCCACCCCTCACCTCTCCACTCCTACCCTCTTATCATACATTTAACAACTTTCTTGTTCTGTATAGGGCACTGACTTGTCTACTGAGTTATCAGAAGTGCATCAAGGATTGAGAACTGCTGTAACTAAGTGGCAGAAGGATCCTCCCTCAAAGGATCTGGAGTTAGCAAAAGATCAAGTGCCAATCCAGCAATCAGTAGCCATAAACCAACTTCTTGACCTTATTGAGAAGAAGCAATTCTTTGAGGTTGTGAATGAGTTGCATGTCTATAGACGTATTTGGAGGGGAAGTGTCTTTGGATCAACCAATGACCATGACTTGCCTGCCTTATTCTACTTGTATGCTCGTTACTTAGCAGAGAAGCAAGAAGGACCTGGTAAGCCTAATATAGATACAAACCTTTGATAAAGTGGAATTTGATTTATTTTATTATCAAACTATCAGTTTCCCTTGTGCCAACATGTAGGCATTGTTTGTGTGACTGCTGTCTCCAGCAACCTCTCTGGTGTACATGGAAACTTGACCAGGGAGAACATCACTCTGCATGAACTAGTTAAAGAAGAAGAAGAGAAATTGCAAGAAGAATTGGAATCTTTGTCTGTACCAGAGGAGCGAAGTAGAGAAGGATCAGAAGAGACGGATGGTGGAAAGGATCAGAGAGATACTTCTAGATCCAGAGAGAGTAGCATTTCAAAGAGAGCCACATCAGGTAAATCACAATCTGTTCCCATTGAAATATTAGCCAGCAGTGAGCCAGTATTAGGAGGATCTGAGGAGGTGATAAGAAGGAAGGAACACTCTCCTTTCATAGGCAGCCAGCCTAACTTACAATTATTGGAAGGTGATTCACCTGAACAACCAATAAAGAGTGGTAGTAACACCAAAGCTACAAATAGTGAATTAGAGGACAGCCAGGAAGAGCTGTTGGTTTTAGAAAGTGGCATTCCTGATGATGAAAATGATAATGAGGATGACATTTCTAGAGAGTTAGATGAAGCTGTTGATTTTGAATGTGACAGAGGTGATGATGGTAATGGAGGTGTTGAAGGTAATGAAGGTGATGAAGATGACAGAGGTGGTGAAGGCAATGAATGTTCTGATGGTGATGGAGGTGGTGGAGGTGATGGAGATGGTATTGAACTGGATGAAGTGTCACAAAGAAGAGATGATGAAAAGGTGACCCTAATAGACCAGATGCTAGTTCAGGAACAAAGTGGTGAAGTAAAAGACAACGGAGAAGCCAAAGATAAAGTTACAAAAGATAAGGAGTTTGTCACAAAGGAAGCATATACTTTAGAGGAAGGTGACAAAACAAATGAAGAGGTTTCTGAGCAAGCAGAAGCCGTAGCACACCTTGACAATGATTCCAAGTCAGCTTCCAGCACTGATGAGTCCTTGTCAGTCATTGCAATAGATGATGTTGACACCCATGAAGGATCAATGGAGTTTCTGGATGACCGAGATTCAGATTCTAGCTTTCCAGATGATCTTATTCCAAACCAACTTTGAATTTAAATAGTATGTTAATTTCCAAAACATTATACAAATGTGTATATATAACAGTACATATTGTATATCATTGTATTGATCTTTTTCATAATCAGCAATATTAAAAAATTGTGCTTAATTAAATTACTGATATACAAAGTTAATGTATGGTGAGAGATAGGGCAAATTTTGGTGGATATCAAAATTTGCAAAACTCGTTGGAAACCTTTCATACATGTCTATGAATGCTGACAAAAAGTTTCAGCTTCATATCTTCCCATTTTATAAAGTTACAGCACTAAATGTACATTAAATTACTGGTATGAGAAGTTAATGTATGGTGAGAGATAGGGCAAATTTTGGTGGATATCAAAATTTGCAAAACTCATTGGAAACTTTCATACATGTCTGTGGATGCTGACAAAAAGTTTCAGCTCCATATCTTAATATGTTAGAAAGATACAGCACTAAATGTACATTAAATTACTGGTTAAGAAGTTAATGTACGTATGGTGAGAGATAGGGCAAATATGAGTGAACATCAAAATTTGTAAAACTCTTTGGATATGCTGTATGTATGTCTGTGAATGCTGACAACAAGTTTCAGCTTCACATCTTTCCAATTGACAGAGTTACAGCACTAAATGTACATTAGATTCTGTTATACAAATTTAACGTATGGTGAGAGATAGGGCAAAAATGAGTGAACATCAAAATTTGTAAAACTCTTTGGATATGCTATATGTATGTCTGTGAATGCTAACACCAAGTTTCAGCTTCACATCTTTCCAATTGACAGAGTTACAGCACTAAATGTACATTAGATTCTTGTATACAAATTTAATGTATGGTGAGAGATAGGGCAAATATGAGTGAACATCAAAATTTGTAAAACTCTTTGGATATGCTTTAAGGATGTCTGTGAATGCTGACAACAAGTTTCAGCTCCACATCTTTCCAATTGACAGAGTTACAGCACTAAATGTACATTAGATTCTTGTATAGAAATTTAATGTACGGGAGTTTCGTAATAATATAAATGGCCGACCTAGAGAAGGGAATATTGAAAATACGTTACTTTTATATGTATATTTGAATGACGAGAACGCTTTTAAAGATTTTAATGCACTTGGATATTCACTCTGTAATACTTGATTGTTTTGAAGTAGTATCTGTCCATATTATAATATATGGATGTCGCTAAAGTGAAAAATCGCCAATCGACTGCTAAAGAAACTCCAAAGGAAAAAAATTGGACCATACCGAACGCTACCATCCACGACGCTCAGAGGCCGGGATCGGTGGTAACGCTCTGCCGAGTTGAGCTTTGGGTGTCACTTGCGTGAGAAGAACCAGTTCTTCTCGATATGGCCGACTCATATGAATCCTAAGATATCAGATGCCAATCCCACATTACGTGGAACCCCCCCGAAATCCGGATTATTGGTGAGCACGTCTCTATGGCACCAACCGATTAGGAGACAGCTTCAGAGTCTAAGCGCTACCAACCTCTATGGGAACCGCAACCACCATAGAGATGTGTCCAGGTAGGCCTACTATTATAAGGTTTTATCTTCTATTTAAATAAAGTAATTGCCTATGAAAACGCTTGTGGTTGGCGAATCTTCAATACTTTAGAATAGGGTATTTTTCGATCTGCAGTAACTCGGGTATCCTTTTTTGAAATTTTACAAAACTAGCAGGATATACTGTATAGTTATATGTGCATACAGCCAAGAGGTTTCAGCTTCATATCTTTCCAATTGACAGAGTTACGGCACTAAATGTAGATTAGATTCTTGTATACAAATTTAATGTATGGTGAGATATAGGGCAAATATGAGTGAACATCAAAATTTGCAAAACTCTTTGGATATGTTTTATGGGTGTCTGTGAATGCTGACAGCAAGTTTCAGCTTCACATCTTTCCAATTGACAGAGTTACAGCACTAAATGTACAGTAGATTCTGCTATACAAATTTAATGTACATATGGTGAGAGATAGGACAAATATGAGTGAACATCAAAATTTGTAAAACTCTTTGGATATGCTTTATGTATGTCTGTGAAAGCTAACATCAAGTTTCAGCTTCACATCTTTCCAATTGACAGAGTTACAGCACTAAATGTACATTAAATTCTGCTATACGTACAAATTTAATGTATGGTGAGAGATAGGGCAAATATGAGTGAACATCAAAATTTTTAAAACTCTTTGGATATGCTTTATGTATGTCTGTGAATGCTGACAGCAAGTTTCAGCTTCACATCTTTCCAATTGACAGAGTTACAGCACTAAATGTACATTAGATTCTTGTATACAAATTTAATGTATGGTGAGAGATAGGGCAAATATGAGTGAACATCAAAATTTGTAAAACTCTTTGGATATGCTTTAAGGATGTCTGTGAATGCTGACAGTAAGTTTCAGCTTCACATCTCTCCAATTGACAGAGTTACAGCACTAAATGTACATTAGATTCTACTATACAAATTAAAAGTATGGTGAGAGATAGGGCAAATATGAGTGAACATCAAAATTTGTAAAACTCTTTGGATATGCTTTATGTATGTCTGTGAAAGCTAACATCAAGTTTCAGCTTCAAATCTTTCCAATTGACAGAGTTACAGCACTAAATGTACACTAGATTCTTGTATACAAATTTAATGTATGGTGAGAGATAGGGCAAATATGAGTGAACATCAAAATTTGTAAAACTCTTTGGATATGTTTTATGGATGTCTGTGAATGCTGACAGCAAGTTTCAGCTTCACATCTTTCCAATTGACAGAGTTACAGCACTAAATGTACATTAGATTCTGTTATACAAATTTAATGTATGGTGAGAGATAGGGCAAATATGAGTGAACATCAAAATTTGTAAAACTCTTTGGATATGCTTTATGTATGTCTGTGAAAGCTAACATCAAGTTTCAGCTTCACATCTTTCCAATTGACAGAGTTACAGCACTAAATGTACATTAAATTCTGCTATATGTACAAATTTAATGTATGGTGAGAGATAGGGCAAATATGAGTGAACATCAAAATTTGTAAAACTCTTTGGATATGCTTTATGTATGTCTGTGAATGCTAACACCAAGTTTCAGCTTCACATCTTTCCAATTGACAGAGTTACAGCACTAAATGTACATTAGATTCTTGTATACAAATTTAATGTATGGTGAGAGATAGGGCAAATATGAGTGAACATCAAAATTTGTAAAACTCTTTGGATATGCTTTATGTATGTCTGTGAAAGCTAACATCAAGTTTCAGCTTCACATCTTTCCAATTGACAGAGTTACAGCACTAAATGTACATTAGATTCTTGTATACAAATTTAATGTATGGTGAGAGATAGGGCAAATATGAGTGAACATCAAAATTTGTAAAACTCTTTGGATATGCTTTATGTATGTCTGTGAATGCTAACACCAAGTTTCAGCTTCACATCTTTCCAATTGACAGAGTTACAGCACTAAATGTACATTAGATTCTTGTATACAAATTTAATGTATGGTGAGAGATAGGGCAAATATGAGTGAACACCAAAATTTGTAAAACTCTTTGGATATGCTTTATGTATGTCTGTGAATGCTGACAGCAAGGTTCAGCTTCACATCTCTCCAATTGACAGAGTTACAGCACTAAATGTACATTAGATTCTTGTATACAAATTTAATGTATGGTGAGAGATAGGACAAATATGAGTGCACATCAAAATTTGTAAAACTCTTTGGATATGCTTTAAGGATGTCTGTGAATGCTAACACCAAGTTTCAGCTTCACATCTTTCCAATTGACAGAGTTACAGCACTAAATGTACATTAGATTCTGTTATACAAATTTAATGTATGGTGAGAGATAGGGCAAATATGAGTGAACATCAAAATTTGTAAAACTCTTTGGATATGCTTTATGTATGTCTGTGAAAGCTAACATCAAGTTTCAGCTTCACATCTTTCCAATTGACAGAGTTACAGCACTAAATGTACATTAAATTCTGCTATATGTACAAATTTAATGTATGGTGAGAGATAGGGCAAATATGAGTGAACATCAAAATTTGTAAAACTCTTTGGATATGCTTTATGTATGTCTGTGAATGCTAACACCAAGTTTCAGCTTCACATCTTTCCAATTGACAGAGTTACAGCACTAAATGTACATTAGATTCTTGTATACAAATTTAATGTATGGTGAGAGATAGGGCAAATATGAGTGAACATCAAAATTTGTAAAACTCTTTGGATATGCTTTAAGGATGTCTGTGAATGCTGACAGTAAGTTTCAGCTTCACATCTCTCCAATTGACAGAGTTACAGCACTAAATGTACATTAGATTCTACTATACAAATTAAAAGTATGGTGAGAGATAGGGCAAATTTGAGTGAACATCAAAATTTGTAAAACTCTTTGGATATGCTTTATTTATGTCTGTGAATGCTGACAAGTTTCAGCTTCACATCTTTCCAATTGACAGAGTTATTGAACTAAATGTACAATAGATTCTTGCATACAAATTTAATGTACGTATGGTGAGAGATAGGGCAAATATGAGTGAACATCAAAATTTGTAAAACTCTTTGGATATGCTTTAAGGATGTCTGTGAATGCTGACAAGAAGGTTCAGCTTCACATCTCTCCAATTGACAGAGTTACAGCACTAAATGTACATTAGATTCTGCTATACAAATTTAATATATGTATGGTGAGAGATAGGGCAAATATGAGTGATCATCAAAATTTGTAAAACTCTTTGGATATGCTTTATGTATGTCTGTGAATGCTGACAACAAGTTTCAGCTTCACATCTTTCTAATTGACAGAGTTACAGCACTAAATGTACATTAGATTCTTGTATACAAATTTAATGTATGGTGAGAGATAGGGCAAATATGAGTGAACATCAAAATTTGTAAAACTCTTTGGATATGCTTTAAGGATGTCTGTGAATGCTGACAAGAAGGTTCAGCTTCACATCTCTCCAATTGACAGATCGAGTTACAGCACTAAATGTACATTAGATTCTTGTATACAAATTTAATATATGTATGGTGAGAGATAGGGCAAATATGAGTGATCATCAAAATTTGTAAAACTCTTTGGATATGCTTTATGTATGTCTGTGAATGCTGACAACAAGTTTCAGCTCCACATCTTTCTAATTGACAGAGTTACAGCACTAAATGTACATTAGATTCTTGTATACAAATTTAATGTATGGTGAGAGATAGGGCAAATATGAGTGAACATCAAAATTTGTAAAACTCTTTGGATATGCTTTAAGGATGTCTGTGAATGCTGACAAGAAGGTTCAGCTTCACATCTCTCCAATTGACAGAGTTACAGCACTAAATGTACATTAGATTCTGCTATACAAATTTAATATATGTATGGTGAGAGATAGGGCAAATATGAGTGATCATCAAAATTTGTAAAACTCTTTGGATATGCTTTATGTATGTCTGTGAATGCTGACAACAAGTTTCAGCTTCACATCTTTCTAATTGACAGAGTTACAGCACTAAATGTACATTAGATTCTTGTATACAAATTTAATGTATGGTGAGAGATAGGGCAAATATGAGTGAACATTAAAATTTGTAAAACTCTTTGGATATGCTTTAAGGATGTCTGTGAATGCTGACAAGAAGGCTCAGCTTCACATCTCTCCAATTGACAGATCGAGTTACAGCACTAAATGTACATTAGATTCTTGTATACAAATTTAATATATGTATGGTGAGAGATAGGGCAAATATGAGTGATCATCAAAATTTGTAAAACTCTTTGGATATGCTTTATGTATGTCTGTGAATGCTGACAACAAGTTTCAGCTCCACATCTTTCTAATTGACAGAGTTACAGCACTAAATGTACATTAGATTCTTGTATACAAATTTAATGTATGGTGAGAGATAGGGCAAATATGAGTGAACATCAAAATTTGTAAAACTCTTTGGATATGCTTTAAGGATGTCTGTGAATGCTGACAACAAGTTTCAGCTCCACATCTTTCCAATTGACAGAGTTACAGCACTAAATGTACATTAGATTCTGCTATACAAATTTAATAAATGTATGGTGAGAGATAGGGCAAATATGAGAGAACATCAAAATTTGTAAAACTCTTTGGATATGCTTTATGTATGTCTGTGAATGCTGACAGCAAGGTTCAGCTTCACATCTCTCCAATTGACAGAGTTACAGCACTAAATGTATATTAGATTCTTGTATACAAATTTAATGTATGGTGAGAGATAGGACAAATATGAGTGCACATCAAAATTTGTAAAACTCTTTGGATATGCTTTAAGGATGTCTGTGAATGCTAACACCAAGTTTCAGCTTCACATCTTTCCAATTGACAGAGTTACAGCACTAAATGTACATTAGATTCTGTTATACAAATTTAATGTATGGTGAGAGATAGGGCAAATATGAGTGAACATCAAAATTTGTAAAACTCTTTGGATATGCTTTATGTATGTCTGTGAAAGCTAACATCAAGTTTCAGCTTCACATCTTTCCAATTGACAGAGTTACAGCACTAAATGTACATTAGATTCTTGTATACAAATTTAATGTATGGTGAGAGATAGGGCAAATATGAGTGAACATCAAAATTTGTAAAACTCTTTGGATATGCTTTAAGGATGTCTGTGAATGCTGACAGTAAGTTTCAGCTTCACATCTCTCCAATTGACAGAGTTACAGCACTAAATGTACATTAGATTCTACTATACAAATTAAAAGTATGGTGAGAGATAGGGCAAATTTGAGTGAACATCAAAATTTGTAAAACTCTTTGGATATGCTTTATTTATGTCTGTGAATGCTGACAACAAGTTTCAGCTTCACATCTTTCCAATTGACAGAGTTATTGAACTAAATGTACAATAGATTCTTGCATACAAATTTAATGTACGTATGGTGAGAGATAGGGCAAATATGAGTGAACATCAAAATTTGTAAAACTCTTTGGATATGCTTTAAGGATGTCTGTGAATGCTGACAAGAAGGTTCAGCTTCACATCTCTCCAATTGACAGAGTTACAGCACTAAATGTACATTAGATTCTGCTATACAAATTTAATATATGTATGGTGAGAGATAGGGCAAATATGAGTGATCATCAAAATTTGTAAAACTCTTTGGATATGCTTTATGTATGTCTGTGAATGCTGACAACAAGTTTCAGCTTCACATCTTTCTAATTGACAGAGTTACAGCACTAAATGTACATTAGATTCTTGTATACAAATTTAATGTATGGTGAGAGATAGGGCAAATATGAGTGAACATCAAAATTTGTAAAACTCTTTGGATATGCTTTAAGGATGTCTGTGAATGCTGACAAGAAGGTTCAGCTTCACATCTCTCCAATTGACAGATCGAGTTACAGCACTAAATGTACATTAGATTCTTGTATACAAATTTAATATATGTATGGTGAGAGATAGGGCAAATATGAGTGATCATCAAAATTTGTAAAACTCTTTGGATATGCTTTATGTATGTCTGTGAATGCTGACAACAAGTTTCAGCTCCACATCTTTCTAATTGACAGAGTTACAGCACTAAATGTACATTAGATTCTTGTATACAAATTTAATGTATGGTGAGAGATAGGGCAAATATGAGTGAACATCAAAATTTGTAAAACTCTTTGGATATGCTTTAAGGATAGCTGTGAATGCTGACAACAAGTTTCAGCTCCACATCTTTCCAATTGACAGAGTTACAGCACTAAATGTACATTAGATTCTGCTATACAAATTAAAAGTATGGTGAGAGATAGGGCAAATATGAGAGAACATCAAAATTTGTAAAACTCTTTGGATATGCTTTATGTATGTCTGTGAATGCTGACAGCAAGGTTCAGCTTCACATCTCTCCAATTGACAGAGTTACAGCACTAAATGTACATTAGATTCTTGTATACAAATTTAATGTATGGTGAGAGATAGGGCAAATATGAGTGCACATCAAAATTTGTAAAACTCTTTGGATATGCTTTAAGGATGTCTGTGAATGCTAACACCAAGTTTCAGCTTCACATCTTTCCAATTGACAGAGTTACAGCACTAAATGTACATTAGATTCTGTTATACAAATTTAATGTATGGTGAGAGATAGGGCAAATATGAGTGAACATCAAAATTTGTAAAACTCTTTGGATATGCTTTATGTATGTCTGTGAAAGCTAACATCAAGTTTCAGCTTCACATCTTTCCAATTGACAGAGTTACAGCACTAAATGTACATCAAATTCTGCTATATGTACAAATTTAATGTATGGTGAGAGATAGGGCAAATATGAGTGAACATCAAAATTTGTAAAACTCTTTGGATATGCTTTATGTATGTCTGTGAATGCTAACACCAAGTTTCAGCTTCACATCTTTCCAATTGACAGAGTTACAGCACTAAATGTACATTAGATTCTTGTATACAAATTTAATGTATGGTGAGAGATAGGGCAAATATGAGTGAACATCAAAATTTGTAAAACTCTTTGGATATGCTTTAAGGATGTCTGTGAATGCTGACAGTAAGTTTCAGCTTCACATCTCTCCAATTGACAGAGTTACAGCACTAAATGTACATTAGATTCTACTATACAAATTAAAAGTATGGTGAGAGATAGGGCAAATTTGAGTGAACATCAAAATTTGTAAAACTCTTTGGATATGCTTTATTTATGTCTGTGAATGCTGACAACAAGTTTCAGCTTCACATCTTTCCAATTGACAGAGTTATTGAACTAAATGTACAATAGATTCTTGCATTCAAATTTAATGTATGGTGAGATATAGGGCAAATATGAGTGAACATCAAAATTTGCAAAACTCTTTGGATATGTTTTATGGGTGTCTGTGAATGCTGACAGCAAGTTTCAGCTTCACATCTTTCCAATTGACAGAGTTACAGCACTAAATGTACAGTAGATTCTGCTATACAAATTTAATGTACATATGGTGAGAGATAGGACAAATATGAGTGAACATCAAAATTTGTAGAACTCTTTGGATATGCTTTAAGGATGTCTGTGAATGCTGACAAGAAGGTTCAGCTTCACATCTCTCCAATTGACAGAGTTACAGCACTAAATGTACATTAGATTCTTGTATACAAATTTAATATATGTACGTATGGTGAGAGATAGGGCAAATATGAGTGATCATCAAAATTTGTAAAACTCTTTGGATATGCTTTATGTATGTCTGTGAATGCTGACAACAAGTTTCAGCTTCACATCTTTCTAATTGACAGAGTTACAGCACTAAATGTACATTAGATTCTTGTATACAAATTTAATGTATGGTGAGAGATAGGGCAAATATGAGTGAACATCAAAATTTGTAAAACTCTTTGGATATGCTTTAAGGATGTCTGTGAATGCTGACAAGAAGGTTCAGCTTCACATCTCTCCAATTGACAGATCGAGTTACAGCACTAAATGTACATTAGATTCTTGTATACAAATTTAATATATGTATGGTGAGAGATAGGGCAAATATGAGTGATCATCAAAATTTGTAAAACTCTTTGGATATGCTTTATGTATGTCTGTGAATGCTGACAACAAGTTTCAGCTCCACATCTTTCTAATTGACAGAGTTACAGCACTAAATGTACATTAGATTCTTGTATACAAATTTAATGTATGGTGAGAGATAGGGCAAATATGAGTGAACATCAAAATTTGTAAAACTCTTTGGATATGCTTTAAGGATAGCTGTGAATGCTGACAACAAGTTTCAGCTCCACATCTTTCCAATTGACAGAGTTACAGCACTAAATGTACATTAGATTCTGCTATACAAATTTAATAAATGTATGGTGAGAGATAGGGCAAATATGAGTGAACATCAAAATTTGTAAAACTCTTTGGATATGCTTTATGTATGTCTGTGAATGCTGACAGCAAGGTTCAGCTTCACATCTTTCCAATTGACAGAGTTATAGCACTAAATGTACATTAGATTCTGCTATACGTACAAATTTAATGTATGGTGAGAGATAGGGCAAATATGAGTGAACATCAAAATTTGTAAAACTCTTTGGATATGCTTTATGTATGTCTGTGAATGCTAACACCAAGTTTCAGCTTCACATCTTTCCAATTGACAGAGTTACAGCACTAAATGTACATTAGATTCTTGTATACAAATTTAATGTATGGTGAGAGATAGGGCAAATATGAGTGAACATCAAAATTTGCAAAACTCTTTGGATATGCTTTAAGGATGTCTGTGAATGCTGACAACAAGTTTCAGCTCCACATCTTTCCAATTGACAGAGTTACAGCACTAAATGTACATTAGATTCTTGTATAGAAATTTAATGTACGGGAGTTTCGTAATAATATAAATGGCCGACCTAGAGAAGGGAATATTGAAAATACGTTACTTTTATATGTATATTTGAATGACGAGAACGCTTTTAAAGATTTTAATGCACGTGGATATTCACTCTGTAATACTTGATTGTTTTGAAGTAGTATCTGTCCATATTATAATATATGGATGTCGCTAAAGTGAAAAATCGCCAATCGACTGCTAAAGAAACTCCAAAGGAAAAAAATTGGACCATACCGAACGCTACCATCCACGACGCTCAGAGGCCGGGATCGGTGGTAACGCTCTGCCGAGTTGAGCTTTGGGTGTCACTTGCGTGAGAAGAACCAGTTCTTCTCGATATGGCCGACTCATATGAATCCTAAGATATCAGATGCCAATCCCACATTACGTGGAACCCCCCCCGAAATCCGGATTATTGGTGAGCACGTCTCTATGGCACCAACCGATTAGGAGACAGCTTCAGAGTCTAAGCGCTACCAACCTCTATGGGAACCGCAACCACCATAGAGATGTGTCCAGATAGGCCTACTATTATAAGGTTTTATCTTCTATTTAAATAAAGTAATTGCCTATGAAAACGCTTGTGGTTGGCGAATCTTCAATACTTTAGAATAGGGTATTTTTCGATCTGCAGTAACTCGGGTATCCTTTTTTGAAATTTTACAAAACTAGCAGGATATACTGTATAGTTATATGTGCATACAGCCAAGAGGTTTCAGCTTCATATCTTTCCAATTGACAGAGTTACGGCACTAAATGTACATTAAATTCTGCTATATGTACAAATTTAATGTATGGTGAGATATAGGGCAAATATGAGTAAACATCAAAATTTGTAAAACTCTTTGGATATGCTTTATGTATGTCTGTGAATGCTGACAGCAAGTTTCAGCTCCACATCTTTCCAATTGACAGAGTTACAGCACTAAATGCACATTAGATTCTTGTATACAAATTTAATGTATGGTGAGAGATAGGGCAAATATGAGTGAACATCAAAATTTGTAAAACTCTTTGGATATGTTTTATGGATGTCTGTGAATGCTGACAGCAAGTTTCAGCTTCACATCTTTCCAATTGACAGAGTTATTGAACTAAATGTACAATAGATTCTTGTATACAAATTTAATGTATGGTGAGAGATAGGGCAAATATGAGTGAACATCAAAATTTGTAAAACTCTTTGGATATGCTTTATGTATGTCTGTGAATGCTGACAACAAGTTTCAGCTCCACATCTTTCCAATTGACAGAGTTACAGCACTAAATGCACATTAGATTCTTGTATACAAATTTAATGTATGGTGAGAGATAGGGCAAATATGAGTGAACATCAAAATTTGTAAAACTCTTTGGATATGTTTTATGGATGTCTGTGAATGCTGACAGCAAGTTTCAGCTTCACATCTTTCCAATTGACAGAGTTATTGAACTAAATGTACAATAGATTCTACTATACAAATTTAATGTATGGTGAGAGATAGGGCAAATATGAGTGAACATCAAAATTTGTAAAACTCTTTGGATATGCTTTATGTATGTCTGTGAATGCTGACAACAAGTTTCAGCTCCACATCTTTCCAATTGACAGAGTTACAGCACTAAATGTACATTAGATTCTTGTATACAAATTTAATGTATGGTGAGAGATAGGGCAAATATGAGTGAACATCAAAACTTGTAAAACTCTTTGGATATGCTTTATGTATGTCTGTGAATGCTGACAACAAGTTTCAGCTTCACATCTTTCCAATTGACAGAGTTACAGCCATTAGATTCTGCTATACAAATTTAATGTATGGTGAGAGATAGTGCAAATATGAGTGAACATCAAAATTTGTAAAACTCTTTGGATATGCTTTAAGGATGTCTGTGAATGCTGACAGCCAGTTTCAGCTTCACATCTTTCCAATTGACTGAATTACAGCACTAAATGTACATTAGATTCTTGTATACAAATTTAATGTACGTATGGCGAGAGATAGGGCAAATTTTGGTGGATATCAAAATTTTCAAAACTCATTGGAAACCTTTCATACATGTCTATAAATGCTGGCAAAAAGTTTCAGCTTCATATCTTCCCATTTTATAAAGTTACAGCACTAAATGTACATTAAATTACTGGTATACGAAGATAATGTATGGTGAGAGATAGGGCAAATTTTGGTGGATATCAAAATTTGCAAAACTCATTGGAAACCTTTCATACATGTCTGTGGATGCTGACAAAAAGTTTCAGCTCCATATCTTAATATGTTAGAAAGTTACAGCACTAAATGTACATTAAATTACTGGTTAAGAAGTTAATGTATGGTGAGAGATAGGGCAAATTTTGGTGGATATCAAAATTTGCAAAACTCGTTGGAAACCTTTCATACATGTCTGTGAATAATGACATTGAGTTTCAGATTCATATCGATCCATTTGGAAGAGTTACAGAACTTAATGTACTTTGAATTACTGCTATACAAAGTTAATGTACGTATGGTGAGAGATAGGGCAAATTTGAGTTGATTTCAAAATTTGCAAAATTCATTGGAAGCCTTTCATACATCTCTGTGAATACTTACACGATGTTTCAGCTTCATATCTCTCCATTTGACAGAGCTAAAACACTCTAATGTACATTAAATTTCTACTATACGACCTTAAATGGTGTAGCATATATATCGTGCGATACTATTATGCAAATTATCGGGATACCAAGTTAAAATGTTTTGACATGAATGGGGCAACTAGAAACACGCAGGGACAGTCCAGAACGCAGCTGTCAGAAGGTCTTTACATAGAGGCAGGTAGCCATTATGCTATTACTGCAATTGAGATTGAGTGTGGCTGGTTATACCAGTTTACGTTCATATCGGAACACCTCTCGCTAAAATCGTTTCTACATGGGACCAGAAAAGTTGGTCTCCTCCGCCAATCAAGACACTTACAGGATTCTATCCATTTTTCCCAGCTTCTAGATGAACCACGAATACTGGATATACCTTTAAAATGGCTTGGAACGATGCACTCATCGCGAATTAACTTGATATAATTTGACTACATTTTTCTCGCAAATACCCTATTCTTAAGTATGGAATTGCGCCAACCACAATCGTTTCCTTTTGAAATTTTCTTGTTTAAATAGAAGCGCAAAACCTTATAAAGTAGGCCTACCTGGACACATCTCTATGGTGGTAGCGGTTCCCATAGGGGTTGGTAGCGCTTAGACTCTGAAGCTGTCTCCTAATCGGTTGGTGCCATAGAGACGTGCTCACCAATAATCCGGATTTCGGGGGGGTTCCACGTAATGTGGGATTGGCATCTGATATCTTTAAGGATTCATATGAGTCGGCCATATCGAGAAGAACTGGTTCTTCTCACGCAAGTGACACCCAAAGCTCAACTCGGCAGAGCGTTACCACCGATCCCGGCCTCTGAGCGTCGTGGATGGTAGCGTTCGGTATGGTCCAACTTTTTTTCTTTGGAGTTTCGTTGGCCGTCGATCGGCAAAATTTCACTCTAACGACATCCATATAATATATATGGACAGATACTACTTCATCAATAATCAAGTGCTACACAGTGCATATCCCTGTGCATAAGAAATCTTTGAAAGCGCTCTAGTTTATCAGATATATATATAGTACTATAGTACTATATAGTATTTAGTGTATACATAGTACTGAATTTTATGTAATACCTTCTTAAGGTCGGCCATTTTTGCTATTACGTAATTATCTGATATACGAACTTTTAATATATGGCAAGAGACATAATTTTAAAACCTCATTGGAAACCTTTTATTCATGTCTGTGAATACTGTCATATAATTGGTGATACCTTTAATTGAAGCCTTCATTTGTCTGTCTTGTCCTAGCCTATATGGTGAAGTCTGAAACTGTATATGTTTGTATAGAATATATGCATGTGCAACACCTTACGCTTTGTAACTAAATATCATATACTGAAGTATGTTATTGATTGCAACACCATTTAAAATTCAAGACAAGATAAATTGCAAGTCATACAGTTCATTCGTCATCTTCATCAACTGTCTTTGTTTCTAGACCTGGAAGAGAAGATAATGAAATCACGGAAAAAATTAGAAGTTAATGGTCTATTACAATCTACAGTTAATTTAAGTTGAGAGCATTTTATTGGACAACAACAAATTGCTACTTAGAAACCAACATTCATGTTGGAATAGGGAATTCCAACATATCTTTAACTGTGTACATGTATGTGCTAACAAATTCACCTTTATACGATGTGACTGGTACATGTGTAACTAGTGTGTACAGTTTATGAGTAGACTCCTCATCCTCATTCCTCCTCCTAGACAGACGCACTCGAACTCGGTATGGTACATTTCTACCACAAGGAAACAACACAAATAGCACAGGACAGAATATTCAGATCAGTTAATTATAAAGACCAGTAGCAGTGGAACAATTAAGACAAACACAATAAAATTTGACACCACAGCTCACAGGAATTACAGTAAAGGTCAGTTCGAGTCATTAAAATTGAAGAACTGTTTCAAATGTTGTAAACGCCCCCATACTTCCATATTATAGAAGAGCAGCCAATAACCCTAAACCAACCTGATCCCTCTTGACCAAACAATTTTGTTTAAATTCGAATCTATTCTAACATCCTCTGTTCCCATGTGCTTCTTGGCAAATTTTCTGATGGCTGCAATGGCTCGTGGAGCTCGTTTCTTGAAACCACTACCACAGACAGAAAGCAGTTAATACCACTTAGTATACCCACACACAACGTAAGATACAACTCATTTCTGTCCATTTAGTTGTCATAATTATAATTTGTTCTACCTGACTATAAGGTCTGACTTTGTTCGGC
This sequence comes from Chondrosia reniformis, assembly GCA_947172415.1. Lineage (NCBI taxonomy): Eukaryota > Metazoa > Porifera > Demospongiae > Chondrillida > Chondrillidae > Chondrosia > Chondrosia reniformis. Next base: position 7,776,907 of record OX359196.1, read on the forward strand.
CACGACTACAAACTTACATGCCGTGTATATACTTGTGTAGGTGAACAGTATATTCACGCGTGATGACTTCTTTCATTGCCGATTTCTTGTCCTTTGCTTTCGGTGGCATATTTCTACACACAATAAAAATATCAAGAAAGCTGTCACTTGTACGTTTGTTTCAAAGGAATCTTCCAGACGAGAAATTTTAGGCGATTGTTTTACCTTTCTCTAAGTCTCTAACGCACGTGGGTATCACCCCCGCATCCAGTAAATTATCGATTTTTCTGACACCATGTTGGCATGTATTATCGATATATATACACTACAAGTGTTACAATATTATAATATTATCAGGCATTTGGGAAGATCGTGTGACCCAACTGGGTAGATTTATGCGGTTACCATTTGGCCTTTCATGCCCTTGTGTGCAAGTTACAAAATGGTCTATAAGCCATATGTATTGAGATACGTGTCATTTTCTTTCTTTTTTCCTTATGTAATTTCTGAATGCCATCACGCACACTTATGTCCACTGCATCTAATGCACTGTATATTAAGGGGCCTCAATAACTGATTTGATGTAAACATATACATACATGGCTACTGGAGTTATAGATAATTTTGTAACTTGCACACACAGGACATGGAAGGTCCATGTAAACCACAAATAAATATTTTAGAACATGCACCATTCGACCATCAAAGAATTAGGTACTTTGACTTTGGCTTGCACACTATATGTACATACATAACAGTTGGGTATATACATTCAGTAAAAGTATAACAAAATAAAAGCATAGAATGTTACAGTTAAAATGTTGATATTTCCCAGTCCTGGTTAAATGGACCAAACGTTGGCCAAACTGAACAATGTCAAATGGTGAAGCTCTCTTCCATGTGGCCATTGTGCCATCAGCCTTCTAGGGGATGGTGTTGCTAAGCAGGTCTATAAAGCTGTTCATCTAAAATACTGTGGACTTGTGAGAGTGAAGCTAGTTCCTTTAAAAAGTCATGAAAAATTACAATGCAAAAGAGTCTATTAGTAAGATTCTTAGTCTTCTTTTTAGGAGTTGAACCCTGCTTATTAGGTGTAGTCTTTGTGGGTGTGGTCTGTGGTGTACTACCTCCTTGGGATGTCACACCTGACACATGCATAGTGGGTGTGTTCAGAGCATCTTGCATTCTAATGACCAGGGTCTTCCTAGCTTTTGCTAGTCTGACATCAAAGTCCTTATCTTTGAGTTCTAAAGCAGATATTTCGTTTGTAAGAATGGATAGTACCTAATGGAGAGATAATGAATAATTAGCCTTTTAAAAGGATGCACATTAATAATCTCACCTTTAGCAGATTTGGAGCACCATCTTTAAAAGGTGTCCTATTTCCTAGGAGATACCCTCTGAGGATGGGCTGGGGGAAGGCTGCAAGTCGAGACACTAGACGTGTAACTAAGAGGAGATGCTGATAAGGCAGCTTCAGAGCCATGCTCATCTTCTCAACACAAGCCTGTATCAATGGACCAGCCAACAGTCCAATTGGGTGAGGAAAGTAGTTCTCCTTAATGGGGGAAGAAGCCTCCGAATGTGATTCACTGCGGACATCCTCCACTACCTGTGAATAGCTGCTAGACCAGCACTGGCAGGCCAAAGCACAGGCCGTCACGCTCTCGTGTGCCTGGTAGAGATAGCAGTAGTATGCCTCTTCTTCAGAGAAAGGTCCTCCATTAACCAAAGGGACGGCTTCCTCCACTTCACTGGTCACCAGAGGTGCATCTAGGGGTGGTTGCAGGCTGCCCGGTGAAGTAGAGTCACCCTCGCTCAGCTCCAGACACTGGCCTACCCCTATCTTGCTAGCACCTGACATGACATCCTCCAGCGCTGGGAGCTGCCCACCAGCAGATACACCATGAGATGGTTGTGAGGAACTGGGACCTTCCAACCTTGAAGAGGGCTTGTTCTGCTGAGGAGGATAAAGGTACCTGTTGGGCCCTACATGGGCTGCCACTGAGGAGTTCTTGGGCAGAGTGGAGGATGGTTGATTTAATAAAGGCGATCCCTGTGATCTTAGATGTCTTGGTGAAGCTGTCTTTTTCTCTGAAGATACTACATCAACAGATTCAATTTGTGCAATCTCTGGCTCAGAAGGTTGCAACTTCTTGCGAGCTTCTTTCATTCGAGCTATAACAGATTCATAGTACTTCTTTTCTGCCTGTTGGCAGACCACAGGAATCATTGAGAGAAGCTTCTGAGGAATCTCATTGTACACATCCACTTCCTCCACTTTCGTCCAAGATCTTTGAGGGAGATGTCTGCCATAGATTAAGTACCTACGGTTGACAAAGGATAAAGAAACTGAAGAAAATGCACACACAAGTATGCAAGTAAGCCACCATATTAACAACCTTATATGGAAACTGCTTAAGAATCACTTTCATTGGCTAAGAGTGGTGAATTACGCAATCAGTCTATAGTAACTACAATACACCTCAAAATGAGCTCCAAGTCATACTCAACAAATGCAACACTAACTGGGAACAAGTACACAGAACAGGTCAACCTGCATACGTCAGCTACAATCAATAAATAAATAACACTAACGGACAGCTCTATATAAGAGGAGGTAGGATATTTTCAGGTGCTCAGAGCTCTGGAAGCACTTGGTACCACAAAACAATTGTGCTTCCCTTGCACTAAAAAACATTTTGTTGTACTCACTTGAAGACTAAGGCCAACATGATGTCTTCACAGTTCATATCGACCAGAGTGTACAGCAAGTTGAATGCTGCTGCAGAGAGCTAGACAAAGGAACAAGAGAGACAATCACTCATGATGCATTAGAAATGACATTTCTTAGCATGAGGTAACTACCGGCATGATACTATTCTACATATGTACTATAATACTACATACTATAATACTATTCAGTACTACTCATTTATTCCATTGCTGCTGTAGCATATTCAGTCACATGTAGGAAGTGCATGTATTAGTGCACCAACCATTGCTGACTGGTTGGAGGCTGCTAGTACTATCTTAGCCAGTACTGTCTGATCCTCAATCTCCAGCTTTACAATAAAATGGAGGAACTCTTTGAGGAATGGTTTGGAGTGTACATGCTTCAGAAAGGCATCCAGATAGACCATAGCTGTCATCACTGCTGGCTCTCGGACCTACAGGCAGGATTAACACACAAGAGGTTGGTCATGTCAAATGACTGGATATATGATGGTAGTCATGGTTACTGGGTAGGGGGATCCCCAGACCAGTCACAACATACAGTGGGAAGCTAAAACAGAGTTACACGACACTTTCTACAAAAAGGTAGAACCTCTAGAGATCAGAGAGGCAGCATCAACAAACCTGAAGGAAGGTAGGACCCAACACATTCTGAAGGAACGTTATCCTTATGTACTCTAGGAGCTGCTTGGAGATGGCAGGAGGCGAGAGCTACAGTAACAAATTAGGAATGGGAACAGTAAAAAATTAGGAATAGGAACAGTAACAAATTAGGAATAGGAACAGTAACAAATTAGGAATAGGAACATAAGATGGTATTATAGATTAGATATGAACGTACCTCTAGTACTGTGTCACAAAACTCCAGAGACCTCAACATGCCAGCAAGTGCTGGAATGCCTTCCAAGAGATCTTCCTTATTAAGGATCCACCAGTCCTCTTCCGTCAGATGATGTTCATTTGGTAGAGATGCATAGCGGGCACACAAACCTGAAGCAGTCAGCTACCAAATAAGGAAACCAAATGAATTTACTTATTGGAGGGCACATTTTGATGAGCAACTTACTTCTGAGAAGTTAGATAACTGAACAAGGTACTCCAACAGACCACTCTCTTTAGTGGTACACACCCACAAAAGAATTAGAAGGGTTTCCCTCGTTTGCTCTCCAATGCAGCCATCCTGATGAATGTGATCCATGAGCAGGCCAACAAGGGGATAACCTGGGCCTTCCCCCTCTCTACCCCCAACATGGCTGCCCCAGTGGAAGAGGTTCACCAGTGCTGGATTGTGGCTGATACACTGCCACAGGTGATACAGAAAGGTGACTGCTGTAAACAATAATTCCTTGGACTTGACATTCTTCAGGGACTCCATGATATGCAGCCAGGGACGCAGCAACTGGTGGTGGATCAGTAGAGGCTGCTTGGATTCCTTTATCAGTTTAGTGGAAAAGGTTAAGATGACACTGAGTAAATCAGTTCTAAACTTCTCTTCACGTTTTGCAAACTGCCTCATGTTCTCAACCAAGTCATTGTTCAGAATGTATTCCAGACAAGGAGTAACTTGGTTGTGTTGGCTTGTCGCCTCTTCTGCTAAAAGTGTCTCTGAAATGTCAGACAATTTGATCCTAAAATCTTCAACAGTGATTGGATCAGTGATTCTACCAGACATTATGGCTTCCAGTGTCATGCACTCTACTTGCAGTCGTTCGAGGTACCTGGATCCGCCCTTAATCACAGCATCCATTGACCGGTCCACATTACCACCCAGCTCATCTACATCAAATGGGTTGGGTGGGGCTGTGCCAGTTCCATTAATCTGTCTCTTGGATCTTCCTAGGCCCTTACTCGCGCCTTTAGCTTCATCTTCGCTATCGCTATTCCCAAACGGGTTGCTCCCCTTCGACTTTCCCTTTAGGAAACTGCCATTTTTGAGCGAACTGCCGACTTTCGGACGAACATTAATTGGATCAAAAGGATTGGTTGTCTTAGAAGTCAACGCTGTTGTAGGGGCGTAGCCTCTCGAAGGAGCTTCGTCGAATGGATTCCAAGAGGTCTTCTTTCGCGATTCAGGATTCTGCTGCCCTCTCCTTATAGCTTTCCCAGTTTTTTTTGACATATTGTTTACTCACATCTGAAATGTTTATCTACTTACTGACTCAATGGCATTTGGTGCTTTGTGCGTCAACGTGACATCCGTCGCATCTCATCGGCCATCTTTTCTATTAACTAACTACAAAATGGCGACTCTCACTATTAATTTGAAGAGGGCAAGTAAAATCTACAAAGAGGGAGAAACGATCAAAGGGTCAGTGATAATCAACTCTAAAAATGAAATAAGTCATAATGGACTGACGCTTACAATGGATGGTTCAGTGAAGCTGCAACTCAGTGCAAGAAGCGTCGGTCGATTTGAAGCCTTTTACAACTCGCTAAAGCCTATACAGCTCGTTCACAAGCAGTTAGTGCTCGTTAACGCCGGAAAGCTGCCAAGTGGAATTACAGAGCTAGCTTTTGAACTCCCCCTTCTACCCAAGCAAAACAAGAGTTTATACGAAACGTATCATGGCGTCTTTGTCAACGTGCAATACATGCTCTCTGCAGAAATGAAGAGGTCTTTTTTAAACAAAGACCTCCAGAAGGAGCTGGAGTTTATAGTAGAGTATAAACAGCAAGATAAGAAGGCGGAAGGTAATCCTATAGAAATCAACATTTCTCCCAGCAGTGTAGACAATGTAAAGGATCGCAAGGGAATTCCAAACTTTTTGGTTCGCGGGAGACTAGACAGCGACAAGTGCTGCATTACAAAGCCCTTTACAGGCGAGATAGTAGTAGAGCATGCGGATGCAGTCATCAAGTCGCTGGAGATCCAACTAGTTCGAGTTGAGACTTGCGGCTGTGCTGAGGGATTCTCCAAAGATGCCACTGAGATTCAAAATATTCAGATTGGAGAGGGTGACATTTGCAGAGGTCTGGCCATACCGGTCTACATGATCTTTCCTCGTCTCTTCACTTGCCCTACTCTCCGTACTAACAACTTTAAGGTGGATTTTGAGATTAATGTAATAGTCATCTTCCATGACAATAGATTAGTACAAGAAAACTTTCCTATTTTCATAACAAGATTTTAGCTAATGTGAAAATGCATGCGAGAACTCATTGTAATAAGCTAAAACTAAATCTATTATGATGTCACTTATGTATTGTATTCCTTAAATGATGTGTCTTGCTTTTCTTGATTGATTGCATATATACTCATTGAAATTACACAACTTGGTAACATCTTTCATGGTGCACTTAAGGTTGTGGTTCTTAATTACCCCTTCTCAATAAAAATATTCTGTACCCAGTTCAAGTTGATGCCCTATCTCTATAATAGCAGTCACTGTATGAACCAGCAGCATAAAGTATTGTTGTAGTAAACTTAAAAGGCATAAAGGCAAAAGCAATTCCATACAACAAACTGATCAAAAGTAATAGAAATACATTCAAAATCTCCAAAATGGAGTCTAATTTGGTTACAACCTTGGGAATGGTACAAGATCATAGTCAATACGAATAAATGGTTTCTTCATTGGTATGAACCAGTACTCAGAGTTGAAGTAATAGTAGAAGTCATCATCTTCAAAGATCTCCCATCCTGCCTCTATTGCATGAAGAATATACTCCCACCATGGTATATGGGTCTGAAACTTTTCATAAAAGTTTTTTAATGTTGCAGCCAAGGTTAAATTGCCTTTTGGACCAAAAATGGAAGAATCGTTACCAAGCAACACTGGCATGTCTGATATAAGAGTAAAGAAAGTGTAATGAATTTGGATGTCTTCAAATTTAGCTCCAAGCTTAGCCAATTGATTGTACATTCGAAACAGGTAATTAGCACAGTCATATGGAGAGAACCATTCAATGTAGTTGGAAGCATCCGTAGAGTTGCGTATTCTGAAGGTGTTATAATATATTCCAGTATGGTTGTCTTCATGAATCCACTTCATCAGCTGGTTGAACTGGGATCCAGATATCTGAGTAATCTCTGTCACATTTCCATATTGACTCCAGTGATGGTAATCTATAAAGTTGAAGAAGCAGGCTGCCCCCTGGTTGCACCACAGAGGAGTACTCCTTCCTTCTACCAGATGCGGGAAGGTACAGTTGAACAGTTGAAACAGCTCATACCATTCAGTAGTAAAGTTTTTTCCTGTCTTGTGACTATGGAAACCAACTGCATCGTGATAGATGTCCTGGAAGATAGTATAAAGTGATTCTGTAACTCATAAAATTTCACTGACTTCTATATTAAATAGGTGCTATCTGAAGCCTCTAAATTTTTGTAATTAGTACGCATATAGTTACTAGGTACTACCATAGTCTATGATAAAAATTTCCGAAAATAGATCGTTAGCTTACAAATTTCCCAAGCAAATCTCCAAACTTAAAATCCCAAACTGGCGCCTTCAGAGCAAGCACGTCTATGACGTCGTCTTCCCCCAAGACCGGAGTCGACCCGTCCGCACTACCGTTCGGACAGAAAGGATAGAGCGCCTTGCAGTATGGATTGGAGGGAGGTCGCGAGGTGTACCGCTTGTATGGTACCGGCCACTGCTGATCTGCGCTCTCGAGACCACGAGCGGAAAGTGCTAGAGCAGCGACGAGCACCAGAAGAATTACAAGGGTTTGGTTCATTTGCAGCTCACCTCAGTCATGTGACATGTGTACGGTATACATCAAATTTATATAGAAAACTAGGCGCTTTTACCATAAATAGTTTTATACAAAATAGTGTAGTTTATATGTGATAAGTGAAAATAATACATTTGTAGTATAACGTACAATAAACTCACCCTTTCATCAGCTGATAGGTCATACGAATGTGTACGTATCGAGCAGAGATGACGGAGAGGAGAAAGGTAACACATACACTAGTGTGTCAACGTTGGGAGCACCGAACTCTACATGTTTAATTCTAGTCTACTAACAGCTTCTTTAGTTAGGTCCTTGGAGTCCATGATTGCCCATTGCTAACTATAGCTAGTCTCATGTGATGTTTGTAGCAATCGATATATCATCTATAACCAGGTGGGTGTGTCCTGCACAGTGATTGGAGGATGTGGCTTCCTCGGTCGACATATTTGCGAGAAACTGGTTAAGAGTGGCTACACAGTCAAAGTGTTTGATCTAAGAAAGACATTTGAGGATGACAGAATGACCTTTTACACAGGTGACCTCTGTAAGAAAGAGGTGAGACGGAACTTATAGCTGCCCGTTGATAGTTACTGTACTAGCACTGGGCTGTTTGAACATGATCACTTATATGGAATCACTTGTCCTCGATTTGCCGCACTTTGCTGTTACATCCAACTTAATACGTCTAATCTTTAGTAAACAATGTATTAGACTGTGTCACTGTGTTGTTGTTTGTCCACTAGGACCTTCTGCCAGCTTTGAGAGGATCTGATGTTGTCTTCCACTGCGCATCTCCAGCTCCTTCTTCAAACTATAAAGATCTCTTTTATAAAGTGAATGTTACTGGTACTAAAACTCTTATACAAGCTTGTAAAGAAGCTGGAATAAAGGTAGTATGCTAGCTAGATACGTTTTTAGTCATGAATGTCGTTATCGATAATAAACCACAACTATTTTCTCACTCGACAGTTTAATTACAATACATTAGTATGCAGATGCGTGGTATTCCCAGAAACGTCTGGCCTTTCTTTAAAACTGATGAAGAAAATTTTTGGAAGCCTTAAGCCTTTTTAGGCCTAAAGGCCACACCCGTAACAAAATGAAATATTTATAATTTTATGCATGGCTTGTAGAATGTAATTTCTATATTATAAATTTAGTTACTTTTTCATTCTTGCTTGTTTTGATATTTCTTTGGTAGAAATTCATATTAACAAGCAGTGCTAGTGTAGTGTATAGTGGAGAAGACATTGAGAATGGAACAGAAGACTTGCCATATGCTGGAAAGCCGTTGGATTATTACACAGAAACAAAAATATTACAAGAAAAGGTTATTTAGGGTTGATTGATAATTGTGTTAATGTAATATTTTGCTGTAGTGGTTCATGCACAGTAGTGCACTTTGAGGTATACTTCTCTGTGTATAGCTTGTCTTGGCTGCCAACTCACAAGTTAGTGGAAGTGAGCCATTTATGACAGTTGCCATCAGGCCCCATGGAATATTTGGACCACGAGACCCTCAATGTGTGCCTACAATAGTAAAGACTGGAAGAGCAGGAAAAATGAAATTCATAATTGGGTACAGTAAAGACTCCTGTATCTTCATCCAATGCTCTCTCCATGTTTAGTTCCCTATAGGCTTTTTTACAGAGTAGGCATAGCATGTAGGAAAATGGTGTACATAGATTTCTCATGTGTTACTACTATACACTTAAATAGTAATTATTTAGCGCCAAGAAGTTCAAATTATTTTTATCATTTTTAATTCAAAGTCTCTTTATATTCAATGTGAAGTATTATTTGGTATATTTGCTGTTTCTCTAGTAATGGAAAGAATATAGTAGACTTTACCTATGTTGATAATGTGGTTCATGGGCATCTACTGGCAGCAGAACACTTACATGGGACATCAGCACTCTGTGGTCAGGTCAGCCATTGATCCACTGTTACCATAGCAACATACTTACACTAATACAGTGAATCTGTTTATATTAAAATTCCAACTGTTACATTCCATGCACTAGACTGTTGATCTTTTCTTCTTTCTTAGGCATACAATATCACAAATGATTCACCATTACCATTTTGGAAATTTATTGGTAAAATTCTCAAAGGATTTTCTCTCCAAGAACCCAGCATCAAGGTGCCCTACCTCTTGATATACTTCCTCTCGGTGCTCCTGCACTACATAAGTGTGGTCCTGAGCCCGTTGGTGACCATCAGACCGACCTTCACGCCCTCCAGAGTGGCACTCGCGGGAACACATCACTACTACAACTGTACCAAAGCAAAGGCAGATTTTGGATACTGTCCAATTGTGAATTTTGATGAGGGAGTACAGAGAGCAATTGATCATGTTAAAAGAGAGGAGCAACAGTTAAGCAACTAGAAACTGTGTAAAGTAGTCTGTGGACTTGTCTCGCAGTAAACAAATGACTATACACCATGCATTTGGAGTTTTGTAGCATCATTAGAGATCCATGATATATTGTGTAATTACAATTTTGGTGTAAGGAAGCTACGCAGGTCATGGTTGCAATAGAATTATGATCTAGCATCAACACTTGAAATGGGGGCACAGCATCTTTTTTCAAGCCATCCCTACTTAGCGAGTATATCCATATATAAAACACATATTCTTTTATCGTGCATATACAGTATATATAAACAATCCAATTCATCTGAGACACCTAACTAGCTGCAGTTTTTAAGCTAAAACAATTAGAACTTTGATATGGTCCTTATCAACCTTTATTGTATATACATGTGCTGTCAAAAATATATAGGAACAATGAGGAAAATAAAATGATTTATAAATTATAAAGTTGGCAACCTGTCACAAGTTAGTCCTTCTTCACTTTACTTCTTCTACAGCACTGAAAGCACCTCTTCATAGACCAGTACAACAATATGGCTGCACCAAAGAGGAAGGCTGCAATGGTCAGCTTAACATCAATGTTGTGGTACTTGATAAAGCCCCACTTGTACTTGATGAAAGCAGGAACCAAGTGATCATAGCCAATCCTGTGATAGTACTCAATCAGATCAGCGGACCTTTCTGCACCTCCTGAAGACTTGAAGACTTCTGCCATTCTTTCTGCATTCTTCTTGAACTTGTCATCTGTAAGCTTCTGCAATGCATGAGAAACATATTTTTTGGACATTTTATTGTCTGTTATACGAAAACCTAGGCCCTGATCATGAACCAAGTTACAAGTCAAAAATTGGTCTTGCCCAATTGGCAGACAGAGAATGGGTACTCCAGAGGATATAGCATCATTGATGCCTCCCATTCCTCCATGAAGAGCTGCAACAAACATTGCTGGGTGGGATAGCACTTGTGACTGAGGAAGCCACTTGGAAATGTACACTCTACTGCTGTTCCATATGCTCTCATCAATTCCATCCAAGATGTATCTGTTGTCATCACGCAAGCTCCACACAACATCATATCCACTCTCTACAATGGCTGGGATTAGAGAAGATGCTCTTAACTGAGAAATTTGACTTAAGCTTCCCATGCTGATATAGACAACAGTGCTGCGTTTGTGCTCATCCAGCCACTCCTTCAGATCAATCGGAAATGGATCCACTTTATCCCTTTTTGGTATAAGTGGCCCAACATAGTGTGTCATAGGATAGACTGGTTTGGAATAGTCCAGGCCAATAGATGTAGAGTATAGTAATGGATGAGATAGGCCTCCTTTTCCAGTGAAAAAACTGAATTGGGTTAACTGCAGTACACCACTTGCGAGAATGGATGATATTCTATCCCAAAAGCTCAGATCAGCTGAGTACTCGTTATTAATACTAGGTAGGGCAATAGGGTAGGGCCAGCTTGGTAGTGTCGTTGGGTTATGGATGATTGAGAGAGCAAGCTCCATAACAGTTTTGCTAGTGGAGTCCGATAGCCAATCTGCTATTGCGTGGTTCATCGTTTCGACCAAAATAACATCGTATTTACTGACATCTTGTTCTACAACTCGAAGAAGTGCATTTTCAGCCTCAGACATATCTTTCCGCATATTGAGAAATTGGGAAAATGGTATTGATCCATTGTAACTATCTATCAAATGAAAAACATTCGATATATCTACAACACCGTAGTGATTGAAGCCGTTCGATTCTATTTCTCGGATTGTTGCTTGATGGGCAGGTATGTACGCTGTCAGGAACGTGACGCTGTGGCCTCGCTGACCCAGTGCCTGAGCAATCGATAGAAACGGGTATATATGACTCCGTATTGTCGTTGTTATCATTGCTACGGAGAGCTTAGCATGATCTTGATCTTGAAGGTCCTTGGGAATTACGTCCGATGCAGGCAGATTCACTTGAGAAATGATACAAAGTACGTAAATCAACTTCATTATTAGCTTTACACGTTTAATTTGCTAGCAAAACACCAACAGTCCCTTCTTTATATCGCGGCTGCAAACAAATCACTTAGTACTTCCGTCGTTCTGGAACGTGACAGCCGAAAAAGTTTACACAGGAGAGATGATGAAATCATTGTGGTAACAATTAAAATTACAATTCAAATACAAGCTGATGGCACAAAGCTAATATTATGACTTTGTTGACATGCACACTTTAACAAGGAGGTTGAAAAGGATAATAAAAACACACTATTAATGTCACTGTCAATTCTGAAGGATCTGGGTCACCTAGGAGTAGGTGATGCAACACTTCCAAGAAATGCCAAAAGATCCGCTTTGTCTTTGCTCAGTCCCAAGCTGTCTTCAAACTTTAATGTGGAGAGGGACATGTCCAAAGCATCTTCACTATCTCCTCCAGGTGAGCCTATTTTAAGGACTGGCATGTGAAGAACAATGAATCTCATTTCATGATATTCACTTGCCTTCAATGACTGGAGGGTGGATATCATGAAGGGGAGTGCTGACTGTGTCTCCATGGTGACCGCTGGCTATATCTCCATGGTGACTGCTGGCTGTGTCTCCATGGCGACTGCTGACCACTGTATGTGCCTCATACTGTACACTCTTATCACAGACACCAATGTGAAGTGATGTACCTTCCTTGAGACCTGATGGAGGCTTTCGTCTGCTGGATGTGCCATCAGACTCACTCACAGTGTCAGGAACACTTGATACATTATTACTAATTTGCAAAAATTAAGAAGAGATACATAAGGAAATGTACAATCAGTCGAGTTACACTGCTATTCAATGTAATACCTTTCTGCAGGTCTGGCAGGATCATGGCTCTGAGCTGTTAGTCTTGGTGCCAGCACTCTGACCACGGCAGCAAACTGGTCTCTCTCAAACACCAGATTTGCTATTGTCATACTTGCTTGCAACAACTTTAACTTCAACTGGTTCATCAAGGTCCCCTGGGCCTGGGGGAGGGGGAGTACAAAGAGGAGCTTAATGCATTACTTATTTTGGTTGCTACGGACTTACATGTGGTTTAGCATACTTTAGGGCTGCCTCAAGTGATTTGATCTTTTGTGACAGCTCCAACACATAGGGTGCCTGCTGTTCCCTATTCACTGGAGAAGGAACAGTATAGGAGTTCGCTATAGGATACCTAACAATGCTAACAGTATAGGTGTTCGCTATAGGATACCTAACAATGCTAACAGTATAGGAGCTTGCTATAGGATACCTAACAATGCTAACAGTATAGGAGCTCGCTATAGGATATACCTAACAATGCTAACAGTATAGGAGCTCGCTATAGGATACCTACCTATACTACAGTATAGAGAACTAAGGGTATATCCCCCACTATACCAAATATATATCATTAACAATATGGCAACTACCTTACTGCATTCCCACATAGTTACTATAGCAACACACCTCTAACTTGTTCAAGTGCCTCTTCAATGGCTGTTTCAACTGATTTCACTTCTACACTTCCTTTACTCCTTGGTTCAGTTTGAGGAGACCTTCTCTGAGTAGCCGCTCGTTTGCTAATCCTCTTCAGTCTACTAACCTCTTGCTCCAAATACCTCACATAACCTGCACACACCACAAGAGGAGCACAGAGAGGGAACGCTAGGGGAGTGTGTTAAGGGGTGTGTCCAAAGTAATCTCATACTCTTTGTTATGGGTGCTTCAACATTTGAAGATTCTGGTACACTTTTGGACAACGACTCCATTTCCTTCTTCATTTGATTCACGATAGATCTAACGTAAATCACCATATATTAGCACACATTACGCTACAAAGTAACTACTGACCTCAACTGCATGTTTTGATCTTCAAGTTCCTTCAGGTGACCTTCATTGGCAGCTCCACTAGCGAATGTTCTTGCTTGAAATGCCTTCCTGATTACAGTTAATTCTTCTGTCAATTTAGCCACATTCGCTAGAGCCTATTTGAGTTAAGTAAAAAAAAGTAAAAACTCCACCGAGCCGGATTCGAACCAGCGACCTATGGATTTCTAACACCTCTACAGTCCACCGCTCTACCATCTGAGCTATCGGTGGTGGTTAATAATACCGTCTAAAATACCACATATAACTGTATTACCTGATCACGAGCCGATTTTAATTCGGCGATTATGCGTTCGTTTTCCTGATATACGAGTCGCTCCTTCTCCTCCAAATCCGCCTGATGATCCAGCTCCTTTTGTGCCAACTCTCTTTCTAGTTTACGCTCTCTCTCAAGACTTTCAGCAACTTCAGTTTTGTACCTTACAAGACAAGCCACTAAAGTGCAACTACCTAAAGAGGTGGATCTAGTGCAAGTGTCACTAACTTGGCAATAGCCTGGTTCTTCTCTCCCACTTCCATTCTCAAGATGTCACACTGTCTTTCGAGAGAGCTAATTTTTCTCTGCTGACCATCTGAAGTGGAGAGGCACCGAGACAGCTCTGCATTGTGTCTTGCCGTATTCTCAATGTGTCTCTGTTCCAACTCCTCAATCTCTACCTTGTGTGTCCTGTCCCTCTCTTTTGCTGTCAGATGAAGCTGTTCTATCTCTTTCTCTTGGTCAGATATTACCTTCTCCACCGATGCAAACTTCTTCTCTAATTTTAGTATCTTCTCTTTATGACACTTTACTGCCGACTTGAGAGAGAGATCCTTCTGGTTACATAGCATGTCCAACTTGTTAATCCTGTATATTGTGTGGAGGACTATAGCATCCTTACCAGACCCTATGGGCTTATGTATGGTATCTTATTATATATGAATATATCCTATAAAGATATATGAATACAAATGCAACTCGTCCAACTTGTTAATCCTGTATATTGGTAGGCTATAATAATTATTATTATTATTATTATTATTGTTATTATTTTTTAATTTTTAATTTTTAATTTATTATTATTATTATATTGGTAGGAAAGTACCAGATTTTCCATACCACCCAAGATAAACAAACACTTGCTCCTCACTTGTCCTCAAAGTGCTTTACTTCTTCAGAGTGACCTGCCTTGCAGTGCTTCAACTCCACCTCCAACTCTGCCAACCTAACAAATACAAGTGTATACGTCAAAGTGACCTCGCCCTTCAGATTAGCTTACTGCAAATACAAGGAATTACGGATTCCATCTAACATCACAAACAAATGGTCTGCCCAGCTCAGATGTATGTAGGACCATAATGTCAACTAACCGTGTGTCTTTGCCATTAACTTCTTCCATATATCTTAACTGGCTGTCTTGAAGCAACCTCTCTAAGTCAGCCATTTTGTCAGATTTTTCTTCAATTTCATGTCTCAACGTCTCCAACTGTTTGGCCTTTGTAGTGCTCTCTCTGTGAAGTGTGTTTATAGTCTGTTCTTTGGACTGCAGGCTCACTGACACCTCATCCATTTTACAACGATACTCGTGTTCCCGCCTCCTCAATGCATCATCAAATTGAGCCATCATTTGATTTTTTTGAGAGGAAAGATCGTCTTGAAGATCCAACAATTGCTGATGGTACTTGCGTCTCATTGATTCATGTCTCTTCCTTTCAGCCTCCAGCTAGACATAAAAATACTGTATATAGTAACATAGCACATGTAAATAATAATAATAATAATAAACACTTGATTTATTCTTATGCATAAAATGAAGTGAATGAACCCTACGTATGTCCAAATGCGGTAACGCACTTACCGTTTCCTCCTTGTTCCGACAGTATACTAAAATGTGACGTTTCTGTTCATCTAGCCTTTTTTGCAATTTGTTTCTTTCTGAATCCAGTAACTCCTCGTTCGATTTCTGCTTTGCATTCTGTCTATCAATGGCAATGCGTAGGTCACTAATTAGTTGATTTTTGCGATTTAATTCAGATTTTGCTTCTAATACAACAGAATTGTACTTCTCCAAGTCTTCATCTCTTTGCTGAAGGAGTGAAAGGTTGTGTTGAAAATCTGCAGCAAGTTTCTGACGTTCTTCTGAAAGTTGCAATATTTCTTTATCCTTCACTTGTATGATACTTTCTAGCTTGGCAAGTCTCAATTCTTGAATATTTTGCAATTCTTGGGTTTTCTTTTCTGCCAAGACCTTTAGCTCTTCTTCGTGCTTCAAACTTAGCACCGCCATATTTCAAACTCTATTAATTAACAGTGACAGCCATTTTATCATAGATCACCATGTTGTCGTATCTGCTAGTACTGCTCCTGGTAGGACGCGTGTGTCCTATTGTAGGTTCGCCAAACATTGTAATACTGTTCGCTGATGACCTTGGCTATGGAGATTTGGGTTGTTACGGGCACCCAACCTCCACTACGCCGAACATCGACCAGCTAGCTGAAGAGGGTCTGCGGTTCACGTCCTTCTATAGTGCTAGTCCGGTTTGTAGTCCTTCCAGAGCCGCTCTTTTGACTGGAAGGTTCCAGACTAGATCGGGAATATATCCGGGAGTATTTGGTGCTGAAAGTGTTGGGGGGTTGCCGCATAACGAGACGACGATAGCCGAGCATCTCAAGAAGGGAGGTTACTCCACTGCCATGGTGGGAAAGTGGCATTTAGGTGTGGGAGCCAACGAGACCTACCTCCCCACCAACCACGGGTTTGATTCCTATTACGGTATCCCGTATTCTCACGACATGTGTCCGTGCTTGCTCTGTTTCTACCCCGACACTCCCTGTTACGACAAGTGTAGAGTGGAAGATACTGGATGCCCCATCTACCAGGATACACTAATTGTCGAGCAGCCGGCAGACTTTCTAACACTGACTGAAAAGTACGTATTAACGGCTCAAACCTTTATTCAGACCGAATCTCTTGCAAAAAGGCCTTTCTTTCTGTACATGGCTTTTCAGCACACACACCATCCTCAATTTGCTGGTAAAAAGTTTACTGGCAGTAGTATCAGAGGGAAGTTTGGAGATTCTTTGAATGAGCTGGACTGGGCAGTTGGCGAAATCATGTCGACTTTGAAAACGTATGGTGTTGATAATGAAACATTTGTGTTTTTCACATCTGATAACGGACCCTCCCTGACCCGTGAAGTTCGAGGGGGAAATCCCGGCTCATTAAAATGTGGCAAGGGCACTGCATATGAAGGTGGTCTGAGGGTCCCGGCTATAGCTAGGTGGCCCGGAATGATTGCTCCAGGGAGAACCACAGCTATAGCCGCCACTGTTGATCTCTTCCCGACCATCCTGTCCATTGCAGGTCTTAAGCCACAACCATTTTTGATATTGGACGGTAGTAACTTAAGCCCACTCCTGTTCAAGGGTCAGCCTTGTAGGCTTGCCTACTTCTACTATCCAGAAAATCCAGAGCAGGATATTGGGTTGTATGCGGTGCGGTATAAGTCATATAAGGCGCACTACTACACTTCAGGCACAGGTCTGTGCTCAGAAGTCTACCCAGACTTGGACTGCAGGAGAAGTCATCTGCTGACCATACAGCACCCTCCCTTGCTGTTCAATATTGACCAGGACCCCAGCGAGGTGTACCCCATTGACCCAAACAGCAAGGAGTACAAAGAATTCATATCCATTATTGACTCTCTCAAGTTGGAATTTGAGAGTGTCATGGAATGGGGTCCATCACAGATGCATAGAGGATCATCAAAGTCTGTGGAGCCTTGTGCCACTCCTGGTTGCTCACCATTCCCCAATTGTTGCAGCACTTTTGGTTCACCTTTTAAAGAGCAAGACACCTGCATAGACAATTGCCAGTAGTTACTTGACTACAGATCTACATACATACATACATTATATTAGGTGATATATTATTATTATTATTATTGTTGTTGATTTAAGTGCATCATGTGCTGGACGCACACACTCTTCACCTTCATTCTTACAACTTCTTACAACTTTTGTTGCCAGGATACATGATATGAATATGAATATGATATATGAAGTTTATTGAGCAACAGCAACATTAAATCTTTGGAATAGAACGTTTCAACCCGTAGGTCTTCATCAGCAATAAGACCTACGGGTTGAAACGTTCTATTCCAAAGATTTAATGTCGCTGTTGCTCAATAAACTTCATATATCATCATGATTGCGACAAATAAGCCCTATCACTTCATTATATTAGGTGTATGCACTATTTAATTAACATTTAACATTGTGTGGTTGTAATACATGCATTAGATTTTTCATGCAAAACTGCATGCTCATTTGACATGCATTTATTGTCATATGCCATCATGAAAAATTAAAACAGATTTCATGATCATCTATTATTATGTCAGATGCTTCAGGAGAAATAATAAATACAATACAACCAAATACTTTCTGTGCATAATAAGTGTGTGTGTGTGCTACGAAGGAATTAGTGTTTTACAAGTAGGAAAGTAAACTTGAGAAAGAAATGAGTAAAAACAGTTCAAAGAGTTGGTTTTCTAGAGTGGTCCCTTTGGAGGGAAAGCTTCAATTTGTGATGATACACACCAGAAAAGAAAAAAAAATTCAAAATGAAGAACAAGAAGTGGTGTGAAAAATTATGCAATTTGTGTTAATGTACATTATGGTAAAATGCCGGCCAACAGTCAAATGGCTGTTTCGCATCCAAAGATTCATAGAGACAAAAACTAGGGATAAAACCTTTGAACAAGAGATGAAGACCAGTCAAAAATATTAAAATTTTAGTAAAGGCGTCAGTGTGATAGCCAGATAAAAATGGAGAATACTAAACTATAATTGGTCAGAGATGTGGGTTAATCTATCTGCGGGACTTTGCCCTACAAAGCCAGTTTGTTGTGGGGGATAGCCACTGTTAAAGGCTGGCTCGGGAGGATGACTTGGGTGCTGGGGCTGAGGCATGTGGGGGTGTGGCTGGTAGCTCACTCCCCCTGCCATCTGGTGCTGCTGGCCCTGCTGAGGGTACCCCCGGTGAGGTACGTGTTGAGCAGCTAACTGGGCCTGCATGGGACTGCCTGTGTAGTGTCCCTGAGGGATCTGACGGTAGCTTGCTGGCACTCCGCCCACTCTCCCAGCCTGTTGGTAAGCTCTCTGCTGCAATACTGCGTGTGTTTGCTGCACTTGTCTTGGCATATAGTTCTGTTGCGGGTTGTGGTACTGATGGGAGACAGCAGCAGTTGAGTAGGTGTTTGGTGGGACTCTGATTTGAATAGGTCGTCCTGACGGGTCAAACTGGGTCCTCTGTTCGTACTGCTGTACCGGAGGCATGGTATCTGTGGGATGCTGAGGTTGCTGGTGAAGCTGACTGCTGTTGATCTGGTGAGGCTGAATATACTGACCAGTTACTGCATTGGTAGCCATGGGAACATTAGAGTTCTCACTTGAATAGCCTTTTAAGATTTTGGTGGGATTCTGTCTATTGGTCACAATGTCCTCTCTACCTGTGCCAGCACCCATCCCTCTGACTGGGGTGGGGGGCTGTCGGGGCAAGGTAGACTTCCCTGGTGTACCTGGAGGCCTTGGGCTTTGAGCAGTGGGGTTGTTGAAAGGCGGAACCGAGGATGGACCATGCACTGACTCCATAGAGTGAAGACCACTCAGTTTGCCACCTCCGGGGCTGGAGTGTGAGACTGAGCTGGGAGGTACACTGGCTGGGTTAATGTGAGGAGAAGGAGCTGGTGAGTTCTGTGGTTGGGGCTTCGTGCTTGGAGTACTAGGCTGGGTCTTGTGCTGCGACGGAGTAGAGGGGGCAGGGGATTGCACAACAGCTGACGTAGAGGGTGCAGATTGAGTTGAGGTTGACATTCTCATCAGATTCATACGTCTGTGCAGTAGTCGTCTCTGGTTATGGGCAGATTGGTTTTCCTTGATCTTAATCTGTTTCTTCAAGTTGGCACACATGGGAGCAGTGCACTTGTCATCTTTACAAGTCTTGGCATGGTGATAGCAGTATCCAAGAAACGACTTGCACATTGGACAGGTCCGGCACTGTCTTGTGTGATGCAAGATTCTCTTCATCTTCATACAACTGTTCAGATTGCACCCCTTGCATTCCTTTGCATGCATCACAGCATCAATAAATCTCTGTATCAGCACACTAATGTTGTTTGGGTCTAAATTCTTAGTTTCAGAGCCTTCTGTTACCCAATCCATTCCAAGTTTCCTCATCTCATGTTCATGTCCTTTCTTCTCATAACAAGAGACACACAAATCAAAGTCCTTTAGCAATAGAAACAGATACAAAGTGTGTCAATATGTATGCATATAAAATACATATGTAGCTGAGCTAGTAATTTACACACATGCACTAATTACACTTGTAATTTAGGGACACCCATATCTTATATTTTACAAACAATGTATGTACGTACATACGTACATACATACGTACATGAGATAGGTGAAGTTTTGCCGTCATATATATCTATATAATGCTCACCTCACAAACTGTGCAGTTGTAGCGTGTCTCCACCTGTGTCTCACAGAGGTTGCAGGAGTAGATGAAGCGGTCTCCCCCTTGGTTGGCCAGGTGGAACAGGAGGGACAAGGTGGAGTACCTCGCTCTCCTCAAAGAGGAGAACTCCCAGTGCTTCTCTCTAGCTAGCGTTAAGAAGGCATCTCGACCTTCCATGAGGTCACATGACATCAAAGGGTCTGGTTCGGTGGTCTGCTCAGCAAAGACATAGCTAGGATCTTGCAACTGAACCACAAAGAATACCTACATCATGTCAACGAGAAGAACTTGTAAGCTTACATCATACCTACCTATACAGGAACACAAGGCCTGATCAAACACAGTATAGTACTCTACCTACGTACATGTACGTATCTGGCATACTCATGTAGTGAGGTGGGCGTGGTCACACTCGTAGTACACATTGCAGTATGTAGGGAGGTGTGGTGCTGTACAAACAACTCACTTCTTTATGTTTTTCCATTATGCTCATTAGCCTTTGATTTAAATCTCCAGCTTTCTTTGTCTGTTTCTGCTTGTTTGCCTTCTTGCTCCCAGCCTTCTTTGTAGCTCCTCGCTTGCTGTTGCCTTTCTTGGAGTTGTGCGGCTAAAATCACATCAGTTGATCAGTAAAAGTAGACAGCCATGAACGTACGTAAAACACATGTGAGTAGTACATATGTACGTACATACGTACGTACATACGTACGTACATACATACATACAAACATAAATACATACATAAATACATACATAAATGCATATACACGTACATACACATATGTATGTGTATATGTATGTGCATGTGTATGAACAAGTGAGAGAATGGTTAGATAGGGCTGCTGAACCGAGCAGCAATTCAATCTCATTGAAATAGAAGAGATATCCCATAGAAACATTTGGAAAGAGGGGATAACCCTGTAGATATTGAAATAGAAGGGATAGCACCCAGAAACATTTGGAAAGAGGGGATAACCCTGGAGACATTTGAATAGAAGGGATATCCCACAGACAGCTCATGAGACAAGTACTGGCTGAACCTAAGGCCAAATATTTACTAAACAGATAACATACGTAGAAATCCAATCTTCATCCTAAGATATCTCAAATTCCCACTAGCCTTATACATACATAAGTAAGGGTTAAAGAGTGTTATTGAATGTTTTTGTAGCATGTACGTACGTACCTCGGTGTCACAAGCTTCTATGGCTCGTCTCTCCTCCTCTAGTTCTTGGTCCAACTCCTTGATCTGCTCTTCTATAACATTAGGCCAAAAATCCCCCTCAAAGTAGGGCAGGTGGATCGGAGAGGTCAGGTTGCTGAGATTCACATAGTAATCATACAAGTCCTACAGAATGACAGAGATAGAGCACTGGCCAAGTGAAGGGGAAAACCCTTTAGAGCCTTAACTATAGGACACAACAGTGATAGTAGTACTTTAGAGAAGTGATAAAGTCCTCACCATGTAGTTATAAACAACTCCGGCCTCCTTCCCTCGGTCCAACATTTTGGCATACCACTCAATCAGCCTCTTTGGTTTAGGGATCTTCTGCTCTGGTGGGTGGCAATGGAAGATGTAGTCATCTCCTTCACTTGGCGGACAGGCCCAAATATGGGCAGTGTTGTACCTGCAGAGGACAAAGTTTAAAGGTCAGAGTCCAACTCTACATTAAGCTTCTCTTATCTTGTTACCCTAGTTTTTTCACAAATTCAAGATAGCCAATGAGAATTTCGTGGTACACCAGTGTTCTGTAATCCCTCGGCTGAAAGAAGTGGACGCTGTCCAAATAGGAGATGTAGACTCGCCTAAGTGCAAGAAGGAGGAACAGTGATTCCTTTGCTAAAAGGATTCATCAATCTTCTGTTAGGTTAAGTACCTTGAGTTGGGATCCGGACAACTGGATGGATATTCCTGTACATGCATTCCAAAGAAGCAAACATCAGTTCCGTCTATCTCTTCAAACACAAACATTGCCTTAGTTCTATAGGGCAGCCTATCTTGAATTTCGTCTCCAAACTTCTCCTTCAACAAAGGCTTAATTTCTAGTAGCTTTTCTGAACTGGAGACAACCCGGATCTTGATCTCCCCGGCGCCAGCACCTTGCTCTCTAAGGAAGCTGTTGACCCGGTTCTCCAAGTGCACACTCAGGTTGGTTGTGGGAAGCTCTAAATAAACAAGTGATCACAAATACCTAAAGCACCATCACATGCAACTGTGGACAGGCTTGAGCCAATGTGTGTTAAGGACCATAGGTCAAGGTTCATAGGTCAAGGTTCATAGGTCAAGGTTCATAGGTCAAGGTTCATAGGTCAAGGTTCAGTAAAGGAAATAATTTGGTCACCCAAAAACTGCATAGCTTACAATGTTTGTTAATTAAAAACTCATGTGTGGATGGCTGTCTAAGCTACAGGGGTTGCTGTAACTAACTTTTGGCCACCCATTTGTTCTCCTTCCTCTGAGTGCCGTTCTCCTTGAGACAGCTGCTGCACTGGTATCCCTCAGACCAAATGCTCTCGTGCCAGAGGACACAGATCTTGTGAAACATCCTCCCGCAATGAATGCAAGCACACATTGGTTCCTCCTCAATATGGTTGTTCTTCATCTCTTGGAACCGAACCTTTTCTATAACACTGCAGCAATATGTGGGATCAGTGACGCAATACACAATGTGATAGAGTGTGCATGTGCTCTTACGTAGCACTCTCCGGGTCATCCCCGATGGTAACACTGTGACCAGGAATCTCTTGGAAACACTTTGGGCAGAACATGTACCTACAAACATGTACGTACGTATGTCACACATGTAAACCAAATCCGCCACACATACATACGTATGTACATGTAGGAGAGGCAAACCTGTTCTCATAATTGAAATAAGGTGCATCTCTTTGAATAGGGCAAAGGTTCTTCCCAAAGCAGTAGAGAACTTGTGGACTAAAGGTATACTAGAAGGAGGAGGGTTGCATTGGGTGAGTCACGTAGGTGGAGCTACTTGAGCAATATCCACTTACTCTGCTTCCGCAACAGTAACCAAGTTTTCTCATTGCATCATCAATCTCTTCACTATAGACTTCTGCCAATTTGCTACACATTTTGTACACTTTAGACTGTTTCTTGTTGTACAGCCAGGCATTATCCAACATTAGCCACACATCTCTGCAGAACTATCCAATGAAAACCAAGATTGCAATTAACAGGGGTTTCCCCTTCAAGCAAGGCAATATCCAACAAGCATACATATATACATACGTACATATCCTTCATCAGCAGCTTACCTCCCAGCCATCCTTGTAATACCCATGGGTCAACTTTCTGTTAATGGTTGACAGATCCATTGGCTCCTTCACAATATTGAAGTAGTCCTACGAGACAGTGGCAGTACACATCAAATCAATACTTCATATGACCAGTGCAGCGACTTACTGGAATGTTATACTTATCAGGGTCTACAGGTTCATGAAATGGATAGGCATCCGGAAGATTCCACAAAATATCAAAGACCGGACGCAAAGCACCAGCCAGCTCCTCTGGTGTAAACACTACACAAACAATCAACAGGTAAATTTGCAAAAAGTACTAAGGCAGTGCTTGTCTGCACACATACCTTTTCTCAAAAGTGGGTTGGGCACGGCCTTCCTGACAGGCGTGGCCAGCCTGGGGGGCACTGAGGGAGGCTTGGAGGGCGTGGTCGGGGATAGGATGGGAGGAGGCTTGGTGTCAGTGGGTGTGCCAATGGAAGAAAGCATCGGCTTGCCCTGATCTGACAGAGGCTTGCCTATTGATAATGGAGATTTAATGGTTCCCAAACCAGAGTCAACAGTTGGATTTGATGATACATTTGAAATTTGTGATGTGCTAGATGATTGTGCAGCGGAGTCTCCAGGAGTAAATGGAGGTACACTGCCGGGTCCACCAAACTGAGACTGAGAGGGTGGCGGCACTGAGCAGGGAAAAGGAAGGAAGTTCTCAGCTTGGGCTTGACATTACTAATGAATGGCAGACATATTTGGCTTATGATGCAATTCAGTGCAACTCACTGATATTGTTGGTGTCTACTGAAGGGGCTACCCCCGGGCCTCCTGCCACTGCAGTGATGGCATCCATCTGTAGATTAGGAGCCCTCGCCACTCCATCCACTCTTGACATTTGAACATGGGGACTTGTACTTTGAATCTCTGTTTGGATTTGTTCAAATTTCTTTAATAACATTTGATTGTATTCCTCCTAAATGAGTAAAACGTGCACATTAACAAGCAGTTCTTCAACAGTACCAGTACAACAAAGAACCATTTTCACACACGAGAATTGTCTATATCCAAAAGGATAGCTACGTATGTACGCACCTTTGTCTCTGCTTGACTGAATATACTCTCTTCAACCCTCTTTATATACTGCACTAGCTGTACATACTTGGGATTATGAGCCATGTCCTTAAAGCTCTGCACTGGATAAATCTTATTCACACTACAACAGAACAAGAGAAAGTTCGACCTTTTCTATAGCAAGCTGATTGCAGAACCTTTAGGCCATAATGTGTAGACTGTATGTAACTCACATTAATCTAATACACCCATTACGGAAATCTTGATTGCTCTTCCAAGATGATGCTTCACCTAAAGGGACCAAGCATATCATTAGTATTATGTTAAATCTGTATTTATATACATTTATACAGATATATATGTATAAGAACCTGCAGGAGGCTTGTTAATGATCCCTTTGACCGGCATGCAGATTGAGCAATCCTTCCTTCCACAGCTCTTCCAGTGCTGGATAATTTGTCTTGAAGACGCACAGTGCGGATCTGCATACAGAGTAAGGTTGGCTGACATGTACAGAAGTATCATCAACATTGAACTCTGCATCAGAAGTAGGTACGTAGCTAGCAATTGTATGTCGTGATCAAAACTATCTTAAGAGTGTCAGCAATGACGGCATGTGACATGAGCATCTAATTCCTTGTGTAGACACTTACATTGTTGGTCTGGGTATAGTCTCGCATAGCCCAGACCGCTATCTCACCTCCATATTTATATTATGACGTCACACGGTCGGCGAGATAGGGTCTGGTCAATTGCCTATACCATTTTTGTTCTGGCCCCCGGAAGTTGGGGGCTCATTAAATATGCAGTTACCATGGAAATAATTATATTTATACGAGATACGCGTATGTAACGTGAACTCCACAAATCGTCTACGTACAAGATGAGTACTTCTAAATCTAGTGATCTTACGGGAATTCTTGTGGACGTTGCTAAATTGTTTGGTGTTGGGAGCTTTAAGGACAAGCAAATCGAAGCCTTTAAGGCCTTTGTAAGCGGGAAGGATACCTTGGATGATTGTCCAGGGTCACTTATCTGCGTGACAGTATCTTCCAATTCAAGACGGAAGACCTTGCTAGGAGGAGTAGCTTTACAATCGATCGCGATCGCTCGGGGTGAGATTCACACGTCTAAATGCGTATGCGTTAGAAGTGTGTTTATCATCGCCTACCACTTCCGGAACACTTCGGGCCAGAACAAAAATGGTATAGGCAATTGACCAGACCCTATCTCGCCGACCGTATGACGTCATAATATAAATATGGAGGCGAGATAGCGGTCTGGGCTACGCGAGACTAGTCTGGGTATAGTAACTCAATATGAATGTCAGCTATGTACGAATGTATGTACATGCAGGAGGGCTACAAGTGTGTGTCTGTAAACTCACAGGGACAGTCCCTCTGTCTCATGCAAGAGGTCATGTGCTGGAGGACACCCTTCATGACGTGGCAGTGAGGAAGGTTACAGTGATGTGGGTTACCGCTTTCTCTCTCCCGCTGAAGACACTTATTTGCATGCAGTAGTATGACCAGTTGCTGTTGGATCAGCTTGGTCTTCTCCTGGTCAGGTGAGTTGCCATGTGGCATCATGTCCCCCGTGTGGTAGGGATTTTCCTCCTTAACTGGACCCTAAGGAACAGACAGACACAATAGAGTCTTTTCATGCATCTACACTCACACACTATTACAACTACAACTACAAATTGTCATACAATGTACGTACCTTTAGGAGGTCTCTAGTGTCTCCATTCGGTATCTGCTTTGCTTGAGAAGCTAGTTCTCCTTCTACTCCACCAGATATTTGGGGGGGAACCCCTAGTGGCTGGGAATTGAATGAGACGCCTTGAGGTGGTCTGGCTGCTGGAAACTGACCTGGGGGTGCTGTGGACGAGGGTGGAATACCTTGTGACTGTGAAACTGATAGCTGATTTGGAAATGCTTGAATAGGGAGTGGCCCATTAGTCCCTCCCCCAGTGTCGCTCACTGGAGTGGGCTGAGGGATAGTCGAGTTGGATGCCTGCGACACAGCATCCAGAGGGTTAGTGTGCGTCATGGTGCTCTGTAGAGAGGAAGTGGGCTGTACAGTACGAGTCATGTTCCGAACGTCCACATTGGGAGGAGGGTTACTTGCTAATATTGAAGTGGTTGAGGCCACCGTCGTGGATACAGGCCCATGGGATGACGCAGTGGTGGGCGTGTGGGCCGCAGAGTTGGGGTGCCCGCTCTGCATGGAGGCTAGGTGACTGGTGGGCGGCTGAACAGGAGTGGGGGCAGCAGTGGTTGCCATGGGATACTGGGACTGAGGACCTTGTTGAGGTCCGTACCTCTCAGCCGCCATATAGCTGTTGTACCCGTGGTGCTGGTACTGTGAAGGAGGGTAGTGGGCAGCTGACTGGGGAGTCCCCTGTTGATGGTACTGGTTGGGGTAGGGCATGTTGGCTGGTGGGTAACTGGGATTTACTCGGTTCATCTGTGGGTGCTGTCCGGGATGCATGGTCATACGAGTACCTGTAACCTGACTACCATAGGCGCCCGCAGTGTGTAAGTTGCCTCCGTGGTAGCCACTGTGATGGACAAACTGCTGTTGTGGGGGGAACCTCTGCTGCTGAGAGTGCAGGTACCCGGTGGAGGATGGGCGTGCCCTTAAGTGCTCTTGGGAATGTGGCATTTGGGGGATACTTCTCGGATTCAACATCATTTGTTGTGCATCAGCACTTACAGGAAATTCACCATTAACTGAGGAGGAAGACAAACAGAAGGCAGATATTTAGAACATGTACTGAGATGGATGAAAAGGCTTGTGGGATAAAGGAATATTAAAATATGGAGGACACATTAGGTAAATTCTTCTTAGGTTATGATGCAGCAAAAAAACTTAAGTCTTTTAGCACTGAAGCAATTAGATAATCAATATCAGCTATTTCCTTTAGTTATGAGGTCTTTAATTTAAATTTAATCGACTGTTGGAGCAGACGATTGAAATTGCCAAATATTGCAAAATTTAGCCCAACCAAGATAATAAGCTTAAATCAGTTCTAAATTAGCTAAACAAAGCTATCTATGTGATTCTGGTACTAAGAGAAAGATATCCATATCGCACATAAGACATTAACTGCGCGCCCTCGCGCCGCATCTCACCTGGTCCTGGACCCATTCTGGCTCTCTTTGAATCTGGGAGAGGGTTAACGACATTGCTCGGAGGTTGACTAGCCATACTGTACATTCAATCACAAGAATCTCTTGAGAGCACTAAATGAACCACTTTTCATGACAATTACTAAAAAAATCACCGCCTGATCACACGCTAGTCAATTCGCGCAACTATCCAGAAACTCCAATTTTCCTTGAAGCAGTTTAGGCTTCTTCTTCTTCAGAGAGAATGTAAGAGGTGATACGATGCTCGGTTGCTTCGAATTATTCTTTCCCACAAAATCTAGCGAAGTGGAGCTTTAAGCTTCGGCGTCTTCAAATAGGAAAGAATTACCTTTGACGTACAAAATGGCTCCTAGAACCGACTGTCAATTAGATAGTAAAGTTGTCTTGAAATCTAGTTGAGAAACTTGGCTCGTCTGCTGAATATCTAGACAATTCCGTCAATCTCAGCAGTAAAGATCACTTTATCCACAAATTCGCCATCTTCCCCCTGACATATCTTTGCATACTTACCACCTCAGCCTCCGTAAATTATGACTCACGTGATAATCATTTCCTTAACCCAGGAAACTGGTCAGGAATACTCCGTAATTTATTTACCTTATGACATCATTTTGAATTTGGAAACCGCAGCACTGGATACACGAAGCACCTAAACTGCAGTGTCCCGGCGGTGGCTTACCATACGGAAGTCGGTTTACGGCGAGTCTCGACCCATGCTATATGAAACTCACTGCCTCATCGCATACGACTAGACGTACTAAGTACACGATGTAGCAGGTCTCAGCACTTGTAATTAAAGGTAGTTGATGCTGTATGGCAGTTTTGAATACCAGTGTCTGTGTAGATTTGCATGTCAATATATTTGTGGCTAATCTAAATCTCTCGAAGCAGTTCCTTCTTTCCTGTTTCTTGGAGCAGTGAAGGTGATACACTGTAGACATTAGAGAAATCACTCGTTTTAGTTTATGAACTAGTTAAGTTACTACAATATTTAAATATAATTATTAAACAAAGCAATTTTGAGCATATTAAATTTTGCAAATTTGAAACAAAGATTATGTACTCAACATAGGTATATACATATAGGCCAGGAGTTGACACTATAGGCATATTGGAAATTTTAATACTGAGACTGATACTAGAAAGATATATTATAGCTAATATGCCAAGGATTCACAGAAGATTAAGATAAAGAAAAAGACAAAGACTCCCAGGATCACTGATGAAGGGTGGAATTCCCAGAAACGGCTGTCTGACCCAGTGGAGAAGAAGATGAAGGAAAAGAAGGAAGAAAAGACTCCTGTATCTTTATCCAAAGCTCTCTTCAGGTTTAGTTCCCCTATAGGCTCTTTTACAGAATAGGCATAGCATGTAGGAAAATGGTATCTTTGATTTTTCATGTTCATAATTTTTATTTAAGCTTTCTACATCATTAGCCTATATGCACTACATGAGGAGGTTAACAGTTGAAATTGAAATGGCCGAATAACAGAACAATCCTTAGCATATGTATGAATCCTACCTGCTTATCCAAAACAGCCATCAGCTTTGCCTTGGACACATCTAGATCTGCCCTCTTCAGTTCCAAATGAAGATCTCCCAAAGGAATTGGCTATGTACATTGAGAAGAAGTATCATTCATTAAATGCTTAAAATTCTCAGTTGTGCAACATAATGCCTTTACATTACACACTATCTCTTCTGCAAATGTTCACGTACTAAAACACATTACAAAACCAAAGTCACGATCTAGTGAAGTGACACAGTAGAGAACGTTTATTACTATTGTAAGTTGTTTTTCTTCAAAAGCAGCTTTCCAAACCTTGTATTGCAGAATTTCTGTCATCAAGTCTTTGTTATTTTGAATATACTTTAACACTTTGTCCTCAATATCTTTGTCCTGTTTACTGTGCAACACCAATAAGTGGTTTATAATACGTACCAACAAACATTCAAAAACAAACAAATAAACATTCAGTTTACATGCTGATTTATCACCACACACAGCAGATACAAGGTGACATAGAATTACATCACCACGTTTTAAGTGGTCATCACGACTCATTGAATGGCACTCATATATAGACACATGGGATTCCTTTTCAATTTGAGGTCAACAATGGATTGTCTAGCAAGGGTAAAACAATGATGATTGTCTACTACAGGGGAAGGTGCTAATTAGAATCATTGTCTAGTGCAGGTAAACCATAAAAGGGTTGTCTAGCTCAGGTATACTAAAATGGCCGCCTAATACAGGTAAATTAAAATGGTCGCCAAACACAGGTGAACCTAAAATGGCCGCCTAGCACAGGTAAATCCTAAAAATGACCGCCTAGCACAGGTAAATCCTAAAAATGGCCGCCTAGCACAGGTAAATCCAAAAATAGCCGCCTAGCACAGGTAAATCCAAAAATGGCCGCCTAGCACAGGTAAATCCAAAAATGGCCGCCTAGCACAGGTAGGTAGCCTTTAAAACAGTTGCCTAATCTGCACAGTACATTCCTGTATGGCAGTCACACGACTGCATTTCCTGTTTATCCTTCTTCCTGTTTGGTCTCTTCTGGCCATTTTTCTGACTGGCCCTATCAGTGACTTCATCAATAGTCACTTCTCTTCCTTGGTCTACAGGAGCATTAAGGAGACTACTTAATTACAACTGAAGTGTCTCTATAAATATCATTACACAGTCACTTAGGTTGCTTGAAGAACACATTTAGTAAACATTCAAATATTCTTTAAAGACTTTCACTTTTGATAAACTAACTAGGAACTTCCGTGCAACCGGTTCAACAAGTAAGGAAAAATGGTTTCCAACAACTTTACCCCACATTCTCCTATATCCTCACTACTAATCCCCTCCTCCTCCACTTAACCCCTCCTCCTCCACTTATCCCCCTCCTCCTCCACTTAACCCCCTCCTTCTCCACTTATCCCCCTCCTCCTCCACTTATCCCCCTCCTCCTCCACTTATCCCCCTCCTCCTCCACTTATCCCCCTCCTCCTCCACTTATCCCCCTCCTCCTCCACTTATCCCCCTCCTCCTCCACTTATCCCCCTCCTCCTCCACTTATCCCCCTCCTCCTCCACTTATCCCCCTCCTCCTCCACTTATCCCCCTCCTCCTCCACTTATCCCCCTCCTCCTCCACTTATCCCCCTCCTCCTCCACTTATCCCCCTCCTCCTCCACTTATCCCCCTCCTCCTCCACTTATCCCCCTCCTCCTCCACTTATCCCCCTCCTCCTCCACTTATCCCCCTCCTCCTCCACTTATCCCCCTCCTCCTCCACTTATCCCCCTCCTCCTCCACTTATCCCCCTCCTCCTCCACTTATCCCCCTCCTCCTCCACTTATCCCCCTCCTCCTCCACTTATCCCCCTCCTCCTCCACTTATCCCCCTCCTCCTCCACTTATCCCCCTCCTCCTCCACTTATCCCCCTCCTCCTCCACTTATCCCCCTCCTCCTCCACTTATCCCCCTCCTCCTCCACTTATCCCCCTCCTCCTCCACTTATCCCCCTCCTCCTCCACTTATCCCCCTCCTCCTCCACTTATCCCCCTCCTCCTCCACTTATCCCCCTCCTCCTCCACTTATCCCCCTCCTCCTCCACTTATCCCCCTCCTCCTCCACTTATCCCCCTCCTCCTCCACTTATCCCCATATATCCCCCTAACACACTCATTTCCCCTCTGCCACACACTAACACTTCATCTTACTAACCATCAACCAAAGGATGTAAGAATTCATAAATCTCTATCAGTTTAGCGATCATCTTCTTCTTTGGAAGTGTCCTAATTCCAAATTTGGAAACTTCAGCCTAAATAAATCAAAGTTGAAACAAACCATCTCAGTTCCAATCCACTTCTGTAGCTATTCCATTAATACACAAATACATAGGCACCTATCTATGCTTTGTGACATTAAGTGTATTCATACCTTCAGCCAAGGTGTATCCATTGCTGTGTAATCTGGCATTGGAGTAACTGGAGCTTGAGAAACAGTTGAGGTAGAAGGTTGCACTGATTGGAAGGTAATTCGACGTTTTAGTGGTAGAGGGGTCTTAAAACTGCCCACAGAACCTCCAAGAGTCTGAGACATCTCTAGAGGGCCTAATGGGAATGGAATATGCTACACAAGACTACACATCACATCTAATGTAACTTACCTGGAGGGATATCCGACAAACAATTTGTATCAGCACCCATGATTGGAGGAGTATCACTGCAAAGTGCAGCAAGAGAAGATGAAACAACTCCAAAGAGAGGCCCACTCCCAGCTAAGATCTCATTGGTGGGAGAGGAAGATGGCTGGTCACCTGAGGTAGTGGTCTGGATGGTGGAGGGAATATGGAGGTTGTGCTGTGGTGTAGTGAGGTATTCCATCTGAGGACAGTCCATAAAGTCTGGAAAAGAGTACTCATCAAAGAGCTCTGCAGTACTGGTGCCTTCTACTGCACCGTCATCTGACCCCTCGCCTTCAGCAACTCTGCCATCACTGTCACCATCACTGCCATCAGAACATGACTGTACTTGCTCAACTTGACCAGTGTCTACATACATGATAAACAGTAATAAGCACTCACTTGCACACACTGGAGGTGAGTGCAGAGATACATCAGTTGCTGGTACTTGAGGACAAGAAACTTACCACAAGTCCCAAACATGGCAGAACTAGTGCTCTGCTGGCAAACAAAGGCTTCATCCATTGCTCCTTCACTAAAACCTTCAAAGCTCCTCTCACATGACTCAAGGGATAAACTGAGAGTACTTTCAACACTCTCACAAGAAGTTGCATCTTGAAATGGTGGGGTGCCTGGGTCGGCATGTGGGGTGCCTGGGTCGGCATGTGGGGTGCCTGGGTCGGCATGTGGGGTGCCTGGGTCGGCATGTGGGGTGCCTGGGTCGGCATGTGGGGTGTCTGGGTCGGCATGTGGGGTGCCTGGGTCAGCATGTCGTATATCCTGGGTATTCCAAAGTGCCGTCTCATTGGGTGTGTGCTGGATATTTGAGGGTAGGACACTTGAAGTACAGCAGTGAGCTGGGATGGTTGTAGTGTTTAAACCTGTTATATCCTGGAGACTAAAAGGAGAAAGAGAGATATTCACCTCAAAACTGTCATCAGATGATTCTATAGCAGCTATTGGATCAATGGAAGCTTCACTTTCCAACTCCTGAGACTCAGTTTCAAATGGAGCTCTTTCACTTCTGTCTATCAATTGAATACCACTGTTCAATGGTACTACTGGCCGAGAGGGAGGCAATTGAAGCAAGGGAGGTGATTGAAGTGAAGGAGGTGATTGAAGTAAGGGGGTAGCTTGAGGTGAAAAAGGTGAAGGAGATTGAGAGGCTGTTTGTGGTTCATTCTCCAAAAGAAGTGGACTCAGGGTGGTGTCAATCAGTGACGTCTCCATTTCCTCAGGCAGCCAGACCACTTGGTTTGGTGATGGAGGTGTCAGGGCCATCTCAGAAGAAGGCTGCTCCTGGACAGCTAACAAGGACACTCTTTTTGGACCAAAAGTATTCTTCTCCAGTTGGCTAATCCCAACATCCAAATCTGTAGTCTGCAGTAACCTGTCAAAATCGTCCTTTTGGTCCTTCCAACCTTCCTCTATCCTACCACTATACAAGAACCTCAAGAAGACCCTAATTAGAGGTGGGTAGAACTGGGAGCAGTCAACCATTAAAGTCTGTCTGCTAGTGTTCTCAATGTTCTTCACAGCCTACACACAAGTAAACAGGAAACACAAGTGTACACACTTGGACACACACTCGAGGAGTTACTGTCTGGTGCAGCCTGCCTTTCTACTTACTAGTGCAAAGGCCGGCCATCTCACAAACAAGATGGCCGCATGAGCAGGGAGGTGCTCGCCATCTTTCAGCAATATCTGGATATCGCTAAACACGGCTGGTGGATCAAGCAGTTGAACCAGGTCCACTGTCACCTTCTCCTCTTGTGCCTGCTGGGAAGGAAGACCCACCTATCGCAGGAAGAGAATACAGCACCCAACAATAGCTCACAATCAGTAAGCATTGAATAATCAAAGAAACCAACCCCTTTAATAAGAAGCTTTAGTGCTATTGTCTTAAGATGTGTCTGATCTCATATATTAACACCTTAACATCTAAAGAGCATGCTGACATACATAATGTCAATCATTCAGTTACCTCTTCAGTTTGGACTTCTATGGATCTGTGTCCCCCCTTGTATTCTCCATCACACAGCCCTCTCTGCTGAAGGTCAGCCATTTTGGCTCTCTCCAACATGTCCACCTCCTCCAGCGTGACCACTTCCTGGTGAAGAGGCTTTGGGTGGATGTGGCTGGTAAGAGTGGACACATAAAACTTTTTGTAGTCCTCACACTCGTTATAACCAGTCAAGCTCCACAAACCACAACTTGGTACCTTAGCACTCTGGAGGTGTGGCTGGAGGTGTGGCTGCAGACCACCTTCCTCCTTAGTCTCCTCATTTGCTGTTTCCAGGTCATTAGCAATACCAGTCCTGCTTGTACCATCATGATTACCAATATTGGCACTTGACAATGAGAATATATTGCCTCCCAACATCTCCACTTCCTTAACATTCTCCACTTCCTTAACATTCTCCTCTTCCTTAACATTCTCCTCTTCCTTAATATTCTCCTCTTCCTTAATATTTTCCTCTTCCTTAACATTCTCCTCTTCCTTAACATTCTCCTCTTCCTTAACATTCTCCTCTTCCTTAACATTCTCCTCTTCCTTAACATTCTCCTCTTCCTTAACATTCTTCTCTTCCTTAACATTCTCTTCTTCCTTCTGTATGGAAATGCACTTGGTGGTTGGCTCCAAGGTCATGGCCTCTTGCTGGGGGCTCTTATTAAGGTGCCCCGGGCCACTGTTGGCATCTCCCTGGAACACAAGTGACTTAGGTACTACCAAAGGTGGTCGACAGGTTTTCCTCCGTAGTCTACTCTGAGGTAGATCAGGAGTCTTCTTCAGCGAACCAGAAGGTACAATGAACTAGCATACACAAAAAATACTGCAAATGGTTACTTGTACATCACTGGCTGTAGTAATGGAGAGGCTAACAAACTACAGACCTTCTCTTGAATTAGAGTGTGAGCTCTTGTCTCTATTCTCTTCTGTACCTCTGATGTGGACAGACTGGCTAGAAGAGGTGGAGGCTGACCTTTGACCTTTTGACCTCTTCGTTTCCTTTTACCTTTTGGTTCCTCAGTCATGCAGATCTCTTCTGAGGTCACTTCAGAGGCAGAGAGAGCCAGTGCCAACTGCAGCTCATCCATCTCACACGAGCTACAGTGCACAATAGGAAAGCAGTGACCTACGCCCCCTGCCACACCCCCTGCCACACCCCTGGTATGCAGGGACTTAGTCCATTTACCTCATATCATCATGACTGTAGGCTTTTCTTTTCCGCCCTCTCCCCCTCCCTGTAGCCATGCTCCTCTCTGTACTTCTGTTTTGTGAAGTCTGCATAGCTCGTGGCTGTCTCCTTTGGTCACTAGTGAAGTCATGTTGATCGCTATCCAGTACAGCCAGCTCCTGTTGACGATGCTGTCTCAGTGCAGCTATCACTTCTGCTGTAGGGATACCAGTGTCTTTAGCACACTTCTTTAGATGGCTAGTCCTCTCCTAAACACACACGTATATATACATAGGTTTACACAGCCAGACCCTTCAATCAACCATTTATGAAATGTACTTGCAAACTTACCGTACCACTTTTAAATGATTTATCACAAATGAAACATTTGTACTCCTGAGGTAGTACCTGATTGGGTGGAATAGGCTCTCCTTCAAGAGGCATGGAGCAAGATGGCTGATTGGGAGTAATAGGTTCTCCTTCAAGAGTCGTGGAGCAAGATGGCTGATTGGGAGGTTGAGGTTCTCCTTCAAGAGTCATGGAGCAAGATGGCTGATTGGGAGGTTGAGGCTCTCCTTCAAGATCTCTAACAGCTTCTCCTTCAAGAGGTACAGTCGGCCTCTCTTTAGAGAGTTCTAAAACTTTTAGACCATGTTCTGAGCATTTTGGACTAGAGGTAGTTGTATGGTTACCATGACTACCTAAGAGTGGATAATTCAGTCATATTTATAATATCTAATGTATGCTATGACTGTGCCTTACAGCTTGCAATGTGTAAATACATCTGTTAGCAACTCACAGAGTGCTTTTCCTGTTTTTGAGACTTCAAAGCTACCTAATGAACAGAACATCTCAAGCTGAATGCACTGGCTTCTACATCACTACACCACTGCTAGTCTTACCGACAGCCTCACGTTCCACTGCTGCACCTTCCACCTTCATTCTAGCCTGCGTAGAGACGTGTCTCCCTGCTTTTGGCTTTCTCTTTAGTGACAGAGAAGATTTCGAGTTCTTGCTCGACATGCTGTACAGTGTAACTACTCCGCAGACTCAAGATTGCTCCTCAAAAGATTAGTTTACACAAAATAACTCAAAAACAATTACTAGCTGAAGTTAAAAGAGCAAATAAAATAACTTGGAAATACACTAGTTCTCCTTAGATTTCTTTCTATCCTTCACTCCCGCGCTAATTTTCTCTTTAATAACGTCAGCTTGCAGTCTCGCCTCCTCCTGTCTCTGCTTAACTTCAAACTGATCGGTAACAAGTTCGCGTCTCTTTCTATATCCGAAATAGAACCCTAGCAGAATGGTACCAAAAAGTACAGGAAATCTCCAAGCGGACATTTTTTAGGGAGTTTCCCTTGGAGGAGCCCGGCCCTGATTACGTAGACTATTATAGTACGATTACTGTTAGCGCTATATTTACTGATTCGTTCGTAGATATCTGAGGATCATTGTAGTGCCAAAATGGCAAAGAATTCTTCAGCCGCTGGTAAGACAATCCTTACTAGATTACGCATGTAGCGAACGTACTGGATTAGCACTAAGCCTTCCTATTCAGCAGCCATCGCCTCGAACATTGTCTCATAAGAGCTTTCCTTTTAAATAGGTGATGAGTGTAAAAGGATTAGGCATTTCATAAAAGTAACCCTTCACGATCACTTGAGGGAGAAGTGCGATGTCCGAACAGTGGCTCCAGAACTCTTCAGGCAGAATGTCGTCAGCAGGGATCAGTTGGCGACAATATCTTTGAAGAACGACGTCTCCCTTGCCAACAGGAACTTCTACTTGCTCCTTCATCAGAAGGCAAGGGTTGATGTACTAAATAAAGTATCAAGTAGTTTTAAGAGGGACACCAGTCATGAGAATAATGTCAAACTTGGGGAGTACATTGATACATTCCTTCTGCAATCATTCTCCTCTGGTGAGTGCAGCTTGTGAGTGTAGCTTGTAAGTGTAGCTTGTGAGTGTAGCTTGTGAGTGTAGCTTGTGAGTGTAGCTTGTGAGTGTAGCTTGTGAGTGTAGCTTGTGAGTGTGCATGTATTGTAATTCCTATAGTTGGCAGTTATCAAAACCCCTTCAGTTTTAATCAGTAAAGAAAGAAACCTAACTAGACTAATTCCACTCTACATGTGTTCTGAGAAATCTTACCATATTCCAAGAGTGACCTTTAAAAGGAAGCTATAAAACTTTAAAAGTGTCTGTAATAAGACTTCAGTTTTTCCTTATTTAAAAGTATATGCACTCTATGTGTATAGTCAGTGGATCAGTTGGTGAGAGCAGTGATCAAATGGTGCAGGGTAGTGTAGAGGATGTAAACAATATTGAAGACTACAAGTATGTATGTTTTGTTATTTCCTAGACTCTCTGTAATGTTACTGAATAATGCAATATTCTCTATATTATAATATTATAACATTATTTTACTATATATATCACTCACTGCATAATTTTATGTTGATATTGTATTTTATTTTCATTGTTTATCTCTTTTCACTGTTTAGTTTTTCATCTCTTTTATTTATTAAAATTATTCTCTTCATGCTAGTATATCCCTCAATGATGAGTGTCACATGAGTATTCTCCAGAAGTACATCATTGATGAGGTGCCTCGCAGGTGGAAGAGGATAGCCACTGCTCTCGGGTTCTCCTTCAACAAGGTGGAGGCTATTGAGAGTGATTGTTCAAAAGATGATGATTGTCTGTTGACAGTCTTTGGTTTATGGTTGAGGGGATCAGGTGGAACTGGAGAGACGGAGAGGACACTCCAGTCACTCTATCATGTACTAGTGGACTGTGACTGTAGACCTGAGGCAGAGAATCTGTTCAGGCATTTCCAAGGTAAGGCTCTTGTGTGCCATATATATAAGTGACCTTGTATAGTAGCCTGGTTATATATTATAATTTATAATTTATATGGCTAAGTATATCATACTATTTTTATAGAGTAGACATGAGGCATATATATGTATATGTATATGTATGGATATATATGTGTACCTTGTACATGTATATATTTATAGGTATGACTGGTGGACCTAAAAAGAGTTCACTTCAGGAAGGACCACTTTCAGAAACACTACCTGTAAGTTCTTGTGTAGTAGCTTTACTTTCATGTGCAAGAACAGGATTGCAGTGCTTGCATGTAACAAAAGCATATACAATATGCATACACTCATATAAATGTATTCAGAAACTTGTTATAGAATTGAATCTCTCAAGAGATATACTTAATAAAATCTATACCTATACCTATACTGTATTAATAACACCTTCCAATTCTCAACAGATCTGGGTACCCAAACTTAGAGACCACGTATCTGATTGCTACAGGCAGTTTAAGCTCAGTGAAGGGCCGTATGACATTAAATATGTCAGGTTGGCTATATTGAAGAGCAATCCCTCAGAACAGGTGAAGAAAAAAGATCAAGGAGCGGCCCCAGACCACGTTTCTGAGGAGGTCTCCAAATCTGTTTATGTAGAGGATCTTTTAAAGAAGAATAGCACTGAATCAGACCTCTCCAATTCCCATTTTGCATGCAAAATTAAAATTCTGTATGGCCAAGCAGGAGTAGGTAAAACTGCAACAATGAAGCACATGTGTCGTCAGTGGACACTGCAGCAAATGTCAAGCGAGTTCCCTCTAGTATTGTTCTTTCCATTGCGTGATGAAGCTGTGGCCAGTGCCACTGACCTGGCCAGCCTCCTAAAGTACTACACCTCTACAGATCCATCCATCAACTTGGATAGCTTGGTAGAGTGGATGATTCAAACAAAGGGAAAGAATGTGCTCTTCATGTTTGATGGAGCTGATGAAGCTAAGAATCTTGTGAGGGAAGATTCCAAGTCTGTTTTATTGAAACTGCTAAAGGGGAACATCTTGGCTGAGTCTTCCATCATTCTCTCCAGCCGTCCAGGAGTCTGTCCTGACCTCCAGCAACATCGAGCTACATTCTACGAGATTCAAGGATTGAATGGAGAAGCAATTGATTCATATGTGAATGATTTCTTCAAAGAAGATGCATCCACTGCAGCAGTCATGTTATCCACACTGAAGCACAGACCTGATCTGATGGAAGGAGCTTACCTTCCAATGAACCTGTTCATCTACTGCTCAATATTTGATCCCTCGACGTCAGTATTTCCCTCTACAATGACAGAGTGCTACAATGTGTACACCACACATGTGTACGTTGGAGAGTGTAGAAAAGAAGGAAAAGATGTCTACATTGAGTCTATACTCACTGATCAATCAAAAGAAGTGAAAAATTTGATTGCCCTTTTAGGTCAACTAGCATTTAAAGGTCTCAGCTCCTCTCCCAAGGCCTTTATATTTCAAGAGAATGCAATTTACAGTCTTTTTCCATCGTTTGAGAGGAAGGTAGCAGATACGTTCTTCAAGGGCCTCCTTCACGTCCATGCTGGTACTATAGGACTTATCAGGAAGTACACCTTCAACTTCTCCCATGCCACCTTGCAAGAGTTCTTTGCAGCCCATCATCTCCAGCAGCTGTCACACGAGGAGCAGCTCTCCTTTTGGAAGGAGCACATTTGGGATCCCTCTTTTGATGTGGTGTTGCAGTTCTATGCAGGTCTGTCCAAACTGATCTGTGAGGAGGTCATTAGCTGCTTGGGGTCAATGGAACGGGATAACAATGCCATAAGACAGCCTCCCCATCAGTCAAGTCGAGACGATCCTCGTCTTCTCATTCTGTTTCATGCTCTTTACGAGTCTCAAAATGAGCAACGCACAAGAAAAGTGACTGGATGTTTAAGAAGTTCACTTGAATTCTATAATAATGCCACTCCATTTGATTTAGCAGTAGTATCTCACTGTCTCTCACAGTGTACTCATCTTGCAAAGTTATCATTTTATTCGAAATCCTTTTCATTCCACCCTGACCAATTGGCTTGCATAGTCAAATCAAATAACCTTCAGTTTCTCAAGAGCCACGTGACTGCTTTATCCAGTAAAGGTACATAACTGTGCAATAGTGCATGGTTAATATCTATATTTAGCTGCATCTGATTGTGCATGGTCCAATATACCGACCATTCCTGACACCATTTTGTTATTTAATGAATTTGTATAATATACTATTTAGGGTTAACTATATTGTTGTTGCTAACACCTTTTAGATGCGAGGAGTGTTTTTCCACCGACATGCTCCTTAGAAGAACTACATCTCACTATTGAGGAACCAATCACCCTGGATTCACTCAGTGTCCTGTTTTCATTGAAGAGACTGGTGGAGCTGGAACTTTCTTTGAACCAAAATGACACATCTTGTCAGGCAGTAAGTTCATTTGTCTATAAGGTCCATCTGTTAAACTGCTCTGCAGCAAACAGCATACATGTGACAAACATGTGACTAAGTGTTCTCTATACACACATATCATGTTCAGATAACTCTGTATTTACAGAATTCAACTTGTAATTTATTGGAAGAAGCAATGAAAAGCAATAAGTGTTTAAAGTGGCTGTGTGTAAAAAATGTGCCAGCAAAATTTTTTGAGTTATTATCTTTGAACAAGTCTGTTGAGGAACTGTTTATTTCAAGTAAGTTGTATACGTATGTTTCTGTACAGACTTAGTGATGTGACTACTTTATTTAATTCACTGTGTGTACTGTACGTGTGTTTTATTCACCAAACATGTAGGCTGTGAAGTTAGTGGTGAATTGCCTGCATTGATAATGCCACACCTGAAGCATCTTAGTCTATGGGATACCAATCCTCTCCCATTTATATATTCTTTGAGTGCTCAAGGAGATGTGCTGGATTCCCTCTGCATGAGAGGACCACAACAGTGGAGCCAGTGGGTTAGTGTGTCAAGGACAAACCCACTGAATTGAGTCATACAATGATTTTGAAAATCTATTGATTTTAGAAGCAGAAAAAATTGACAAAAGAAGAGTGTTCAGATATTGAAGCAGGACTCAGTCAATTGAAAGTCAAATCTTTACAGGTAGACTTTAAGTTCCTTGAGAACATGGATATTGCAAGAGCATTCAGTATTGGTCTGTCAGGGAATGTTCATGTTAACCACATAGCATTGGAAAAGCCACTGGCATATACTGTATGTACAAAATGTATGGGTTAATATTGTTAATATGTATATACTACGTATGTATATATTCAATAGGTTCCAGGAGATGATTCTTCTTTCAGTATCTGTAAATCTATATCACTGAACAGATCAATTGAATCTTTGGACTTAAGCTGTGAGTTTGAATTTTATGCAGACAAGTTGTTATATGTCCTCATGTATTAGATATAACTTACAGCCTCTCACGCTTAATGTATGTATATATATGTATATACAGTATGTGTAAAGCCACAGTTAGGATTGTCTATTTTTCTGTATAAGAACAGCCTTCACAGGAAAGGATGTTGCCAACGTATTGAGCATACCACAGCTGAAGAAACTTGTTTTATCAGATACTGATGTTGTACCA
Organism: Chondrosia reniformis; assembly: GCA_947172415.1. NCBI lineage: Eukaryota > Metazoa > Porifera > Demospongiae > Chondrillida > Chondrillidae > Chondrosia > Chondrosia reniformis. The sequence continues at coordinate 7,818,338 of OX359196.1, forward strand.
GTTTTAGCTTCCCTCGGTACTAGGAAGGAGGAGCTGGATCAACTTCTCATTTTCAGATCCTTTGATGTAATTATAATCATATATAGTTTTTGTAAGAATATTACATATACTGTACATATGTGTACGTACATAACATTGTGTCTTGCAGTACATATACAGTGAGACATAGCTGTCACACTCGGGACATTCACATGTACGTAGCTTTAAATTGTAGTTCTGGAGTATTCATTCACTAACATAAATTCAAAACCCCAGCTTAAAGAAAAGAACTACTGTTTAAATATATAGTTTTGGCATCCGAGAAAAAGGCAATTGAAGGAAAGGATTTGCTCTGATCTTACTGTTGCTGTCAGTAAAGCTAAAGTCAGATGTGTTGGAGTGAACTTTTGTGAAGAGATTGATGTAGCAAGAGCTTTCAGCATGGGACTGTCCCAGAACAGTCATGTGACCCAATTTACACTGACTAAGCCCCATCCAAAATGGGTATGTATAGTGGAAGTACATATTATATGTATACAGTATAACAACACATTGCAACTCTTCCCTTTTCTTCAGTTAGACGATGACCCGCCTGCTAATGTGTTTAGATGTCTATCTTTGAATAAATCAATTGAAGAATTGAGTATACAAGGTGAGTTTTGCTGAAAAATAGTTAATTGGAGGATCTTGTACTTGTTAAGAATTAATTCTGAGTTGTGACAAATTGATTTTCTTGGCTCAGGAGGTGCAATAGATGACATTGTACATGTAGTCAATATGCCACAGCTACAGAAGCTTCATCTTGAGAATACTAATCCTCTTCTAGTTCTGTGTTCCCTTGGAACCAGGGAGAAGGAATTGGATGTACTTGCAATTGGAAAAGTCATGGACAGCTTTATCATGTTCAGAACTGTACCTTCAGTGAGCTTCACATCAGCTGGGTGATCCTGTATTAATATGCGGGTGATCCTGTATTAATATGCGGGTGATCCTGTATTTATATGCGGGTGATCCTGTATTTATATGCGGATGATCCTGTGTGTGGTCATAGCTACTTCTCTGGATATCTGTTTGGTCCCTTAAATAGCACGTTTTCATTTGCCTATGGCTGGAATGTATCTGATTTAAATACCACCAATTAATAATTTTATTTCCAAAGATATTATAGAAAAAACATTTGTGAATTTACCAGGAATGACAACTACATATGTAACTACCTACTAATTATGGATTTCATATCCAAATAAGATATAAATTTGAAGTAGTTAATTATCAACCGTACGTACAATATTACAAATATATGACTGCTATAGATCTATAGTAATTGTTTTTGTAGAATTATTCTGAAATACCCTTGACACCAGAGGAATACACTGATCTTGTAACAGCTGTCTCAAAGATAAAGGTCAGATGTCTCAAATTAGGCACCAATCAATTAGATATAGCAAGAGCCTACAGTACTGGTCTGTCACAGAACAGTTATGTGAGGAAGGTGGAGTTGTGGAGGATACCTGATGAACTGCAATCAGTACTGCAATCAACCATTGCATCTAACACCATTGAAGTGACATTTCACAAGTAGAATTGAAATCACATTTAACATACAAATAGTTAACATTGTCAATTTGTTTGGGACAAAATTATATTCACATATGGTGTATCAATACATGTATTGTTATAGCATATGTACAAATCTGTTATCCATGCAAACTCCAATGACAGAGTGTAAATATATTTCTGACACTAACTCAGAGAACAACAAAATAATAAATAGCAATATTTAATAAATAGCAATACCTTAAGCATATTGTGCAACAGCAAGTACTATGTACAGGTAACAGTTATGTACATACACATATTGGAGGCTCTGGTTCTTCAGTCTGGTTGATACAGAAGGAGTTTTGGAAGGAACTGTATCAAGATGACCTATGTATATTTAGAATACCCACATATATATACGTATATATACACTTGTTCAATTTACTGTACATGCATCATCTTACATATTAACAAAGGCAGGGAATAATATCAGTTACTTACATATTCATGAAGCTGAGTGCTGTCCCTTTTCTCACATTCCAACTTCCAATTCAGTCCAAGCTAATTAAAAATGAAAATGTAGAATATTTACAAGCCAAGTTCAAGATGCAATAAAGTCATCAGTCATTGCCAAACAACAATATCAATGGAAGCAAGCTCCTTGTACATGTATTACATAAATACCTTATTGTAGAGTCTTCTATTTTCTTCTTCTAATATCTTCTCAATAAGATATTTAGTCTGTAAAATCACAGTAGAAGATATATACGTACATGTCCAACAAAGCATCTTAAGTATTACAGGGTCTTACTCTTTTATTTAGAATAACAGCTGGTCCCAGTGACAGTCCAGCAGTACAGCAGCAACACAGACAGCCCACAAAGAGGCACTTGAATGCCAGTGGAACACTCTTTTGAACTAGAGAGTTGACCCTGTGGATGGTCACACCAAACTCCTCACGTGCTACCTACACAAGTGTTACAGATCAACGACACTGTATGGAGTGCTACATCAGGCATTGCACAAGAACCAGACACGCAAAATTACTGGGCAATTATGGAGTATTACATTATACATAGTATATAGATTGTTACACCATACAATACAAACACAGGAATGCCATATGTATGGCAAAGCAACACACTTTCCCATTGAGCTGTGAAGGGTATTCGTCGTCAAATCGACTGCTAACTCCAAAGCTATACAAACGCAAAATGAACACATTAAGAGGTGACGCTTCAAATACAAAGTTAACACCCACACAGTCGTTCCTCCAATTCCTCGAAGTCTAAGTGGATCTGGGACAGTAGTTTGAATAAGTGACATATCGATATAGTTATCTAATGGGGCGACCGGGTGTGTGTCTTCTTCTATACGTTCTACCACCTCTATTACCGCTTCAGCGTCTACATCACTACCAACTGACACGTCCGCCATTTTCTATAATTAATCTATATCGCGTCAAAAGATGAAATTGAACCAAATAACAATCACAATACATTTGATAGAGCATTTGTTCAAACAGCGTCTTGTACTGGTGGTTCGTACCCTTTAGATTCGCCCGACTTTGTGGTGCCCGCTTCTCCATGTAATTCTAACAGTTTTCCAACTAGAGGAAGATGGCAGAATAACTAGCTCAACAACCAACCACAAATGATGTCAGCACTACATTACAGGATGCAGCAATATACTGTTCTAGACTTACGATCAAATTTCGGTTTTCTGAGTACTTTAACCTTTCTAATGCAGACATCTTTAAGTGGAAAGATGGACTGACATCTCTTCTCAATCTCCTTGCCAATTGAGCCAGGAATCCTATAAAACAACTCCAACACATCACAACATTGCTACCATGGTAACAATGAAAAGCATCAACTAACAGTTTCTCTACAACTTCTTTGAGATTCGATGAGGAGATTTGAGTTGTTACAATCTCCACCATCCTCCTTCTAATGTTACGGACTTGTGAACCCTGGGCGTAACTGCACTTCTTCAACTGGTTGGGGGCTCGTGCTGTAAAGCCGAGCACAAACACTCGCAGCAGATAAGCATCAGTTGTCTTGACATCCACAAAGGCTTCTATTGTTGTCTGTAAACGATACATATACACTGCTTACATGAATAATCAAAGTGACAATCAAACCACAAGTAATTTGTAATTCATAGAAACACTAAAAATTATGAGGAATGCCTATATAGATAACAGAGGGCTTGCTGCACGAGAAGTGGCATACTCCTCTATAGGATCAGATGTTCTTTGACATTAATGTCTACCTCTGCTCAGCAGCCTATTTCTAGTTAGCTTGTGTATCTGGTGTCCATTTCCTGGCACTGACCTGCCACTTTTTGACTAGAGATCTGAGCCTGTCTGTTGTGATGGACATTCCATGAAAGTTGGTGAGCACTTCTTTGCTCTGTACGTTCTCCACAATCAGTTTAAACTTTCTGTACGCACAATCATCTTTGTGGATGTCTGCCAGTGCAGCCTCAAATACTCTTCCTTTCAGCCCGTCAGAGGCAAGCTCTACAGGACAACAGACAAGGCAGTCACAAGTGCAACAGCAATCACTTCAGCTGCTAACAAGTGCAAATAGAAAGTTTGGACAGCTCCACTGACCAGACTATAAGCTGACTGTATGTATGTACATATACAGCAATTTAGGAGCACTGTGTTATAGCACTAGCAGGCTGGTGATATACTGCATAGGACATCACTTTTTAAGTACTACACTGTCAGTTAATAGTAAAACTCACTCTTTCCCGTTGTCTTGGTAACGGGTGTCTTCCCCACCAACCTCTTGTCGCAGTTGAACATGATTGGCGCCTTTACATCGTACCAATCCTTCTTCACAAACGGATCAATACTAGCAGAGGAAAGGTTGTACAAGTAATCTCACGAGAGCTACACCATGTCTTTACAAGCAAACTACGACATATGCCAATCCTTCCACACGACGAGCTATCCTTGTAATGACAAGTGCGTGCAACAATACCTCACTATCACACTTTGGAACACTAGACCATTCAAAGATGCGTGTTCGTGCAAGACTATGACAGTTACATATCAGAAACAGCAATCCGCAGATAGTGCGGTCGCTACTCTGTAACTTTAAATTCGCCACATTCGACCAAACTGAGTATTTGCTGATGACATATTACATATTCTACCACGTAGCGAAACTGTACTAGCTAAGGACAACTCTGCAGGTCAACTTACATTTTCTTTTTGGTGCCTTTTTTACCTTTCGATAACCGCTTGTTCTTACCAACGGCCATATTGCTACCTCGTGTGCTGAAACACGTGTGTAAATGGCCCTATTGCGCATGCTCACAAGTGCGTGCTTATGATTGCGAAATAGTGAGGACTATTTGTGCACCAGAGAGCCAGTAGCACTCCAACCCCGTCATTTATTTAAAATGCCGTTGGGTCACAGAAGAAGGAGCATCACCGGAGGAGTACTGGACGACTGGTACACCTTAATACAAAAGACCATCATTGAATATCAGGTGAGACTGTCTCAGACACTGGACAGCAGTTTCCTATTGACCCCTATTTGTTGTTGATTGAGTAGTAACCAGTCCTCAACCACAGACTAGCTGTGACCCGATATAGTTGTTACATCTCTGTTCTGTCCTCCCGTATGTGCTGAAGGATCCGGTGACCGGTCTCTCCCCTGCCTTCCTCTTCAGTGACGGGAGCTCCACCTCCGATGCTTGGGTGAGAGACAACACTTACACCTCATTATGTGGGTGGGCGTTGTCCCTTGCATACAAGAAACTTCACGACTCAAAAGAGAGTATATCGCGAGCTCTTGAACTGGAGCAGGTCAGTTATATACTGTACAAGTGTGGGACATATAGACATGTACGTACGTATATACCTATTTTTATTGTGTACCAATGTGTGTGTGTATATCTTTGGGATGGTACATCCTTCGACTTTTGAGCGTTTAAAAACGCAGTTGGTTTTCGATTCTTCGTCAAACGTTTCGACCCTGGGGGTCTTCCTCAGTGACTGATGGTTGAGTGGAAGAATTGCCTCTATTTATAGAGGATTTTTAAATGCTCAAAAGTCGAAGGATGTACCATCCCAAAGATAAGTTCAACGCAGTTATAAGGAATCCTTATTCTATTGTGTGTGTATATACCTCATGCAATAATATTTATTAAAGTAACACATTCCGAATACAAGCACAAGGACCATGAGTCACTATAGTGATTTGATATTTATATAAGTCTTCTCTATTGAAATTGAACCAGTACAGTGTATATGGCATAATAATTATATTATTGTTACACCTAGGTACGTATATTATACATACGTGCATGTATAGTTATGTACGTACATTTGTATATTGGTGTGCACTTTAAGGTTGTTGTGAAGCAGATGAGAGGTCTCCTGTTTTGTATGATGAGGCAAGTTGGAAAAGTTGAGAAATTCAAGTCTTCTCAATCCAAGATGCACTCTTTGCATGCTAAATACAACAGAAGTCAGTCAGCAGACTTAACTGTATATAAGAATGTGATGTTAAGTGTGTCAAGTTGTTCACTTGTGATAAACTGACTCTTTCCCATGTTTAGAAACAGGTGCACCTGCTGTCGGTGACCACCAGTGGGGGCACTTGCAGATTGATGCAACCTCACTCTACCTCATTATCCTAGCTCAAATGACAGCCTCTGGTAAGTACTGCACATTCCACTGCCTCACTTGGTAGGTACATACATACGTATGTATACATCGTAGGATTGCAGATTATATATTCGCTGGATGAAGTGGCTTTTGTGCAGAATTTGGTGTTTTATATTGAAGAGGCTTACAGAATACCAGTAAGTGTGATAGTCATTTAATGGGTATGACCCTGCTCGTTTGATCTGCCCCTCATGCCTACTGTACCATGATGCATTAAACATGTACATGCTGTGCTGCTATTACCAGCTCTAACATGTGGCAGGACTATGGGATATGGGAGAGGGGAGACAAGAGCAACAATGGAGAACCAGAGCTGAATGCTAGCTCCATTGGAATGGCCAAGGTACCTACCTCTGTCTACTAATGGACCTCACTTGTGACTTGTCTTGTGTGTCAAGTGCTAGTCTTATTAAACACTTGTGGTTTGATTATCAATCTTGTATTAAACAGGCTGCTTTGGAGGCACTGGATGGTTTGGATTTGTTTGGTTCAAGGGGGGGTCCCTCTTCAGTGATACACATTCTGGAGGACGAGGTGCAGCAGTGCAACGTAAGAGAAACTGTTGTTGAAGATAGTGTGTGAAAATCTGTTGGACATGTATTGTTTGTATGCTCCAGGCGAAGCTGGAATCATTATTACCCAGAGAGTCTAGTTCAAAGGTCAGTTGACATTCTATGTGTGTATAATGGATGGAGGACAAGATTGTGGTTACACTATCTCTGGTCTGTTAGGAGACAGATGCTGCTCTCTTGGCTATCATTGGGTATCCGGCCTTTGCTGTTGAGAAGGGTTCTCTGGTGAGTCAGGTGAAGGAGGAGATCCTCTCCAAGCTGCAAGGAAAGTATGGCTGCAAGCGCTTCCTCAGGGACGGATACCAGACAGTCAAAGAGGTCAACCATCTCCTTTAACTAAGCACATCCACAGTCTAGTGATATTCTATGAGATGTATACTGCAGCTAATAATATTATATGTATACTGCAGCTAATAATATTATATGTATACTGCAGCTAATAATATTATATGTATACTGCAGCTAATAATATTATATGTATACTGCAGCTAATAATATTATATGTATACTGCAGCTAATAATATTATATGTATACTGCAGCTAATAATATTATATGTATACTGCAGCTAATAATATTATATGTATACTGCAGCTAATAATATTATATGTATACTGCAGCTAATAATATTATATGTATACTGCAGCTAATAATATTATATGTATACTGCAGCTAATAATATTATATGTATACTGCAGCTAATAATATTATATGTATACTGCAGCTAATAATATTATATGTATACTGCAGCTAATAATATTATATGTATACTGCAGCTAATAATATTATATGTATACTGCAGCTAATAATATTATATGTATACATACTAATAATAATATTGTAAATGTATTAGACTGAACTTACATAAGGTATGTGTGTGATTTGTACACTATAATGTGTGTATTGTCTGTTAATGATGCAGGATCCCTCCCGCCTCTATTACCACCCGTCTGAGCTGAAAGGTTTTGAGAACATAGAGTGTGAGTGGCCTGTCTTCTTTGCCTACCTTATGATTGACGGCATCTTTACCAACAACTTGTCACAGGTGACTGAATATATGCATTTCCTCTCCTCCTCCTCCCCCTCATCCTCTCCTCCTGAACCTCACCCTCATCCTCATCCTTTCTTACTCTCACCCTCCCCCTCCCCCTCATCCTCTCTTACTCTCACCCTCCCCCTCCCCCTCATCCTCGCCTCCTGAACCTCACCCTCCCATTCCCCCTCACCTCCTGAACCTCTTACAGGTTGCCAAGTATAGCGGTTTGTTGGATGCAGTGCTCATTCGTGATGAACAAGGTGTGGTACATATACCAGAGCTGTATTATGTTCCTCACGACAAGGTACAGTGACAGTTGAGTATCGGTAATCCTTAGGATCACTCTAGCCAGTTTCCCTTTACCTGGTCACACTGTTGTCACCTCAAGAGATCTCTCATACTCAGGTTGAACTAGAGTACAAGAACCCAGGAAGTCAGGAGAGAGTTTGGGGCAAGAAGTGGCAGTCCATGTGGGCACAGTCACTCTACATCGTTGCAAAGCTCCTTCAACATGTATGTCCACTTTCTATATGTCCACTGCAATATATCCACTTTCTATATGTCCACTGCTATACGTATGTATGTCCATTTTGTATACTGCTACGTACAGTATATATATATACTGCAATATGGTCACTTTACTATAGGATTATGTTGAAGTAGGTGAATTGGATCCACTAAACAAGAGATATAACGCAGTGCCTCGACCAGATGTCATTGTGCAAGGTTAGCTCATAAGCCTCCCGTTAGCATGTAGTGATATATATGTACCTCCATTTTGTATCCACAAAGTGGCCTTATTGTGTGAGAATCCTTCGTTGAAGAAGGACATGAAAGTGGAAGGAATAGAAGTGGAAACTATTCACGAGGCTTGTCTAACTGCTTCTGCTCCAATGAGTATACTCCCAGCTAAGGCGCTGAGCTCTGCCTACCAGCACTTGGGTGTGAGCAAGAAGATGTCTCTGACAGGCAGACCTCAGCACAAGATGGGGATCCTGGGAACCAGCCAAATGTACAACATATTGGGGAACTTTTATGCCTTCACTCCTCAGGTATGTAGGTCATGTGATGATACAGAGTCTATATACATATGTTTATGCACTCATTTGTGCTGCCTCTCTCCAATATGTGATGTATGCATGTTTATAGAGCATTTGTGTGTCTGATGTAGTTTGTGGATCAGGAGCAGTTCTACCTCTGGTTGGACAATGAGCTCCTGGTTGATCTGATCAAGACTGATATTGCCTACCTGAGGAGCAACTGGAAGAAGCTGGGACGACCCACCATGGTCCTGCCCATCATGAGGCTGATGCTGGGGGAGAGGAGTAACTGGAACAGGAACCCTGTTTGGAAGCTGATTGAGAAGCTCAAGTCGGGCTATGTAGCAGGAACCAGAATTATGGTCGGACAATTGAGTGAGCTCATTCACACCTCCTGTATCTCAAAGATGACCTTCCTGGAAGGACCAAAGAAATCAATTAGTAAGAGTCAGCCAACTGTCCACCACCCACCCATTTATCCATCCATTATCCACCATCCACCCATCCATTATCCACCATCCACCCATCCATCCATCCATCCATCCATCCATCCATCCATCCATCCACCACCCACCATCCACTACCCACCATCCATCCACCCATCCACCACCCATCCATTATCCACCACCCATCCATTATCCACCACCCATCCATTATCCACCACCCATCCATTATCCATCCATCCATCCACCACCCACCCATCCATCCATCCATCCATCCATCCATCCATCCATCCATCCACCACCCACCATCCACTACCCACCATCCATCCACCCATCCACCACTCATCCATCCATCCACCACCCACCCATCCACCATCCATCCATCCACCACCCACCCATCCATCTGTTCCTCTGCACATACGTAGTTCCAATGGAGTTCCGCAAGAGAGTATCTACTGTAGTTAAGGCTAGAATCCAAAGACTGTCATCTTTTATGGAAGTGAGTCCTATTTTGCTAAGTACATAGTGGCTCCTACCTGGTTGCCATGGAGATTCTGTTTCCTGTAGCCCTCTCCTGTTACATCACGCAAGACTGCCACACTGCCAGATGAAGTCAAAGGAGCTGTGAGGAGGAACAGGAGAACCATCTTCAAGATGGACTCTCCAAAGGAAGTACCAACTGCAAGTGAATGTTAGTCAACCGACCTTGCGATAGCTACACATTAATTTTAGTCAACCGACCTTGCGATAGCTACACATTAGTCAACCGACCTTGCGATAGCTACACATTAGTCAACCGACCTTGCGATAGCTACACATTAGTCAACCGACCTTGCGATAGCTACACATTAGTCAACCGACCTTGCGATAGCTACACATTAGTCAACCGACCTTGCGATAGCTACACATTAGTCAACCGACCTTGTAATAGCTACACATTAGTCAACCGACCTTGCGATAGCTACACAGTAATATTGCAATCTTGTGTGTAAACATACTCTATACCTGGAAATGTTTGTGAGCACTCCATCAAATATTCCAGTCAATTTCCGGCTACGTACCTATATATTAAGACCCTTGGTGATATTAAAGTGCATATACCTGTTACGTAATCATATGTGATTATGATCCAGTGGTGTTGCAAAGGATTATGTGATTACTGAGGTCCTGATTCCCAATTTAGTGGCTGCTGTTTGGTCTCAGAGAAGGTCAACTTCGGGACACCTTGCTATGAGCTCCAGTTTCAGTGGACTGATCAGTCCCGGTCACTCTAGAAGGAACAGCTTCACTGGAGTGGAGGTCACCACACTCTTGGACATCCTACAGAGCTCAGAGGATATACAAGTCCAAGCAGACATCTTGCACCACATATACACCAACAAGTACGTTGTGACTGTGGGAGCTTAATAGTGTACTAGTCATTGGTTGTTGTCATTCTGGACTCCATTTTATTGTTTTCTCTGCATTCAGTGGTGGGTCATATTCATTCTACTTACAAACTGGTGAGATGGTTACCGTGACAACCCTTTTGGAGGAGCTCTATCAGAAGGCCTGCAGTCTGAGGATGTGGTCCCTTGTCCGGCACACTGCCGGCCTCCTGAGGAAGAAGGTGGAGGATCTTGCTCAGGTACACCACACATCTGCAAACCTGCACACAAGTGCACATTTAGTCATATGAAGATGCAATATCAAGGTGCTGAAGCTATCAGTGTTTTATGTCCTCCCATTAATTAGGGATTATCTGATCTGCTGGTCCGTCAGAAGCTTGTGTCTGTTGGTCTGGTCAATCCAGCCTATGGGGGAATGGAGATGGAGATAGCACGGTAGGTTTTGAGGAGTAGGCTGCCTGTGGTGATTACTGTCTCTCTCCCTGTCTCTCTCTGCCAGTCCCCTCTCCTCGACTGAGCTTCTGGAGACCATTGAGAAGGGATGTGGCAGCCATCACAGTGCAACAGTGATCTCACAAGAGATCATTGTGTACCTCGCAATGTTTATTCGCTTGGAACCAGACCTGTTTAAAGACATCTGGAGGATACACATTGGAATCATTATGTCCATTGTTGTACAGGAACTAGTACGAGCCACAAAGAACTCAGGTTAGTAGAGTGGTGCTCTCACTGGTTGACCGGTTGAGGGGTCCAGTTGACCTGTTGAGGGGTCCAGTTGACCTGTTGAGGGGTCCAGTTGACCTGTTGAGGGGTCCAGTTGACCTGGTGAGGGATCCAGTTGACCAGTTGAGGGGTCCAGTTGACCTGTTGAGGGGTCCAGTTGACCAGTTGAGGGGTCCAGTTGACCTGTTGAGGGGTCCAGTTGACCTTTTGAGGGGTCCAGTTGACCTTTTGAGGGGTCCAGTTGACCTGTTGAGGGGTCCAGTTGACCTGTTGAGGGGTCCAGTTGACCTGTTGAGGGGTCCAGTTGACCTTTTGAGGGGTCCAGTTGACCTGTTGAGGGGTCCAGTTGACCTGTTGAGGGGTCCAGTTGACCTGTTATGGGGTCCAGTTGACCTGTTATGGGGTCCAGTTGACCAGTTGAGGGGTCCAGTTGACCAGTTGAGGGGTCCAGTTGACTAGAGGCTGCAGTCATGCCAGTAGACTGTGTGGAACAGTGTTTCAGTTTACTAGTATCTTGCTGTTTCTTCTGTGTAGTGGAGGATGCAACAGACGTCTTGTTAAGCCTCAGTCCCTGTGGACTGAAGAACTTGTTGTACAACCTTCTGAGTGGCAGGGAATACAGGATAGACCAATTTAGTGAGTGCACACATCTAGTGTGTGACAATGGTTGTGTTTGGTATTGTCTGCACTCAAACACAGTCCTCCCTCACTTTGCGGTGTACATACCATCTCTCATTAAGCCTCATATCTCTCTCTCTCTGGCTGGTGCAGATATGGGTGAGATGGAACCACAGATTTCCATTATAGCTCCAACTAAGAGAGACATGTCCAAACAGCTGAGAAACGATGTCTCGGTGCTGGGCAGCATCGACGAGGAGCCCATTGAGGAGAAGGTGGGGGTGTGGCGGAGGAGACGGAGGCTTGATGGTGCACTCAACAGAATTCCTGCAGAATTCTACACCCAAGTGTGGTACATTTTGGAGAGGGTACGTACTGTGAGGTAATAGATAATACTGTATGTGATCATTGATGGGTTCCATTTTAAATGTAGTGTGATGCAATCCAAATGGGACACCACCACTTACCATCTAGACCAACAATTGAAGAGGTACTTGTGTGTGTCTGTTTGCGTACTGTAGACAAGCCTTGAGTGTCTTGACATGCACAGACTCAAGAGGAATGAAAGATTCCCAGGTTCACTGGTGAAGGATGGAATTCCCAGAAACAGCTGTCTGGCCCAGTGGAAAAGAATAGAAGAAGAAGAAAACTCTTGTATCCCAAACTCTCACTAGGTTTAGTTCCCTATAGGTTTTTACTCTAAAGTAGATGTAGCATGTTGAAAATGGTTATTCATGGAGTATCTGCTTGTAGATGACAGCTGGTGAGCTCAAATTTGCTGTTCAAGTTGAGAAAGCACTAAATTCCCTGTCCCATCCCGAGTACCGCCAGTTGGTTGTAGAGGCTTTAATGTTAGTGGCTATTGTTGTCCAGCAGGACAGAGGCCAGGGTCTCGGACGTATTCTGGTAGTTGATCACGTGATTCAGGCTGCTCACACCCAGTTCCTCGAGGACCAGGTGAGGCTGCTGCAGATATTGGCACACTCCCTGCATTCTGTAACACCATCCTTAATAAGTCACAAACTGTATTTTGTAGTGGTTGCATTAAGTACATATTGATTTGCACTTGAAGAGCTTTACATTATGTTATAGTGCAGAGCACTTTTATGCCTTGTCTGTTTTAAATGTTATAATATGTAAACATTGATTTTACACTTGAAGAGGGATGCATGCATTCTTGAACTGTTGAATGATGTATTTTGTAGAGGAAGAGCAAAGGGCCCTCCATGCAGTGCTGCTGCGAAGCCCTTGGAAAGTGCCACGGACCTATGGGAATATGCATCCATTTCTATGACTCCGCCCCCAGTGGTCGCTATGGCACCATGACCTATACAACAGCAGCATTGGTAGAAAAGTTAAAGTGGATTCCTACAATGACATCAGATTGTAAAGTGTCCTGAAGATGTAATTGAAGCATCCAAGTTCACCCAACCAGCACATACTGAACCGTTTATAGCTGACACTCTTTTACACGTGATTGAGTTTGTGTATATAAACTTTAAAAGTTTTTTTATTGTCATCAGAGGGTATATACTAGTAATGATGTATACTACATATATATGAAAGCAGATCTCTCTTGCATAAATTAACAATATCTTGAAAATAATAAAATCATCTATAAGTTGTATTGTAAAACAACAATCATCTAGAGAAATCCATGTCAATCATGCAGAATCATCATTGCACTTGTGTGCACTAGTCCACTCCACATACTCGTCCAGAAGGACAGGCCACGCCCCATTTGGGTCATAGTTTGATAGATCAGATTGCATTGCTTGACTGAACTCAAGGATGCTGTACCACTGATCACGATTAATGACACGATACTGCTTCTGTTTCTGAAGGAAAGTGACAAAGGATTCAACCAGACACCACTTGTCGGAGAGAAGGACAGACAGTAGAGCAGTGGCTGTGTCCAGCTCTAGGCTTCTCTGGCCCACCTCCTACAGTACAGCCAAATAGACAAAACTAACATGACTGCTGTCTGTTCTACCAGTGTGTCAACAGGTGTAATGTGACTGCTGTCTGTTCTACCAGTGTGTCAACAGGTGTAATGTGACTGCTGTCTATTCTACCAGTGTGTCAACAGGTGTAATGTGACTGCTGTCTGTTCTACCAGTGTGTCAACAGGTGTAATGTGACTGCTGTCTGTTCTACCAGTGTGTCAACAGGTGTAATGTGACTGCTGTCTGTTCTACCAGTGTGTCAACAGGTGTAATGTGACTGCTGTCTGTTCTACCAGTGTGTCAACAGGTGTAATGTGACTGCTGTCTGTTCTACCAGTGTGTCAACAGGTGTAATGTGACTGCTTCTATTCTACTAGTGTGTCAACAGGTGTAATGTGACTGCTTCTATTCTACTAGTGTGTCAACAGGTGTAATGTGACTGCTGTCTATTCTACCAGTGTGTCAACAGGTGTAATGTGACTGCTGTCTGTTCTACCAGTGTGTCAACAGGTGTAATGTGACTGCTGTCTGTTCTACCAGTGTGTCAACAGGTGTAATGTGACTGCTTCTATTCTACCAGTGTGTCAACGTACCTTTGCAAAATCAAATGAAAACCGGTATACTTCTTTGAAAATATGATTTTCATATAAATCTTCCCTTAAAGAGTCTAGTTTGGTCCTCAAATCATTCAAACTGTCACACCTTTAAATGTGTACACAGAGGATGGCAGGTGACAGATGTACACACAGGATGACAGATGTACACATAGGTGACAGATGTACACACAGGATGACAGATGTACACATAGGTGACAGATGTACACGGAAGATGACAGGTGACAGATGTACACGGAAGATGACAGGTGACAGATGTACACATAGGTGACAGATGTACACAGAAGATGACAGGTGACAGATGTACACAGAAGATGACAGGTGACAGATGTACACACAGGACATACGTATGTGTACACAAAACAAACACACATTCAACTCAGTCAGTGCTTGTCTCATTCAAATAGGAAAGTTATACAAGTTCAATAATAGATTAATGTCCTATTCAGCATATCGGCTGGACAGCTAAAACAATACAATAATAAAATACTAATATAGACTGGCAATCGAAGACTATTGATAAGTTAAGATATTTTAAGACAGGCAGTTACACAATCCCATATCTCAGACCTCATAGACGTCATTCCAATGACCCACTCATCTCTAGTGAAGTACCCCATTCGTGAAGCTTTCATCTTCCAAGCTATCACCAACATGACAGACTATATGGAATATCAACATATCGGAGATAACAAATTAACCTAATTTATTATCTCTGCTAAATAGACACTTAGAGATTACCAGTAGCTGCATACTGCAATGAGCCATCACATACTAGCAGAGAGTATGACTGAAGATGTAATATATTTGTGTATTTAACCCGAAACATTATAAATAAGCAATTTGTTGTGATGAACAAACAAATAGTAAAACAGTCAATAAAACACTTACAACACCCTATATATATATATATGTGTATACCTAGCTGTCAATTCCAGAAGAGCAATGGTACAAATTGTATAGAGTGCACGATATGCCTACAAAATGGCGAGCACCACTAATGGATCTTACATCCTCGGGGTCCACCTTGAGGTCGCTACAGAACAGCTCCATTCCCTCCGGTCCCATCTCCTCCTTGTTATCAACCGAAGTGTATCTACTGAACCAGCTCAGACAAGCAGCGATTGAGAAACTGTCTCTACTCACAGCTGCAGCCGCATTGGAATGGTGGAGCCTCTTGGCACTAGAGGGAGAAGGGAGGGAGGGAGAGTGGGAGAGGGGGAGAGGGGGAGAGTGGGGAGAGGGGGAGGAGGGGAGAGGGAGAGTGGGAGAGTGGGAGAGGGGGAGGAGGGGGGAGAGGGGGAGAGGGGAGAGGGGGAGGGGGAGAAGGAGAAGGGGAGACAGAAAGTGGGGAATAACTACAGCAGATATGTAGTATAGTATTCAGTGGTTCGTGTTAGTATGTACAGCCCCAAGTACCATAACACGTGATAATGTAAGTGAAACTCATAAGTCTATTATACAGAAGACATAGCCAATGATACGGACCAGCCTACGTGTTCATTAAGATAAACTAAGACCTTCCTTCGCACCGAACACCACCCTACGCTGGTCGACCCAGTAACAGCATCGCTCGCGTTTTTCTGCAAATGGTGTACCATTGGCGTACCCTCTGAACGAGAAGGAAACGTGGTCTTCACCCACCTCGTTGAAGTCACTTTCTTTCTCTTCTTCTCTAAAGACCACTCCATGTCGTCTGAAGCATTCTTTCTCTTTGAATTTCTATTAATTAGAGACATTGTTCAGAATTTCTGATCCTAGCCAACTTGTCATATGCTGTTTTGCGTGTACAAATAGGACATTTCCACCTGTTCAATAACGATATTCATAGCCGTTGAAGCCGTAGGGTAAAAAGGAGTTTCGGTAAAGATGGCCGTCCCTGCTGCAAGCTACTAGTGTCATTTGTTAATTTTAGTGCATTTTGCAGCATAGTTTGAGGTATGCGTGTTCCTTTAATGTGTGTGAGTTCGAACAGCGCTATCAGTCACTTTCTTGGGTTGCCTTTCTTTGCAGAAAGATGAACAAGTTTGAGCGGGTACGCAAGATAGGGGAGGGGTCCTTTGGAAAGGCACTCCTTGTGAAGGAGAAGAGCAGCGGGAAACAGTTTGTCGTAAAGGAGATAAATATATCAAAGGTATTGCTTTGTTAATTGAGCGAATGTAGAGGTGAACCTCTCTCTCCCCTCGGCTCCGCAGATGCCCAAGAAGGAGAGAGAAGAGTCGAAGAAGGAAGTGTCTGTTCTGTCGCAGATGCAGCATCCGAACATTGTCTCCTACCGGGAATCCTTTGAAGGTATGACGTCACGTAGTGCTTTGTATTATAGTAGCAGGCAATTGCAACACAACTCATCTGCTGACATGTTATCACAGAATTAGGTAACTTGTACATTGTGATGGATTACTGTGATGGAGGAGACCTTTACAAGAGGATTAATGACCAGAAGGGCAAGGCTTTCACTGAAGATCAAGTAGGCACTCCAAACGCTTATATTTAGTGACAGTACATACCTGGGCTGTGAACTCTATATTTGTAGGTCCTAGACTGGTTTGTTCAGATATGTTTGGCCATAAAACATGTTCACGACAGAAAGATACTTCACAGAGACATCAAATCTCAGGTAGCAACTATTCACATGATATACAGTATCAGTACAATAGCTGTATTCAGTAGTCATGTGACCTGTCAGGTGTCCTCAGTAGTCATGTGACCTGTCTAAATGTGCAGAATATATTTCTGACAAAGCATGGCATAGCAAAACTGGGTGACTTTGGTATAGCTAGAGTCCTCAAGAACACGGTGGAGCTGGCTCGGACCTGCATTGGGACCCCGTACTATCTCTCCCCAGAGATCTGTGAAAACAGACCTTACAACAACAAGAGGTAACTCCACCACGCTCTAGCAGGAGGTGACGCTGAAGGTACAAGTTTGCTATTTGTCTGCCCTCTCCTGTGTAGTGATATTTGGGCACTGGGTTGTGTGCTCTACGAGCTTGCCACACTAAAGCATGCTGTGAGTTATTACTTGACTCTCATGTCTGTGGCTGACCCTGATCTGTTACTTTCCTTGTAGTTTGAAGCTGGAAATATGCGTAATCTGGTATTGAAGATTATTAGAGGGTCTTACCCCCCAATATCTTCTAAATATAGCATGGACTTAAGGAACCTTATTAATCTACTCTTCAGAAGAAATCCTAGGTATCTATGTAAACCTCTGATTGCATGGTGTATCATTTCAATGTGCATCAACTCAACTGTTTTCTAATTTCTCCTTTCATATCTCTCTACTCTCCTCCATTTCTCTCCTTCCATCACTCTCCTCTATCTCCCTCTCCTCCATTTCTCTCCTTCCATCACTCTCCTCTATCTCCCTCTCCTCCATTTCTCTCCTTCCATCACTCTCCTCTATCTCCCTCTCCTCCATCTTGCTCTCCTTCCATATCCTCCGGTTGCTCACTTTCCAGGGAAAGACCAAATATCAATGCAATTCTTAGAATGCCACTGATACAAAATCGGATTCAAAAGTTTCTCTCTGACCAAACCTTTGCTGCAGAGTTTAGTCATACCATCCTCCATCGTGTACCACGCCCAGTGGGTGCGGTAGCAGTGAAGCAGCGTATGCCTAGTAACAGCGCAGCAGCAGCAAAGCCAAGTGTACCAGCCAGCAAACCTGCTCCACAGAAACCTTCAAGAGGTTCACTATTCCACACACACATGCGAGTACCTGTTGTACTATCAAGTACATATGTGTATTTACAGGTGTATCTGGTCAGAAATACAATGCTGCTGCCATATATGGCAAGCCAGTGGCAGTCCATAAGCCACCTGAGAGGTACATGCAGTGTTGTATGACAACTCTCTACTTTACTTGTGCACTTTTGTGTCTCGTTTGTAGAAATAAGGTTGTTGTAAAGTCCCGTGTGTCCCACCCTGTTCACCCTCAGGCCCAGAGGAAACCAGTAGGTTGCATGTAGCACTCTCCTCTGAGGCCCAGTGGCTTATAATGAGCTACACTACCCTCAGATTTCCTCAGCGTTGGAGGCAAAGAAGCGAGAGCTGCAAGAGAGAGAGAAAGCAAGAAGACAACAGATTTCTGTTCAAGTAAAAACCATTTCTGCACAAAATTATGTTACCTGTACCAAACAGGAGATACTGTTTGTAGTGTATACAAGTGTCCTCATGAGTATAATGCTATATGCATATTCCTACATACGTACATATACTGTAATGTGGTGCAATGTGGTCGTCTGTGTTGTTTGACAGAATGAAGCTCTAGATAAGAGGGAACAGCAGAGGAAAGCTGACAGAATGAAGCAGGCTCGAGAGGCAGCAGCCAAGAACTGGCAGAGCACCATTTCAGCTCAGGATGAAGAGATAAAGAAGAGACCCCCATGGCAGGTATGTTGATCTCCTCCACTGATGGTGGGGCCAGCTTGTGTTGCAACTGTCAATTGTGTTCCTGGGTAGCAGAATGAGGTACAAGACCAGCCTCAGCTCAAAGTGGAGCTAGGAGCTCCAGGACCGTCTGAACAAGACCACAAGCACTACAAGGTAAGTTGTATCCATTATCAATGAGCTACAAGTTTGTTATCCAATTCAGGGCATTAGCTGCTTCTGTCACAATTCTTCTCTACTGGGCCAGACAGCTGTTTCTGGGAATTCCGCCCTTCATATAGACAAGATACTCTCATCTTTATTCAATATGTTAATTACATGGTCAGAGCACATGTAGACACTGATAATAATGTAGTTATGCTTTATGTACGTATGTACTGTATGTGAAAATTAGCATGCCACATTACATAACACACTGTGTATGTATACATTAGCCACTTCTGTTACATTTGGGCTAATTTAATAGTCACTACAACACACCTAGCAAGGCTGATGTCAGCAAATGTATAATGTATACAGTAGATGTAAATTTATACTAATAGCAGTCCATATATTAATGGTTCTTATTTGGTGGTCCTATCAGATTGAAGTCTCTTGTGGTCGTCTTTCACTGGCCACTCTTGTGTTGGATCTTCTTTGGTTTAATCCTTGTTATGAGAGGCTTAGCATATCTGCTCTGTTGCTGATCCAGTGTATGCTGTAGCAGTTGTTGTTGGAGTTCTAATTGTTGTTGTTGTTGTTGTTGTTGTTGTAGTTCGTGTTGTTGTTGTTGCAGTTGTCTGGCTGTCCTTATGTTTAGTGTGTGTGATCTATCCTTGATGATATTCTTGTCTGACTCCCTATCACCAGTGGCCTCTAGCTCCAGGGAGCGCGTCCGTCGGGCCGACCACCTCCTCTGCTCCTCCTCTCTAGCTATCCTCAGACCAGGAAGCTCCGTTATTTCTGCCGAATCATAAAATTGTTCTGTTGGCAAGCGTTGAGTGTCCAATTTTATCTCCTTTAAGGCCTTAACTGGGACTGTATAGTATACCGAGTCATAAGTGGGACTTGGGTCTCTAGAAGCCTCTTCAGCTCCTTCCTGTCGCTTCAGCCTCCTCTGATATAGGACTGCCACCAGTATCACTGTGCCAGCAGTTCCATAGACCACCATCAGTATCCCCAGGCACAGTGGAACTATCCATACTGTACCTAAGAATAGGGAACAATGCTTATACACATCAATTTGTATATGTGTGTACTGTCATTTGGGCAGAAAACTGAAGCACTCCTTTTGGCATTTCACTATACATAAGTAACACCTCTCACCATCATCATTTTCATCCATCCCTTGGCACTCACAAACGAGTAACAGTTCGGTGAAGAATGCTCAATCTAATGCTATATAGTCAGTTTCACTTATAAGAGCATTAAGAGTTGTTAAGTGTCATTCAAATGGAGCTCTAATTGACCCCACCCCCTCTCATGATATACTAGTGTTGCAATAGCTGATGGAGCTCTAATTGACCCCACCCCCTCTCATGATATACTAGTGTTGCAATAGCTGATGGAGCTCTAATTGACCCCACCCTCTCATGATATACTAGTGTTGCAATAGCTGATGGAGCTCTAATTGACCCCACCCTCTCATGATATACTAGTGTTGCAATAGCTGATGCCCATCCACGGACCAAAGAGGTGTACCACTTGTGTTAAACCAATAACTGATTCCCATCAGCGCTAGATGTACTACTAATATATCTCTCCTTGTCTCTCCAGTGTTGTAACTTGAGGTGCAGTAACTACAGTATCTGTGGGAAGGTCAGTATCTTCTCCTTGAGCTAGACTGCTGTGTATCACAGTGCATGGGAATTTATTAGTAATCTCAGACTGAGTCTTTTTCTTTGTCATTTGATAGACCTCAGCTATATGTATGTATGCCATGCTAATCATTAGACAATATCTACTGCAGGCTTGTCTAAAATTATTGTATAAATGTAGAAACTCCTCTTGTTAATATTTTGTAGAGTAGATTATTCTTAACAATCCAAAGGAAAAAGTAGTCACACTATGTTACAGGTAATAGGTTGTGAGATCTGTGTAAATGTATAGCAATGAATACGGGTTTATGTAATTGTGTTTATTTTAATAAACCAATTTTTATGTGCAGTTGTATATCTCAGATTTACACTACAAAGTGGTTTATTAATATATGGCTTTAATTTCCCTTTTAATTTTACTAAATGCTTCACAAGATATACATAAATATAACAGTAATATCTCAGTTCTGTGTAATTATTTATTCACAACTGAATGAAGTATCTCAGGGTCAAATGGTGGAACTTGAGGAACTTTTTCTTCTGCACTGTCTGCTCTTGATTCATACTGGAGGACATCTTCCTTCTCTTGTTCTTCCTTCTCTTGTTCTTCCTTCTCTTGTTCTTCCTTCTCTTGTTCTTCATTCTCTTGTTCTTCATTCTCTTGTTCTTCATTCTCTTGTTCTTCATTCTCTTGTTCTTCTAAACTCTCTGTATCTTTCTTCTTAGTCTTATCTGGTTGAGCATACAACTGAACTAATTCATTAATTTCTTGTAATTTCTTTGATTTCCTCTTCTTACTCTTGTCTGGTGTAGCATAAAGATGTGATGGATCTACTGTTTCAGAATGGATCTCTGTCTCTTCTTTAAGGTCACTCCTGGATGAGCTACTTGCTGTTTTCTTTCCTTTCCTCTTTTTCATATCTTCATACATTGGATCAGCAAACTGCTCAATGTCATTCCTCTTGTCTGGTTTAGTGTCAATATCATCATAGACAGAGAAGGAGGTTTTTGTGTGAGCTGTGTGTTGTTGAGCTGCCTTGACTTGTGGCTCATCATCATAGTCTCCTGTGGGTCCTCCTGAAGATGTGTTCCTTGTATGAGTAGTAGTAGTATGGTGTGGTGTCTTTCCAGTGTTGTTCCTCTTCCTTCTTGTACTGACACACAAGATGAGTACTGCTATTGTAATGATGATAATCACTAGTAGTACTACTGCACCAGCTGCTCCAGATATAGCTGATATGGATATGTCTTGTGAATTGTCATCTGATGTGGATTGGCTGGTTGTTGTAGTAATTGATAGTATGGTTGGTGTGGATATGTCTTGTGAATTGTCATCTGATGTGGATTGGCTGGTTGTTGTAGTAATTGATAGTATGGTTGGTGTGGATATGTCTTGTGAATTGTCATCTGATGTGAATTGGCTGGTTGTTGTAGTAATTGATGGTATGATTGGTGTGGATATGTCTGGTGATTGACTAGAACTGACTGTAACAATTACAGTTCTGTTTGGAGAGGATGTTGGGGTAACTGTAAAAATTGAATGTGAAGTACGTATCATCTCTCAAGTGGTACTGTAGGTATCGACTGCTCTTTGAAGTGACTAAATGAAATGTGGCTATAACTAGTATGGGTATGAAGGATTGTAAATTAATGTTATTATAAAGGTATATGAAATTCTTTTGGTTATATACATAAAACTTGACCTTAACATTTGTAAGAATTGTAAACAGTTGATAATAAGGACATTGGCAGACTGCAGAAGTCTACTGTCTATATAATAATTTGTGTGTGCTATAAATATATATATCAGTAGTACGTATCTTGAACCTACTATTTGAAGATATATTGTGTATATTGTGTGTATACTCCATCACATCACTATTATTCCCAGCTGAGTTCACAGCCATCACTGTAATGTAGTATGTTGTACCATTCACTAGTCCTGTCAAGTTGTAGTAGGTCAGGTTACTGGTTGTGTTGGTTGTGTTGGAACCATACTGGATGATATAGTGTAGTTCTCCATTGGGTTCTCTTGGAGGCATCCAGTTCAGTTCAACACCATCTTTACACACTCTTGTGATTGTGAGGTTTCTTGGTTTAGTTGGTACTGTATGTAAAGGAATAATGTAATATATTGAATATACACACTTTACTTGCTTGTATTCTACCTAACATATTATGTATGTATATTCATAATCAGTTAACAATACTGCAGTACATACCACTTGACTTAGCTCTATAAGTAGTCTCATTTGGTTTTGAACTGATATTTTGTCCATTAATAATCCAAACCTTTACCCTGTACAGTCCACCTGGTACTACTGACAGAGAAACCTGTTCACCACTAGTATTTACTACAACATGTCCAACCTCAACTGGTACTCCTAGATCTAGACGATCATATCTTGTGACATATTTATCTCCTCTACCACTCACTGTGAAGTTAATAGTTTCCTGCTCCTCTCTCAGTAAAGTTATTGTAGGTATTGGTAAGACATCTGTAAAATATAGAAATTTTAATTTGCATGTAAACAACATGTGTAAGTTTATTCTAAGTAACTATGGACTTACTGTTGGATAAATATAAGTTGATGTTATGATTTGTATCATTATCAGTACAATAGTAGTCATCAGTTGTATTTGATGTTCTCTTAACAAAGAGTGTAGCTGTTGAACCATTTTCACTATACACATCTTCAGTTGGTGATGTTGATATAATGTATCCAGGTCTAACCCATGTAGCATTTCCACCATTGTATGATCTACACTGTATCTCTCCTATCTCTTGGCCTCCTCCTATTTCTGTGATGTTAGTAATGACAGCTTGATGATCAAGGATTCTGTTCTGACTAGTAACTATAAAACCTGATGCTGTAGTATGGAGGGATGGGACTTGTCTTATATGTGTTACTACTAGTGTTATGACAACTCACTTGGTTGTTTAGCAGTGAATGTAAATACAGCACTCTTATTGATACCATCAGCCAGTACAGTACAGGTATAGTCTCCTCCATTACTTGTAGAGATAAGAGGTATTTTCAAGATATGACTTCCACTATTACATGTTCCATGAGGGCAGGTCCATCTGTAGCTAGTTTGTACTCCATAAGGTATTCCAGTGACTCTACAGACTAGAATAACAGTTGTCCCCAGTTGTATAGTATCACCATAATCCAGTGTTGTGTTGTGAGTGTATCCATCAGTTGTAACTATAGGGATTAATTGTAAACTGTAATTTATTTCCCAGAAAATTGATCTATGTGTGTACAGATTTCTAGTACATATACGTGTGTACGTATACGTACGTATGTACTGTGTATAATGTACGTATATTCAAATATTCCTGTATAAGTACAGTATAGTTTTTTTTACTGTTAACATTTTACAGTATACCTGACTACACTCACTGTCATTTCTTTCCTCTTCTCCTGTACTGACACTGAAGAGTACCAGTTCTGTTATTAGAACAGTTAGCTTCATAGTATAAGGACAGAAGTACTATTTATAACCCCTCACAACTGGGAGGGACTCTGTATATAGTCACTCCACAAGACTACAGTCGTCTTCTACTTTTAAGTAGATAACAACTGGTATTCCCCTGTTCTGTGGGAAGCCAAGCAAGCGACCTTGTTTGCGGTTTCTTTTAGTAATAATTTAATTAAGGAGTAGTACATGTAAATATGTTTTGGGAAAAATATCTCAAAACATCTGAAAAGCGACCTTAACACCTGCTATTAAAATCTACTGGCTTATGTCCCGTATGTGGCTAAGTCCAAATGACAAGTCTTTTTCAGATGTGGTTATGTATAGTTTTTGGAATATGATGTTTTAGATAATACATATATTTATGTATATACGTAAGTATAGGTTATTATTCACTCACAACTGTTTGTAGAATACACATAACAAATGCATTGTCATTAATGTTATTATACATACGTTCTGTAATCATACAATCGTTCAAAGTTTGTTTATTTTTTACTCATTTACAATTGAATACGTACCGTATCTCAGAATCACATGATGATTGCACAATAAAAGATTTTCACATTCTGCTGATGGGCTCATATCTCTTTTCCTGTTTTGACTAATATACTAGTGGTATAATGATTTATATAACGGAAAGGTTCATTTCAATAGTTTTTGTTTCTTTTCAATTTCATCCTTCAATAATTGGTATATGTACCTTTAGTTTTGTTTCTACCCTGGTATCACCATTTTGTACTGTAAGTGTACGTAGACCTTATCAGAAATGGCTAAACCAATGTGAGTGAACTTGTATTCCATTGAGGAGAACTGATTGCATGTTATTAATTGGTTGTGTGATCAAAACCTACGTATGTAAGGATGTTAAGATCCATGGCTGATCTTAGAGCTTCATGAATATCAATATATCATCCCATTTGGCTCTGGAGGTACTCCACACAGTCATGTGTAATATGTCCTGATGAGGATTAATGAGTGGAACTAGCTATATTGTGTCTGCTTAATGGAAACCAGAATCTTCTCTTTACCACTCAAAAATAAGAGTTCTAACAAGGACAAGACAGTTGTCCATCACTCATGGCCTAGCTCATACCGTATTATCTCTAATGTAAGCCCAGGTCTCTAATGTAAGCCCAGGTCTCTAATATAAGCCCAGGTCTCTAATATAAGCCCAGGTCTCTAATATAAGCTCGTCTCCAATAGAAGCCCACCTTTATGAGTTATCTAAAAAAATAGAAGCCCAGTCCCCAATATACGTAAACTAACATAAGCCCACTGACACACTACTAAAGTACTTGTGGTATTCATACTTATCAAGCATGCTGCTCTCTATACATAGTTTATGTGGAAATTGCCCGGGTTCAGAGGGGTTTGAAAAAATACAAACCACGGGCTTATATTAAAGATAATACAGTATGTTCAGTTTATTAGTTCATAGAAGCTACATATCATTTGTATAGTGGACTCTTCAATTTCATTTCTGTCAATCGTACATTTGTGATGTCATCGTTCATTATTGAATTGAATGCAAAGTTACATACTGTATGTTCAACTTTGTATATATCATCAACCACTCTTACAGTACAAACATTTGATAGTTATGTATTATTGGCTTAGCCATTCATGCTAATTCAATTCACATATAGCTGAGGTGTTATTTTACTCCAACTGCTGCATAAGCTGGTGATTGATGCAGTTTAACTTCTTCATATTTCTTGTCTTGCTCATTTACTACTTCATAGATGTCTCTTTCTTGTCTCTTCAAGTCTCTTCTCTTATTCTGCATCTTCTTAACACAGCAGTAGTAAGTGAGGATTGACCAAATGATACTTGAAATGAGAATAGAGAAGACTGCAGTTGCTACTACTGACAGTGATAGGATGGATTCCTTAGATAGAATATACTCTAGATCTGAAAAGGAAGAAAATACACTGACTAGTACGTAACTATAAAATTAGAGATTTAAAATTATAATTTATTGACTCACTTGAATGAGTTGGCTTGCAAGTCACAGTGGACAAATCTTCATTATATGTGATTACATTACCTGCTAAATGAATATACTCCATCACATCACTATTATTCCCAGCTGAGTTCACAGCCATCACTGTAATGTTGTATGTTGTACCATTCACTAGTCCTGTCAAGTTGTAGTAGGTCAGGTTACTGGTTGTGTTGTGATAGTATACCGAGTCATAAGTGGGACTTGGGTCTCTAGAAGCCTCTTCAGCTCCTTCCTGTCGCTTCAGCCTCCTCTGATATAGGACTGCCACCAGTATCACTGTACCAGCAGTTCCATAGACCACCATCAGTATCCCCAGGCACAGTGGAACTATCCATACTGTACCTAAGAATAGGGAACAATGCTTATACACATCAATTTGTATATGTGTGTACTGTCATTTGGGCAGAAAACTGAAGCACTCCTTTTGGCATTTCACTACACATAAGTAACACCTCTCACCATCATCATTTTCATCCATCCCTCGGCACTCACAAACGAGTAACAGTTCGGTGAAGAATGCTCAATCTAATGCTATATAGTCAGTTTCACTTATAAGAGCATTAAGAGTTGTTAAGTGTCATTCAAATGGAGCTCTAATTGCCCCCACCCCCTCTCATGATATACTAGTGTTGCAATAGCTGATGGAGCTCTAATTGACCCCACCCCCTCTCATGATATACTAGTGTTGCAATAGCTGATGGAGCTCTAATTGACCCCACCCCCTCTCATGATATACTAGTGTTGCAATAGCTGATGGAGCTCTAATTGACCCCACCCCCTCTCATGATATACTAGTGTTGCAATAGCTGATGGAGCTCTAATTGACCCCACCCCCTCTCATGATATACTAGTGTTGCAATAGCTGATGCCCATCCACGGACCAAAGAGGTGTACCACTTGTGTTAAACCAATAACTGATTCCCATCAGCGCTAGATGTACTACTAATATATCTCTCCTTGTCTCTCCAGTGTTGTAACTTGAGGTGCAGTAACTACAGTATCTGTGGGAAGGTCAGTATCTTCTCCTTGAGCTAGACTGCTGTGTATCACAGTGCATGGGAATTTATTAGTAATCTCAGACTGAGTCTTTTTCTTTGTCATTTGATAGACCTCAGCTATATGTATGTATGCCATGCTAATCATTAGACAATATCTACTGCAGGCTTGTCTAAAGTTATTGTATAAATGTAGAAACTCCTCTTGTTAATATTTTGTAGAGTAGATTATTCTTAACAATCCAAAGGAAAAAGTAGTCACACTATGTTATAGGTAATAGGTTGTGAGATCTGTGTAAATGTATAGCAATGAATACAGGTTTTTGTAATTGTGTTTATTTTAATAAACCAATTTTTATGTGCAGTTGTATATCTCAGATTTACACTACCAAGTGGTTTATTAATATATGGCTTTAATTTCCCTTTTAATTTTACTAAATGCTTCACAAGATATACATAAATATAACAGTAATATCTCAGTTCTGTGTAATTATTTATTCACAACTGAATGAAGTATCTCAGGGTCAAATGGTGGAACTTGAGGAACTTTTTCTTCTGCACTGTCTGCTCTTGATTCATACTGGAGGACATCTTCATTCTCTTGTTCTTCATTCTCTTGTTCTTCATTCTCTTGTTCTTCTAAACTCTCTGTATCTTTCTTCTTAGTCTTATCTGGTTGAGCATACAACTGAACTAATTCATTAATTTCTTGTAATTTCTTTGATTTCCTCTTCTTACTCTTGTCTGGTGTGGCATAAAGATGTGATGGATCTACTGTTTCAGAATGGATCTCTGTCTCTTCTTTAAGGTCACTCCTGGATGAGCTACTTGCTGTGTTCTTTCCTTTCCTCTTTTTCATATCTTCATAAATTGGATCAGCAAACTGCTCAATGTAATTCCTCTTGTCTGGTTTAGTGTCAATATCATCATAGACAGAGAAGGAGGTTGTTGTGTGAGCTATGTGTTGTTGAGCTGCCTTGACTTGTGGCTCATCATCATAGTCTCCTGTGGGTCCTCCTGAAGATGTGTTCCTTGTATGAGTTGTAGTAGTATGGTGTGGTGTCTTTCCAGTGTTGTTCTTCTTCCTTCTTGTACTGACACACAAGATGAGTACTACTATTGTAATGATGATAATCACTAGAAGTACTACTGCACCAGCTATAGCCGATATAGCTGATATGGATATGTCTGGTGATTGACTAGAACTGACTGTAACAATTACAGTTCTGTTTGGAGAGGATGTTGGGGTAACTGTAAAAATTGAATGTGAAGTACATATCATCTCTCAAGTGATCGTATGAAGATACTGACTCAACTGCTCTTTGAAGTGACTAAATGAAATGTGGCTATAACTAGGATGGGTATAAAGGATTGTAAATTAATGTTATTATAAAGGTATGTATATGAAATTCTTTTGGTTATATACATAAAACTTGACCTTAACATTTGTAAGAATTGTAAACAGTTGATAATAAGGACATTGGCAGACTGCAGAAGTCTACTGTCTATATAATAATTTGTGTGTGCTATAAATATATATATCAGTAGTACGTATCTTGAACCTACTATTTGAAGATATATTGTGTATATTGTGTGTATACTCCATCACATCACTATTATTCCCAGCTGAGTTCACAGCCATCACTGTAATGTAGTATGTTGTACCATTCACTAGTCCTGTCAAGTTGTAGTAGGTCAGGTTACTGGTTGTGTTGGTTGTGTTGGAACCATACTGGATGATATAGTGTAGTTCTCCATTGGGTTCTCTTGGAGGTATCCAGTTCAGTTCAACACCATCTTTACACACTCTTGTGATTGTGAGGTTTCTTGGTTTAGTTGGTACTATATGTAAAGGAATAGTGTTATGTATTGAATATCCACACTTTACTTGCTTGTATTCTACCTAACATATGTATGTATGTATACTCATAATCAGTTAACAATACTGCAGTACATACCACTTGACTTAGCTCTATAAGTAGTCTCATTTGGTGCTGAACTGATTTGTTGTCCACTAATACTCCAAACCTTTACCCTGTACAGTCCACCTGGTACTACTGACAGAGAAACCTGTCTACTGCTATTAGTTACTACAACATGTCCAACCTCAACTGGTACTCCTAGATCTAGACGATCATATCTTGTGACATATTTATCTCTTCTACCACTTACTGTGAATGCGATATTTTCCTGCTCCTCTCTCAATGAAGTTATTTCAGGTATTGGTAAGGTATCTGTAAAATATAGAAATTTTAATTTGCATGTAAACAACATGTGTATGGTTATTCTAAGTAACTATGGACTTACTGTTGGATAAATATAAGTTGATGGTATGATCAATACAATAGTAGCCATCACTTGTATTTGATGTTCTCTTAACAAAGAGTGAAGCTGTTGAACCATTTTCACTATACACATCTTCAGTTGGTGATGTTGGTATAGTGTGTCCAGGTCTAACCCATGTAGCATTTCCACCATTGTATGATCTACACTGTATCTCTCCTATCTCTTGGTCTCCTGCTATTTCTGTGATGTTAGTAATGACAGCTTCATCATCAAGGATTCTGTTCTGACTAGTAACTATAAAACCTGATGCTGTAGTATGGAGGGATGGGACTTGTCTTATATGTGTTACTACTAGTGTTATGACAACTCACTTGGTTGTTCAACAGTGAATGTAAATACAGCACTCTTATTGATACCATCAGCCAGTACAGTACAGGTATAGTCTCCTCCATTACTTGTAGAGATAAGAGGTATTTTCAAGATATGACTTCCACTATTACATGTTCCATGAGGGCAGGTCCATCTGTAGCTATTTTGTACTCCATAAGGTATTCCAGTGACTCTACAGACTAGAATAGCAGTTGTCCCCAGTTGTACAGTATCACCAGAATCCAGTGTTGTGTTGTGAGCGTATCCATCAATGTGTACCAGTGGTTCTGTCGCATATTCAACAAATTTGGCTGTTACACATACATGCAAGAAAGATGAGAGATATACAGTATATATAATATTTTGTACTGTACACACATTTAAATACCCATACCAGCATTTAGGGAATAGTTTACCTGACCTGTGTATGATAACTCTAAGAGAGCCTCTATGCCCATCTATTAGAACTATGACACTGGGTATAGTATGTGATAACACTGTACTATTTAATTATACAATATAGATCTCTTTTGAATTCATACATAGACTCCTACCAGTGTGGTGTTGTGTGTGTATCCATCAATACATACAGATTGGTCTACCACATGTTCATTTTGAAGCTCAGTTACGTACATATACAATGTACATACATACGTACAATGCATGCAACACTTCTGCCTTCTGTCCGTGGCAGGTACAATAATTGTACACATGGACCCACCATATATGGAGCACCTGTACATATGGACCCACCATATATGGAACACCTGTACATATGGACCCACCATATATGGAACACCTGTACATATGGACCCACCATATATGGAACACCTGTACATATGGACCCACCATATATGGAACACCTGTACACATGGACCCACCATATATGGAACACCTGTACACATGGACCCACCATATATGGAACACCTGTACACATGGACCCACCATATATGGAGCACCTGTACATATGGACCCACCATATATGGAGCACCTGTACATATGGACCCACCATATATGGAGCACCTGTACATATGGACCCACCATATATGGAGCACCTGTACATATGGACCCACCATATATGGAACACCTGTACATATGGACCCACCATATATGAAACACCTGTACATATGGACCCACCTGATAGTACTGCAGTAAGCATGCCTACTGTAAAGAGAATATTCTTCATGTCATCTGAACTCTCTCAGAAAGGCGGAACATAAAAATTAGAGAAATGGATGTGTCTATTTTGACCCCAAACCTGCCTTCTTATACTCTCACTGAAGCAGCTATCCAGCCAGAAGATCCTATCTTTGCTTCCTTTCAATTTTGCTCTCTAGAAGGAGACTGTGTTCTGTGCTAACGTGATTGGCTTTAATAAACTCATTTTCATTTGTTCTCTATTCTATTAAGTGAAGATGTACTTTGAAGTAAAACCACTTGAAAGAAAAAGGAGGGTCTTTAGCACATAGTGCTTTGTGGTTGCCTGTATAGCCTCTAGTGTCAGTTAGCAGCCTCTAGTGTCAGTTAGCAGCGCCTCAAAGGGTTGTCTGTTGTGCTTTAGTACGCTAGCTCTTTATAGATTTGTTAGCATTTTATGCCATCTCTTAATGGATTTGCTAGTGTCATTAAGAGATTAATATTCCTAATGGTACAGTACATCTAGACACATCATGGTTATCATGGAGCTAAGGAAGCACATACCAAAGAATATAGACTAAACATTTTCTTAGACTATGACTTGGGGCAAACCTATAGAGATTTGGATGAGGATACAGTTAGGCTTCTTTCTTCCTTTCTCCACTGGGCCAGACAACTGTTTCTGGGAATTCCACCTTTCATTAGTGATCCTTGAAGTCTTTAGCTTCTTCTTGATAGAAGCCCAAAGAGGCAAAATGTTGCAGTGATTGTGAATAGAAATGTTTGACATGCATTAACTTGTCCAGATCATTTTAGTGCTATTAGTATATTTCATTCACTTGACCAAGTTGAGATTACTGAAATTATAGATAAAATAAGCAATGAATTGTAATGTACGAAATAACAAATGAATGCATTTCAAAATACAATAATAAAATACACTTTCACTCTAAAAACAATCTTCTGGGTGATGCATATACTGATTTTTAAATCTCTTCATTCACTTTGGCTTTGCTACTGCTGTATAAAAGCTTTCCAAATCAAAAAAAATTTTGACTAAATTGTGTGTCTCCTGCCTCATTTCCTGAGGTACAGTAGAAGATGCACCATTAGAGGAAAGTTCCACGAGGTCATCCAAGCTTGCATAATCATTACTTGCAGTAGGTTCTCCCAAGATGTCCTCCATTGTGTAAGGCTGGCTGTAGAAGGATTCCACGGGTTCTACAGTTGTATTTTTCTTCTTATCTGGTTTGGCGTAGAGGTGATTATCGGTATCCTTGAGTGTGACAGTGACATTGGGAGAGTGACAAGAGTTGTGTTCCATCTCGTAGATCTGCTCAGGAGGGAATTTTGGTGTCTGTTTGCCAGATTCACCTGTCAAGTCCAATTCTCCAATTTCTGCGTATGCGGTGGAGTAGTAAGACTCTGTCCCATCATCCCCCACACGCCTGTCCATATATGGAGTAGCATAGTATGAGGTGCCAACTGGCTGAGAGGTGCAGCCATTTTGTGGAGGGTCTGTAGCTGCCATATTTAAGTATACATTAGGATGACTGGGACCATTATGTACAAGGCTGAAACCTGTCGGCCCAGGAGATGCTGCACCTAGAGTGTGCTTCTTTGACCACTTTCTTTTGCATATCACAATCATTATCACTAGGAAGAGAACTGTTAGGATTGTGATAAGCACAACCACAACTGTTACAGTAACTGCTAAAGCAATGGTGTTATCTATAAAGAGGAAAATGCAATATTTACATATTCTGGATGGACTAGAATTGTGTAATAATGGCTCAAATGAATACAAAATATACGTAATTTGTGTTTACATATACAGTATATAGTATGTGGATATACAGTGGAATATACAGTGAGTATATATATATATGGGTATACAGTGCTGTACCAGTTGGTGTGACAGGCTGGCTGTTACTGCCATGTGATGGAGGAGTACTAAATGGACGAGTGGATGGTTGGACACTGAGTGTTGTAGGAGTTACATCCATCTGTGTTGTAGGAGTTACATCTGTGTGTAAGGCATGAGACATTGTAGCTTTTCATGTGATCTGAACTCCACATGTATTGTATAGTAATGATATGCAAGTAGAACAGTACACAAGTAAAAATGGCAGCTCACTTGGTACTGCAGCAGTGAATATAAATTTATAACTTTGTGTATGTGTGTCATTAATCAGTAGTAAAACTGTGCAAGAATAATCTCCTCCATCATTTGTAGAGACAACAGGGATGATCAAGATGTTACTTTGAGTGTTGCATGTCTGTCTATTAGGACAGCTCCACATGAACATGTACGTAGGCGCTGCATCATTAGGCATTTCTGTGACTGTACAGACTAGTGTAACATTTGTCCCAAGTGGTACAGTACTGCCATGATCCAGTGGTCCATCTGGTGTGGACCCATCAATGATTACATTGAATTCAGCTGCAGCCAAAGATATTGGATGACTAGTATTGTAATTAGAAAGGGGGCAGAGGTCGGGGGTGAAACTAGACTTACCTGTTCCTTTTACAATTATTGTACCCAAAAACACTAGTACCTTTACCAAGGGTAACATTACTTTGAACCACTAATTGGAAAAATATGTTTAAGATAATTCACTTCCATCTAATATCTTCATTAATTACTTTCTATTCCACATATGGTTAGTTTCTTTAGCTAATGTGAACTAATAGTGTGTACGTTCTGTTGGGAATTATTCTTAACATTTGCCAGTTAAATTAGCTTTCCATTAACTCACCAATAACTTGCTGGTCTTTCTATATCTGTAGCTGGTCCTTGCTGAAACTTCTGTAGTTCCCTTAGTCTAAAATGTTACTCTCCCCTCTGGCTCTGCCAACTCCCAATAGGTTAGCTCTGTCTCTGTCTTCTTATTATATAAAGTGACAACAGAATCCTCCTTTGGGCCTAGTGTACATACCAGTGTGTATGGGTATGGCTTCATTAAATGAGAACGTATGAATATTTATATGGTCATATTGTCAGCTATTTCTATTAGCTGCCCTTATATGAAGGGATGTAGTGTCTCTCTAGTGTTACTGTAGGTACACCAAATGTAGTGTAGTAGTGAAGATACGTATATTTGAGCATAAATCATACACTCAGGTCTAAATATCAGAATTTATGTATTGAATTGTATAAGTGTTGTTGATGCTAAGTAAGTCAATATACCTGTAGGAATGATTACTAGTTGTAGCATTTGTATCTGTGCACAGAAATAACATTATACAGCTACATATTTCAAAAGATTCTAGCCCAAAGTATCCCAGCCCTATTAGTGTAGCAGTTGTACGTATAGTCTCAGCTTCAGGTTGTGTATGTCTTGAATTTGTCTGTTTGGTAAACAAATGGAAAGGCAGTCTCTAATATCCTCCCAGCAGGATATATAGCTTGTGTGTGTGTACTCAATGTTACCATAAAATAAAGTTTGTTGGACAACAGAATCTCCTAACAATGAACATCCTAAAACCACACTCTACTAACTATATATGTATAAGATGTCTGTCACCTTTTATGATTACATAACTGAAAGTGCGAAAAGGACAATTATGATTGAATTTGACAAGATTGAAATTGTTTTGTAACATTAACTAAAAATATTTCATTTCTATAACATTACCACTCTATTTCATGTCTTGGGTATGCGAGCTAAAATCTTATTGCAACATCCGTAGAGAGGAGAACAAAGGGAAGATATAAAGCCATCAAAACAGGAAGTCATTAAACCGGATGGACAAGATGCAGTTCAAGAGTTTGTAAAGAGGAAACAGGAAGCTGCAGCCAACAGGGCCAGAGCCATGGGTATATGGGGTGAACCAGTGGGCGTGGCCAACAAACCACACCCACAAGCGGACAAGGCCAGGTTGGTCAGCAACCAGCCCTCAGCACCAGCTGCTAAAGCAAAGGGAAGAGCTGAGAGAGTAAGTGGATATATAACAGTCTACTAGTCTGGTAATGCAGTGTGCTGTATTTAAGTACCACATCCAAGTTCTAACTTTAGAACTCATATGAGTATCTCTATAATTGTCTCTACTGATTTGTAAGTCTATGTGTTCATTCTGTTGTTCCAGGAATACTTGGAGAAACTGGAGGCAATCCGACGCCAGAACTACAATGAACGCAAGCGTATTCAGCAAAGAGCTGAAGTAGCCTTTATTCCTTCCAAGGATGGTCAGTCCCAGCCTCATCAGATTACACCCAAACCATCTGCCAGCGAGCCCTCTAACAAACCCATGTTCAATGCAGAAGAGAGAAGGAAGAAGATAGCAGCTTTGAAAGTGAGTGGGTGGATATACTGAGAGCTGGTCTGACCTGCTAACTGGTCCTTATCTGTTGTTTCTCTGTTTCTTGAGGCTCAAGCAGATGCTGAAGCCATCAAGTATCGCAGTCAGCATCCTCCAGTGCCAGCCCAGTCCAACAAACCTATGGCACCATCCAAAATGGCTGAGCCACCAGAGAAGAACAAACCATCGTGTAAGCTGTGGCAACACATGTGCATGGTAGATCATGTTACTATGGTAACAAGCAACACATGTGGACCAAACATTAGTCAGTGCTAAACATAACTAGTTATATAGCCCATATATAGTTGTTTTGATGTCTTCACGAAATCTCTGTAGGTTTCTATGAATACAGTTTGTTTGTGAACTCATTTTATGTATATTCCCTGCTTGAGTTGGTTTGTGAAGTTTGTATTCCACTGTGATGCATTTCCCCACTTTGAAGTCTTTGGTACAGCATCTACCTCTTTTCCAACGTAGCTGATGAAGTTGCTCGTAAGAGGTGGGGAGAGCCAGGTCAGTTGTTCAAGTTACCACAGCACTATGAAGCAACAGCAAGTCACATGGAAGGTACGTGTATATACACGCACAGTAGTATCCTCTATCTACATGAGAAGTCCACTAATCTTGGTCTCCATCATAATTATCTTTTTCCTTGGTAAATTTCTACCTTTCTAAGCTACTGTACCACCTGAGGAAGAACCAATGGGAGAGGCAGAGAGGAAGCTATGGGGAGAGGGAGCTGGTAATCCCGTAGTGGCCCTCCTGCAGCAGCAGACACTGCAGCCACAAACCATTGCTCGGGAGGAGACAACACTTTCTGCTCCATCTGATCACCCCAGGGGACAGGCATGGGAAGACCGAGCTCTTGAAAAGACTCACATAGTCACCAAACCAAGTGATGGGAAGGTTTCAGAAGGAGATGTGAGGAAGAGAGATGACCCAGGTCCACAGAAGGATCTTCCTACTGATCAAAAGGGTAAATCCCCAAGTCAACCAAATGCGGGTGAATCCGGCCTGCAAGGTGAACCTCAGCCTGGCCCGCCAGGTGAACCTCAGCCCGGCCTGCCAGGTGAACCTCAGCCCGGTCTGCCAGGTGAACCTCAGTCTGGTCCTCCAGTGGAACCTCAGCCCGGCCCACCAGGTGAACCTCAGTCCGGCCCGCCAGTGGAACCTCAGTCCGGCCCGCCAGTGGAACCTCAGTCCGGCCTGCCAGGGGAAACTCAGTCCGGCCCGCCAGTGGAACCTCAGTCCGGCCCGCCAGTGGAACCTCAGCCCGGCCCGCCAGTGGAACCTCAGCCTGACCCGCCAGGTGATCCTCAGCCAGGCCCACCAGGGGAGCCTGTGACTGCTAGGAGTGTGTATCAGAAGCTAATTAATGAGAGGTCCACAGAAAGGCCTACTCAGTCACCTCCACCTGTCCCTGTTGAGGAGCAAGTGAAGGGCACAGAGGAAGGAGTGACAGTAGAGGATGACCTCAGGATAGAGGAACTGGAGACTGCTACTGAAGAGATCATAGTACAGAAAGAGGAAGCTGCTGAAACTGAGTTGAAACAGGAAGTAGAGTCACAGGAAGTGACTAAACATGATGAAGAAGAAGGTGGTGGCATGGACACACTAAATCAATGTGGAGATGACTTGTAAGTCAGAGTACTGATAGTAGTAATGTGGTTCTACATGTCTTGTAATATTCTGTGACAAGTCTACAAGAATCTCCTTTTAGTACTGGTTTGACTAGTGCTTGTTCAATGTCCATTTAAGGTACCAAACTGCTCATCCAGTGGTGAAACAAGGTTTAGCTGAATTGTGTACTCAACTGATGACTGGGAGATTTGATGCTAACAATGTTAAGGTACAATATATCAATTCCTAATGCGTATACTGTGTCAGTAGATATGATGTGTATGTCAGTGGACGTATATTTATGCATGTCAGTGGACGTATATTTATGCATGTCAGTGGACGTATATTTATGCATGTCAGTGGACGTATATTTATGCATGTCAGTGTGGTTTGTTACTTTTTTTCCATCCAGAGATTACGAACATGTTCACTTCCTGATCTTCGTATCATGAATGATGTAGTCAACTCCAGGTCTGTGTGCATGTTTGGTGTCTAAGTGTCATATGAAGATGTTATGATATTAGCCACTTAAACCCTTCCACCACCAAAAATGGGAATACCGGGTACTTCATATTGATACTTCCTCCAGTGACAGTGAGAATGATGAAGACTTTGAGGAAAGTTTCCATGACAGTGAGAGCACTGAACTAGAAGGTGGTAGTGGCCACCAGGAGATTGAAGAGGAACAGATACCATCAGATGAGGAGGAGAAGAGGATTGATGGAGCAGAATGTGAAGGGGAAAGAGACAATGGTGTGAGTGATGAAGCTAATTCTGGAGATGAAAGTGAAGAAGAGGATTTTGAGAAGCTGATTTTGACCATGCAGTCAGTTGTAGGCAGCTCAGGTATGATCATTTTTAAATAAACCCTTTGAGGGAGTCTGTAATTATCAAGTCTTCATTGTGTATACATATGTAGACAGTACAGAAGAACGTAGTCCTCTTAAAGCGTGGACTAACAATAAAAAGAGACTTGAAGATATTGAACAGGTTTCAGATGACAATGACCTCAACAGCTCTACTCTGAATGAAGATGAGGAGTGGCAGGAGTCGGGTCAGCTGGCACCCCACCCCCCAATCCACATCTAGCTGGCACCCCACCCCCCAATCCACATCTAGCTGGCGCCCCACCCCCCAATCCACATCTAGCTGGCACCCCACCCCCCAATCCACATCTAGCTGGCACCCCACCCCCCAATCCACATCTAGCTGGCACCCCACCCCCCAATCCACATCTAGCTGGCACCCCACCCCCCAATCCACATCTAGCTGGCACCCCACCCCCCAATCCACATCTAGCTGGCACCCCACCCCCCAATCCACATCTAGCTGGCACCCCACCCCCCAATCCACATCTAGCTGGCACCCCACCCCCCAATCCACATCTAGCTGGCACCCCACCCCCCAATCCACATCTAGCTGGCACCCCACCCCCCAATCCACATCTAGCTGGCACCCCACCCCCCAATCCACATCTAGCTGGCACCCCACCCCCCAATCCACATCTAGCTGGCACCCCATCCCCCAATCCACATCTAGCTGGCACCCCACCCCCCAATCCACATCTAGCTGGCACCCCACCCCCCAATCCACATCTAGCTGGCACCCCACCCCCCAATCCACATCTAGCTGGCACCCCACCCCCCAATCCACATCTAGCTGGCACCCCACCCCCCAATCCACATCTAGCTGGCACCCCACCCCCCAATCCACATCTAGCTGGCACCCCATCCCCCAATCCACATCTAGCTGGCACCCCACCCCCCAATCCACATCTAGCTGGCACCCCACCCCCCAATCCACATCTAGCTGGCACCCCACCCCCCAATCCACATCTAGCTGGCACCCCACCCCCCAATCCACATCTAGCTGGCACCCCACCCCCCAATCCACATCTAGCTGGCACCCCACCCCCCAATCCACATCTAGCTGGCACCCCACCCCCCAATCCACATCTAGCTGGCACCCCACCCCCCAATCCACATCTAGCTGGCACCCCACCCCCCAAT
The DNA here is from genome assembly GCA_947172415.1 of Chondrosia reniformis. Classification (NCBI taxonomy): domain Eukaryota; kingdom Metazoa; phylum Porifera; class Demospongiae; order Chondrillida; family Chondrillidae; genus Chondrosia; species Chondrosia reniformis. The sequence goes on from OX359196.1 coordinate 7,857,320, forward strand.
CCACATCTAGCTGGCACCCCACCCCCCAATCCACATCTAGCTGGCACCCCATCCCCCAATCCACATCTAGCTGGCACCCCACCCCCCAATCCACATCTAGCTGGCAGCAGATGTATTTTAGTAACATTCCATTCTCCATTCTCTAATCGTATAGATGCTGATGACTCAGCTGAAGTGAACGATGATTTGGATAAGTCTCCAAGTGTGTTCACCAGATTAGAGGCTACACGTGTGGATTTGGAAAACAAGTTGGGATTTGACAAGTTCCTGGAAGTTTATAACCACATACGAGTCAGTTCCACACTTCTCTTAGTTAGTTAAACTAGTCTGTTATTGTCTATAACATGTAAACCTTCTCTAGACTGCCCAGGAGGATGAAGGAGATGATAACTGTAGTACAAATATGTTGGAGATGGAAGAATTGGCTACAACACTTTTGGGTCCGGAAATGAGTGAGCACTATCGCTCACTGCACAATCTCGTGATAGCAGATTCAGTTTACTGTGATGCCAACAGAATAAATGAGGAGATTCCTTGCGGTACAGAATGAACTTGTAGTTGCTACAAAGTACAGCAGATCTTTGAAATTATTCTCTTACTCTCTCTAGAATCTACACCATTCACTGAAGAATAAAAAGATGTCTTCTTGTCTCCTGTCTCAGTCTTTAACAACCTTATATATATTATTCCATTGTACAAATATCTTGCACAATTACTTTGTTGTCAATCATCTCATTCTATCTAACCTTTTAATTTGCTTGTAAAGATATACTACCTGGTAGAGTTACAGTTCTAAATAGGGCAAATATCGTTTGTCATCAAATTTTCAAACCCTCATATATACTATAATGTCACAACTCAATTAATATATAGAATTACAACACTAAATGTACATTAAAATAAAATTAAATTTACATTAAATTACTGGTATACAAAGTTAATGTATGGTGAGAGATAGGGCAAATTTTAAGTTCCATCAAAATTTCAAAAACTGATTGGATATACTCTATTGGTGTCTATGAATGCTGACCCCAAGCCACTCCTTCATATCTTACCGGTTGACAGAGTTACAGCACTAAATGGACATTAAATTACTGGTATACAAAGTTAATGTATGGTGAGAGATAGGGCAAATTTTAAGTTCCATCAAAATTTCAAAAACTGATTGGACATACTCTATAGGTGTCCATGAATGCTGACCCCAAGCCACTCCTTCATATCTTACCGGTTGACAGAGTTACAGCACTAAATGTACATTAAACTATTGGTATACAAACTTAATGTATGGTGAGAGATAGGGCAAATTTTATGTTCCATCAAAATTTCGAAATCTCATTGGACATATGTATATACTCGATAGATGTCTGTGAATGCTGACACAAAGTCACAGCTTCATATCTTTCCATTTGATAGAGTTACAGAACTATAGCTAATGTATTGTATTGTTAGAGAAAATTGCGTAATACCATATATGGCCGACCGTTAGAAGGTGTATTTAAAAATATAATTCGATGCTATATCCGAAAATCTAGAAGACTTTCTAAATTTTATTATATTTAGGGAAATGCACTGTGTAGTACTTGATTGTTATTGAAGCACTATCTATCCATATATAATATATGGATCTGGTTAAAGTGAAATTTCGTCAATCGACAGCCAACGAAACTCCAAAGAAAAAAAGTTGGACCATACCGAACGCTACCATCCACGACGCTCATAGGCCGGGATCGGTGGTAACGCTCTGCCGAGTTGAGCTTTGGGTGTCACTTGCGTGAGAAGAACCAGTTCTTCTCGATATGGCCGACTCATATGAATCCTAAGATATCAGATGCCAATCCCACATTACGTGGAACCCCCCCGAAATCCGGATTATTGGTGAGCACGTCTCTATGGCACCAACCGATTAGGAGACAGCTTCAGAGTCTAAGCGCTACCAACCTCTATGGGAACCGCAACCACCATAGAGATGTGTCCAGGTAGGCCTACTATATAAGGTTTTTCGCTTCTATTTATATGAAGCTTTGTCCAAAGAAAACGGTTGTGGTTGGGGCTTTTTTTATATATTTCTCGTTATTTCCAGATCGGTGAATTGTTCCAAGCAAGTTTAAAGACATAGGCAGTATTTGTGGTTCATCTGAATACTGGGGAAAGCGAAAATAATCCTGTAAGTGTCTTGATGGGCCGAGGAGAACGACTTTTCTGATCCCAATTATTTTCGAGAAATCGTCAATTAATTCCACTCTAATTCCAGACCAGTAAATCGTTCCAAGCAATTTTACACACATGCGCAGTATTTCCAATACATCTCAAAACTGTGACAAATGGAAAAAATCCTGCATGTGTCTTGGTGGAGGGAGGAGAGCGACTTTTCATGATACAGAAAACTAGATAATATTGTGCGAGGTCCGATATTTATCGCCTTGACGATATAAATGTTTCTGATCGATATTTCAACTGACCCGGCTATATGAATTACTCTAAATCTGATTCCAAACTTACGTTTTAGCGTAATGTACAGATTCAAATTTCTATATATAAAGAAACTGTAGCTCCAAAAATGTTTTTAAATATATTCTGTCTACACGTAAATAGCTAGTATTGTGAGAGATAGGGCAAATATGAGCATACATTTTAAACTTCAAAAACCTTTTGGAAATGTTTCATACATGCCTGTGAATGCTGACATTAAGTATTAGCTTCATATGTTGGTGTTTGATAGAGTTACAACCCTAAATGTGCATTAACTGCTAAAAAACGAAGCTATTCTGTGGTGAGATATAGGGCAAATTTTAAGTTCCATCAAAATTTCAAAAACTGATTGCACATACTCTATAGGTATCTATGAATGCTGACCCCAAGCCACTGCTTCATATCTTACCGGTTGACAGAGTTACAGCACTAAATGTACATTAAATTACTGGTATACAAAGTTAATGTATGGTGAGAGATAGGGCAAATTTTCATTCCATCAAAATTTCAAAATCTGATTGGACATACTCTATTGGTGTCTATGAATGCTGACCCCAAGCCACTGCTTCATATCTTACCGGTTGACAGAGTTACAGAATTAAATTTACATTAAATTACTGGTATACAAAGTTAATGTATGGTGAGAGATAGGGCAAATTTTAAGTTCCATCAAAATTTCAAAATCTGATTGGACATACTCTATTGGTGTCTATGAATGCTGACCCCAAGCCACTGCTTCATATCTTACCGGTTGACAGAATTACAGAATTAAATTTACATTAAATTACTGGTATACAAAGTTAATGTATGGTGAGAGATAGGGCAAATTTTAAGTTCCATCAAATTTTCAAAAACTGATTGAACATACTCTATAGATGTCTATGAATGCTGACCCTAAGCCACTCCTTCATATCTTACCGGTTGACAGAGTTACAGAATTAAATTTACATTAAATTACTGGTATACAAAGTTAATGTATGGTGAGAGATAGGGCAAATTTTAAGTTCCATCAAATTTTCAAAAACTGATTGAACATACTCTATAGATGTCTATGAATGCTGACCCTAAGCCACTCCTTCATATCTTACCGGTTGACAGAGTTACAGAATTAAATTTACATTAAATTACTGGTATACAAAGTTAATGTATGGTGAGAGATAGGGCAAATTTTAAGTTCCATCAAAATTTCAAAAACTGATTGGACATACTCTATTGGTATCTATGAATGCTGACCCCAAGCCACTCCTTCATATCTTACCGGTTGACAGAGTTACAGAATTATATTTACATTAAATTACTGGTATACAAAGTTAATGTATGGTGAGAGATAGGGCAAATTTTAAGTTCCATCAAAATTTCAAAAACTGATTGGACATACTCTATTGGTGTCTATGAATGCTGACCCCAAGCCACTCCTTCATATCTTACCGGTTGACAGAGTTACAGCACTAAATGGACATTAAATTACTGGTATACAAAGTTAATGTATGGTGAGAGATAGGGCAAATTTTAAGTTCCATCAAAATTTCAAAAACTGATTGGACATACCCTATAGGTGTCCATGAATGCTGACCCCTTCATATCTTACCGGTTGACAGGGTTACAGCACTAAATGTACATTAAACTATTGGTATACAAAGTTAATGTATGGTGAGAGATAGGGCAAATTTTAAGTTCCATCAAAATTTTTAAAAAACTGATTGGACATACTCTATTGGTGTCTATGAATGCTGACCCCAAGCCACTGCTTCATATCTTACCGGTTGACAGAGTTACAGAATTAAATTTACATTAAATTACTGGTATACAAAGTTAATGTATGGTGAGAGATAGGGCAAATTTTAAGTTCCATCAAAATTTTTAAAAAAACTGATTGGACATACCCTATAGGTGTCCATGAATGCTGACCCCAAGCCACTCCTTCATATCTTACCGGTTGACAGAGTTACAGCACTAAATGGACTTTAAATTACTGGTATACAAAGTTAATGTATGGTGAGAGATAGGGCAAATTTTAAGTTCCATCAAAATTTCAAAATCTGATTGGACATACTCTATTGGTGTCCATGAATGCTGACCCCAAGCCACTCCTTCATATCTTACCGGTTGACAGAGTTACAGCACTAAATGGACTTTAAATTACTGGTATACAAAGTTAATGTATGGTGAGAGATAGGGCAAATTTTAAGTTCCATCAAAATTTCAAAAACTGATTGGACATACCCTATAGGTGTCCATGAATGCTGACCCCAAGCCACTCCTTCATATCTTACCGGTTGACAGAGTTACAGCACTAAATGTACATTAAACTATTGGTATACAAAGTTAATGTATGGTGAGAGATAGGGCAAATTTTCATTCCATCAAAATTTCAAAAACTGATTGGACATACTCTATTGGTGTCTATGAATGCTGACACCAAGCCACTCCTTCATATCTTTCCATTTGATAGAGTTACAGAACTACAGCTAATGTATTGTATTGTTAGAGAAAATTGCGTAATACCATATATGGCCGACCGTTAGAAGGTGTATTTAAAAATATAATTCGATGCTATATCCGAAAATCTAGAAGACTTTCTAAATTTTATTATATTTAGGGAAATGCACTGTGTAGTACTTGATTGTTATTGAAGCACTATCTATCCATATATAATATATGGATCTGGTTAAAGTGAAATTTCGTCAATCGACAGCCAACGAAACTCCAAAGAAAAAAAGTTGGACCATACCGAACGCTACCATCCACGACGCTCATAGGCCGGGATCGGTGGTAACGCTCTGCCGAGTTGAGCTTTGGGTGTCACTTGCGTGAGAAGAACCAGTTCTTCTCGATATGGCCGACTCATATGAATCCTAAGATATCAGATGCCAATCCCACATTACGTGGAACCCCCCCGAAATCCGGATTATTGGTGAGCACGTCTCTATGGCACCAACCGATTAGGAGACAGCTTCAGAGTCTAAGCGCTACCAACCTCTATGGGAACCGCAACCACCATAGAGATGTGTCCAGGTAGGCCTACTATATAAGGTTTTTCGCTTCTATTTATATGAAGCTTTGTCCAAAGAAAACGGTTGTGGTTGGGGCTTTTTTTATATATTTCTCGTTATTTCCAGATCGGTGAATTGTTCCAAGCAAGTTTAAAGACATAGGCAGTATTTGTGGTTCATCTGAATACTGGGGAAAGCGAAAATAATCCTGTAAGTGTCTTGATGGGCCGAGGAGAACGACTTTTCTGATCCCAATTATTTTCGAGAAATCGTCAATTAATTCCACTCTAATTCCAGACCAGTAAATCGTTCCAAGCAATTTTACACACATGCGCAGTATTTCCAATACATCTCAAAACTGTGACAAATGGAAAAAATCCTGCATGTGTCTTGGTGGAGGGAGGAGAGCGACTTTTCATGATACAGAAAACTAGATAATATTGTGCGAGGTCCGATATTTATCGCCTTAACGATATAAATGTTTCTGATCGATATTTCAACTGACCCGGCTATATGAATTACTCTAAATCTGATTCCAAACTTACGTTTTAGCGTAATGTACCGATATAAATAGATTCAAATTTCTATATATAAAGAAACTGTAGCTCCAAATATGTTTTTAAATATATTCTGTCTACACGTAAATAGCTAGTATTGTGAGAGATAGGGCAAATATGAGCATACATTTTAAACTTCAAAAACCTTTTGGAAATGTTTCATACATGCCTGTGAATGCTGACATCAAGTATTAGCTTCATATGTTGGTGTTTGATAGACCCTAAATGTACATATAATTCTAATATCCGAAGTTAATGTGTGGGTGAGAGATAGGGTATAAATTTTAGGTATCCATCAAATTTCAAACTCTCATTTGACATGCTCTATAGGTATCTGTGAATGCTGACATAAAGTGCATGTGGCAGCTTCATATTTATTCGTTTGACAGAGTTACGGCACTAAATGTACATTAAATTACTGGTATACGAAGTTAATGTGAGAGATAGGACAAAAGTGGGTGGATATCAAAATTTGCAAAACTCATTGGAAAAGTTGATATCAGAGGTTATAAAAAGAGTTGTTCTGTATGAATTTTTAAAGTAGTGTTATATTTACAATTTATATACAGTGGAAGTTGCAATATACCATAGAAATCTAATGTAATTATATATTTCAAATGACTCCAAGAAGGAAATGTATATATATATTAGATTATCTTAGTATATTGTAACTTGTACTGTATATATACATGTAACACTCATGCACCTTACAATATATATATACATGGCATATATATGCGCTAGTGTATATTCTCTTATAGTATTACATGTACCAATCCTGTTATGGGATGACATAGCTGGAATTACTGGATGCCCTTTGAGATTGTAGTCTCAGTAGATCAGCTTCCAAGTACTGGCCCACTTCTCTAACTTGAGGGCGTACACCTCTTGACAGTCCCTGGTAAAGATTTCTACTCTTTCTCTTCAGTGATTCGTAAAGATGTTCACATGAACCTGTTGATGAACTTTGATTTCCGAACCTTGTTGTATTTGACTCTTCCAATGCCATTTGCATGTTTACTTGATCTACTTCAGTGTGTCTCCGAGCTGCAAGTGTGTCACTTAGGTCTACTTGATTATTGACCATTAGTGTGGACAGGCTCTCCATCTGTCTCCTCTGTTCCTGGCTGGGCCGAGCCACATAGTTGATAGCTACCGGAGGTTGCTGATAGTGATCCTCCTCACTTCTCCTTTTGGCTTTCATCTTTATCAGGGTGGATGCAATAACTGTAACTGCCACAACTAGTATCAAAACTAGCACAGTTGAGCTAGCAACCACAGCTATCAAGACCTCATCAGATATACCTAAGGAATCCAGTACAGGGTGTATATACTGACATAATGGTGATTGTATAATATATATATATATATGTGTGTGTGTGTGTGTGTGTGTGTGTGTGTGTGTGTACGTATATAGAATGAAGTTTGTTGCATAACTCTATATGCTACAGGTATTCAAATGGGCCTCAGGAATACAACTTTTAATAAATTTTGAATGCATAGATTCACCTCGGAAGTCTTCATCAACTATGATAGGAATATAGTACTGTACTATATTAGGGTATGATTGATTACCTATTTGCATACCATTTTCGACCTGTTCTGTCCTGTTCTGTTGACCTGGTGTAGTTCCAGAGACTGATATTGCTGCACAGGTATATACACAGAATTGCATGTATAGACAAATATATTGTATTACAATACACAAATTTTTATATGGCTGACAATCAATGTGTGTGCATCTTTTACCATAATATAATGCTTGATATCCTCAGAGATATCAAAAATGCCCTATATATATCTTTCGCCATTTGTGTATTATTTGTATATATATATGTACCATAGCTCTATGTAGAAACCTGTATAAAGGATAACCTATACTGTAGTATAATTGGATTGTACAACAATTGTGATATAAAAATGTGTATCTTACTTTGCAGGCTAATCATAGGTGATCTGTGATCAGTTTTAATAGTTAAATCAGCTGTAACATTGAGTGGATTGAAGCAATAGAGATTTTCCTTTTCATTTAATATGTATACTGTCATGTTTGAGCTAAAGGCTGCAAGAAGAGGAGTTAAGCCATCACTGTGGACGTGAAAACCAATGAAATCTCCTGGAGAGTAATTTAGGGTAAACTCTTCTCCTTCAAAATGCTGGTTCTTAATTGTTCCTCTTATTCGCCAGTCAACAAAAGTAACTTCATCCTTCTTCTGATAGCAGCCATCTTCAGTGAGTGACCAGATCTGAAGGTCAATGCGAGATACCTCAATTGAACCTCGTCTTCCAGTTGCTTCTAGCGGGATGCTCCATCTTGTAATAGCACCAGAACAGGTGAAGTTGAGAGTAGGTACAAGAAATTGACGATCATCTTCAGAAAATGCTTGGCCCTTTCCGTGGTCATATTGAGAAAAACCTAGCCTACATTCTGTATAAAGCATACAAGTAAAATCAGCCCCATATCACAGCATGCATACCATATAAAACTACAGTCTAAGATAGCCATGTCTTCAATCCTTAGTACAGGATAATCAAGTACACATATGCGATGGGTTAGTGGGTAACTTGTGTCTCTAGGCAACTATAATATGCTGGTTACTGTTCAGATTTCACTGGCACCATAAAAAGAGCAATAATGTATACTGAAACAACCTAAAGTATTGGGTTAAATTGATGCATGTCCTCACCATCTTCAGCCCTTACAGCTAGTACTAGTAACAGAGTAAGAGGGAACATTCTCTTCTTGTAAATTGACATGAAATCGGTTAAGAAGTACCAGAAGAACACTGACTGTGACTAGCTGTGAATACTTTAGGCTACGTATATATCCTTTACTAGCAGTTTCATAGAGTATAGATGTACATATATAACAGAAGACAGCTATTGATTACTTCTTTGGGTTCTTATTGGTAGTGATTCATATCAAATGCATGGACACTCTAGGGCCTCACATTTTGGAAGACCAACTGAGCATGACCGAGTTTATTCAATTGTACTTTATGCTGTGGCTTTCACATGTTGAGCGCATTCAAAACTTGTAACGTAACATTAATAAAACCATATATGTCTCCAAGCTTCGATTATAAGAGCTTCCTGTAGCCTATATAGCAATACGATTTCAATGTGAGAGTTTATTGTGCTGTAGAGATTGATATCATCCATATATTACAATCTATTATGCTCTCATGCTCTCAAGGAATTTTTAATTGTATTCATATCACAACATACGTAGCTAGGGGATTTTCTAATTGATATACATTTTGGCAAAATGTATGTCAATTAGAAAACCCACTACATTAGCTACTTTTAGTGGCTCTATAGTTAATTCAGTCTATGTACAAGACCAAACTCCAAGAATTTTAATATAGAGAGATTCATTACTGCATAATCAATATGGAAAAAATGAGTTTGTTGACGGCTATGACCTGATCCATTTAAATATACAATGTAAATATTTTGAGCCGAGCATGATGATCTATAAACAATTTCCATATTTCTGTCTATGTGTATAAGAATTGCTATGTAAATTTAAATTTCTAGATCACAATGCCACACTCACTCAATCTAAAGAATGTAAATAAAGTAGAATATCTATATACATTATATTTATTATTAAAGTAAGAGTGATTAAGTGGTTTTACACTTGATGTGTCTGAAGGTGTTCATACTCATGTAGGTCCATAGTACTGTGATCCAGCAAAGTGTACATTTCATCTGGCTGATCATGAAATGTGGCAACTGTATTCTTAAGGCTTACTGAAATATGACCAATGTCGTATTCACTTTTGTCCATATTGTCATTCACATAGCCATAGGTGTCACTCTTGTTTGCAGTAGACATGTTGAAAAAGTGATGGATTTGAGCATCTGCATATGTATTTGATTGTCTAGTATTGTCTGTTCCCTCCCTCCTCCTCCTCCTCCTCCTCCTCACCACCACAATCACTGTCACCACAACAGCTGCCACAGTCACCACTAAAACACCAGCTGTCGCTAACAAGGGTCCTAGAATAACTGGTAACTGGTCACCTGATGACTGTTCTATATATGGACATGGAAGGGAATTTACTAAACGACGTGATGCACCATTACATAGATAATATGTTTTAGCCTCTATTATGTATATACAAAAGTCATACTTCTAATAGAGACTGTAATCTTTAAGCATTGCAATCATCCAGTCTTCACATACATGGTAGTTGTTTATTCAAGTTGTCCAGTTGTTATAGATGTTTATGGTATATACGTATTTTAATGTATATTACATATATATGTATTTGCTGTGCACTCCATTTTAATAATGTTCATTTAGCATATGTAAACATACATGTGGTACAAGGACAGTATAATCCACTTGTTTACCTGAAATTGAAGTTTGGTTGGATGTTGAAACTGGAGAAGAACCAAAGAAACAGGAGAGGGATAATGTAAATTGTTATGTAGCTCTTATAATAATGCATTAGTAGTAACACATATGTAAGTGCACTCTACCATACATACATACATGCCATGTCGAGGAATCCTTACTCTATTATGTCAAGTCAAGTATCTTATTTATACTGGGGAGGCCTTTAGCTACTATTCTAGGCACCCAGTTGATACATATGTATATATTGAGTTAATATGGATCACCAGAAAATTGTGGAGTAGCATACACTTATTTACCTGGTTGGTCATGGGAGCTTTGTATTCGTAGTGACCAAGTGTCAGCTTGGTAGCAACCATTGAATGATGCTATTGTGGAAAAACGCTCATAAAGATATTTCAACAAACTCACAGTGTCTCCTCCATTTGAATCATTTCCATAACCAGATTTAACTTCTGAATATGGAAGCCTTTCTATAACACTTATGTGGCCTCTTTGGCTTCTTACGCTACTATTGTTCACATTATATCCACCCTACATTTATACATAATACATATTATCTACAGAACAGTGCATGTATCACATTTCAGGATATACCCTGTACTGAGTACTTCATTTTATTGGTTGATGCCAAATGATTGCAAACAAATGTTGCACATATCATAGTGGGCATCTATGGGAAGTTAATTTAATTACAGTTTTATTTTTGCTGTTTATAGCTTACAGTAAGTGTCCTTATACATTGCAATAGTAACTTAGCTTACTAACTAACTAAAGTAGGTAACTACTAGACCATCTCTTGTCCACTGTCTCTTGTCCACTGCTGATGTCATTAATTGTGACATGTGGTCTAACTCCACTTTATTACATAAATTATATATTTTATACAAATAAGCCTTACTACCATACTGGTGGTATAACTATGACTAGATATACTTTCTATATAGTTGTATATATACTAAAGGAGTTCATTGCAGTGAGTCTGTACAAAGGTTATGATGATGCTGGAACATATTATGCCAAACCAGCCAAGTGACCGCAGTCCAATTAAATATACGTACCAATAGCACTCTCTTCACTGTAACTCCATAAGAAACATAAAGCACCCAGTTTACTGGCTCATGGGACACTAGCACTAATATTAGAGAAAGGGGTTTCTCTTCGCTGGAAGAAACATAGATGTTCACATCTCCAAAGGGAATGATGTTACTGTTTCCTTCATAGATACCAACCACGTGTACCCCACTATAACCAGCTTCATTGACAACACAACTGTAGGTCTTTTGAATGATACCTCCATATGTGGCAGTTCCTACTGCATTGTCAGCTCCAAAGGCAATATGGCAGCTCTTTACTGTGGCTACATTGCAGTAAAATACAAATATATAGAAAGATAGTGTAGTGCTCAAAGTGGATGATGTATATATATACACATTTCAAGTTTTATAATTACTTGCATTCTAGTAATACTTAAATTGGTGGGCCTTCAGTTGTCTACATAATACATATGTATGTAGTAAGTTAGTAGCTTACGTAAGCATTCACAGTAGCTGTATTCAGTGTTGTTACATCGACAGTATCCATTAATACAAGTAGCTCCAGTGGGTCCCCAACAAAATCTTGCAATGCATAGGTCTCCAAGACCTCTACAGCTGATCTGAGCTGTAGAATTGAATGGAGCAGAGTATACTTGATTGTAACTTGGGTAATTACCATTCTCATCCCAGAGTATGTATATTTTTACTACAACTATAATAACAAAGCATTCCATTACATTTTATTCTAAAATGTGTGATATAAAGTGCTAATAACAATTCCTCCTAAAGAATAGAAGCATTCTCTTGTCCTTTACTCCTTACACTAGGAATGAGCCAAATCTACACACCGGGAGCATCATTGAATAGAGTTAAAGTGATTAGAAACAGGACAAATAGTCACTCTCTCTCTCTCTTTAGTAGCACCAAGACTTACCTGTTCCTTGTACAACTAGTAACATAACTAGTAACACTGTTACTGAAAGTGACATATTAGCTCTCACACTCAGATTAAACTGGTAGGAAGATGTTACAAGTTGACAGCTGGCTGTGCAGGGCTCCTGAAATGGGTATACACTTCACTGTGAGAGGTTAAATAGGTACTGATGTCTCCAACTGAACCTAGGTGATTTTTGACACTTTACACTTTAATAAGTATTATACTTTCAGATACAGACTGAATGTAATACTTTCACTCCAATGTATTCATGGGCACACACAACCTAATGTACCTGAAATCACACTCTTCCATCAATATGGCTTCAACCATTCAGTTTAAGACTTATGTTGTCCAATATTGTCTATTATTTGAGAGATGGAGCTGCATGGTACATAATGCAGTTGCCTTCTCACAACTATAATACATATTACTTGTTATCTGATATATGGACATGCGGGTATGTTAATGCATTAATTTATTGTACAAGTATTTTTACTGACAGTTTTTACACCTCATCAGTGGCTGGGAATCTGAATGTGTCATGTATAGCTGGATTTCGTATCGCGTGACTATCACGTGTACCTGTATGGGAGAAAATGGCTGCTGAATAGAGAACTTTGTCAAGTATTCCTTAATCATGAACCGCTTTTACTGGATCACAGCAGGTCAGTATTTGGGAGGAGAAAAGGTTTTACACCAGCAGCGCAGTATCAGACTGTACGATGGGGAAAGCAAGGTCAGTGAGATGTATATAATTGTTGTTGTCGTGTCTACTGTCTACTGCACTCTGCCTCCAGACCAACTTTGACAGCGGAGCAGTACTACTGACGAACATGCGACTGATTTGGGATGACGAGGAATTGGAGGTAATCTTGTCACAAGTAACGTAGCGGTATTGGAACGAGTAAAATCGTGAGATTGCCCAGTGACCACGCCCCTTCTGTTCAATAATGATCTCTTTCAAGTGTAAAATGGTTGAAATCTCTGTCATCAATTGTACATCTGCTGGTGATGCCCACAGCCCTTGATAGAGTAGAGCCCTCTGGATAGTATACACAGTCCTTGATAGAGTAGAGCCCTCTGGATAGTATATACTGCCCTTGATAGAGTAGAGCCCTCTGGATAGTATAAACTGCCCTTGATAGAGTAGAGCCCTCTGGATAGTATGCACTGCCCTTGATAGAGTAGAGCCCTCTGGATAGTATGCACTGCCCTTGATAGAGTAGAGCCCTCTGGATAGTATAGTGTATGCTAATATAAACCCTACACAGACTGGTGCATCAGCAACTTGACAGTGTCTTTAAGTGGACTCTGTCAAGACCAGTTTCCAAAAACTGTAAATAAGTAAAAATGTGTACGTGTACATACAAGAATGATGGAGGTCATGATGTAGTTTAATTGATTTGTGTTTTATGTTTGAAATTTTTGAAGCTTCTCATATTGGTGTTGCTCCATATTATTCTGATCTAAGGATGCGTACATTTCATCTGCCTGTAGTGTGTTGTTGCCCAGCTGGCTAAGGTCTAATGCTACATATCCACTGTCATGTTTATTTCTGTCCATGTCATCGTTCACATAACTATAGGTGTCACCCTTGTTTGCGGCAGACATGTTGGAAATGTTATGGATTTGAGCATTTGCATATGTACTTGGTTGTTTGGTATTGTCCGTTCCCTCCCTCCTCCTCCTCCTCCTCACCAGCACAATCACTGTCACCACAACAGCTGCCACAGTCACCACTAACACACCAGCTGTCGCTAACAAGGGTCCTAGAATAACTGGTAACTGGTCACCTGATGACTGTTCTATATTTGGACACGGAAGGGAATATCATTTTATTGTCTCTCATTGTATCTATTTTGAGAGCTGATTCTGAAAACTAGTAATTCTACTAGAGTGTTTTGTATGTGTATTTTCACTGTGTGTACGTATATTCAGGAGTTTCTGTGTTAGCAGGCAAACCTTGTGTGGGGCCAAGCTTTGGGAACATAGTTGTATTGTTCAAGGAGCTGTTTGTTTCTCCATCTCCTTGATCTGCAAAGCAACATACACTGATTTGTCTTACATGTAATATTTTAACATTTTGACAGCCCACCTATTTCTACAGTATTGATGGTAAATACAGTGGAAATCCGTTCACCGTCGTCTTCCCTTACAGTACAGATATAGTCTCCTCCATCGGCAGCTGAGTCAACAGAGACTTCCAACAAGTTTCCGAGGCTAGTGGTCAAATTACAAGCTAAAGGAAAATCTGTACAAATATCTCTAAGGCGTGTGTCACAGGGCTTTGGACAGGTCCACGTTACACTTTGTCTAAAATTAGGGGAAACAACCCTGCAATTGAGAATAATAATTTCTCCAATTGGTACTTTGTCTCCAGATTTGATCTTCCCACTTGGTGTAGAGCCTTCAATGTTTACACTAACCTGACCTGAATGAAATGAAAGAATAGATTCAATACAATTCTTCGGCTATATTTTCTAAATACATACCTCTGGTTGTCAGACTGGAGGTCATCACTAAGATGGTCAGTATCAGAGGAACCTTCATCTTCTCCTTACAACTGTATTAGAGTTTGGCTGAACACCTCTGTTATAAGGAGCACTAACATTGGAGCTACTAGTGTGTGTGGTTATTATAGTCATACTGTATGGTCTTCTGTTTAGGGTCTTGTATGGCTGCTTCCTCTAATGGAACTAGCTAGCTAACAGAAACCACCTTTAAACTGTCTACTCCATCTGTAATATCCTGCCAGTGAGGTTCAATTAGCACTCTGATTGAACTCAAGTTGGTGTTATGCAGAGGAAATGTTGCACACTGTTGTTGAATGGTCATTGAGTATATCTGCCCCACCCACTTGAAACCTGCCCGCCAATTATTGCCCAATCCTCTTACTAACTGGAATGGTTTCAGCTAAATACACTAATTAATATTGTGAATATTATCATGATATTTTAATTAGCTATCTCTACTGGAATGCACATTTTTGTGATTCATTATCTAAGCAGCTGTCTTTGTTCATGGAAGGTGTAGTATCCACAACCTTGTATGTCTATTCTCCTCCTTCCCATCTCATATAGGACAGGACGATGGCACTAAATCTAAGTTTGGTCTCTAAGTTTGAGGAAGTTCCAGGTTCTCTAACAAAAAGGTACATATGAGCTGTATTGTACACATCACACACAAGGAAGCCCAAATGTTCCAGTTGGAAATTTATTTGAGGAAATCATTTTAAAGTGATTGATTAAGTCATTGAATAATGTATTGTACTTGTCTAAGGAGGTCCTACCTAGCCAATAGTCTAATATACTGTACTTGTCTAAGGAGGTCCTACCTAGCCAATAGTCTAATATACTGTACTTGTCTAAGGAGGTCCTACCTAGCCAATAGTCTAATATACGTACTGTACTTGTCTAAGGAGGTCCTACCTAGCCAATAGTCTAATATACGTACTGTACTTGTCTAAGGAGGTCCTACCTAGCCAATAGTCTAATATACTGTACTTATCTAAGGAGGTATAGTATTTTTTGCTCTCCCTTTAAGTCCAAAGATCTACCTGTACCTGAAATCTCCTCCCAAGGACAAGCCACCTGGTCCCTCTGTCAATGAGGATACAGATCACATCAGAATGTCCTTCAGAAAGGGTGGAAGGGATGAGGTGAGGACCTCTGTGCTCCACAGATCACAACATTCCTAGTTTATATAACATAGTATGTTTATATTTGCATATTATTGTATGTTGCATGTGTAGTTTTCAGCCGTACTGAGTGAAGCTTTGAAAAGCAGTGTGTGGGAGAAACAGGCTTCTCTTCCTCCCCAACCATCCTCCTCTGGGTCACGCTACCGAGTTGGCATTGCTGGAATTGAGAGAGATATTCATTCAAAGCAGCTGAAGGATGATGCCAAAGTCACTGAAGCATTCAAAGACCTTGATGCACTCATTGTGAAGGTAATGTGTATTTAATAAGACTAAAGATACGCTAGCACAGTAATAGTATAAATAACCTATAAATGCGTGCTTTAATATTGTAATGTTAGTAGTTTTTATCAAATCCACCACACAACGTATATCAAGTGCATGCATCCTCCGTCTGTTTGATGATATAGGCCAGAGAGATGGTTGACATGTTAAACAGATATGCAAAAAATGTTGAAGAGAAGAAAGGATCAATCACAGACGATGAGGTAAGTTTATCTGGACTGCCTACGTACAACAATTCCTATCATCCTCTCTTTTCTCTTCCTCTCTCTTCTCTTCTCCCTCTCCGTGTGATGATTGAAGACGGTTGCCTTCAAGTCTGCCCTGCTCAGTGTGGGTATAGCCAATCCAGTTACCAGGTAGAGTCATGTGACACTGCTGGATCTTAAGATGTGTTATTTATATTTTTGCTGTGTCTGTGTTACTGTATAATATAGAGAGACACATGGTAGTACTACTTCGTATCACACTGAACTAGCCAAACAAGTTGGAGCCTTTCTGGTGAAGCCACTTGAGGTAAGACCACACCCCCTGAGTGTGAACCACACCTCCTGAGCTTAAACCATACCCTTAAACTGTAACCTCTTTTCTTGATCTATACCGTTCAATGCACTGCATGTCTGCTGTAGGAAGTTGGTGGGATCATGACGTTGCCAGATGTGTACTGTCGCTACAACAGAGCTCGTGGATTTGATGTGAGTAATAGCGTAACTGATGAGGGACCATTTCACAAGAACAAGAAGAATATGTGCTCCTTGTATTTATTCCATGTATTGTGATGTACTGTCATATGTGCAGCTGGTATCACCTGATGACTTGTTGAATGCTTGCCAGATGTTTGAAAGGCTGAAACTTCCTGTCAGGTGACTAGCACATGACTGTATATACTTCCTTTATTGTTCTGAACAGGATTGTATGAGCCCTAATAAATGTTGTGTTCATTGATAGACTGCGGCAGTTTGATTCTGGTGTATTAGTAGTACAGTCTCTTGTACACAGTGAAGAAGCTGTTATTTCAGAGACATCTAAAACTGTAAGACATGCTACACATCTAATAAGATGTAGACACACTCTTCACTTCCAACTCTGGAATGTATTAGGTGTCTGAAGAGGGCGACCTCACTGCAGATCAGTTGGCAAGGATAGCTAATATTTCAGTTATATTAGCCATGGAGAGGTACGTACGTATATACTGTATATATATCACGTTACCAGGGCAACCGGGTGATATCTGGGGTGTAATAAACCTTATATTTCACACTTGAACTAGTGATAAATGTTATATCACCAGTACTCATATTTACTTATCATCACCTTACAATTGATTCAAGTCATACTGATGCTAAGTTATATCCGCCCTCGACCTTTGGCCTCGGGCAGATATCACTTATGCATCACACTTGAGTGTGGTTTAACTAGTACATACTATATTTATATTATGTACTAACATATTTTGTTTGTATAGATTACTTACTACAGAGAATGCAGGCAAGATATGCCGAGATCATTCAATGGAAGGACTAAGATTCTTTCCAAACCAGTTCATGTAATACATTTGTGTGTACATTAAACTTTTGTTTCTAAACTACGTATAGCAGATATCTGTTTCAAATACACAGTTAATCTGTATATAAAGTTGAAAGCATTTGATAATATTAGACTTTGTGTGTTTTGGATGACCCCTGTATAGGGGACTGTATACGTACTTATTGATTGATTGCTATGTATTTGGCCTATCTCACCATACATTATATTTAAGTTCCTATATTAGCTGACAGCCTGGTAGCCTTAATAATAATAATAATAATAATAATAATAATAATAATAATAATAATAATAATAATAATAATAATAATAATAATAATAATAATAAAAATAACAGGACCGCACTTCTGATCTATAGCAGATGTACATGTATGTTTGTGACAGAGTTGGTCCAGATCTGAATCACTAGAGATGTGTTCACATGAAGCTCTTGCATGGATTGAATCTATGACAATTTGTTTGATGTGAACAAGTCCTAACTGACTGACCATAATAAGTAATAAATTACGACAACAATGAAATGGAATAAGACAAAGGCTATCAATGGACAAAATTACATAAATATACATATATGTATGTATGTATGTACATGTTTTTTAGACTTTTGTATGTAATTAAGTAGTCTGGATATTGCAAGAAGTAACGGAATGCTTGCACTTAAATTCTAGCCGGTTAACTTGTCTGGCCCTCTCAATGTCCTTATCTTGGATTTTCTGGAGCTTGTACTTTCGTCTCTTGGCCTGTGCACAGGCAGCACAGGGGCAAGTGATGGTGGAATAGAACAGGATTGTCAGAATGACCACATGAGTGAAGATAAACACAGTCAGAACGAAATAAAAGTAGTTACATGTACATCCTTCCACATTACACTGCCCTGCAGGCGCAGCTGTAGCAGGTACTGCAGTCATGTTCAGTGATTCAGTGCTATTGACTGACATGGTTGCATCACTGCCCTCTGCTAGTGTCTTCTGTACTATACGGACAATAAAGGTCATGTATCCGTAGATCAGCCATCCTCCCAGCGATAGCTGCCAGAGCAAGACAAGTAGGACTCCATATCTTCTCCCTTTCCATATGGCAATGTTGCCAGCCAATTCACCAAATGCTAAGAACAGCAGATAGAACAGTCCCTCCACAGCCAAGTAGATACCAAATTGAGGGGCCCTTGGACACAGGTCAAGTCCTATGAAGCCTAAGAGAGGAGATGTACGTGTGTAGAGAGGTGGTCACACTAGAGAGGTGGTCACGTACCTGCCCAAATGATTATAACGGAGAAGAACATCCATAGAGCTTTAAAGAGATTCCTAGCTTGAGCAAGAAATCCTACATGGTCCAAAATACAACATTCATTACTATCACGCATGCACCAAGAGTGATGATCCTTCTTATAATATCCAAGAACATAGTCTAGTGGCACTTGGGAGGTGAGTACTCTTAGAAGAATGTGCAGTGTACAAGTGTCACATGACAACCTACCACAGCAGAGATCTCTGTCAGTTTGGTCCTCGGGTTTGAGTTGTCGAATGGTGTCAAGTACAGGATCGCTGCCAATATCCCCTGTATATACAAGTGCAGGTCAAATACATATATAGCGTACGGTGATTTGACATTAGGAGCACCTCTCCAACTGCATGTCTACTAAATAACTACATTTCCTACTTAGGATTCACACAATTACACAAATTGCAACAACATTTATGATGCTGTGTTGGGTGTGCCCACTCACCATCAAAGAGATCCTCTCCATTTTGTACATATGGTCCTAGTACAGCCAATCCAGCCTTCCCCTGCAATATAACACATACACTGGCAGGGTCAACAAGTTGCACAAATCCATTCAATATATATTCTATTATTTATACAGTTGTTATTTTATTAACCATAATTAAGTTGTATGATCATTATGTCTAATAACTGGACTATCCCCTCCCGCCCATAGAGGGGCACACAGAAGGACCATTATCCCCTCCCACCCATAGAGGGGCATACAGAAGGACCATTATCCCCTTCCGCCCATAGAGGGGTACACAGAATGACCATTATCCCCTCCCACCCATAGAGGGGCACACAGAATGACCATTATCCCCTCCCACCCATAGAGGGGTACACAGAATGACCATTATCCCCTCCCACCCATAGAGGGGCACACAGAATGACCATTATCCCCTCCCACCCATGGAGGGGTACACAGAATGACCATTATCCCCTCCCACCCATGGAGGGGCATACAGAATGACCATTATCCCCTCCCACCCATGGAGGGCCACACAGAATGACCATTATCCCCTCCCACCCATGGAGGGGTACACAGAATGACCATTATCCCCTCCCACCCATAGAGGGGCACACAGAATGACCATTATCCCCTCCCGCCCATAGAGGGGTACAATGAGTACCAGGTAGACAAATGCATGTACCTTAATGACTAGTGCAATTTCCGATCCTCTTTTTGATAGCCTACCAGCGAAGGAGTTAGTACTGGTCTGTCTTTCCATCCCAGGTCTGTCAGGACGGTCAGAGCTCACTTCTTCAATATCAGTCTCTCCATTATCTGGCCAAGTCCCATTTCCCACAGGACTAGTTTCTCCCACGTACATGGTCACTTTGTTCTCCAGTATAGGCTCCAGAGCGCAGACCTACACATTAAATAACCATCATATGGTTACTGCCTGCATAGTGAGAATTATTGCAGTAACCATGGTAACTCTTAGGGATTGAAGCACCTTCACATGTCACACAGATAGACAGACATATAGACGTACAATGAAAAAACAAGCGTAGGGTAGTTATAATTGTACGGCTGAAAAAAAATCGATTAAATTTACGATTCAACGTGAGGTGGGAGGGGCGGTAAGAGGTGGGCGGGGCGGAAGTTGGCTACACGGCTCGCCCTTTGTCTGTCTGTTTATGCATATACGCCTAGGAAGGAAATGTTGCCGTTTTACCTTTTAAACCTTCCGTATAAGCTGTGTTAACTCGTATTCCGACACGCTTCGCGCTACGATTCTCGTTACCGTACTGACGGCACACTCCACACTAGCCTAGCACTAAACGAACAATTTAACCTGTTCCTCGCCATAATTACACACGCATTGGATGCGGTGGTGCGCGCTTCGCAAGTCTTACTGTCATACTTTAGCCGCTAGAAACTTAATAATACAATTTTGATTTGAAGAAAGCTATCACTAATCCTACCAGTCCGTAACTCACTGTTGACTTGCACGGCTTCTTCGTTGTAGAACAAACACGCGACATATTCTTGAAAGGACTTAAATCTTACATAAAACGGTTGGATACTGAAGAAGACTAAAGAGAGACATACCTATGGGTGCCAGAAATTTCCAGCACTGCTTTATATCCAGTATTCGATCAAAAAGACCGATAGCTTCCGTATAAGAATCAGTCAGTCTTAGGTCATATAGCCGCTGTGACACTGTTGGTGCTTCAATCTCACAACCACCCACCCGATACTTTACAAATTGGAACTGTTAACTCACCGGATTCCAACTCACCTCCAAAGCTTACAGCTAGCTTCTCAACTTCCCCGGCGGAGGGTTGGGCGATAGGTAATAAAAATGGCTGCCAAGAGTTGCGCCATGAAAAAGAAGTGTAAGAAAAAGCTGATCGAGTTATCCAAAAGGGATGCGATGTTTGAAGAATTAAAAATGACAGAAGTTTCAACTCCTCATCTTTTGCTGCTTAACTGTGGCTTACAGAATGGCGTCACTAGACCATTCCTTTGGGCAGTTTTACGTCCATCCCAGATATACATGTTTCATCACAAGGAGTACTCCGTGGCGACATTCTCATCTGCCAGTGAGGCCGAGTATGCGAGAAGTATAGTAAATGGATGTACAGTGCATGAGGTTGCTACAGCTGCAGATGACTTGCGGCCTCTGCTTCCTACCACTGTTGTTAGAGGTCCTCCATTACATGTCCACGCAGTGTTTCTTGAAGGTCTTGGAAGTTTAAAGTTAACTCCATTTGTTAAGAGGCAGCTTCCTCCAGGACTTGTGTTAGTACAAGATTTCATATCACCTCAGCTAGAGCAGGAACTGCTGGACTACTTTACCAAACATTTAGCCGAGGAATCCTTTAAAACAACTGCTGAACATAATTCTGTAACTGATGGTCCACAATGTAGTGACCATTTGAAGCAGAGGAGAGTGGAACATTTTGGGTACCAATTCCTGTATGGACAGAATTGTGTTGATCCTAAGAGTCCTCTTCACAGACCCATTCCAGATTTGTGCCATCCAGTTTTGAAACTGATGATGGAACACAAACTAGCTATTGTGTATCCAGACCAGTTGACAGTGAATGAATATCAACCAGGACAAGGTAGGATGGTACAATAGAGCCGACACAATAGAGCCTGTTGTTACAAGGTCACCAATCTTCAATAACTGTGTACATGGTATTTAGTTTCATTCCATTCACAGTGGAAGGGGCAGATGTGACACTGTTGACATGCATTCAGGCAATGAATAGACCACTTTCCTCTCCTGAGCTGTCACATAGTGCTTACTTTCAATTAGTTGTATTGTGGTTAGAGGGAAACCCTTATGGCATGTGAAGGTATCACCTAAAAATTTCCCCTTTCCTTTGGACTGTGTGGATTCTGTGTGTGTGTGATGTCACACTGAGGATGCATGCCTTCTATATTATATGTTACTGTGATAAGACAGTTTCCTTAATTAGTCACAATTGAATTTAAAGGGGGCCTTTTTAAGATTTGAATACCTCTATTTGTATCCCTTGAATAGCTGCAGTTTCCTCCGAGAGAGATGGGCTGTCATCTCTAAAATGTTGGTCTGTCCCTGTCATGTGGTGAATGTGTTAATCTTGAAAATATATGTTTCTCTGTTGTTGGTCTTACTGGCTTAATTGTGTGTGTTCATATGACCTGTATATGGTTTAGTATTTTGTTAGTTGTGAAAGTAATATTTCATTGAGTGAATATGGTACTATTATTAAATCCTTTTTAACAAATATGTAATATTTGCACTCGACAACTGCTAATTGTCTCAAATTATGTTGAATTTTCAACTTTTAAATAGTGAATCACAGCATATTAAAGTAATCTGTTTCCATGGTTACAGGTATACCCAAACATGTAGACTCCCATTCAAGCTTTGAAGGAGAAATAATTTCATTAAGTCTTGGATCAGATGTGAGTGGCCATGTTGGTAGAATACAGGTCATGTGACATGTGATGCCTTTATCAACTAATAAGAGGTCACGGACAGAACAGGTCATGAGAATACAAGAGTAAAGTTTCAAAGTTTCCCATTTTGACCCCCATGGGATATGGGGGATGCAAGGTGGTATCTTGTTATAGCTTAATTGCATGCCACTAAAATCAAATTGTTTTAATAATGTGTTGTACGTCCTTCCCTTTTCATCTTATCTGCACACTGTAGTATACTTGTGTAATGTGAATGATTAATATGTGTCCATTTAGTGTATTATGCACTTCAAAGGAGCGGACAGTGATCTTTCTGTCCCAGTCTATCTACAAAAAAGGTCTCTCCTTGTGATGGGCGGAGACTCGAGGTTGTACTGGACACACAGGTAAGCCAACCTGTATGTAGTCTAGCTCTACACAGTGTGGTGTACCATTCCCAAACACACAGCACATTTCTGTTAGCTGGTAAATTGGAACACAAATTTTCACATATAATTTGTACATGTACCTGTATGGACGTTTTCAGTTTCATAATGCTGTTACATATTGAACCTTGTGGTATTGTATTATGTATGGGTGTATGGTATTATATGTACATATTATATATGGGTGTATGGTATTATATGTATGTATTATGTGTGGGTGTATGGTATTATATGTATGTATTATATATGGGTGTATGGTATTATATGTATGTATTATGTGTGGGTGTATAGGATTCCATCACACAAGTTGGACCAGGTAGACTGTTCAATGCCTGGTATGGACATGCCCCACCCTCCCCAAGTGCCACACCCCCAATGGGTAGAGGAGACTACTGATGTAATGGAAAGACTCACAAGGATATCACTGACTTTCAGAAAAGTACAGCAATCACCTAACTGCTCCTGTGGTCACCACTTGTGTGACAAGAGGGACCAGCTGACTAGTCCACATGGACCACTTGTGTGACAAGAGGGACCAGCTGACTAGTCCACATGGACCACTTGTGTGACAAGAGGGACCAGCTGACTAGTCCACATGGACCACTTGTGTGACAAGAGGGACCAGCTGACTAGTCCACATGGACCACTTGTGTGACAAGAGGGACCAGCTGACTAGTCCACATGGACCACTTGTGTGACGAGAGGGACCAGCTGACTAGTCCACATGGACCACTTGTGTGACGAGAGGGACCAGCTGACTAGTCCACATGGACCACTAGTGGTCAGGAAACATTTTTGAAACAAGTCATTTTAGTACATACACTATATTGTAATATGTATATAAAATACATGAGTTATTGTTTTTATACTTGTGTACTTACAACATACAAATTTTTACAAGTTTTTCAAAGCAAAAAGATTCCTTAAAAAGTTCCAAAACTTAAAGATTTGCTGTTGCAACACTTCAAAGCAGATCTGGTGTGACATCTAGTGACACATTCCTAACTGGTGTGACATCTAGTGACACATCCCTGACTGGTGTGAATAAATCTGGTGACATTACGGTATCTGTAATTACATCATCACTCACAGAGTCAAGCAAATGAAAAAGTCTCCCTGAAATTGTATTTAGTGAGTTATTAGTCTGAGACAGGGTCACTTGACTTGCAAGAGAGGTCACATGACTTGAAGGAGTTTGAAAAAGAGGCATAGAAATGTCTGCTGAAGTGTTGGGTGTAGTACTTATGAAGCCATGGCAGCCATAAGGTACCGTCCCTCTGGTAGAAAGACTACAGAAAAGCAAAGGAGAATCTTCTGAGATGCTCAAATTCCGAGGAGTAAATAACTGATACTTTGAGGGGGTGTGAACACTGTTACAGGTGTCAAAACCTGTCGAAACACTTGTGGTTAGTGACAAGATACTGATATTGAGAGGTGAGGGTTTGCCAAATGAGTTACTCCCTCCAAGAGTAGATTCCCAAGGTTCTGAAAGGGCATCCAGGATAGGATCAGCTATAGTAAATATACCTGTTAAATTAACAGGGTCATCCTCAATAGAAACTTGAAGTCCATAGACAGCCTGTGAATTGGTTACATCATGTGGTGTCACATGACAGTCACCTGACATTGGTTGACTAACTGTACCACAAAGCTGGTTTGAGTAAGAGGAGGAGAACATGAAGAGATCATTGCTCAATGGCGTGGAGTTCCAACTAGCATTAGAATAGTCAGTTCTTGTTTCCTTTAAAACCGTGTTCTTGTCACAGGAGGCACTTAGAGGACTTTGCAGGTTTGTAATATCTCTGACTGAGGAGGACATGCAGTGATGGTCCTTCCTGTTGACTGGGGAGGACATGCAGTGATGGTCCTTCCTGTTGACTGAGGAGGACATGCAGTGATGGTCCTTCCTGTTGACTGGGGAGGACATGCAGTGATGGTCCTTCCTGTTGACTGGGGAGGACATGCAGTGATGGTCCTTCCTGTTGACTGGGGAGGACATGCAGTGATGGTCCTTCCTGTTGACTGAGGAGGATATGCTACTCTGGAACACTGCCATGACGGTGTCCTCATTTCGAAGTGTAGACAGAACAACAATGCTGGCAGCTATGAGAGGCCTCCCAAGTCCCACTTCTTGCATCAGGTCTGACAGCTGGACCTCTGACTTGCCAATGAGGCGAGGAGAAGGATGGCGAAGAAAGAAATTAAACTTGAGTCTTCTGTCACACAACACATGATTTATTGATTGCTTCATCAGTGAGGCAGCCATGGGATTCCTTGTGAGTGCATCCTCATACATCCTGCATAAAGGACAAGTATAAAGGAGAAGAAATTAAAGATAGCAATTACAATATTAGATAATCTTACTAGCAAGGTCAGCTAACCCGTGCACTGTACCTTTGTGTACCTGTTATTACTGCGTGGCGAGTGGTTGCATACTCACTGCTGTGCAGTCACTGCATCACTGCCAAAGAGTATTTGCAGGGAATCCCCGAACACTGTAACCTTAGAAACGGAAGTCCCATCGGTCGCCTGCAGCATTATTCTGAAACACGCGCGTCCAGTTACACTGCGCCGGCAATATAAGCACCACGACCTGCGTGTGAACACAATCATACATGCTATGCCTATCCTAGAATTCTAGTTCAATATTCGAAATATCTGACAACATGAATATTAAGTATACTCACTGGAATGAAGTGACTTTCTTTAATTCTGGAAGTTTACGATTGCATAAGTAGCATGCAAAATAGCTAAATCGTAGGCCAATATCCGCCAATACGGTTAGACACAGCGACACCTTCATTGCTTCTTCTCTGTACACAACGATAATCGTAACCACAAGTGTTGTAACGATACCACCGCATCAAATATGTTGATGACCCCGAGACAAATCAGCTTATATACATTATAATGGTATAATTTACTTCGATCAAAATACATGCCATAAAAATTATTGAAAAGAAGAGTACATTCGAGGTTTGGTTGTCAACACAATTTGATGAATTAAAAAGTGTATAAGAGGAGGTGCACTAGATCAAGATTCCTGCTGAATAGACTGGTAAAATGATTGCAGCTTTGAGATATTCAACTTTGCAGAAACATAAATGTTCCTGACAGACAGCCATTGAGAGGCGAGTGCCTCCTCGGCTGATAGACGATTTCTAGATGACAAAAAGGGAAGAAGATATTATCCACTTGTCAATTTAATTCTCAGTATGTACTTACGTTGGTTGTCTCTGAAGAAGTGACTCCATGAAGTCTAACACTTCTGACGACACCAGCTGACCATCAAGTTTGGGCTCGGCTGCCATTATTAAGGCAACTGTATCAACCTTCTTGTCTCCTCTGAATGGTACGTCTCCAAAGATACTACGAAATAGAGTGCGAAATGGGTGAGGGCTTGCCAGGGAGTGGAGGGGGTGTGGCAGAGGAGTGAAGGGGGTGTGGCAGAGGAGTGGAGGGGGTGTGGCAGAGGAGTGGAGGGGAGTGGCAGAGGAGTGAAGGGGGTGTGGCAGAGGAGTGGAGGGGGTGTGGCAGAGGAGTGGAGGGGGTGTGGCAGGGGAGTGGAGGGGGTGTGGTAGAGGAGTACAATAGTGATAGGAGCTCACAGTAGGTATGTGAGGAGGCCAATAGACCACATGTCAGTCTTGCTTGTTATCTCAGTCTGTGCAAACACCTCAGGAGCGCTGTACAGTGAGTTGAAGGGCTACAGAAGAAGAGCAACCACCATAACTCAGAAGCTGGCTAATGGTAGATGTGTTGTTACCTAGCAACAGTATACATTACTATTGGAACCAAATGTCACATAAGAGCTATTGCAGAGAGGTCAAAGGTCAGAGTCATTTGGGTTACTTACTGCTTCATTTTCAAGTTTTAAGGTTGAAGCATTAAGAGCAGCGTCTGTGTTGGTGTAGCGAGTTCCTCCAAAGTCGCACAGTTTTACTCTCTCGTTTGACACTAACACATTCTCTGGCTGCACACACAAGGAGAAGGAGAAGCCATTAGAAGCAGTTACACACTTTACACTCCATTATTACAGAGGTATCAGAGGGAGCAGAACCAAAGACATGTGATCACTGCCCCAATAGTGGTCTAACAGCCCCGCCCATCAAACACACAATGAATAAAGACATACTCTAACATCTTGATGGACGAGGAATCTCTTGTGAAGGTAACTGAGAGCAGAGCAGAGTTGCTTCATGTAGTGAGCTACATCGGACTCTTGAAAGTACTCCTTATCCAGAATGTACGGAAGCAATGGACGGCCAGCAACTCTACAAGAGGAACACTAGCCTTATCAACAACTACCTACTGAAGGTGTACAGGTTCATGCAAGGGGTTTCCCTACCTCTCCAGTATGATGATGTAATTATTCTTCTCCTCAATGCCTTCTATGGATCGTACAAGGTTTGGGTGCTTCAGGTGGAATCCAATGTTCAGCTCAAATGCAAACTTGTTCAAATTTGTCTCATTTTTGGACATAATTTTCGCAACATACTGTGCTGGCTCCAGTAGTGACAGACAGTTCTTTTCCACACTAAATCGTCCGCTACACAAAATATATTGCACAATCATATTGACCCAATCATTCCATACCTATGCAGGTTAGTTGAATAATTATAGTTACACAGCGTAGGAATTGAGTTAGTATAATATACTGTATTGAGCATATTCCATGCAGCATTGTGAGATGCAGTACACATGCTGTGTTACCTAGCAACCTCCTTCTGCAACTTGTATAGCTCTGAAGATTCGCATGTTGAGAATGGAGCTGAAAGGTACAA
Organism: Chondrosia reniformis; assembly: GCA_947172415.1. Classification (NCBI taxonomy): domain Eukaryota; kingdom Metazoa; phylum Porifera; class Demospongiae; order Chondrillida; family Chondrillidae; genus Chondrosia; species Chondrosia reniformis. The sequence continues at coordinate 7,885,600 of OX359196.1, forward strand.
ACAGAATTACGTGAGTTAGGAAGAAGTGCAACGGGTAGCCAAAATGGCCGCAGGTATGCAGTGTCAGTACCTTGGTATGGCTTGAGGTGCCTTGCTTTGATCCAGCCCTCCCTCTTCTGACCTTCCTCAGACTCACCCAACACCTTTACATACCAAAAATCACTCCCTGAAAACCTGTCCCGCACTTCATAGATCATTCCTGGCAGAGCTGTGAGAATATGTGTCTTCTCCGCCTCCGGGGTGATGTCATCTCTTCCAATGAATATTGCTGACTCAAACCTGGCACTTGGAGCCACAACATGACGTGGGGAGCCATTCATTTGACTGCCTGACACTTGGATTTCATCATCCTCGTCAGAAGACGACACATTGGTTTCGTTCTCAAAGAAGCCTGAAACTGATTTGGGAACAGTCTCTCCTGTCTGGCGAGGCTTGTGACCTGCTTCACTGGTACTTTTACGGGTTTTATTACGCTTCCCAGCAACAACAGAAGCTCTCACAATTGACCTATATAATGAACAAACTGCATTTATATGTACGTACTTGTGTGATGAGCAATACTAAAGGTAAGTCCTATCCATTGCAGTATTCTAAAGTTAGATGCTTTAAATATAATTTTCTCTCATACCATTTCAAGTTTCACCTCAATGAATACCATTACCTCATAATTGTTTTTGGTGTAAAGGTCATTCGTTTCTTGATGCCCGAGTCCATAGATCCTGTTGATCCAGTTGAGCTCTCTCTATGGGCAGCCTTCCTCGGTGCTACTGGAGTAAGGCTGCCTTTCTCAAACTGGTAAGTGGAGTTGAGCTCAACTTGTTGAGAAGGCAAAATGGAGAGCTGTTTCTTTGAAACTGAATTTGCTATCTTTACTTTTCTGGAGCGTAAATCCTTTGGGAGAGGCTATGTGGAGGCGGAAAGAGGAGTTGAACTGTTCAGTGACTGTAAAGGTTGACACTATATATATATACTTACTCTGTATCCTTGGCTGGAAGGAACATCTTCATCGGGATCAGAGGAAGACATTTCTTCCAAACTTGAGTTGCTAAACACTTCTGAAGACGTCTTACTCCGAGGCATTCCACTACAAAATATACATCCACATGTACGTACATCCATACTTGTTATCATTAGAAGCCTGCATGATTTAAGTACATGTGCTATGCATGTCATACATATACATATACTGTACTGTATGTATGTATGTATGTATGTACACAGACATTTATAAAATTTACTTGGTTGGTGATTTGCTTCCAACTTTAACTTTCAAACCTGAAATCGGAACAACACAAGTGTAGGTATAACTCAATATACATGATAATAGTAAGACAAGCTCACCATATGCCAACTTCTCATGTAAATGTAGGACCTTCTTCATTCCATCCAGCCACTCTTTTCTGGTAATAATTGAGGATGACTGTACACATGTAGAAATGGGAGCAGGTATCATCTCAAGAACAGTTCGATCAGTGACAGTGAACTCACAATAAAGTTGAAGTACCTCTCCTCTCCTGTCTCCTTCTCTTTGTAGGCAACTGCCCAGTGAAGGGGATCATTATCCCAGTCTTCTATCAGTGACACAGAGTTTGTCTGAACAAGAAGGAGAGAGGCAGGGAGGGAGGGAGGTAGCAGGGAGGGAGGGAGGTAGCAGGGAGGGAGGGAGGGAGGGAGAGAGGCAGGGAGGGAGAGAGGTAGCAGAGAGGGAGGGAGGGAGAGAGGCAGGGAGGGAGGGTAAACTTACTAGTAGACAGTCAGTTTTGTACTGACAGAATCCTGACTCATCCTGAGGTTCAGTGATGATCAGTCGAAAATCAAATAAATAGACTAACACATCAATAGGCTTCTTGGCACTAAGACTGTCCCAAAAGAGCAGCTGTCCCCGGTGTCTCAACTGACCATGTCCCAGGAGGTCGTGCTGCAGATGGAGAGAGAACAAATGTGATAGGTGGGCCTATGTTTGGTGGTGGGTGTGGCAGTGGGTGTGGCAGTGGGTGTGGCAGTGGGAGTGAGAGGAATTGAAGTATATAAATGTACTCATACATACGTACACACACAAGACATGTACCCTCCCCTAGCCCCACCCCCAACACTACTTAGAGTGGGAAGGCCACACCCAATAGGACCACACTCAATAGGACCACACCAAATAGGACCACACCCAATAGGACCACACCCAATAGGACCACACTCAATAGGACCACACTCAATAGGACCACACCCAATAGGACCACACCCAATAGGACCACACCAAATAGGACCACACCCAATAGGACCACACCCAATAGGACCATACCTGCAGTCCTTTGATCATGCTGATACTGACAATGTCGTTGGCCTCCTGGGGCAGTGTGGTCATTAACTGGTAGGCGGCCTTCACCCGAGAGGAGTCCTCCTCCGCATACTGGGTGTACTTGACCATGTCCTTCAGGAGGAGCTGGTACTTTGTGAACCTTTGGACCGGAGATATAGTGTAGCTCTGCAGTCGCACCTTGTCCCCAATTTGCTTCCGCCTCTCCTAATCAGATTGGAAATGGAACTGTAATGTACATGTCTAGCTGGAGAGGTGTGTCTAGCAGGAGAGGAGGTGTGTCTAGCAGGAGAGGAGGTGTGTCTAGCAGGAGAGGAGGTGTGTCTAGCAGGAGAGGAGGTATGTCTAGCAGGAGAGGAGGTGTGTCTAGCAGGAGAGGAGGTGTGTCTAGCAGGAGAGGAGGTGTGTCTAGCAGGAGAGGAGGTGTGTCTAGCAGGAGAGGGGTGTCTAGCAGGAGAGGGGTGTCTAGCAGGAGAGGAGTATGTCTAGCAGGAGAGGAGGTGTGTCTAGCAGGAGAGGAGGTGTGTCTAGCAGGAGAGGAGGTGTGTCTAGCAGAAGAGGGGTGTCTAGCAGGAGAGGAAGTGTGTCTAGCAGGAGAGGAGGTGTGTCTAGCAGGAGAGGAGGTGTGTCTAGCAGGAGAGGAGGTGTGTCTAGCAGGAGAGGAGGTGTGTGCTGATTGCTACATACCTCTAAGAATTCTTTGGTTGGTGTCATCCAAGGCTCAGCCTTTGACCTTCCCAAAATGTAGTTTGTGTAGAGTTTGAATTCATTACTCTAGATATACAAGGGATAGCAGTGTATAGTTTCCATGGTAACAATTAGAATATTATGCTCACAACAAAACACTTAAAGTCAATAACTTACATGTTCTAAAAAGCATCCCACTATCTGGTCAACTGAATTGTCACAATTTAACAAGGCTGGGAGGAAAACCCTAGTAAATGGACAAATTTCTACCTTAAAATTACTGAAACATAAAAATAAGAGGCTGTGCTTAAAGTGGAGATGCACTGCCTCTTGAAACAGACAGAGGTAAAGGGTAAGGTAAGTATATAGTAACTTACTCTTCATGAAATTTCAAAATGGCCTCCATGTTACCAAATATAATGACTGCTACCTCTTTGATGTCCTTTCCATGCAACGTTCCCTCCAACTTTTCCTCCTTGATAGGAATCAGGTAATTCTATATAGAGTACAAGGTACTATATAGGGTACAAGGTACTATATAGGGTACAAGGTACTATATAGAGTACAAGGTACTATATAGGGTATATGGTATACAGGATTCACAGAAGATCAAGATAAAGAAAAAGACAAAGACTCCCAGGATCACAGATGAAGGGTGGAATTCCCAGAAACAGCTGTCTGACCCAGTGGAGAAGAAGATGAAAGAAGGGAAAAGAAGGAAGAAAAGACTACTGTATCTTCATCTAAAGCTCTCTTTAGGTTTAGTTCCCCTATAGGCTCTTTTTACAGAATAGGCATATAGCATGTAGGGAAATGGTATCTTAGATTTTTCATGTAGGATACAAGGTACTATATAGGGTACAAGGTACTATATAGGGTACAAGGTACTATATAGGGTATATGGTATATAGGGTGCAGATAGAGGGTATATGTGTTACTCACAGAAATAGCTGATCTAAGCTTGTCCACATAACTACGTTCTGTGTCAATCAGTTCATCCACTACATATCTGAAGAGATCGATACAATGAAAATAATAGGAGAACATTGCCAGCCCAAAGAAATACAAATCAAAGGTTATCACAGAAGAAGAATGCAGTGGATGATTATACCTTCATTTGACATATGAATATACTACAATATACCTCCCTAGAGCAAAAAATATCTGAGCTATCTCTGAGAGCATTTCCATTATCAACAAATTTATAAAACCTTTATGGAAGGCAAGGGGAGGCAGGGAGGTAGCTCTATCCACACTCAAGATCAAGTAAGTAATACAGACTGGCTGAAAGTATAGTATGTGATACCCAGTGGTACAATTAGTACAAATGTCTATAGCTTGGAATAGGTTGACTGAATCATTTGGCTAAATAGCAATAAAACTGAACATTGAAAGCACCCATGTCAATATATTTTCATTGTCCAGTGTATATTCAACTTGCACTGTTTACAAGTGAAATACTAGGATGGACAATACTTTTCACAAACTGGAACATGCCTCTTCAAGAGAGCAACATTTCAAAGGATGATGGTTAATTAATGACATATTTACTGCTGAGGAAGCCAACATCCTTTCTCTCATAACAAGGGATTACATCACAAACAACCAATTCTGCTTAAAAAGAAAACATTTTACAGGAAGTTCCCAATTGACTGAACTAATCTTTCTTAGAATTGCATTTACATTAGGTTATCAAAAGTGATGATTAGAACACTTGTAAATTGACCTCTAGAAACTGTAAATTACTGAACAGGAAATAATGTCACAGTGACAGCCTCAGATAAGCACCCCTATATCTGCCCATATCAAACCTCTAAGTGCTCACATTAAGTTGAAGAATTTCAAGCATGCACTTGTACATTCCTCTCACAAGTCAAGTGCTTTGAGGAACCTTATAAGGTACAGGGTACTTGGAGGGTGGAGGAAGGATCAGAATGGGTGTGTCTGGTGGGTGTGTCAGGTGGGTGTGTACCACAGGCCAGGCAAACCCACATAAGATACATAGGTACAGTCACTTTGCTGTCGACAGAAAGAGAGGAGAGAGGAGAGAGGTGTCAGGGTCAGGTTGCTCCAACAACTAGTGGTGACACTGTTTACATGTGTACACTCGAGGTTATCTACTGGGTCTGCTAGTTGGTATACACCGACCTACGCTAACAGGCAACTCCTAGTACTGCACTACACGCCCACAGCACTACATACATAGGTATATTGGGAGCCAACCACATTCACATTACATCATTGAAAACAAATTATGACCTAAGACAGTTATATCTTGCTCATAAATTCAACTGGCAGGGTTATGAAGTACTAGTCATTACAATGATACTATTAGGAGTCTTATGTTTCCTTAACTCTTTCATCAGATGTCTTCACATGCCATTGGTTGATACTTGGACAAACTTTGTGGTATCTGATGAATGCTAATGTTTTCCTGTTCTTTGGGAAGTAGAGGAACATAGTGGAAATACTGAATGGAAATCTTGTTAATTTATTGATTTTGTTATTTGATATTGTTAATTTGGACTTTTAAATTGAAAATTAATCAATTAACATAGCTAATGTTTTCTAGTCTGGTGCAGTAAACTGGTTGTAGTCCGATGCTGAGCTGGTCTCACCAGTTCACTTGTGACTGTTTTACAAGTGTATGTGGTAATTGTCCAACACAAACGGTGGCTGGTGGGCATGTGGCCTGCTGGTGGGCATGTGGCCAGCTGGTGGGCATGTGGCCAGCTGGTGGGCATGTGGCCAGCTGGTGGGCATGTGGCCAGCTGGTGGGCATGTGGCCAGCTGGTGGGCATGTGGCCAGCTGGTGGGCATGTAGGGCTGGTGGGCGTGTAGTGCAGTACTAGGAGTTGCCTGTTAGCGTAGGTCAGTGTATACCAACTAGCAGACCCCTGTAGATAACCTCGAGTTAGGAACACAAGCTGAACCTTCCAAGAACAGGAATGGATAACCAGACAGTAATTAGCTATACTGTTACCACTGAACTTCAAAGGAGAGACTCTGTTCAATATTCCATTCATTTTCAATACATTATAAAATTATTATTTTTACAGTACACACAATATTATATTGAAAGTATAAGATATTGTTTTGCATCTGATGTGAGAGGTATTTGATGTGAGATTAAATTATTCCAACAGTTATATGGAATCTCTTTACATATCTGTAGGTACCATCTGACAGTCTAGTACTGACCCAGTGATTGACCAATGGACAACTGGCACCATACAAACATACGTATTGCACCAATATTACAATGACACTATATGTCAAACAATACACCACTTAATAGTTGTGAAAATACATTTCCTACAAAGTGATTCGCACAACAAGTAGGTAGTAATGTGGAGTAGGGAGTAGGAAAGTGTCGCAACATGATCCAATTTGAAAGTAGAACTCACTAAAGCCACTACAATACACATACCAGAGGATACACTCTTCAATTATTAGTTGCCTAGCAACAGCAGGTACCTCTTCCTTCCTTGTAAATGAGTGTGTTTACACCAAACCAATTCAACAGTAGCGATGTGTTTGATCCATACATCACCTATACATTACACTGGTCTTGTGGGAAGATCATATATTGACTGGTGTAGGGTAACTGATAGCTATTGTGGTAGCAAGTTACATCACTTTGATATTTAACGATATTTAATTACCACTTCTGGTACAAAAACAGATAATAACCAGATCTAGTGATTGAAAGTACAAAGTGTATCAACTTACCATACTACCATATTGAATGACAATGCATAATGAATAGTTTGAAATACTTGATGTACACATTTAAAGTCTATTCTACATCAACATAATACATGAGCGTATTTCATAGTACAGAACTTGTATTTATACTTTTAAGATACGCATATAATTTCAATTGTGATACAAATGAATGAGTGCCGCTATGGCCGTGCTCCGTCTGTTGGTACACAAGTGTGCTGATAGGTGGAGAGAAAGTGAGGAGAGTCCTTGAGATAAGGACTGATATAATTCACTGACATGATCATACAACCTGTGAGGAATGTGTTGATGCAAGGTTCTAATTAAAGCACTGTAGAGCCGTGATGGCTATAAGTAGCCAGTTCACACAGACGTGTCCCCATTGTAGGAACTCACAAGGCACCCTCACTCACAGGAAATTGTCTCACAAAAGAAGGATTTACTATCAACCACTGCCGTGCCGCATAAGAAGTAGTAGCAGTACGCATGACCAAATGAGCTGTACCAGTTGCTCATTCGACTTGCCAGCACTTGAAAAGAAACAAATAATACATTAAACAACACCTTCCAATCACACACTGCTAGATGGCTAGAGAAAGACTTTACGTATTGAAACTCCCACACAAGTGCGGCAAGTTCTAATTGAGAGTGCTAATACTAACAATAGACTATTCGGTTCACTTTGGATTCAGTATCAAAAACACTATTCATAAGCCCTTACTGTCTCTTTATGTAAGCCCGCGCTTTTTTCTGTTCTTCTGGAGATAGCTCCTCAGTAGCTGCACTAGTTCCCTCTTCGGCGTTCGACTTGTTGTGTTCCTCCATCGCTAGCAGGTTGTGGTCGACTGGCACTCGTAAACAGCCTTTTCGGTTAACTGGGAGATTAGTTAATGATATTCATTACCTGTTCAACCACGTGACATTTCATGATAACACATGACCTAATTAGCGATTGCCAAGAGTTCTCAAAACAGAAGTTACAAATATCTCATATTCCAAAAGCACATTTACAAGAACAGTTAAATTTAAATACTATAATCTCAGACTACTTTAGCATGCAACTGTGCATGTGTTTCTGAGTACAGTCCAACTGGTATACTACATTAGCTGGGAAGGGAACGAGTTAACTTCAGCTTGCTCAAGTGCAGGGGTGCCATTTACAGAGTAACTTAGCCGGATACGCATCCTAAGGGGATTCTGTGACAGGGAATAGGAGAGGGTGGATGGGAGGATGGATGGATGAGTGGATGGTTGAATGGATGGGAGGGTGGATGGGAGGGTGGATGAGTGGATGGGAGGGTGGATGAGCGAGTGGGAGGGTGGATGGGAGGATGGGTGGATGGGTGGATGGGTGGGAGGATGGGTGGGTGGATGGATGGATGAGTGGATGGGTGGATGAGTGGATGGGTGGATGAGTGGATGGTTGAATGGATGGGAGGATGGATGGATGGATGGGAGGGTGGATGGATGGATGGGAGGATGAGTGGATGGTTGAATGGATGGATGGATGGGAGGATGAGTGGATGGTTGAATGGATGGGAGGATGGGTGGATGAGTGGATGGTTGAATGGATGGGAGGATGAGTGGATGAGTGGATGGTTGAATGGATGGGCGGATGGATGGATGAGTGGATGGTTGAATGGATGGGAGGATGGGTGGATGAGTGGATGAGTGGATGGTTGAATGGATGGGAGGATGGATGGATGAGTGGATGGTTGAATGGATGGGAGGATGGATGGATGAGTGGATGGTTGAATGGATGGGAGGATGGATGGATGAGTGGATGGTTGAATGGATGGGAGGATGGGTGGTTGGGTGAGTGGGAGGATGGGAGGATGGATGGATGAAACTTACATTCTGAGTTTGGACAATTTCAATGCATTGTGTCACAGTACCAGTTGCGTTTGGAGGTATGATATTACCTGAAGGTGACAACAGTTGCATCTGAAAGGACTGCACAGGAGAAGAGGGTTCGTCAACCATCAGTACTTGTGTGTGACTAGCTAGTGACGTACAACCATCAGTACTTGTGTGTGACTAGCTAGTGACATACAACCATCAGTACTTGTGTGTGACTAGCTAGTGACGTACAACCATCAGTACTTGTGTGTGACTAGCTAGTGACATACAACCATCAGTACTTGTGTGTGACTAGCTAGTGACATACAATAGAGGCACTTGCCTTGGGTACTGCAACTTGAAAGAGGTAGTCTGTCATAGGAAACTGCGTAAAGTTGGTAGAGGTGGCTGTAATGATGCACTTATTTGGGACAGATGGGTCTTTCTGATAGGAGAACACAATCCTCAAGCCATTCTTCTCAAAAGCAGTAGTGGATGGTACACCTACATGACCACACCCAATTAGATACAATATATATGCTTACATGACCACACCCAATTAGATACAATATATATGCTTACATGACCACACCCAATTAGATACAATATATATGCTTACATGACCACACCCAATTAGATACAATATACATACCTACATGACCACAATTAGATACAATATACATACCTACATGACCACAATTAGATACAAGCCTACTTGGACATTATCTGTGAGTACAAACATGTGGTGCTCATTACAATAATATCAACAGAATCATCATCATCTGCAACTTAACAACTCTTATACAGCAGACACTTGTAGACAACCTTATACGTACATATAAAGTGCTAGCAACTTACTGGAATCTGAAGGGGATGACCCTACATCATTAGGTTGGGAGGACCCCATCAAGTCCAGTAGTGCAGCCCCGCCCCCTCCTGATGATAGGGGCTGACTCACAGAGGGTGCGGCTGAGGTTGTAATATCTCCCAGCAGATCCAGCAGGTTTGAGGATTCTGAGCTGGTAGCAGGTGCAGTCAATATAGTGGGCGGGGTTTCAATGGGTGTGTCATCCAGTAAATCCAACAAAGAGGCTTCCTGTGCAGGGAGCTACAACAGATTCAATAACACAATAAACTAAAGAAATTAGATCAATTAATGGCTACCTTTTCTGGTTGATCTAGCTTAAATTGTTGCACCTTCTGTTCTGAATTTGTGTCTTTGCTGTCTTCTCCTTCAACAGGTCCGTTGGCCACCTTGCCTGCCTCAGGCACCTTCATGGGAGGCATCCTCTCCAAGAGGCCACTCTTTAGGGCAGTGTGCTTCACAGCAATGGTGTCATACTCGACTGCTCTCTGCTGCAACTCCACATTCAGACTAGTCTTATACTTCTTAATAATGGCTTGTATACGTGGTCTGAGGGGGAGGGGTAGAGTAACATGTCATAAGAGCTATAATAAGGGCACAGGAGAATATGATTGACAAAATGCCCCAGGCAGTGAGGGAGGGGTCAGGTGTGCAAGAAATGGGTAAAGGACCGGAAAAGGGTGTGTCTTACAAGATGGTACTGCTAAGCCTTGTTGTTAATTTCATCAAAGCATTAATTATGTAGTCTCCAGAGCGCTGTGGTATACCAGGTGTGTGAAGGAGACACTCTAACAGGTTCACTATCTCATCCTCTGTCACCTGCATACGAGGAGGAGGAGCTGAGAGGGTTGGGAGGAAGACAGACAGGAAACTTACCTCTTCAACCTCCTCTTCCTCAAGATTCCTTTGTAGGAGCAGATCTGCAAACTCCCCAACACACCAAGTGGACACCTAATGGGATGATGAGGAGGAGCTGATGTGAGAGGAGGATGGGGAGGAGTTGACGTGAGAGGAGGATGGGGAGGAGCTGATGTGAGAGGAGGATGAGGAGGAGCTGATGTGAGAGGAGGATGAGGAGGAGCTGACGTGAGAGGAGGATGGGGAGGAGCTGATGTGAGAGGAGGATGAGGAGGAGCTGACGTGAGAGGAGGATGGGGAGGAGCTGACGTGAGAGGAGGATGAGGAGGAGCTGACGTGAGAGGAGGATGAGGAGGAGCTGACGTGAGAGGAGGATGGGGAGGAGCTGACGTGAGAGGAGGATGAGGAGGAGCTGACGTGAGAGGAGGATGAGGAGGAGCTGACGTGAGAGGAGGATGGGGAGGAGCTGACGTGAGAGGAGGATGGGGAGGAGCTGATGGGAGAGGAGGGTGAGGAGGAGCTGACGTGAGAGGAGGATGATGAGGAGCTGACGTGAGAGGAGGATGGGGAGGAGCTGACGTGAGAGGAGGATGAGGAGGAGCTGACGTGAGAGGAGGATGATGAGGAGCTGACGTGAGAGGAGGATGGGGAGGAGCTGACGTGGGAGGAGGATGATGAGGAGCTGATGTGAGAGGAGGATGGGGAGGAGCTGACGTGGGAGGAGGATGATGAGGAGCTGACGTGAGAGGAGGATGAGGAGGAGCTGACGTGAGAGGAGGATGGGGAGGAGCTGACGTGAGAGGAGGGTGAGGAGGAGCTGACGTGAGAGGAGGATGATGAGGAGCTGACGTGAGAGGAGGATGAGGAGGAGCTGACGTGAGAGGAGGATGAGGAGGAGCTGACGTGAGAGGAGGATGGGGAGGAGCTGACGTGAGAGGAGGATGGGGAGGAGCTGACGTGAGAGGAGGATGGGGAGGAGCTGACGTGAGAGGAGGATGGGGAGGAGCTGATGTGAGAGGAGGATGGGGAGGAGTTGACGTGAGAGGAGGATGGGGAGGAGCTGACGTGAGAGGAGGATGGGGAGGAGCTGATGTGAGAGGAGGATGGGGAGGAGCTGATGTGAGAGGAGGATGGGGAGGAGCTGATGTGAGAGGAGGATGGGGAGGAGCTGACGTGAGAGGAGGATGGGGAGGAGCTGACGTGAGAGGAGGATGGGGAGGAGCTGACGTGAGAGGAGGATGGGGAGGAGCTGATGTGAGAGGAGGATGGGGAGGAGCTGATGTGAGAGGAGGATGGGGAGGAGCTGATGTGAGAGGAGGATGGGGAGGAGCTGACGTGAGAGGAGGATGGGGAGGAGCTGACGTGAGAGGAGGATGGGGAGGAGCTGATGTGAGAGGAGGATGGGGAGGAGCTGATGTGAGAGGAGGATGGGGAGGAGCTGATGTGAGAGGAGGATGGGGAGGAGCTGACGTGAGAGGAGGATGGGGAGGAGCTGACGTGAGAGGAGGATGGGGAGGAGCTGATGGGAGAGGAGGGTGAGGAGGAGCTGACGTGAGAGGAGGATGATGAGGAGCTGACGTGAGAGGAGGATGAGGAAGATTTGTACCTTTACTAGTGAAGTGTGTGTGCTATCTCTCTTGAGCGCCTGATACAACTTGTATACTGCATAGGGCTGGAGCTCCTTTGTGGACGATATCAAACGAACTATATCAGCAACCAAGTCATCTCGAATATAACTACCAGCCTGAGTAGGGTAGGGTACAGACAAGATTGTAACCACACAACGTCAATGGAATGAGGTGGGGCAGGATGGGCAGATGGGGAGGGCGTGGCAGGATGGGCAGATGGGGAGGGCGTGGCAGGATGGGCAGATGGGGAGGGCGTGGCAGGATGGGCAGATGGGGAGGGCGTGGCAGGATGGGCAGATGGGGAGGGCGTGGCAGGATGGGCAGATGGGGAGGGTGTGGCAGGATGGGCAGATGGGGAGGGCGTGGCAGTGGAGAGGGATGGGGTGGGTATATCAGAGGAGGTCCCTACACAACATTGTATGAGTAGGAAGTGATGATACAAGTACATTTCTACTTACAGAGACTAAGACATTCAAAACTGTATCAACATGCCATCTCTTGTCTGGTGCAAACCTAATATATACAATAAGGGGAAAACCCTTTAACAACATGTACAGATGCACAAAACATGAAAAGTACTTTTCTGCAGTTGAGATGACATTTGCTGTAATGTACGACTTGAACTCCGGTTCTGCTGTCTGCAGGAACACCAGGATTTCCTTAACCATCACGCGGACATTTCCTTCATTGATTAAAGCAAAGGAAAGTTCAAGCGCTCTCCTACAGGACGATTGACCACAACAAGTAACATAGGGCACAATAAACACAAGGTATCAAAGTGTAATGACCTTCTAATTGAAATGTCAGTCTCCTTCAAACAGTCTAGCACAGTTGCTCTGTGTCGCTGGACAGCATTGTAGTCCACCTGGATAGCACATATAGGATACAGGAGGCAGTGTTATACTAGAATATACTAGAATATGCAGGTGTTCCAAAATATAATATAAAGGTACCTTGACAGTGAAGAGAAGCGTGTTGAGAGCAATGTATCTAATGTTTCTATCGGAACTGAGCAGGAACCTCCCGAGGATGTTCACACCGAGCACACGTAGACCACTCTCAGAGTTGATGCTCATTATAGTGAGGACCGTCTCGTAGAGGATGGCTTGACCTGCGTTCTTGTTAGAGTCTGTGTTAGTAGCTACCTGGGCAAGGACATCGTTTAAAGCGTCACTAGTTTCACGATCACCAATAGCTAGACTTCGGAGTACCCTCAGGATCTGAACCTGTTGAGGTAAGGGGAGGGGAGGAGAGAGGTAACTGGAGGAGGGCGTGTCTGCAACTGGGCATACCTGCAGAAATGGGTCACACACACCTCCAACATCATGCTCAGGAGAGAAACTTGACATTATCAGATTCTTTAAAATTCTAATTAGATTTGGCACAAACTAAAAAGAGAGCAGTTAAATGAGCTTTGGTTCTTCTCATGAAAAGGACAGTAGAAGCAGGGTACCTTCCTAAAGTGTGGAATGGAGTCGGAATTAGCAGAGCACATCTCCTCAATTAAGGTCACTGCCCCCAGCAGCACTCCATGATTCTTTTCAGCCAGAAGGGAGCGCGTGGAAGGAACAAACATCTCCATCAGTTCCGGTACCTTCTTCAGGATCCTCACAGCACAGAGCGTGGCCTTCTTCCGGATGTATGTATTGGGTGCCTTGAGCAGTCCCTCCACCTCCTGGGCCAGGTCCCTACTCATCTCCTGAGACCCAATGGTCCCCAGGGCACACAGGGCCAGGCTCTGGACGTACTGGGACTGGTGGTTGATATCACTACATACAATGAGATGGGTACATATGTGACAACCATATTTGGACATTTCTAGCCACATATAGAAACCATTAGGTGGAGGTGGGGAAGGGAACGGGGGAGGGAATGTACTTCTTCATGCTGTTGGTGATCATGATGTGTACATCTTGTCTCTCGTCCAGGAGCAGCATGGCGCCCAGGTAGCCAATCCGCTTGTCAGTGTACCTTGGGGAGGCAATCAGCTTCAGACACTCCAACTGATCAGAATAGAAACAGAAAGCAAATATATATAGTTACAATACATATCTACATAGTGTGCACATAAATACAGGTGATCACGTGTCGTACTTGTCCAAAGTGGGCAGGGTAACCCAGCAGGTGAATGTACAGCAGTTTTGCTACATTTCTCGAATGATTTTCAGAATCACTCTCTTTGAAAGCAGTTCTAATTAAAGCACACTCTTTGTTGATAAAGTCCCGCTCCTCCTGCGCCGTCTTGCATGCTCGTAACTTGCGAACAAGATCCTTAAGTTTCATGCTAGCTAAAGGCATGGCTGGACCTCGCTAGAGGGAAGAATCGTTTAGGAACAAATTAAACAGCAATTTTCGATTAGTAAAACGCGGCAATTAGGAATAATTATATAAAATTAGTCCAACTTACTTTTGTTAAATATATGAAAGCAGATGAGACAGTAGCTCAACACATTTAAGAGGAAGAGAATTTGGCTAACTTCTCACGACACGCGGGACCTTTTCTCTGTAACGTGATTGTACATCAAATAACGCGTTAGTTTTTAGTTGATTACACTTGGAAGACCATTAGGTGGATCAAAGCATACGTCGAAAGTAAAAAAGGGTTTTCCTCTTTAGAGAGGACTTGTGTTGTTTACATGTCCAGACCGTTCAGGAAGAAATCCGGTGTATGCCGGTATTTCTCGGAGTCTGGAACCTGCCACTACGGGGACAAGTGCCAGTACGCTCACGTTGGCACCAGTAATGGCTACATCGGTGCGGTAGGAGCACCGAGCTCGGCCTTCAGTCGCCCTTCCGCTTTGCGTGGGGGACGCGGACGAGAAGCAGGTACATACTAATACTGAGCTCGAGATTTTCAATAAATATCATTCTTGTGGTCGTTCGTATGTTGTCAAGTTTTCATTTGCATTTCATGACCTGTGAAATTAGATGTTCTGTTTACTTTCTCTGAGGTTCTTTGGCCAACGTTCCTCCAGATGGGCGTGGCTCATATGTTTCCATGGTAATGGGGGACCATCAGTTCAATATGAGACATTCCCAACACTGTCAGTTTACTATGGAAATATTTATCAAGTGATATTGCCCTGTCCTTTTGGTCCACATGGCCAGACCCTCCCCTGTCCTTCATTAGTACTGCCTGTACCAGTTTTGCTTTAATCTTCTTATACATACAAATATGCCCAATCCAATTATTTCATTATAACTACATATTTTGAGGATGTTTAACAATATTTCTTTCTTTCTCCTCCCATTTTCATTCTCCTCCTCTTCCACCCATCTCTTTAGTACCATCTCAAGGTCTACCTAACGAGCTGGTCTCACAGATGAACAACCTCCATCTAGCCACAGGCCCTGGACCACTCCCCCCTCACAAGACCTACTCCCAGCGACACCCTACCAACAGGAATGGCGAGCCAGGAGGTGCTGGGGCCTTCTCCTTTCAGTTCATGAGTCGACCAGGAAGAAGTGTGACTGTTCCATCTCATGGAATGGGAATGGGAATGGAAACGCAAGAGTAAGTAGTTAAGTGTCTACCTGGAATGTCATCTACAGTGTGAGTATATGCCTTCTGCTTAGAACAATTGTGTGATTTTATCTTGTTTGCCAACTGTTGATGTAGAAGACACAAGTTGGGTGTTCCTAACATGTCAGCTACTCCCAAAAGGCTGAGGGCACCCAATAAGGCCAACCCAAAACAAGTTAGCACTCATTGTATATCACACAGTCATACACACACATACAGTACACAAGTGTGCCCAAACTGCAACCACTACCCCTCTTCTCCTTTCCTCTACCCTCCAAGCCATCCCCTTCCAGCCCCTCCTCTCTCCCCCTCACTTAGATGGAGTCTGTTGGCGGCACAACGTACTATGTCCCTCAGAACACGCAGCTGGAGCACTTGCCCGAGTACTCCTACTACAGTGGCATGCCCTCCCATTTGGTTAGTGGACGTGGCACACAAGTGCAGTCAGTATACCCAAATGCAGACATAGTGGAGGAACTCACTAAGAGCCAACTGCTCTCACTGGCTCAGCTGCCACAAGATAACCCCAGTAAGTGGTCACATGACTAGCAAGTGGTCACATGACTAACAAGTGGTCACATGACTAGCAAGTGGTCACATGACTAGCAAGTGGTCACATGACTAGCAAGTGGTCACATGACTAGCAAGTGATCACATGACTAGCAAGTGGTCACATGACTAACAAGTGGTCACATACGTAATTAGTGAAAGTATATTCAATCACAAACCAAGTATAAGTCACAGTCTGACTATTATGTGGTTATATCTAGTAGGACGCTGGTGAGTGATTACATGTACATAAGTAGTTTGCATCATGTGACTTGATCATGTGACGTGAACATGTGATCCATCTGTTAGGTGTGCCAACTGAAGTGGACCACTACCACAGTCTGTTTCCACTGGAGGCTGTTGATGCCACGCCCCCAGAGAGGCAGGCGGAGAGGACCTTTGGTTACTCCTCCACTTGCTACAAGGCCATTGATGCACGGGATGGACTCCTTTATGTCCTAAGAAGGATTCACGGTCAGCCTAGCTATATAGTCTTGCAAACATACTCCCTTCAGGAGATGTCACTACCATTTCAGATATAATACATTTATATAGGGACTTATACATATACCATACCATACCACTTACATATGTGTAGTTGGGATATTTTTGTGAGGACTATAATTTTGCATTATTTGCAAGCTGACCCCAAATTGCAAAAGTTTCTTCCACAATTTCTCTTCCCTGTACGTCTGTAGAAGTGGCTACATGTTGAGTATGTGAAAATAAGAATTGCATACACATATATATATATATTACAAGGACTTTTTTTAAAGATTTACAAACAATTCTATCCTCAAAAATATCCCTCTATACGGTATTCATAAATAGACGTATGTGCAGACACCTGATATAAATTGAAGGTGTTCAGAGATGATGAGCCTTCTCCATCTGCACTGCTCACAGGGTTCAAGCTGTCCAGCACTAAGGCAGTGAACGAGGTCGCCAAGTGGAAGAAGATACGACACTCCAATATAGTGTCACTAAGGGAAATGTTTACTACTAAAAGCTTCGGAGATAACTGTAGCTACAGTTCACATACATGTCTCCTTCTTGCTCTACCTCTGGTCTCTCTCCCTTTCAGCACTTGTGTTTGTGTACGACTACCATGCGGGGGCGGACACTCTCCTGATGAATCACTTTCATGTGGAAGGGTCTGAGGGACTGGGGGGCCCGGCAGTGGAGGTCAAGGAGGACACACTGTGGCAGTACATTATTCAGATCTCCTCTGCTCTCACAGCTATCCACAGCTCAGGACTAGCAGTAAGGTTCATTGATGCCAGTAAGGTGCTAGTCAGTCGGAAGTCCAGGTACGCACCAAATTATAAGTGTCTGTTATATAGAGTGTGGGTATGTATGTATCAGGTATATTGTATATGTATATTTTTGATGCATGCCTAATGTCAGCAAGGGGTAGCTCTGTGTCTCAATAACTTTACTGTTATGAGTGCAGTTTATCTTGTCCTAGGGTCCGTCTGAACAGCGTAGGAATAATGGACATATTGCGGTTTGAGGGGAATGCCGCACCTCAAAACCACATTCCTCGCTACCAGCAGGAGGACCTTGTGGCCTTCGGACACCTTCTGGTCTGTCTGGCCACTGGCAACCTCAGCGGTCACCATGGTGACAACTATAATACAGCTATGAATATCATTAGCAAAAAGTATCAAAAAGACCTTGTGAATCTGATTCAGTTAGTAAAGAGGGAATGGTCCCTATATTAGTAGCATAGAGGTCATCTGAGTGGTCCCTATATTAGTAGCACAGAGGTCACCTGAGTGGTCCCTATATTAGTAGCACAGAGGTCACCTGAGTGGTCCCTATATTAGTAGCACAGAGGTCATCTGAGTGGTCCCTATATTAGTAGCATAGAGGTCACCTGAGTGGTCCCTATATTAGTAGCATAGAGGTCACCTGAGTGGTCCCTATATTAGTAGCACAGAGGTCACCCGAGTGGTCCCTATATTAGTAGCACAGAGGTCACCCGAGTGGTCCCTATATTAGTAGCATAGAGGTCACCTGAGTGGTCCCTATATTAGTAGCACAGAGGTCACCCGAGTGGTCCCTATATTAGTAGCACAGAGGTCACCCGAGTGGTCCCTATATTAGTAGCATAGAGGTCATCTGAGTGGTCCCTATATTAGTAGCACAGAGGTCACATGTAGAGACAAGTGGAACTTGTGAATGAGTGTGCATCATGTGAATAAGTGGATGTGTGTGTGTGTAGGTACCTGCTGCAGGCGCAGTCAATGCCACACACAATATCTGGAGTGATGCCATTCATGGGACTGAGGATGATGAATGTGCTAGAGGGGGCGTGGCTGTATCAGGACCAGCTGGAGAATGAACTGATCAGAGAAGCTGATAATGGTCGACTGTTTAGAATGCTAGCTAAAATGGGAGCAGTCAACGAGAGACCTGAGTATGTTTTCTACTGCCTCATTTGATTGTTCCATTTGTCATGTACCTCATGTGGTAATACACAGGTTCCATCAAGATCCCAACTGGTCTGAAACTGGTGACAGGTACCTCCTCAAACTGTTCAGGGACTACCTCTTTCACCAAATCACTCCATCTGGTACACCCTGGCTTGACCTTGCTCACATTGTCCAGTCACTAAATAAGGTACCAAATACACTCCATATATATACTAGATATACTGTACTCATATTATGTGTGTGTGTGTGTGTAGTTGGATGCTGGCTCCCAGGAGAGGATATGTCTGTATTCTCGTGAAGGAGAGACTGTGTTGATTGTGTCCTTTGCTGAGCTGAGGCACTGTCTTGAAGTGGCATTCAGTGAAGTACTCAACTCCTCCACCACTGCCTCCTCTACCCAGGAAGGGGATTACCCATAACCAGAGTAACTAACATTTTTAACCTTGACCTCAAAAATATAATCAACAATTTCACTTTTATTTTGTTATAATAGTTTGTATTATATTTTCATATTATAAATGTCACTAAAAGATGCACGTGCATGAATACAAAATTTGCTTTCGCGCCGCCATTTTTACTCCCCCGCAATCGTGTACTAAAAAGTGGGTGTTGCAACCTGTAGGCTGAGGCGAGGCAGACTGCACGCAATTCTATTATCGTCTGAACAGATTTGGACGTAGACTGGATCAGTGATATAATACTTGACGGATTCTTTCGTTTAAAACGAATTACTTTGCAGAGCGTGTCCTGTACCTGTACTGGATCTCTTCCAACCTGCTAGACCACAGACTGGTCTCTTTATTAGTGAAGAGTGAGAGAATGGCCATTATGAGAGCAGCTCTCCTCCTCACAGCCTGCTTCCTGTTTGTAGAGGCTCAAGAGTCCTGTATGGGTAGGTGGTGATGTAATGTCTCCTCATCCTACAGATAATATATATTGGTTCCTTTCACAGGTGTTGACTGTCCGTGCAATGCTTGGGTGGAGGGGAGTGGTCCAGTTAATGTGTTTGGTGGCATAGAGCTGAGGATAGAGGATGATGATGATGATAGACTCCACCCACTGACAAGTGCAAGGTTCACTATTGTTGATAGGGGTACTACTGACTTTAGTAGTGTACAACTCACCATGAATTGCTCAGAGCCGAGCACAGTTTCATGCGACTATATCCATGGAGGTTGGTAACTATGGTAACCTAATTGCTACTTTTAACAAGTGTTGTACCTTATCATCTGTTAGAGCTCTCTTGTCACGGTAAAGCAACCAAGAGAGAGTATATGCAAGTGAGTCTATGCAAATTGTGATGTCTTATGTAGGGTGTGGACATTGTATATTAATATTCCAATTGCAAGCTAATCAATAATTATGCATTATATTAATACAATGCAGAAATGAGGACCTATCTGTTACAGTTTATAAGTATGTATGTTCTCTCACATTGTGCATACTGCACAAGTCAAGAGACTGACAGAGTCGTAAGGGGGGCATGGAATGCCATTACAAGTGGCCCTCATAAAATATACAAGAGATAAACTCAGATGTGCCCCAGTGCCAGGAATAGCTTCTGCTGACTCATCCACACAAATGGCTTCCTTACTGTTAACATGAGTTGTGTATTCAGCCTCGCTCATCATGTAGCCCGAGTACTCGAGATGCCATCCAATAGGACATGTGTATCTTGCTGGTACCGTCAGCAGCTGTGACTTAGTAGTAGTGCTGCATACTGCACAGGGCATGTCAGCTGCGCGAATATTTTGAAGCAGTGATGAGTGACCATTATCGAAATGATATTCAACGCTGTAAAGTTCTCCAAGGAACGGTTGGGTACTTTGAAAGTCTTTATATTGTGGTACACTAGGAAGACAAAAGCGATTGCTAGCTCCTCCTTTAGTAGTATATCGAGCTCCAGCAGCAATACCTGTATATACTACTTGTGTTCCACTAGGACAGGAAGTCCTCCCCCATCTGGTGTAGACCACACCACTAGATCCCATATCACCTTTAGCTCCATTGCTACCTGGCTCTCCCTTCATACCACTAATACCTGGCAGACCCATATCTCCTTTAACTCCCTCCTCTCCACGCTGTAAAGTGAGTGATGACAGGTCAATGAGTGGATCTCTTCCATCCCTTCCATCCCTGCCAGGCATCCCAGGTGGACCAGGAGGGCCTGAAGCACCATCCCTTCCAGGGGGCCCAGTCTGAATGTTCTCACATGCCTCTGTGTCGGATGACTGTCTCCTCCTAACCACATGACCTGTAGACAGAGAGACCATGTATAGTGCTGGGTACATCCTTGCTCTTTGCCTCACTTTCAGCTCTTGAGGTTACTAGCAGAACAATAGAAAGTGAATTTATACTAACACTTAAAATATACCATTATCTTGATTGATGGAGGTAACTTTTTCTTCACTAAATTCTTTAGCTTTGGTATTTCTATTGTAGGCAGTAGACATAGGAGGATAGCTGTTAATAGTAGTTTTGATGTGATTTATTTCCTGCTGCATCCAAACAATTAATATTCCTTCTGTGACAACAGCTCCAGCTAATAGCACAAGAGCACCAATAACAGCCAAACTCGATCCTTTATGTTCCGTCATTTCACACAAATTATGTGGAATCCTATATAAACGGTCGTCTCCACATATCCTTATATGGAAGATTATGAATTTCATTATTTGTCTCCCAGATCAAAGCACTTACATTATGTGCATGAGAATGTAGTGTGAGCTATTACTAGCAGCCATATGTTTACCCAACTTCTCCTTTGTCCATCCATTAGCTGCTAAAGTGTGTCCAATATGATATTAAAGATGAACCAGACTATACTTTACTGGAGAGAGAGTGAGTTCCTAATGCCGTAACATACCTAGCCCGCTCTGATGCCCCGCCCCTCTGCATATAGGGTGATGGTGACAGTGTATGATGAGAGTTTTGCCAGTGAACCGCTCTTTGTGACTCTGAACATTGTACTTCTCAATAACAATGAACCACTCTTACAAGCCACACCCACAACAGAGGTACGTATGTGTGTACAGGCTATAGTGTATGGACCACTTGTCCTGTATTATATTAATACACATATAGTGTCACAGTTATGTGTGTATTAAACATCATACATTGGTTTTCAGCCATATGTGGAGAATGGAGAACCACTGGCAGTACTCAGTGATGTCGCAATAGCTGATCCAGATGGTCCCAATCTAGTATCAGCTTGGGCCGCCATACAAGGGTTACCTTGCAGCAGTACTGAGGAATACCTCACAGTGGACACAGTCAGTACCTCCATAACAGTGATCAGGGATGGCCCTTGTGTGGAGCTGAATGGTGTAGACACTTTTCAAAACTACAGCCAGGTTCTCTCTACACTGAAATATAATGTCAATGTCTCAGAGTTTCAGCCGCCACTCAATCGGACCATATTACTAATGGTGTCTGATGGATACTTAAATGCCACATATTCTGTAGTAATTGATTTAGAACCAGTGGATGACAACCCACCAATGGTAAGACCCTGTAATTAATGAATACCAAATGTATACAAGTTAGTGAATACACGTAAGTGTTCACTCTTATATCCGATATATACATAGATACAGCTGGGTCCACCCCCTACTTATCAGGAGGGTTCTACCCCTGTGGTGCTCTTCAACAGAACAGTGTTCACAGACCTGGATGATGTAAACAGTGAATCAAAGCTTGACAGAATGGAAATAGCCATTGAACCACAACTAGACGATAATAAAGTGATGTTTTGGGGCAATACTACTGGATATAGTGTAAGTTCTCAACAATTATCTGGTACTATCACTAAGGATACACTTAATATATTTTCTCACTCACAATGTGTGTGTAGTTGGTGTTCAATACAACTGACAGTACAGTGGTTGTGATAGGAGAAGCTATGTTGATGGAGTACATGTCCATCCTACAAGAAATAGCTTATGTCAATTCACGTTTCGATTGCCCACTTAAGAGGAATGTCTCCCTCTATATCTCCAGTGGTAACCAGTAAGTACATATACCATAATCCATATAACATTCTATTACTGACATGTATTGATTTGGTTTCCATTTCCAGTTCTGCTTCATCTATAATTGAACTCAGTCTGGTTCCATTGAACACTGAGCCTCCTGTTATTGAACTGGCACTTCCACGGGTCAACTATTCTGAGCACGGTCCTCCAGTTGCCATCTTCCCTGACATTGTCCTGACTGATGCAGATGATCACTGTGGACTGGAGAATGTATTGAACATCTCTACTGCTACCATAGCAACCAACAGCAGTGATTCAGTATATGATATGGTAATCATATAATTTAGATTTCTTTCATAAAATATTATCAAATTTCTTTCTTCCTCTAGTTTGGTGTTATGGACACAAATGTGACCATGCTCCCAGCCTGCCCCTCCCCTCTTCCCAGTGCAAGTGGTGATTCCTTTAAGATTGAAGTCTGTTCTGAGGGGCCTGTGGCCATGTTGTTGATGTACGGTAGATACTCAGTGGAGTACTATCAAGATGTCCTCAGAAAGGTGACTTACTACAACACTGCAGAGGAGCCAGATGTGTCAGCTGATAGACAAGTGCAGGTAAGCAATACAATGTGGTCGTGTGACAGCTCACACTCACTGAAATGTACCTCTTGTGCCATTGTCTTATACTGAACTGTACTAATATCTATCTACCATACAATTACATACAGTATTTGTTTTTCAGCTTGTAATTATAGATGAAAATGGTCAGACCGCCACTTCCAATGTGACAATTAATATTATCCCAAAGGATGACAATGTACCAGTTTTGTTTACCGATGGGACAGTGTTTTCATATGTGGAGAATGGAGACCCTGCTTCTATTGTTGGACCAAATGCTACTATAAGTGATGCAGACAGTTATCAAGGCCATATGCTTATAAAAGGTATCACAGTCACCCTGCTCAATGGTGGAACCAATGTGAGTTGTCACATTCAAGCTGTACCTATAAGGCACCTGTTAACGCTTGACTGTCTCTACTTGATGTAGGATACTCTACTGTTCCTGCCAAGCATTACTGATCCTGTGAATACAACTGAGGCTACAAGCCTGCTAAGAAAGGTCACATTTGAGACCACAGCAGAGGAACCTTTACCCTTTGAGAGGCAGATCTTGATAGTTGTGGTTGACAGTCTTGGAAGGAGTATTAATGCAACTATCACTATAAACATTATATTAATAAATGACCAACCACACAGCCTGTATGTTGAGAGTAGGGAAAATTACACTGAAGAGGAGGCTCCTGTAATTATCAGTCCATTTGTTGACATCGTTGATGGAGATAGTGGAGAACACTTTTACAATGAACTTATAGTGGAAGTGACATCAGGAGGTATACCTGCCCACACATCCATCCACCTGCCCACCATCCACTCACCCACCCATCCATCCACTCATCATCCATCTACCCATCCAACCACCATTTTATTCACCTATCTACCCTTACAGAGTCTGCGTATGATAAGCTATCACTGTCCTCTAATGCATCAATGATTATCAACATGATCTTTGGATTGCAAGTTGAGGGCATTCAAACCGGAAGAATGGTCGTCAGTGGAGAAGCAGATGAAGACTTGTATGAGAGGATAGCCTCTGGTGTCCTGTACAGTGAAACAGATCCAATACAGCCTATATATTTGGATAAAATGATAACATTCACACTCAGTGACAATGCCAACTTTTCAAATTCAACCTCTGTGTCTCTATCCATTATCAATGTTAATGACAAACCGAATATAACCCTTGTTACCACTACTGTTCAGTTTGATGAACTTGAAGGAGCTCCAGTTCAACTGTTTAATGGCGCTGTGGAAGATGTGGATCCAGGTCCTGATATCCTAGCATGGGCTACTGTTACCATTACTCCAGTGGTTGACCCTAATGACACCCTCATATATAATGATACTGGGTACAGTGTGTCCTCCACCAGTGTTGAACAGTCTTTAAACATTTCTCTGCTGACCAACACAAGCCAGACTGCAGAACGGCTCAGCAAAGTCTCCTTCTACAATCCTGCTGGAAATCTTAACCAGTCAAGCAGAACCATTCAGTTTGTTATATCTGATGGGGAAGAGGAGAGTGAACCTGCAGTGGTTACCGTGATGATAGTGCCTTTCGATGACTCACCCATTTGCTACTTTGGAAATGAAGTAAGTGTGTTGTGAACAGAACCCCATACAACAGTTGGCGTGTGGCAGCTGCTATATATGTAGGGTGTGGCAGCTGCTATATATGTAGGGTGTGGCAGCTGCTGTATATGTAGGGTGTGGCAGCTGCTATATATGTAGGGTGTGGCAGCTGCTATATATGTAGGGTGTGGCAGCTGCTATATATGTAGGGTGTGGCAGCTGCTGTATATGTAGGGTGTGGCAGCTGCTATATATGTAGGGTGTGGCAGCTGCTATATATGTTGGGTGTGGCAGCTGCTATACATTTAATTTGTATGTACACTAAATACTAAATAATTGTTTTCATTTAGAATGATAAAACACGAGAAATTACTTTCTCTGAGGATGATGTTCCCATTTCCATATTTGGTCCCAACTTCAGATTTTCAGATGTGGATCCAATTCCTTCACTAATTTATGTCACACTAGATGTGGCATATGACTTCAACAATGACACACATCCAATTGAGGATATCATCTTTGACACAAGTGGAACTAACATCTCTGTGACAAATCACGTCACTCCCCAACCAGAGATGAGAATGTATGAGTTGGTTTACCAGCTTGAAGGAGCTTATAGTTTTGATGAATATGAACAAGTTAGTCAGGCAAGAGATCCGATTGAGCATACATACTGTACATAGAGTACATCTATTTGTGGGCAAATGTTCCTCTGGTCTATATTTTGTAATAGTTTAACCAATAATATATGTAGAAACGTACTTACACAACGTGCTATGTTAAATATGTAACTTAGAGCATTTTTCTGAGTTTTCTGCATATGCACACTGTACAACAATTGGTTCGTTTTCTCAAGGTTCTTCAGACTGCTAAATATAGTAACAGCAGATCTCAGCCTTCTAGTACTCCCATCCGTCAGATCACTGTGACTGTGTTTGGTGAAGAAGGACAAGAACTCCTTACCACTCCATGCACTGTCAGTATTAGTGTGATCAACACTCCAGATCCTCCGGTCATCACAGTTGGCAACAAGTAAACACATGGAGTGTGAAACATACAGTGCCTGACTATATTCAGTGTGCTCTCTTTTGTTAGAATGTTCATATATTCTGAGCAAGATGCGGGAGATATAGTACTGACCAAAGTGTTTCTAATAGCCCCTGCCACCGAATTAGATGTTACTGATAAGGATAACAACCAGCTAGCATCAGCTGTTGTGAGTGTGTGGGCACGAGGTGACGGAATAGCAGACCAGTTGTGGGCTGATAGTGCAGGACAAGTGGTTGTCATGGGCAACGGAACCTCCAGGTTGAGACTTAGACCTTCAAGTAGTCTTATCCAAGCACCTACAACCGATTTCATCCAGTCTCTGAAAAGTGTAACATTCGCCACAAATCAGCAGTCTTGCCAGTAAGTACGCACATCCCTTGTATACAATGGTTAGGTCATAGATTATCTATACTACGTAACGTAGTATAGATAATCTATGGTTAGGTGATGTATAAGCACTTTTAACATAATACACAAAAGTATGTACATATGTACGTATATGTGTACATTTTGCTATACATAATGACATGTTACTGCATCCTCTCGTTCCTTTCAGTCATCCTATACAGGTGGACATGTATGTTGTTGAGTTTCCTGACATTCGTTCACCTGTTGTTACCTTTGAGGGAGGCTTCATTCCACAGAACAACCAGCCGCACACCAACAGCTCGGATACCATTCGCATGAATGAAGTGTTTGATAATTATGTTCCAAGCAATCTAGGATTCAATGTATCACACTTGTTAGCAGAGGAAAATGTACGTTGTGACCATCTCTCACCCTTCCACTGATACACCCACCCATCTACCCACTCAAGTCTTCTACTAGTACATTTCTTATATATGTCGTCTGTGCTCCTCCCAAAAGGTTGTTGATCCTGACAGACCATCTTGCAGTGATTTTATTGGTCTAGCCATCATCAACGTGACCACCTCAGACTTGGGGGTGTGGCAGTACCAACCCCAATCAACTAGTTGGTGGATTAACATAGTGAGTTATCCATTTTCCTCCAAATACAAAGGTTACATTGCTGACATATGATTATCCTAATTGATGTCATGTGACAGTCACATGATGTGCTTCTACTCCATCACAGACGTCAGGTGACTGTGTATTGATAGAGCCAAGCACTCTAATCAGACTTGAGTCTCCTCCTAGTAGCTCAAGACCCATTGGTGCAGCCTCCTTCACATACAGAGTCTGGGATGGAAGTGATGACAGAGTTTGCCAGAATATAGTAACCAGTAAGTCCCTCACCACCTCCCTCCAACCTCCTCCTCCTACCTCCCCCTCCAACCTCCCCCTCACCTCCCCCTCCTACCTCCCCCTCACCTCCCCCTCCAACCTCCTCCTCCAACCTCCTCCTCCAACCTCCCTCGCCACCTCCCTCACCACCTCCCTCTCCACCTCCCCCTCCAACCTCCTCCTTCCTCGCCACCTCACTATTTATTATGCTGTTATTTCTCCTAGACCCAAACCCAAATGCACTTTCAACTGAAGAGCTAATGTTTGAATACAGTGTTAAATACCTAAACAGAGCCCCTGTTGTTACCATGGAAACATATCAGCTGCCAGATTTTAAGGAAGACACAATAGCCAATGAGTGAGCTGAATATTATATTAATAGTCTTAATGCTTCAGAATAATGATACAAGTAGTGCAGCCACACATGTACATGTACGTATGTAGTGACCACATGTAGATACTATAATAAATTCCTTTAAAAAATTCTCTATTCAGACTGCCTTCAGAGTCTGTGTCCAACATCACTACACAAGTGGCTACTGATGAAGACGACAGTGTGTTCTCCCTCCTTGCCATCAGCACCTCTCCCTCCCCCCCAGGGGTGTGGCAGGCATGGTACAATGGCACTTGGTGGGATATTGAGAATGTCAATCTATCACATGCTCTAGCCATACCATCAGATGCAAGCTTGAGATTCAGCCCAGAAGAGAACAGCAATGGACTGGCAACACTCCAAGTGCTAGTGGCAGACAGTGAGCACTACTTCAATGCATCTATTCCATCACATTGGAGCATGGTGAATATCTTAATGATCTAACAAATGATTGCATTTCTATTTTACAGGCACTTTAGGGTCAGCTGAAAGACATAACACTCTTTTATTCAATCCTCACACTGGACCAGCTTCAGCTGATCATGTGACCATCACAGTCTGGATCCAGCCTGTCAACGATCCTCCAGACATCACTGTCAACCAAACAGGTAATCTACTAATCCTATAATGGACTTGCTAGTTACTACTTGTACAGTAACCTGTGCACGTTAATGACATACGTATATCTGTGGGTTTATTTCCTGGGTACAGCAGCAATCATACCAGTACATACATTAGTGTAAGATATGTGTACTGTACTATATACGTACGTACATATGTATGTACACATACGTATATGCAGTTGTGTATTATACGGAGGAGGGAGGTCCTGTTCAGATATTTGATGTGACACTAGTGGATATTGACAGTGTGACACTCCAGAATGCTCAGATAGCACTTATGGGATCACAGACCGGTGACCGCCTCCTTCTCCCATCCTACCCCAAGCTGGTAGCACAACCTGTGAATACCGACATGACCCAGTATTGGATCAATGGTACTCAGGCAACTGTTATGGAATTTCAGCAGTTCATAAGGTAAGGTGGTGTTCTCTATGAAACAGTCCCTTTGTATAATTGCAATCAGTTGTCAGCTGACAGTCACATCTGCGCAGCCTCACTCTCTCTGTACATACATATATGTATAAAATATGCTTCAGTTGATATATGGCTGAACACATACGTATATGTATAAAATATGCTTCAGTTGATATATGGCTGAACACATACGTATATGTATAAAATATGCTCCAGTTGATATATGGCTGAACACATACGTATATGTATAAAATATGCTCCAGTTGATATATGGCTGAACACATACGTATATGGGTATATACGTATGTATGAGTCTCACTCCTATTTACTGGATTATTTATAGAAATATTATGTTTGACAACAATGCTGCTGAGATTGAGATAAGTTCCGAGAGTCGCTATGTCTCCCTGTCACTCACTGATGACAAAGGTAGCTTCAGTCAGCTAGTCAATGTCACAGTAGACATACGGTTGACTGATGATGCTCCAGTAGCATTGTTTGGACGGTCATTCATTGACTACACTGAAGGAGATGGTGTCCTGTTGCTAGGAGACAAGATAACTGTCTCAGATGTTGACAGTGATGAACTAAAAGGTGCCTCTATCTATTTCAGTTCCCCGTCAGGGTTGAACTTCTCTGTAGAGTTCTTGTTCATTCCTCAAGATTCACTGAATGGTACTAACATTACTGCTGACTTTTACAATGGAAACCTGTCCCTAGTGGGCGTGGCTACTCTAGATACCTACCAGACAGTCTTACGCAACCTTTCCTATAACCTCACAGTACAAGACCCTGCATCTGGTCCACGGCATATTAGCATGTTTGTTGTGAGTGTGAATGAGGACAGACAGAGTATGATGGACACTGTTGTAATACAGTTCTCCACCTTCAACAACCCGCCCATCCTGGATCTCAACGGACCACAGCAGGCTGGTTTGGACAACGAGGTGCTCTTCACTGAAGAGGGACGGGCGGTGCCTCTGACTAGACCTGGTCTGACACTCTTTGACGTTGACTCACCACAACTTCTGAATGCCTCAGTAGTCATATCAAACAGATTGGATGGAGCTCTAGAGGACCTTGTCCTAATTTTTAATTCTTCTTTGGATGTCTCATTTCAGAATGGAAGTGGAAACCTGGTTATCAATGGGCCTGGAAGTGTAGAAGACTTCAAACAAATTCTTGCTGCGGTCCAGTATATCAACAGAGCCGGAGAGCCTTCAGAGGAGAAGAGAACAATTGTCTTCGAAGTGTGGGATGAGCTATCTCCTGTTAGACAGATTACCATGGTAACCATCATGCTAACTAATGATGATCCAGTACTTCAGATTGGCCCTCAAGTGGTGGAGTTCATAGAAGGGGGTCCCCCCATTCCAATTATAAATAATGTATCCATCAC
This sequence comes from Chondrosia reniformis, assembly GCA_947172415.1. Classification (NCBI taxonomy): domain Eukaryota; kingdom Metazoa; phylum Porifera; class Demospongiae; order Chondrillida; family Chondrillidae; genus Chondrosia; species Chondrosia reniformis. Next base: position 7,915,288 of record OX359196.1, read on the forward strand.
AGACCCTGATGGAGAAGTCGTGTCTACCATCAGGATAACCACTACTGCGTCAATAGAGCTTGACAGTTTAATTGGACTGAATGTATCCTTGTATCAGGATGTTGACATGGGATACATTTATGAGTATGCCCCTCCAATTAGTATACCTGATGCCAACTCCTTTTTAAGATCCCTCCAATATCAAAATCAGATTGATGAACCAACTGTTGGTAAAAGAACAATTTGTGTTACTGTTACAGATGAGGTTGGGGCTACTAGCAATGAAGAATGTGTAGAAATTTCCATTATGTACATTAATGACCACACACCAGTCTTCTTGTATCCTAACTACACTGGAAGGGTGCCAGAGAATGTGGCTAGCGGATCCACTGTCCTCCAAGTTTCAGCTACTGACGGAGACTCCATGAGTATAGTCTACACAATCACACAAGGGGACTGTTTGAACGGTGTGTACACAGTCTACAGCTTTGTGTCTGAACCTTGCCCCTTCTACCTTGACCCCTACTCAGGCAACTTTACCACTACCAATGAAACTCTAGACTTTGAAACTCAGTCAATATACCAGTTTGTTGTACGTGCATCAGATGGGGAACAATGGGCAGAGGTGAATGTTACCATCCTTGTGGAAGATGTTGACGATAATGAGCCAATGTTCACTGAAGACAAATATGAGTTTAGGGTACCACAAGGTGCAGTTGTCGGTGAAGAGATTGGTTACGTTGTAGCAGAAGACTTGGACTCAGGTAGAAATGCTGAGGTGCAGTATTCCTGTGTTGGGGGGCATCCCCTCTCTCCATGTGACCTCTTTGAGATTAGTGGTACCTCTGGAGCCATTGTGCTAAAGAGAGATGAGAACATGATGGATGAGACAGTTGGTCGGTACATGCTCGAGGTTCAAGGGTTTAGTCCTTCCAGCTTTCTTATCATTTCTACTTATGTTTGTATCAATGTATCGCTGAATGAGAACACTCCCTTATTTGAGTTAACACAGTATGACATTGATGTTAACGAGACCGCACTTACTGGAGAGATCATTGCTGTCATTTTAGCTACAGATCCTGATGAAGGTTCCCATGGCAACGTGACATACTCCCTCTATTCAAATGAGTTGGTTCCCTTCACTGTTGACTACCTGTCTGGTGCAATCAGTGCAAGTAGACCTCTGGATTATGACTCGGGAGACCAAGTGTTTACTTTCAGCATCACTGCAGCTGATCAGGGGCGGCCACTGCGGAGCTCAACTGTGCCAGTTGACATTTCTGTCAGGAATGTGAACGACCACATTCCAATGTTTGCAGCTGGTGTAATATATGAGGGAGTCGTCTGTGAGAATGAGACAGCTGCTAATAGTTTGGTTCAAGTGGAAGCAACTGACAGTGACTTAGAGCCCTTTGGGACAGTTCAGTACTTCCTAGTGAATGATTTTGAGGGCAGGTTTGCGATAGGGCAGGATGATGGGCTGATATCTATTGTTGAAGTTCCAGATTATGAGTCAGGGAGTGCTGACTTTGTGCTTGAAGTGGGAGCTACGGACAGTGAGCTGTCCAACTTTGTGAATGTCACAATACACATCTTGAACCTAAACGATGTAGCTCCATCTTTTGGAAGCTCTCACTACAGTGTTATTGTGCCTGAAAATCAGCCCATTGGGGAAGCCATTTTCATTCCAGATTACCCAGCAACGGATGGAGATGGATGTGGGACAGACCAATGTGCTGTTGGGGCTGTTAGGGAGTTTCCCTGTTCTCCCCCACTCACAGCACTCCAGTACGCTCTCCTCACTCCCGGCACTCCCTTCCAACTCAACCAGACCACGGGCAGTATCAGTGTGATGACAGCCTTAGACTTTGAACAGGTCACCTCCTACACTTTAGAGATACACGTAACTGATGGTGTGTGGGAGGACATCACCATGGTAACAGTTAATGTCAGTGACAGTAATGATCATCCACCAGTATTTGATGAAATGACCTACAACCTAACACTAGTGGAAGGTCTGCCAGTTGGCAGTAATGTCTTAAATGTATCTGCAGTGGATAACGACAGTGGAGCTAATGCTGCAATAGCCTATCACCTCGAGGGTTCCAATTCAGAACACTTTTCTATCAGCTCTGATGGTATGATTACAACTGCTATTGTTTTAGATGCTGATTCAGTTCCAACCTATACTCTTACTGTTGTTGCCATGGATATGGGTGTCATGGCAATGGTTGGCCAGGCAACCATTCACATATCAATTTTGAACATCAATGATAATGTGCCAGAGTTTGTTAGTAAAGTGTTTGTGTTCAATGCAACAGAGGAGTTACCTCCACCTCAGGATATTGGTCAGGTAGAGGCCTTTGATAGAGATGGCAACTTCACTGGAAGAGTCACTTTCGAGATCGCACAAGGCCAGGACCCATTTCCATTTTTGGTCAATTCGACAACTGGAATTGTAACTACCACTAAAGTATATGACAGAGAGACAACTCCTGAATTCACCTTCAATGTAAACTTGTATTTTCATGTGGGCAGTCAGGAACCACAATTGACTGATAACGCTACTGTCAGGGTAGTGGTTGCAGATATTAATGATAATCCTCCATTGGTCAGTGACTTCCATGAGTTTGTAGTCAAGGAGGATATCCCTGTTAATAGTGAGGTGGGCAGGGTCAAGGGTATGGATGCTGATATAGGGATGAATGGACAGCTGACTTACTCCATAATAGGAAATAGAAGTAAATTCATGGTGGATAGTGTGAGCAATGAAGGAGTTATTTATCTGGTACAGCAGTTGGACTTTGAAGAAGAGCAGTCTTACATTCTCACGATCACAGTACAGGACAATGGAATCTATGAGCAGTTTAGCAACACCACAGAAGTAACTATTTCAGTGGAAGATGTTGATGACAACCCTCCAATTTTCAGTCAAGAACAATATTCTATCAGTGTACCAGAACATTCATCCAAGGAGACACTCCTTCAAACATTCTTTGTGCAAGATACTGATTCACTAGTCAATGCTGACAACAAATTTGAGATAGTTTCAGTACAGCCAGCCATTATGACAGATGCATTTGAAGTAGTGACCCTCAATTCAACAGTTGCCGAATTACTTGTAAATCAGTCAACCCTGCTGGACAGAGAAATATCTAGCAATGCTATTGTGAGAATATGGGCTTACAACAGAGGGGGTTCTGATGGCCCTGTTGGCATGACAACAGTGGAAGTATTACTGTTGGATATCAACGACAACCCTCCAATGTTTGAATCCAGTATATATAACTTTTCAGTTGTAGAAGATACAGATAGCACAGTTGATTATGATAGACTAATTGGGATGGTGGTTGCCATGGATGCAGATGACTCTGATGGTCCATTTGGAATGATATATTATTCAATCATTTCAGGAAATGACCTTGATCTCTTCACTGTTAACAGCTCCACTGGTGAGATATTTGCCTCAGGAGCCTTAGATAGGGAGATCAGACCAGTACATAGGTTGACTGTACAGGCCGAAGATGGGACTTCAGAACCACTAAATGCTACCACCACTGTTGAGGTGATGCTGGAAGATGTCAATGACAACAGCCCTGTGTTTGACAGAGGTACGTATGTTTTGCAAATTAGCGAGCTTGCTCCTAATGGAACAGTGTTTGGTGGTGTCATGGCAACAGACCCAGACACACCCCCTGGCAACATGGTGAGATATGCCCTGGTAAATGACACAAACACATTTGCTATTGATGAACAAACTGGATCCATCTCACTACTAGCTATACTAGATAGAGAAGATTTAGAGGATTATTTGGTAATAGTGGTTGCCACCGACAGAGATGGAATGGAGAGTCAAGTAGAAGTCCTTATAAAAGTCAAAGATGAAAATGATAACCCTCCAGTGTTGCAGCCACTTCAGGTTAGCTTGAGACTCAGAGAGGACACAGCCCTGAACACTACAGTGTTTTACTTCAACCTGACAGATGAGGATGCAGAAAGTAATGCCTTGTCAGAGCTCATAGTGCAGGGGGACAGTGCTAACTTTGAGGGAACATCAGATGGAAGCTTTATTCTTGTGGAGCCACTCAATTTCGAATCACAGCCTAGAAACCTCACTTTCTCAGTTTGGGCAAGAAATGTTGAACCGCCAATGGTAACCTCTGAGACTGCCACTGTTACCGTGGAGATTGTAGATGTCAATGATATCCCCCCAACGGTTACCATTAACAATACAGAACTTATGGTGTTTGAGAGCTTTTCCACTGTAGCACTGTACCCACAAGTCTCCATTACAGAAATGGATGGATCTTCTGTATCAACCATAGAAGAGTTCAAAGTTCAAGTAAGCGGTCCATCAGTGAGTGAACCAAGCCAGCCCTTCACTCCTTCTTCAAATTATCTTCCTTACACTTGTCCTGAAGAAGATAAGAGGATCAAGTATGAGGCTTGTGGCTTCAGTGAATCCGACAACCTAATTGTGGCAAATGAACTGGCTCTGCGGAGTGGTAATTTGAACTTTACTAACGGAGTACTGTTCTTAGATGGAGTGGATGATGCAGCTACCAATACTCGTCAGCCTTCCATCTTACTAACACCTGATGGTGTTTCCATGACAACCTTCATATGGAAGCGACAAAGCTCATCCTCTACTCCCCAGACCATATTTAGCAAGTCCACCATTACCTCATCTTTGTTCAGTGTAAAGTGCCTCTCAAATGGCACTCTACAGTTCAGCTATAGAAATGGGTCTGTGCCTACCAGTGTGACTGTGCCTGCTGTTTGTGGGGGGCTGGAGGGGAGGTGGAACCACCTCGCTGTAGTCTATTATCCTACTGGGGAAGATGAAGTTTGGAGACTGAATGTGATGGTTAATGGTATGCTGGTTGGGTGGAGTTTTGGAGCTCCTCCCACTGACGACAGCAATGGATTGATCAGCTTTGGTGCAGATGTAGATGGTCTGAGTGCCAGTCAGTTCCTTAGTGGCAGACTTACAGAGTTCTCCCTCGCCAGGGGGGTGGTGAAGGGGCAGGATGTGCTGTGTGCAATTGGTTGTGGTGTAGCTATCAGATCCACTGAAGGATCCCCACTTCCATACATGTACAATTACTATAACAGGACCTTCTCAATAAAGGTGTCAGGAGGAGCAGCTGGTGATTATGTTCCATTCATTGATACTCTAGAGTTAGTGCATGCCTTCAGACAGCCATTTGCAAACAGCTACACCCTCCAGTACATTGCTAATGATGGCCTCTTCGATGGCATGGCTGCACTACAAGTTATAACACTCCTCACTTTCAACAACCATCCACCAACCATATCCACTGACGGTGATGATGACTATGTCACTACCTTTGTAGAGGAGGCTGGTCCAGTTCTCGGTGTCAGTCCCACCAACCTACGTCTCTCTGATGATGACAATGTTGCCTTCAACTACACCATCACAGTTGAAGTGACAGGCTCTCCCGAAGGAAATGCCAATGAGGTTTTGGAGGTAACTGGTCTGCCAGTGGGAATGCTATACTATACCAACCCAGGAAACCTGAAATTAGAAGGGTTTTTCCCTATTTCTGAATTCAGAGATGTACTGCTAACACTGACCTACAACAATTTGGCTGATGAACTAACTGGAACAGGAAGAGAACTAACGTTCACCGTAATGGACAATACATTTACAGACACAGCCAAATCAATCATCAATTTTGAATTTGTCAATGATCCTCCAGTTGTCATGGCAACAGCCTCTACTGATGAGTACATTGAAGGGGGTGATCCTTTAACAGTTCTATCAATGTTTTCCATCACCGATGATGATGATAGCTATCTTCAGAATGCTACATTAGTCCTGAATGCCATTGAAGATGATGAGCTAATAGCTGTGAACTCCTCCAGTGAGGTTGGGATTGTTGTGCAAGGAGATCACCATTTGATAACACTCACAGGAAATGCTACCTTATATTCCTATGCTGTGCTCATCTCTTCTCTCACCTACAGACATAGCAATGAGGATAACCCTCTATTAGGCTACCGATCCATCACCATAACAGTGTCTGATGGCATTAACACTGTCAGTGCATCTGTCCAAGTAAGACTGAGAGCAGTCAATGACCCTCCAGCAGTAGACCTGGATGTGAGGGTCCCAGGAGTGGATTTCATTACCATATTTATAGAAGACAATGACACTAGTGTTCGAATAGCCTCTTCTACTGCAGCCATTACAGATGTGGACAATACCACATTGGAGAATGTTGTGGTTACTTTGGAGAATCAGCCAGATGGCTCATATGAGAGGCTGGCTGCTGGAGACACATATAATGTTGAGGTATCACAGCCACGGGAGGGCCAGATCATCTTGTCTGGTTCATCTGCTAGTCTCTCAGATTTTGAGGTGGCACTGAAATCAGTAACCTATGTGAACTCAGCAGAGGAGCCCACCTCCGGGAGGCGTGTCATTAATGTGACTGCTTCTGATGGCCTCCTGAGCAGTCCTCCATCTTATTCCGTTATTGAGGTGCTAACTGTCAATGATGCTCCTTATTTAGACCTGGATGTGACCTCAGAGGGTACTGGATTTGTAGCTCCTAATCCTTATATGGAAGAAGGAAGGGGTATTCCCATCACTTCAGGAAATGTCACTGTATCTGATAATGATGTAGATGCAGTAGTTACCAAGATATATGTCACCATAAGGTACGCAGTGGACCGGCTTGCAGAGGTGGTGACCACAGACCAGCCAGTGACCTCAGTATCAGTTGATAACACCACAAACACTAACCTGATCATCATATATCTTCCATTGAATACATCAATCTATGAGGCTGGCGAGATCTTGGGGTCTTTGACCTACTTAAATAGGAACCCTGAGCCCACTCCAGGGGAACGCCTTCTCGAGGTCTATGTATCAGATGGCATCGCTATGAGCAACGTGGCCCAGGCCAGGCTCAGTGTAGCCACAGTGAATGATAATGCTCCTCTCTTTGAAGAAACCATGTTCGTTGCTATGGTTCAGGAGGCTGACGGACTAAGTCCACCTGCCAACATGACACAAGTGATTACCATAGCAACTGTATTGGCCATAGACAGTGACAGCAGTATAGATGGGATAGTTCAATATCAGATTGAATCTGGAAATGAATTGGGCAGATTTAGATTGGACTTTATGACTGGTCATCTTCAAGTTATAGAAGAGTTGGATAGAGAGGAGGTCAACATGTATTCCATTGTAGTGTCAGCTTACGACCAAGGAGACCCATCCCTAGTCAGCATGAACAGCGTAGTAATTGTTGTCATGGTAACAGATGTGAATGACAACTTACCTCTGATAACCACTCCGTCACAGTTGTCAGTATCGGAAGTGGCAGAGGTCCTATCTCCAGTAATCTACTTAGAATACGTGGATCTGGACTTGGGAAACAATGCCATGGTAACCTTTTATCTCATTGACAGTGGCTACGACAATATGGATTTATTTATGGTTATGGAAAATGGAGAGATTATTGTAACAGCTCCTCTTGATGCTGACACACCCACTGGTAGAGCTGAATACGAGATTACTGTGGGTGTGGCTGACCAGGGAATGCTCTCCTCCAACAAGACATTTATGATAACAGTTATAAATGAAAATGAGTTTACTCCAGTATTTGATCAAGGCCTATATGAGGCAAGTTTTCCAGAGTCAGTTACCATAGAAACCCCACTCTTGACTGTCAGAGCAAGTGATAATGATACAGGAAGTAACGGAGAGGTTGAATACTTTATTGTTGATCCAGATGTGATGGATGTGTTCATGGTAGATCCGGTAAGTGGCGTACTGTTGGCACAAGAACCTCTTGACAGAGAGACCCAGCAAAGCTATGTATTCAGAGTTGGAGCAACAGACCAGGGGGATCCCCCAAGACTTGTCTATGCATGGGTAAACCTTACTTTGCTTGATGTAAATGACAATTCACCTTCATTCATCAATCCACCATCTGTGATCACAGTTGCTGAGAATTCCGCTTTGAACACAACTCTGACTACTCTAATGGCAACTGATGCTGACCAGGGTTCAAACTCTGAGTTCCATTTTCAATACTCAGGTCCAAGTTCTAGTTTTAGAGTGGAACCAGAAACAGGTAGACTCTATGTTTCTGGTCCTATTGATTACGAGCAGTACCAAACCCTGACTATCACAGTGGGTGTGGTGGATAGAGGTGACCCGCCCCTTTCACAGGAGACAGATATGCGCATAGATGTTACTGATGAGAATGACAACACTCCAGTATTCTCACAGACCTTTCTTGTTAGTAGAGTACCTGAGGGTCTCACTGAACCAGTGTTGTTGCACAACCTCTCTGCAACTGATGCTGACACGGGTATCCATGGTAACATCAGCTTTCTCCTTGAGGATGATTTTTATGGAGTATTTTCAGTGTCTGTAGATTCTGGAGTGCTATATGCACTTGGACCTTTTGATTATGAGAACATTTGCTTTTATAATTTGTCTGTTTTGGCTCTTGATGGAGGATCACCTCAAATGATTGGCACTGCCTTTGTTCAAGTATATATCACAGATGAAGATGACCTGTCACCAAGATTCTCACGAGTATCTTACAATTTCATGATTCCTGAAAATCAACCTGCTGGGACCTTTGTCAACCAAGTTAAGGCTTTTGATCCTGATGGTTTAAACTGTAGCTTCCAATTTAATAATTCAGAATCAGAATTGAGAGAGATAGTGGCCTACTCCTTGGTCAACAACTCAGGAGGTCTCTTTGATATTAATGACACAACGGGTGCCATCTCCACTACCATGCCACTTGACAGAGAGGCACAGAGCAGGCATGTATTGGCTGTCCAAGCCATGGACAGGGCACAGAAGGTTGGACATGCCCAAGTAATAGTCAATGTTGCAGACATAAATGACAATACTCCAATGTTCACCAGACCTATGTTTTCATCTTTATTATCAGAAGGCGCCTCAGTTGCTTCATTTGTAGTTCAGTTGGAGGCCACAGATGGTGACAGGCTAGATACGGGCAGGCTAAGGTTCTCTTTGGCCAATGAGTCTCAGCTTCCCTTCACTGTGGACAGCAGAAGTGGTAATGTCACTGTATCAGGGGCTTTAGACTTTGAGATTGCTCCCATGAGGTACAACTTTGTTGCTATGGTAACTGACTCAGCCAATCAGAGTTCATCCACTGAGGTGATAGTTACACTGTTGGACTCAAATGACCTTCCACCAGTTATTACTGGAGTAGAATTGGAGCAGAGTTTCACTGAAGGGAATGCCCCTTTGTTCCTGTTTGAAGAACTTTCAATAACGGATCCTGATGTAGACTTTCAGTTGCTCCACGAGGTAGCCATTGTGCTGGTGACCAGTGAAGCTCCTAACACTGCTTCAGAGTGCTTCTGCAATGACCTCTGCCCAAACGGGTGTCTGGAGCTGTTACAGATTAACCAATCACTGTTTCCAGGCAGCGTGGTCTTTGGTAACAACTTGAGAACACTTAGGCTCACAGGGGAGTTTCCAATTTCAACTTATGTGACTGCCTTGCAATCAGTAGAATATGCTAATTCCATCACTAACCCAATGCCAGTAAACAGGAGCATACAACTGGAAGTATTCGATGGTGTGCTGACTGAAATGGTTGTGGTTACCCTATCACTGAGGGTTTTCAATCAGTTTGCTCCTATTATAGACTTGAATGGTGCTGAGACAGGAACAGATTCAGTTGTGGTCTTCATGGAAGAAAGTGCTGATGGAATTCAGATTCTTGACACTAATACTGGTTTCCTTGACGATGATTCCGTAAGGACTGACCCTCTCTTATCAAGGATAGACATTTTGATAGAGAATCCGGTTGATGGCGCATCAGAGTACCTGCAACGGATAGTAGGACCTCTTCCTCAAGGAGTCAGTTTGACTGTAGACATGCACACTGCTACCTTTGAGGCTATTGAAATGTTTGCAACATACAGTGACTTCTCTTCATCTTTTCCTTTACTTCGTTACATTAACACTGCCGAAGAACCTACCCCTGAGCCAAGAATAATCCTGGTCACGCCCACAGAGGATCAACTAACTGGGCCGTCTTCAAGGTTGATAGTAAACATAGCCACAATGGATGATCATCCCCCCACCTTCAGTCGCACACCGTCTCACCTGTCCTACGAGGAGAGCAGCAGTGGGGTGCTCTTGGCAGGTCCACAGGGAACAATAAGTGATGATGATAAAGGAGAAACAGTCTCTGCCACTAGTCTCACCATCCAGCTCTTCAGTCCTGAAGCTACTGATGAGCTGTTTATTGAAGACCCTTCTCTGATCTCTCCAAATCTGTTTGCAGCCACCACAAGAGATGACACTTCACTTGTTGTGTTTGTTAGTGGCAGTGGAAGTGTGGATGAATACAACACTGCCTTCAGACAGGTCAGGTATAGAAGCACCTTGGACGAGCTACCAAGGTTTGGGATAACCAAGTCCATTTCCGCCAATGTGTTTGGTCCTCCAGGAGGTGACGTCACTACCCTTAATATATTGCTCACTCCAGTCAATGATAACCTACCAACATTTGACCAAGTAGAGTATGTGTTCACAGTAGAAGAGAACACAACTGTTCCTCTTATTCTGGGCAGTGTTCATGCAACTGATGGAGACACACTCATAGGCACACAGTTTAATTATAGACTGGTCAATGCCTCACACGATATCATTTCTGTTGATTCAAGTATGGGAGTTTTGACACTTCAGAGAATGCTTGACTTTGAGGTAGCTAGGCAACATGTCTCTCTCATTGAAGCCTTTGATGTCTCCTATACAGGACCACTTCCATTCAATCAAGCTAGAGTTGTGATCAATGTGGTTGATCTGAATGATAATCACCCAGTATTTGACCAGGTAGAGTATAATCTTACTATTCAGGAGGGACTTCCCCTAAACACACCCATTTTGGTTGTCAGGGCAACAGATATTGATGGACCTATGCATTCAGTTATCATATACCACCTGACAGGTTCCTCTGATTTCCAGATTGATGGAGGAAGTGGAGTCATTTCCACAAGTGCTCTTATTGACCAGGAGACACAGAGTAACTATACTCTGACAGTGACAGCTGGTAATATTGGCACTGTTGTGTATAGCAGCGTCACAGTTCACATAAGAGTAGCTGATTTTGATGACAATGATCCAGTGGTGGTCCTGGTCCCTAGCGCAGCCATCTTGACCGAACCTGCTTCACTGCTCCACATAGCACCTGACTTGCTGATACAGGACGCTGATGTTGAACCAACACTGTACAGTGCTGTGGTAGAGATCTCCAGCCCGGGGTACACTGGTGCAGGTAACCTTGTTGTGCACAACACAGTCAGCCTGTCAGTACTAGGGAATGGGACAAGGTCACTGACCTTCAATGGAGTTGCCTTTCTTGAGGAATACCAGTCTGTTTTGAGAACTATTCGCTTCTATGATCCATCTGCTGAGCCTGTACCAGGAGTTGTGCTGATCAGGTACACAGTCATAGCTGAGGAGGGGCAGTCTGAGACATCAACCTTTAACTTGACTGTTGTCAATGTCAATGACAGCCCTCCTCTGCTTGTGTTGTCCCAGTCTGATCCATCACAGGGATACAATACAACTTTTGTTGAGGGCCTCTCTGCTGTACTCGTCACAGACTCTTCTCTCTCCATCTCTGATGCTGATGTTGACAGTAATGTAATTGTGAGTGCTGAAGTGTGGATATCAGAAGTTCTGGATGACTCACATGAGGTTCTGTCAGCAAATACAAGCTTGTGCACCAACTGCACTTTAGACAGACTGAGAATTAGAGGACCATTGTCCTTTGTTGAGATGGAAACCATTTTAAAATCAGTTAGGTGAGTAAATCTTTAATTTCAATTGGTCAGTTGGTTATATTGTAATTGTTACTTATTTTACATGTAACTGCACCAATATATTAGGTATTCCAATATGGCCAAAGAGCCAACTGGCAGTACAAGACTAATCAACTTTGTGGTCAATGATGGTCTGTTTGATTCACCAATTGTGTCGACACTAGTCACAATCCAACATGTTAATGATCCTCCTCTTGTGATGCTGAGCGGAGGAACAGATGTGAACCTGATGTACACGGAGGGACAGACAGCTCCTCTTGTGCTAGCAGAGAACATTACCATTACAGGTAAGATAGACTGTGTTTAGCTTGCAGTATTTGATCACCACGTGATCATTTCTTATTCTCACTCAACTGTTTAGTGAATTGAGGTAACATGGGATATTTTTCACATTTTGTAGATGTTGACAACACTAGACTAATCACCGCCACAGTCACTATTCCCAGCCCCTCCCCCGAGGAGCAGCTTACTGTTGGGACATATGACAATGTCTCTGTTGTTTTTGAGTCTGAAACTACTTTGTCGCTAGTGGCAATGCCTGCTCAACCAATCAGATTATTTGAGGAAGTTCTGAAAACAGTTAAATATGTGAATACTATAGAAAGGTATTTTAACAGTTAAATCTAAGATTGACTACATCAGTTGTGCTTGAGGTCAGCCTGCATCCACCACCTTCTCTTCCCACAATTAGAGCTTATTCCAGTGATGAACTTCCAAGACTGGTGTGGTTTACTGCAACTGACGAGGATGGAGCAATTAGTTCTGTTGCAGCTGTGAGAATCAGTTTTGAAGCTGTGGACACACCTCCTCTAGTTGACCTCAACGGACCCTCACAACCGGGGCTGGATACCACTGTGTCTGTTAGAGATGAACCTGTTTTTGTGAGTTTGTGCACAGCACCCATACAGAACCCTAATATATAGCCTACACACAGTGAGTGATATAGCCTGTATGTAGCAATATGTTAGCTCTATCATCATTCAGTGAATGTACAGTGTAAATACTAAGTATTATCACCGGAGTTACTATTGGTGACCTGTTGGTGTTCTACAGGTGGCCTCTGCAGACTCTTTTGTGTTTGATGTTGACAGTACAGTAGCCACTAACATGACAGTCACCCTGTCTGGTATCAGAGATGAAGGATTTGAGGACATTGTGGAAGGAACCCTTTTAGGTCTGACTGTTCACAGAAAACACGTCACTTCTGAGGTGATCCTATCATTTTCAGGAGAAAAGAACTTGACAGTCTACACAGATGTACTCCGAGCCATAAACTACTCTAACACTTTCCGAGAGGTTACTCCCGGCCTCAGAAATGTTACAGTACAAGTACACACGCTTAGTGAACAAGGAGCACTGGTGCCCAGTCTCTCTTCTGTGGCATTCCTCTCTGTAGTTGCAGTCAATAACCATGCTCCAAACTTCACAGAAGCCCTCTATACCTTCGAGCTGTTGGAGTCCTCTCTCGCTCCGTCTGCTGAGATAGGCCTACAGGTCTCAGCCTTTGATGAGGATTTGCATGGACTCACCAACATCACTTATGCCATATATGGACTGGTAGACCTGTTTGATGTAGACCACATCACTGGTGATGTCATACTCATAGGTAACCTTGACTACGAACTGACACCAAGTATCCAGTTTACTGTAGTAGCCAGTGACAATGATGGTCCCATTGGCCTCCAAGGCTTTGCTGAAGTGCTGATTTCTGTGATTGATGCCAATGACAATGCTCCACTCTTTAGCCTTTCTTCCATTCTCATACGTGTCTATGAGAATGCTGCCATGGGAACTCATGTTTACAGCGCTGTAGCAGTGGACAGGGACTCATCTAAAAATGCTCAAGTTAGCTATTCCTTTCAGGCATCTTCAGGAAACGACACTGCTGATGTTCCATTCCAAATTGATGCTGGAAGTGGAAATATTACAGTGAGTGGTAGTATTGATAGGGAAACTACCTCAGAATATGAATTGGTTGTCATAGCTACAGATAGTGGAATACCTAGTCTATCTGGTAACCTAACGGTGAAGATTGAAGTGTTGGATCTTAATGACAATCCTCCTGTGTTTGAGCAAGACTTCTATAATGTCACTCTCCCTGAGTCATCACCTGTGGACGGGTCAATCTTAGTTGTCATGGCTACTGATGCAGACTTGGATGGAGAGATTGAGTATAGGCTTGACTTACCTGCTGAACTGATGGGTGTGTTTAAATTGGACCCCACCTCCCCAGGAGTTATCTTACTAGCATCACCACTGGACTTCAACTTTCTCTTCAGTGAGGCCATCTTTAATGTTGTTGCCATGGATACAGGAGGCCTATTCTCTGCAGCGAAAGTGTGCTTAACAGTGCTGAATGAGAATGTGAATCCACCAGTGTTTAACACTACAGAGCTTGTGGTCCACTTATCTGAGGCTTTGCCAGTAGGTACCACAGTTGCTTCGCTGACAGCAACTGACAGAGATGGAGACAATATCACTTATCTAGTGGAAGCTATCAATTTTTATTTTGTTGAAGAGCAAATTTCCCAACCAATCTTATCCAGTCAACCTTTCATTATCACATCAGGCGGCTTCATTCTGACCAATGAGTCTTTGGATAGAGAAACTGTTAGCAGTTACAATATCATTGTCACCGCTGATGATAGTGTTCATTTTGCCACAGCAACTGTGATGGTCATTGTAGATGACATTAATGACAATGATCCCATCTTGGGCACCCTTGAGGTGAATGTGACAGAAAATGCTCCAACTGGAACACTGCTAGCTACCCTCGTAGCTGTGGATCCGGACTTTGGTCCAAATGGTGCAGTGTGTTGCTACAGCATTGTGAGTGGCAACGATGATGGGTCCTTCAGTCTTGTACAGGCCAACAGAACTGCTGAGCTCAGAACAGCCAGGCTGCTAGACTCTGAATCACAAGAAATATTCCAACTGACAATTGAAGTCAGTGACTCAGGGGATCTCCCTCGTTCTACTGTGGGACGGGTTACAATTATAGTTTGCGATGTTAACGAACCAGTAGTCATCACCCTGGCAACCAACCAGATCAACTATACAGAGAACAGTCCACAGGTTGCTATATTTGATGGAATAGCTATTACAGACATGGATGTGCAAGCTGGCATTAGGTCGGGTGCAGTTACCTTGGTAACAAGGTGTAAAGTCTCCCAAGAAATCCTAGTGGTTGAGTGTTCCCAAGTTGCGTCATGCATACAGTTCTGTGGAGAGGTGCTGTATGCTGATGCCAGAATTGCAATGGATTTTGGACTGACAGTGGAAAGGACCAGAGGACTAACAGACAATGATACAGTAGAGCAAGTGAGTGCCATGCTAACCAGATGTAGTCAGTGAGCATACTTGATACAGTGACATACAAGGAGTCTCTTAATATAGTTGATAAGTTAGGGAGAGCTCAATTGAATGCAATTTGACTGAAAGCTGCTCATAAGTAACATATTTGCTTATCCTCCCCTCTGTAGACCCTCTTTATATCTGGAAACACGACCCAGCCCGAGTTAGCCTTCACCAGATTGCTGCAGTCAGTCACATACTACAACTTTATCAGTGAGCCGTCTGCTGGTCTCCGTAACGTGACAGTCCTTGTCTCTGATGGTAGTGTGGAGAGCAGTGCCACAGTTGGGATCAATGTAGTGTTGATTAATGAATACTGTCCAGTCATCACAGCACAAGCTGAAACACTGATGTTCACAGAAGGGTCTGTACCAACCTACCCCCTCGGGATGGAAGCAGTGATAGCTATCAGTGATAGTGATAGAACCCCACATGACTTAATAGAAAGTTTGGAAGTGAGCTTGTCTGGTGAGAGGGATGGAGGACTAGAGAATATCTCAATAACAGTAGCTGAAGGTTTCTCAATCAGAGCTATTCCTCACCCAGATAGTGGAACTGTAACCACAGTTACCATAACTGGTCAAGGCAGTCCTCTGGAATATACTAGCATGCTGAGTACACTGGAGTATGCCAACCATGCTGATGAGCCCTCCCTGGGTACCCGCAGTGTGGCCATCTCCCTCTCTCAGAGAGGTGTGTCTTCGTGTCAGTCCCTCCATCTCCGTTTGGAGGTCGTGCCAATCAATGACAATGCACCAGTCCTATCAGTCTCTAGCAACGAAGTGACCTTTACTGAAGGGTCAGGTCCTCTGGCTATCTTCAACATTAGTGGACTGACGCTGACAGACAGAGATCATAACAGTGTCTTCTTCATCCTTGGAGCCAACATCACCTCTACTGGAGCACAGAGCGGTGAAGTATTTGAAGTTCCAGAGACACCTTCATTGAATGTCAACATTGATGGCTTAAGTAAGGATGCATACACGAGTTTTTATCTTAGTCATTCTACCTGCACTGCTGTAGTCACTCATAGAAGCATGTATACAAAATGAGATATGTGTCATGTTGTACTAGATGTGGCCATAACTGGCGAGGGAACCATTCAAGACTATGAGACTGTCCTGAGTGCAGTTGTCTACCAAAACAGTCAGGCTGAGCCCTTCCCCGGCCCTCGGACTGTGAGGGTGTCAGTGTTTGATGGTCTCCATCTAGCAGAGGCTACGCTCACACTTAACGTGATGCAAGTGAATGACG
Source organism: Chondrosia reniformis (assembly GCA_947172415.1). Classification (NCBI taxonomy): domain Eukaryota; kingdom Metazoa; phylum Porifera; class Demospongiae; order Chondrillida; family Chondrillidae; genus Chondrosia; species Chondrosia reniformis. Next base: position 7,931,740 of record OX359196.1, read on the forward strand.
TTCCAATACTACTGTCAGCCTCCACTACTGCCATCACCGCTCAAGGGCTCTCCACTGAGGTTGGCAGGCAAGCAGGCATAGTCATTTCTGATAATGACCTCATAGACACTGAGGTCACCATGGTGATAACCCTTGATGGTACATTGGAAGCTGGACAGGAAATAATTAGTGTAATTGTCAATGGTGCAAAACATGAAAGTGACAGCAACATCATTCTCAATCAGCCAATCACTATCCAAACAGCTCAAGTAGGCGTGACCTCTTGGAATATGTCCACAATATATGAAATATTCTACCTTTTTATATAGAATATATTGGCTAGCCTTCAGTACAACTACACTCCTTCAGAGATTGTATTGCCTGGCAACCGTATCATCTCTGTCTTAGCATCAGATGGTGTGTTCAATGCTACCACAACCATTACGTTAGTCATACCAGCTCCGCCCACTGTGATGATAAGGGGCAGCCCCACTTTGGAATTTCTCCATGGACTAAGATATCTACCTATTGCAGGTACCTTTTATATGCAACATGCAAGGTATTAACTAATATAAATCTAATGACTACATCTTTACTGTGTAGTTGAAGCTGACATATTGTTGACATCAGAAAGTGGTCGCTTAGCAACTCTAGAAATTCTTTTGAGTGGCCACAGCATTTCATCTGAGTCACTAGAGATACCTCCCAATCTGCAGGGATTGACATCAGATGGTTAGTTCCTGTTCCTGCTCACCGTCTCTCACAGCCTCTCCTCTTGTGCCAAAGGTGTACTTTATGTATTTATATTCATACGTACGTATGTCATTGTATTGTGTGTCTCTTTATAGTGTCTGGTGGTCGTGTGTTGCTAAGTGCTGTTGGAGGAACGGTTTCCATCAGTATATTCCAATCAGCTCTTTCTGTGCTCACCTATAATGTTTCCATTCCAAATCCAACACTTGGAATTAGAACCATAACTCTCCAGGCCTATGATGGCCAATTCTTTGGCCATGTTGCTATGGTAACCATTGAGGTAGCAGACAGACCCATAATCTTTGCTCTCTGTCAGGAGGCCCCTGCTAATTATGTTGAAGGGGAGGGACCAGTACTTATTTCACCAAACTTACAAGTGCCTGATGTTGATTTGAACTTTGTCCTGAACATCACAGCAACTGTCAGTATTGCACAATCATTCACTGATCAGCTCCGTCTATCTATGCTAGGCTCCACACTGACCAATAACAACAGTATATCTGTCACAGTAGACAGCACTAACATAACCTTACAGGGTACTACCACACTGGCCACCCTCCAAGTAAGCCTTATATACTACTGCCATCCCTCTATATACTACTACCATCCCCTTATATACTACTGCCATCCCCTTATATACTACTACCATCCCCTTATATACTACTACCATCCCCTTATATACTACTCCCATCCCCTTATATACTACTACCATCCCCTTATATACTACTCCCATCCCCTTATATACTACTCCCATCCCCTTATATACTACTACCATCCCCTTATATACTACTACCATCCCCTTATATACTACTACCATCCCCTTATATACTACTACCATCCCCTTATATACTACTACCGTCCCCTTATATACTTGTATGTTCTTCTGTTAGGACATTCTGAGAGAAGTGACTTTTGAATCTTCTGAACCGGCTCTTCTGTGGAGACCAGTGCAGTACTGCCTCTCAACTCACATGTTTGGCCAGCATACCTGTACAGGATTTGTAAACATTACCTCCATCAATGACAATCCACCAATCATTGATCTAAATGGTGTTGCCGTGGGAACAGATTACAGTGTCACTGTGAATGCCAGTGTGAGTAGCTCGACTCAAATCTACTGTCTGTAGATACGCACATCTCACCAGTTCTGTGCCATACATGTCTGTGCTATGGGATAGTGTGTATTAATGTACTCCTCAATGTACACCTAATGTAATAGAACTATTGCCACTCCCTTCTCAGATGAACTCTGTCCGAGTAGTGTCAGGGGGCGTGTCCATTATGGATGCAGACGCTGATGCTCATATAGAGAAAGTTACTCTGGTTCTATTACCAGCTGTGCCCAGTGATGGGATGGTGGTGGATGGATGTCCTGAGGATGGAGGTGCAGCATGTATTATCAGGTAACTGAATCATATGGTATTTATGTTCACTCAATAAAGAATGTTTGGAGGAGCATTTGAGTTAAATTATGTCTTGCATTATTGCTTGTTGTGAGGTAAATGTTTTCCAACCTTTAGTTATGAGAATGGTATCTCCTGTGAATGTGGAGTGAATGCTTCGACCAATACCAATTCTGTCACACTAACTAGGACTGACACATCTCTGGAGTTCGTGCAACCCTTCGCTGGTCAACTGTCTGCACCATTCTTCGAAAGTATTCTGCTGAATGTGTCATATGTAAGAGGTCCGGTGCGGCCGGACATGGAAGGAATTCACATTGGATCCGTCACAATCACTGTCTCTGATGGAGTAAATGAGGATACAGCTTCAACTGAGGTTCTTGTAGAAGTAATCAACAGTGGTCCACTTGTTCTTCTTAATGTGAGTTGAGTAGAAATGATTATATTGCTGATGTAAAGGAAGTGCTTTCATTGGTGGCTAATTTAACTTGCCCTTCTCTCCTTCAATAGTTCCCATTTGAAAATGTCACACAGATGATGAATGATGGAGAAACAGAATTTATGATAGCCATCAATCCACGTATCATGGATGATCATATCAACTTGTCTCAAATGATTGTATCATTAGTAAATCCAATTCATCCAGCAAATGAATCACTATTTCTGCTCTTGCCTGACAAATCACCACTCTCTGTAAGTGATTTCAAAGCTTTGAATTTATATCTGTAAGATATCCATTACAATTTATTATGATGGTAACGCTATTTTAAATTTGTAATATGTTTATTATTACAGGTTGCGTATAACCCTGCTAATCATGAACTAGTTATCCAAGGTCCCGCTCCTCTCTCTGATTTCCAAAGTGCTCTTTCTGCTGTTACTTACAGAAATACAAGATTGTCCAGTTACATTCTCCACCAGCCAGACCTCTCCACAAGGTAGTTTATATGATAATGACTGTGTCTACCCCACCTTCCTCTCTCCACTCAATACCTTCATATGCACCTATGTCTTGACATGCTATTACCTTGATTGCCATCACTTCCTTCCTCTCCTCCTCACCTTCTCTCTCTCTCTCAGCTCCTCCTCCCATGCACTATGTACCCTCTCCCACCCCCTCCCCATAGAACTGTATCAGTTGTGGTTGTGGATACTGATAATATTCAGAGTTCACCAGTTTATAGCAGTGTCACCTTTGATGCCACCTGCACGGCTTGGCCACTTGGAAGTGACGTGTTAGTTCCATCAGATGCATCCCTGGATCAGGTTGGCTACTGTAGGAGGATAGTTAACCTTGAGCTGATCATCAGGAGCTCCTCAGTCATCACAACACTGGACCCTCTTCAGAATATTGAGGTACTGCCATCACCTACACACACCACACATACACAAATACCTCTGATATGTCCATTGTTGTAAGAGAATGGGTAGAGTATTCCACCATTTTGTAATCTCATTGATGGTACATCTTAGTAGGATGGTTGGATGGTCGCTTGATTGGTAATCTCTTTCTTTAGTATATAGAGAGGTTGACTATTGAGAGCTTGGGTAACCTGGTAAATCTGACAGGTCTGGAGAACCTCTTGGGACTTCAGGTACTTCAGGTGAAGGGAAACAGTCGCTTGAAGACACTTTCTCCTCTCTTTGGAAATGCACCATCTTCACTCACTGTTACTCCAGCTGTCATCAGAATTGAGGGTAACCCAAAGCTTAGGGAGGTCAATGCTTTGTCTAAAGTAACTCAACTTCAAGGTACGTACATATTTTATTGAATATTTTGATAATTTGGAATGTGTACCATATGTAATGTCTTTTCAATCCATTTAAACTTTAGATATTCTCCTTACAAACAATCCTATGCTGACAAACCTGGTTGGACTGGAAAATGTAGAGCATGCAAGAAATGTACTTATCATTGGACAAGGAATAATTGATTTTAGCTGGCTGAATGGACTTCGCACTGCCTTCAAAATAAGCATCATACAAGCATTTTCAGTAAGTTTGGAATTACACATGCAGAACACACTTGAATGTATGTATGTATTTTCAGCCCAAGTCATTTAATATATCCACAACCAATTAGTAGGTCTAGCCACAATCAGTATACATGAATAATCTAACACACCATCCTTCAACATGTTACGTACATCTACTTTAGAGTAAAGGCCTATAGGGAACTAAACCTAGGGAGAGCTTTGGATGAGGATACAAGAGTCTTCTTTACTTCTTCTCCACTGGGCCAGACAGCTGTTTCTGGGCATTCCACCCTTAATCAATGAACCTGGAATTCTTTGTACGTACAGTCACATTTCTGTTCTGTTATTCGCAGATGGAGAGAGTGAGTGGTTTTAGCAGGCTATTTGAGCTCAGGCAACTAGAAGTGCTTTACTCTGGTAACCTTGTTAGTCTGGATGGACTGAGTCAAGTGCAGGACATCACAGTAGTCAAGCTAACCCAAAATGGACAACTGTGTTACATCCTAGAGCAACTCTCCAATGAAGATTACTGGATAGTGAGTTTAGGCTGTTATGTTAGGATTCTCTTCTATAAAGTGAGGCTCACCTACCTAAGAGCCCCTGGCATGAATGCTTTTAACTGGAATTGATGTAACTGCACCAAAATCCAACCAATTGTGGTACCTTTACAAGTCAGAATTGTATCTAATCACTTAGTACATATTCCTCTATATACGTACGTATATATGTACTGAGTGAGTCAGTTTGAATCATTCTATTTTTTGATTAACAAAAGCAGCATGTGACAATGTGAATTTCTTTCTCAACTCAGACAAAAGGAGCCGACTTTGTTAGGATCAATCCGATGCCAACTGCTGACAGCTGTCCTCTCCGCACCTGTGACACTAGCCCCTGCATCAGAGGTTCCTGTGTGGCCAATACTGTAGGCTACACTTGCGAGTGTCCACTCAACTACTTTGGTACTGGTTGTGAGACATTTGACTACTGTCAAGTGGAATCCCCTTGTCTGAATGGAACATGTGTCTCAGTCTTGACTCCCAATGCAGACTTTCTCTGTGTTTGATCAAGTGATCCCTTGAAAGTGAAAATTATAGTACTTCTAGCTCATTTAATGAACTTACCCAATGTTATATATATATTATCATTTTGTTATGTACGTGCAAAAGTCATTATCTCTCACTATTTACAACACTTGATAAACTAAAGCTATAAAACTGAGATATTGTAGGAATTGTCTTCAGAATTTAAAGGTTAACTTTTTAAAGTCAGTTTTCAGTAATTCCATGATAAACACAAGTTTTAAATTGTCTCCAAATTCCAATCTTCCTTGCCTCTTGAAGCTGTAGTTAGGTAGAGATGGCAATGTGAAGCTACTGATGTGCACTAGACAGCAGAAGACATTTCAGTGCCGATACATACTCACCAGTGACGCCCTCTTGTTCCAATTCCTCATGACGTGGATAAACTCTTTGTAGCTTAACTTGCCATCACCTATTCCAGGCGCACATCAAAGGGTATACATCAAAGAGCATTATAGCCCACATCAAAGTACCTTACCATCCACATCAAAGATATCAAAGACAGCCTTGATCACTTTTCCATCAAGCTCCTTACCAATGCAAATGTATGCTGCCCTCTTAAATTCATCTAGCCAGAAGACATGCAGTCATTGGTTACCATGGCAACACATGCAAGGATCACCCACCTTGTGTGATTGGTTGACCACTGAGAGTGTGGATCGAGAGTGCAGTTGAAAAGTCCTCCAAATTGTTCAGCAAATGACAAAACATGTTAAAGTTGTCAAAGTTGATCCCCTATACAAATATACATATATTATACAGTCCTACACATACAGTGCTATACAAATATACACATACAGATATACATATACACACATACAGTGCTACGTATGTATATACATATACAGTGCTACATACTTTCAGTGTATAGTAGTTGTGAAGACATACAAACATGCATAGTACATATACACATCTAAATCCTTCCTATATATAGTCTATCTCTAGTAGAATGGTTTCTCGCACTTTGTCTGAAAGAGATTGTTTCTTCTGCAGTCTCTTGGTGACTTCCTGTAGTCTCGTTGAAGTGTGTTTGAGGAGAATGGCCGCAAACTCCAATTCTGTTATAGTTGGTAGTCCTTTAGCATGTAAAGTGAACTAAGTATATTATACAAAGGTATGACATTGCTAGCAGTACAAATGAGTATTACAGTAGCAGCACACATCTCATTATTCAAGAGGTACAGCTTACGTACCTCAATCTGTCTGCATTCATTCTGAAGGTTCTCAATAAATCTGGATTGATGGCAGATAGAGAGATGGTTGCTATGAGAACTTACAGCAATAGAGCAATAATGATACGCCAATTAGAGAAGTGCTCACTGTATAAAGTCATTCAGGTACAGTTTCTCTCTTCCTCTTGTCCCAAAGAAATGTCTCTCTAGAGATGTCTCCTTCAACCAACCTTGCTGGTGTTGCTATGGTAACAGTACATCATGTGACCAAATTGCACAGGCATGCACTGATACTAGTATTGAATGTGCAGATAAGACAATTGCTCACTGCATTGCCGTTTTCCTTTGTGACTGTGGCTCCCATGTAGAGGAACTCTTCTCTGTCAATGGTGTTACTGCCATCTCGATCAATAATCTTAAATGTAACCTCAAACTGAGAAGTGGGCTCTACAAAACAGGTCAGCAAACAGTTGCCATGACAACCAGCCAACCCATGTACACACTATATTAAGTTGCCTACATTGTTGCATCATCTCACTTGTTAGAATGGATAGTAAAAATAGATAATTCCCGTAAGAGATCAGTCCTAAATAATGCAGATACACAGCATGACACAGGTACATTAAACTGCTTAATTACACATCCACAGTCTAAACTGCTACAATCATGTGACTTGATTGAAAAGGGGTGTGCTGACCATTCTCCCACAGATCTCGAAAGAGGTGGCTGGAACCCTTCCTTCTAGGGGGCGTGGCATTCAACATTTTTACTACCGCAGCATCATCAAGGTAATTCATGGTGAATACTAGAGGAAGCATAACAGATGCATGTGATGGTCACGAGGTGATCACGTGACGGCGCTCACCCCTGGGCTGGGACTGTGTGACACACTCCAGGAAGTCCCGTGCAGTCATATACAAAACTCCCTTGTAGGAACAAGACGCAAACTCTTTGAATCTCCGTTCCTTTTTACTCGGCTTTCTAACTTCACTTTTGCCACCATCTTCTTCCTTTGCTGAGACAGCCGGCAGTACTGGAAGAGAACGTTTCCATCTCTTAAGGCCAATGTAACAGGCTCCCGACAGAACCAGCAGACCCGCCCATCTGGGATACGTTTTAGTTCTTCCTAAACTACTGCTGATATTCCACGGGTGCGGCGATCCGACAAAACGAGCAAATTTAAACTGTAGACTCCTCCAGAGGAACCTGGACGCCATTTTATATTATTAATAATTTCCAAGAAAATGGCGCCGTATGTAAGGTACGTACGTAGGTGTATGAATACATTTCCAATTGTTATAGCTAGTGAATAATTCATAAGTCCTCTCACGTAAGCGATTAATCATAACTGCTAAGTTTATTGGAAGTTCCTTGAGGGAATACTTAATTTTCTTACCAATTTTCTTCACGTTTTGGTATTTGTGATGTACGTATGTGATCAGATGACAAGGCAAGGCCTCGCTTGTGTCGTTCTGCTGTGTGTGGGAGTATGTTTAGTGGCAACAGAAGGAATAGACCCGCCATTTGATCTGCATAAGGAGTTGGAAGCAGCCACGGTTCGACAAGACGATTCTCTAATTGAGGTGAAAGACGATTTGGGAATCGACAGCGCAGTTGTTGGAGTTAATACTGAGGTTAGGATCCAGTGTCACGTGACTGTCACGTTTAATGCCCACACGACAGAGTATAAACATATTTGAGATGTGTGTATCTGCATGTGACTGTCACGTGATTGTTCCCTCCCTATAGGATGGAGTAGCAAGTGCTGGTTCAGTATCTAATAAGGAGCATGTTCTTCCATTCTTTCATGGATTTGTTGCATCTCTTAGTGTTATCATTGTGTCAGAACTGGGTGACAAGACCTTCTTTATTGCAGCCATCTTGGCAATGCAGCACTCACGATTGATTGTGTTTGCCGGATCCATCCTATCACTCAGTTAGTGGTCTAGTAAATAAGTTTGTTCCTTCACCCTCCTCTCTCTTTACCCTCCTCTCTCTTCACCCTCCTCTCTCTTCACCCTCCTCTCTCTTTGTCCTCCTCTCTCTTCACCCTCCTCCCTCTTCACCCTCCTCTCTCTTCACTCTCCTCTCTCATCACCCTCCTCTCTCTTCACTCTCCTCACTCTTCACTCTCCTCTCTCTTCACTCTCCTCTCTCTTCACCCTCCTCCCTCTTTGTCCTCCTCTCTCTTCACTCTCCTCTCTCTTCACTCTCCTCACTCTTCACTCTCCTCACTCTTCACCCTCCTCTCTCTTCACTCTCCTCACTCTTCACTCTCCTCTCTCTTCACTCTCCTCTCTCTTCACCCTCCTCCCTCTTTGTCCTCCTCTCTCTTCACTCTCCTCTCTCTTCACTCTCCTCACTCTTCACTCTCCTCACTCTTCACTCTCCTCTCTCTTCACTCTCCTCTCTCCTTTATCCATTCCTTAGCCTTTATGCACACGCTGTCAGTGCTGTTAGGTTTTGCAGCCATCATAGTTCCCAGGTGGATCACCTTCTACTTGGGAGCACTCCTCTTTGCCATATTTGGTCTCAAGATGCTGTGGGAGGGATGGAACATGTCTCCAGAGGAGGGTCAGGAGGAGTTTGATGAAGTGTCAGAGACGCTTAAAAAGAAGGAGGAAGTCAGTACACCCACAACACCATGGTTACGTGTAATACCCAGGTGATGCTCTCTTGTTGCCTAGGAAACAGCAAGCTCTGATCCTGAGCAGGGAGAGTTATCCTCCAATCCTCCCTTGCGAAGGAGAATCTGGCTACTTAGACTGTTACCTCCAATCTTCTTTCAAGCCTTTACGCTGACCTTTATAGCCGAATGGGGGGACAGGTCCCAAATAGCAGCTATTATATTGGCAGCCAGGGAGGTGGGGTCTGAAGAGGGAATTCCCAGAACTGTGTTTAAGGTGTTTTCCCTGTTGTGTAGAACCCGTATGGAGTGTTGTTGGGCGGTGCAATTGGCCATGCCATTTGTACTGGTGTGGCCATTATTGGAGGAACTTTAATAGCAAAGAAGATTTCAGTTAAAACTGGTATGTGGTCAGTTGTAATCACATGATATTCAGGTGACTGTCACATGATACCTTTCTATTGCAGTTACAATTCTAGGTGGAATTGTCTTCTTGCTATTTGCACTAACTGCACTGTTCCAAGATCCTAATGCAGAAGTCAAAGTGTAAACACTTATTTTGTATCATTGGCATGTACTGTATTCCTCATTGTCATTTCATTTGAATTTCGTGATTGTACATTTAGTGTTGCAACTCTGTCAAACGGAGAGATATGAAACTGCAACTTTGTGTCAGTATTCACAGACATGTATGAAATGTTTCCAATGTGTTTTGCAAATTTTGATATTTACCCAAATTTGCCCTATCTCTCACCATACATTAACTTCCTATACCTGTAATTTAATGAACATTTGGTGCTGCAACTCTGTCAAACTCAGAGATATGAAGCTGCAACTTTGTGTCAGTATTCATAGACATGTATGAAATGTTTCCAATGAGTTTTGCAAATTTTGATATTCACCCAAATTTGCCCTATTTCTCACCATACATTAACTTCCTATATGGAGAGATATGAAGCTGCAACTTTGTGTCAGTATTCACAGACATGTATGAAATGTTTCCAATGAGTTTTGCAAATTTTGATATTCACCCAGATTTGCCCTATTTCTCACCATACATTAACTTCCTATACCAGTAGTTTAATGAACATTTGGTGTTGCAACTCTGTCATATGGAGAGATATGAAGCTGCAACTTTGTGTCAGTATTCACAGACATGTATGAAATGTTTCCAATGAGTTTTGCAAATTTTGATATTCGCCCAAATTTGCCCTATTTCTCACTATACATTAACTTCCTATACCAGTAGTTTAATGAACATTTGGTGTTGCAACTCTGTCAAACTCAGAGATATGAAGCTGCAACTTTGTGTCAGTATTCACAGACATGTATGAAATGTTTCCAATGAGTTTTGCAAATTTTGATATTCACCCAGATTTGCCCTATTTCTCACCATACATTAACTTCATATACCAGTAGTTTAATGAACATTTGGTGCTGCAACTCTGTCAAATGGAGAGATATGAAGCTGCAACTTTGTGTCAGCTTTCACAGACGTGTATGAAATGTTTCCAATGAATTTTGCAAATTTTGATATTCGCCCAAATACTAGTAATTTTATGTACATTTAGTGCTGTTACTCTGTCAAATGGAGAGATATGAAGCTGTAACTTTGTGACAGTATTCACAGACATGTATGAAAGGTTTCCAATGAGTTTTGCAAATTTTGATACCCAGCTAAATTTGCCTTATTTCTCACAATACATTTAATTCGTATACTAGGTAATTGCAAAATAGAAAAAAATGGCCGACCTAGAGAAGGACACAAAATTCACTTACTATATATATATGTCTGAAATTTAGCCCGTTTTAAATTATTTCTCATGCATATGGATATGCACTGTGTGGTACTTGAATTTTGGTGAAGCGGTATCTATCCTTAAATATTACATGGATGTCGTTAAAGTGAAATTTCGCCAATCGACAGCCAACGAAACTCCAAAGAAAAAAAGTTGGACCATACCGAACGCTACCATCCACGACGCTCAGAGGCCGGGATCGGTGGTAACGTTCAACTTATCGAATCTGCCGTAGCAAATTACTGCCGAGTTGAGCTTTGGGTGTCACTTTCGTGAGAAGAACCAGTTCTTCTCGATATGGCCGACTCATATGAATCCTAAGATATCAGATGCCAATCCCACATACGTGGAACCCCCCCGAAATCCGGATTATTGGTGAGCACGTCTCTATGGCACCAACCGATTAGGAGACAGCTTCAGAGTCTAAGCGCTACCAACCCCTATGGGAACCGCTACCACCATAGAGATGTGTCCAGGTAGGCCTACTTTATAAGGTTTTTTGCCTCTATTTAAACCACAAAATTTCGAAAGAAAACGGTTGTGGTTGGCGCTTTTCCATACTTAAGAATAGGGTATTTGCGAGAAAAATATGGTCCGATTATTTCAAGTTAATTACAGATCAGGGCATCGTTTCAAGCCATTTTGCACGTACAATCCGTATTTGTAGTCCATCTCGAAACTGGGGAAAACGGATAAAATCCTGTGTGTGTCTTCATAGGCCGAGGAGAGCAGTTTTCCTGGTTCCATGTAGAAACGATATTAGCGAGAGGCGTTCCGATATAAACGTTTAATACTATAACCAGCCACACTCAATTTCAAGTGCAGAAAACCGATAATGGCTACATACGTCTATATATTTATCTTCAGATAGCAAAGTTTAGAATGTCTCTGTGTGTTTCTTGTTGTTCTATGCATGTACAAACATTTTTAACTTGAGATGTTCCGATAACTTGCATAATAGTATCGAACGATATAAATACTATACCATTAAGATCGTATTCTAGTAATTTTATGTACATTCAGTGCTGTAACTCTGTCAAATGGAGAGATATGAAGCTGCAACTTCCTGTCAGCTTTCACAGACATGTATGAAATGTTTCCAATGAGTTTTGCAAATTTCGATATTCACCCAAATACCAGTAGTTTAATGAACATTTGGTGCTGCAACTCTGTCAAATGGAGAGATATGAAGCTGCAACTTTGTGTCAGTATTCACAGACATGTATGAAATGTTTCCAATGAGTTTTGCAAATTTTGATATTCGCCCAAATTTGCCCTATTTCTCACCATACATTAACTTCCTATACCAGTAGTTTAATGAACATTTGGTGTTGCAACTCTGTCAACTCAGAGATATGAAGCTGCAACTTTGTGTCAGTATTCACAGACATGTATGAAATGTTTCCAATGAGTTTTGCAAATTTTGATATTCACCCAAATTTGCCCTATTTCTCACTATACATTAACTTCCTATACCAGTAGTTTAATGAACATTTGGTGCTGCAACTCTGTCAAATGGAGAGATATGAAGCTGCAACTTTGTGTCAGTATTCACAGACATGTATGAAATGTTTCCAATGAGTTTTGCAAATTTTGATATTCACCCAAATTTGCCCTATTTCTCACCATACATTAACTTCCTATACCAGTAGTTTAATGAACATTTGGTGTTGCAACTCTGTCATATGGAGAGATATGAAGCTGCAACTTTGTGTCAGTACTCACAGACATGTATGAAATGTTTCCAATGAGTTTTGCAAATTTTGATATTCGCCCAAATTTGCCCTATTTCTCACTATACATTAACTTCCTATACCAGTAGTTTAATGAACATTTGGTGTTGCAACTCTGTCAAACTCAGAGATATGAAGCTGCAACTTTGTGTCAGTATTCACAGACATGTATGAAATGTTTCCAATGAGTTTTGCAAATTTTGATATTCGCCCAAATTTGCCCTATTTCTCACCATACATTAACTTCCTATATGGAGAGATATGAAGCTGCAACTTTGTGTCAGTATTCACAGACATGTATGAAATGTTTCCAATGAGTTTTGCAAATTTTGATATTCGCCCAAATTTGCCCTATTTCTCACCATACATTAACTTCCTATACCAGTAGTTTAATGAACATTTGGTGTTGCAACTCTGTCAAACTCAGAGATATGAAGCTGCAACTTTGTGTCAGTATTCACAGACATGTATGAAATGTTTCCAATGAGTTTTGCAAATTTTGATATTCACCCAAATTTGCCCTATTTCTCACCATACATTAGCTTCCTATACCAGTAGTTTAATGAACATTTGGTGCTGCAACTCTGTCAAATGGAGAGATATGAAGCTGCAACTTTGTGTCAGTATTCACAGACATGTATGAAATGTTTCCAATGAGTTTTGCAAATTTTGATATTCGCCCAAATTTGCCCTATTTCTCACCATACATTAACTTCCTATACCAGTAGTTTAATGAACATTTGGTGTTGCAACTCTGTCAAATGGAGAGATATGAAGCTGCAACTTTGTGTCAGTATTCACAGACATGTATGAAATGTTTCCAATGAGTTTTGCAAATTTTGATATTCGCCCAAATTTGCCCTATTTCTCACTATACATTAACTTCCTATACCAGTAGTTTAATGAACATTTGGTGCTGCAACTCTGTCAAATGGAGAGATATGAAGCTGCAACTTTGTGTCAGTATTCATAGACATGTATGAAATGTTTCCAATGAGTTTTGCAAATTTTGATATTCGCCCAAATTTGCCCTATTTCTCACCATACATTAACTTCCTATATGGAGAGATATGAAGCTGCAACTTTGTGTCAGTATTCACAGACATGTATGAAATGTTTCCAATGAGTTTTGCAAATTTTGATATTCACCCAGATTTGCCCTATTTCTCACCATACATTAACTTCCTATACCAGTAGTTTAATGAACATTTGGTGTTGCAACTCTGTCATATGGAGAGATATGAAGCTGCAACTTTGTGTCAGTATTCACAGACATGTATGAAATGTTTCCAATGAGTTTTGCAAATTTTGATATTCACCCAGATTTGCCCTATTTCTCACCATACATTAAATTCGTATACCAGTAGTTTAATGAACATCTGGTGCTGCAACTCTGTCAAATGGAGAGATATGAAGCTGTAACTTTGTGACAGTATTCACAGACATATATGAAAGGTTTCCAATGAGTTTTGCATATTTTGATATCCAGCTAAATTTGCCTTATCTCTCACAATACATTTAATTCGTATACTAGGTAATTGCAAAATAGAAAAAAATGGCCGACCTAGAGAAGGACACAAAATTCACTTACTATATATATATGTCTGAAAATTAGAGCGCTTTCAATTATTTCTCATGCATATGGATATGCACTGTGTGGTACTTGAATTTTGGTGAAGTGGTATCTATCCTTAAATATTACATGGATGTCGTTAAAGTGAAATTTCGCCAATCGACAGCCAACGAAACTCCAAAGAAAAAAAGTTGGACCATACCGAACGCTACCATCCACGACGCTCAGAGGCCGGGATCGGTGGTAACGTTCAACTTATCGAATCTGCCGTAGCAAATTACTGCCGAGTTGAGCTTTGGGTGTCACTTTCGTGAGAAGAACCAGTTCTTCTCGATATGGCCGACTCATATGAATCCTAAGATATCAGATGCCAATCCCACATACGTGGAACCCCCCCGAAATCCGGATTATTGGTGAGCACGTCTCTATGGCACCAACCGATTAGGAGACAGCTTCAGAGTCTAAGCGCTACCAACCCCTATGGGAACCGCTACCACCATAGAGATGTGTCCAGGTAGGCCTACTTTATAAGGTTTTTTGCCTCTATTTAAACCACAAAATTTCGAAAGAAAACGGTTGTGGTTGGCGCTTTTCCATACTTAAGAATAGGGTATTTGAGAGAAAAATATGGTCCGATTATTTCAAGTTAATTACAGATCAGGGTATCGTTTCAAGCCATTTTGCACGTACAATCCGTATTTGTGGTCCATCTCGAAATTGGGGGAAATGGACAAAATCCTGTGTGTGTCTTCATAGGCCGAGGAGAGCAGCTTTTCTGGTCCCATGTAGAAACGATATTAGCGAGAGGTGTTTCGATATCAACGTTTAATACTATAACCAGCCACACTCAATTTCAAGTGCAGAAAACCGATAATGGCTACATACGTCTATATATTTATCTTCAGATAGCAAAGTTTAGAATGTCTCTGTGTGTTTCTTGTTGTTCTATGCATGTACAAACATTTTTAACTTGAGATGTTCCGATAACTTGCATAATAGTATCGAACGATATAAATACTACACACATTTAGTGCTGTAACTCTTTCAAATGGAGAGATATGAAGCTGCAACTGTGTATCAGTATTCACAGATGTCTATGAAAGGTTTCCAATGAGTTTTGCAAATTTTGATATTCATCCAAATTTGCCCCATTTCTCACCATACATTAAGTTTAATGTACATTTAGTGCTGTAAATCTGTCAAACGGAGAGGAATGAATCCAATATTTTGTGTCAGTATTCATAGATATCTGTGAAGCTTCTTTAATGAATTTTGATATCAGGACGGAAGAAATTGTTATGAATATATATTGTTATTATATAGAATGCCACTTTAAGTTTTGTATTTTTTCTTTTTTCCCTCAAGTTGCCGGGAACGTATTTGCATAAGAGAAGCGGTTCTAAATGGTAGGCAAGTTATTTGGCGTTGTATTCGTTGTACAGCAAATGATAAATATAGAAAGTATAATTGTCCTTTATAGGCCTCAGGGTACAAGAAAGGAGTGGGAGGAGTGGGCGCTAAAAAGAAAGGAGGTAAATATATATCTCAGTCCTGATGTAAGGTAAAGCCGGGAACGGCGGGTTGGCTGAAAGACGAACATTGTTGGTCTATCTATTAGTCTAGTCTTTGTGAAGTCATGGCCTTGTCAGCTAGGGGACGAAGGTCTAGCTAAACGAACCATAATATTCCTCAACTTTTGGTTCTTTTCAGAACAGTTCTATAAAACTTGTGTCTTGTGTTTCACTTGAAGGTCCAAAGTTTGAGTTAACTGAAGAACAGAAACAAGAGATCAAAGAAGCATTTGACTTGTTTGATGCAAGCGGTTCGGGCAAGATTGACGCTAAAGAGCTGAAAGTGAGACTTTGTTGAACTTTGGGTAGTGAGTGTCAGTTGTTCCTTCGTGGCCAGGTCTCCATGAGAGCGCTGGGGTTTGAGCCAAAGAAGGAAGAGATTAAGAAGCTAATATCTGACGTAGACAAGGATGGAAGTGGTGAGGATGGACTAGTCCTACAAGTCCTAGCTTGGATATAAACAGTGTCTATTATATTAGCCGAATTGTTCTCTAAATAATAGGAAGTGTCGACTTTAATGCTTTCCTTCAGATTATGACAGTGAAGATGGTGAGTTGTGTTAGCTCTAGTCCTCTACTCAGACTACACTCATGTGCCTACCAGCCTCTCTGTCTCATGTGCCT
This sequence comes from Chondrosia reniformis, assembly GCA_947172415.1. NCBI lineage: Eukaryota > Metazoa > Porifera > Demospongiae > Chondrillida > Chondrillidae > Chondrosia > Chondrosia reniformis. Next base: position 7,948,027 of record OX359196.1, read on the forward strand.
ACCAGCCTCTCTGTCTCATGTGCCTACCAGCCTCTCTGTCTCATGTGCCTACCAGCCTCTCTGTCTCATGTGCCTACCAGCCTCTCTGTCTCATGTGCCTACCGGCCTCTCTGTCTCATGTGCCTACCAGCCTCTCTGTCTCATGTGCCTACCAGCCTCTCTGTCTCATGTGCCTACCGGCCTCTCTGTCTCATGTGCCTACCAGCCTCTCTGTCTCATGTGCCTACCGGCCTCTCTGTCTCATGTGCCTACCGGCCTCTCTGTCTCATGTGCCTACCGGCCTCTCTGTCTCATGTGCCTACCAGCCTCTCTGTCTCATGTGCCTACCAGCCTCTCTGTCTCATGTGCCTACCGGCCTCTCTGTCTCATGTGCCTACCGGCCTCTCTGTCTCATGTGCCTACCGGCCTCTCTGTCTCATGTGCCTACCGGCCTCTCTGTCTCATGTGCCTACCGGCCTCTCTGTCTCATGTGCCTACCAGCCTCTCTGTCTCATGTGATGTTTTTATATGTAGAGTGAGAGAGATTCAAAAGAAGAAATTCTAAAGGCTTTCAAACTGTTTGATGATGATGACACTGTAAGTCAATACATGATTCCTGCTTTATGGACCAAATGAAAATGCTTCTCTAATGATTGTTTTGATTCCTGTACAGGGTAAGATATCATTTCATAATCTGAAGAGAGTTGCTAAAGAACTGGGAGAGAACTTAACTGATGAGGAATTACAAGTGAGTGTCTCCCCAATGATATTACTAATTGCTCTAGTGAAGGTTTGCCTCATTCTAATGTTAATCTCTATCGAATGTTAAGGTTTTATCAACTACAATTGTAAAATTCTTGTTTATTTAATTAATGTTGTCTGCTTTATATTAATGAAAACATTTGATCTGTACTTTACTGTGTGACTGCAGGAGATGATTGATGAGGCAGACAAGGACGGAGATGGAGAGGTAAACGAAGCAGAGTTCCTCAGAATTATGAAGAAGACTAATCTTTACTGATCATCCGATTGTGTTACCATAGCAACCTGATCCTTATATCTGGTATATGTTGTTTTATTATATTGTAAAGATTGGGTGAATAAGAGGAGTATACATAATGTACCTTTGTGTTTGCTTGCCCAAGGAGGTCCTGCATGGTAAACAGTCCGGTTGCCCAAGGAGGTCCCGCATGGTAAGCAGTCCGGTTGCCCAGGGAGGTCCTGCATGGTAAGCAGTCCGGTTGCCCAGGGAGGTCCCGCATGGTAAGCAGTCCGGTTGCCCAGGGAGGTCCCGCATGGTAAGCAGTCCGGTTGCCCAGGGAGGTCCCGCATGGTAAATAGTCCGGTTGCCCAGGGAGGTCCCGCATGGTAAGCAGTCCGGTTGCCCAGGGAGGTCCCGCATGGTAAGCAGTCCGGTTGCCCAAGGAGGTCCCGCATGGTAAGCAGTCTGGTTGCCCAGGGAGGTCCCGCATGGTAAGCAGTCCGGTGTATTGGATTACAACATGCATATGGCCTCATCTCATTGAACAAGAAATAACAATTAATCACAAGTTTGTGGATGTTGAGTAACAACACACTGTCCAAACACTACTTCAGAAATGTATTTGACACATAAAAATAATAATTCAAAATATAATTGCTTCATATACTACATCAAGTCAATTCGAAAACTAGCAATTTGAATTTATTTGATTAATGACAAGCAGCTCTTGATTCACTGCACAGGCTAAACAATATTCACTCTACAAGGAAACAAACGGTCAATTGAACAAACACATCAAAAACACTACCTAAAGTCACTCACTTATGAGTCAGCAGGTGTGTCAGTGGGCGTGTCCACAGGCTGCTCACTTGGATCTGTTGACTCCTCATCTTCTCCTGTAGTGGGCTCTTCTTTAGGAGGCTCTTCTGTAGTGGGCTCTTCTTTAGGAGGCTCTTCTGTAGTGGGCTCTTCTTTAGGAGGCTCTTCTGTAGCGGGCTCTTCTTTAGGAGGCTCTTCTGTAGGGGGCTCTTCTGTAGGAGGCTCTTCTGTAGGGGGTTCTTCTGAAGGGGGCTCTTCTTTAGGGGGCTCTTCTGTAGGGGGCTCCTCTGTAGGGGGCTCCTCTTTAGGGGGCTCCTCTTTAGGGGGCTCTTCTTTAGGGGGCTCTTCTTTAGGGGGCTCTTCTTTAGGGGGCTCTTCTTTAGGGGGCTCTTCTTTAGTAGGGGGCTCTTCTTTAGAAGGCTCTTCTTTAGGGGGCTCTTCTTTAGGAGGCTCTTCCTTTTCTGTAGATTCTGTTTTGTTTTTTTTTTTGTTTTTTTTTAAGACTAGAATAAAAGTTATTTTAATTAAAAATGCAAGTCTTCGCATACCAGTTTGTTTTGGTGATACATCTGCTACAGCAACACCACCTTCACCCTGCTCAGTCTTAGCTTCTCCTTCACCCTGCTCAGTCTTAGCTCCTCCTTCACCCTGCTCAGTCTTAGCTCCTCCTTCACCCTGCTCAGTCTTAGCTTCTCCTTCACCCTGCTCAGTCTCTTTGGCTGCTGATGGTTCTGGTTTGGGTATAAGTTTTGCCGCATATTTCGGTTGGAGACCTTCTTTTCCAAACTGCATCATTCAAATATCAAATAGGGTCAATCACATGATAGTCACATGACATTCACATGATGTACTTACCTTTTCCTTTGCCCCTGTCAACTTCTCTATCCATCCACTACACAAAGCAAACACCGTTTGGTCACCCAACACAATATACATCTTACACCCACACACCTTTTCTGCTCTTCATTTTCTGCCACAAAGAAATAGGCCTTTGCTGGAGTTCCAACAATAAAGCTGTTACCAGGTTCACTGGTAGGAGGCCAGTTTGTAGGAACAAGATCAGTTCTGTCCCTAATATCTGCCACTTGAGCCAGCGCTATGCTTCCCTGGGGCTTGCGTGGCCCCTCCTCCTGAGGTTCTGCCTTGAACCACCTCAACAGCTCTCCCTCCGACTCCAAGGATATCCAGTGTTTCACCCATCTCCCGATAATATCAGCTATAAGGAGGATATGAGGTTAGTGTTACTTTCCATATAGGCTCATCTGCCAGTGAAATATCTTACATTCACTAGGCACACACAAGTTATTGCCTCACCTCAAGTAGCAATTGGTAATGTTTTAAGAGATAGGAGCAATAGGAGCTATGTATTTTCAATATGGCCTATGTTTTAGTCATATCAGTTTGACCCGACCAGACTCAGTGTATGCTCACTTTTTGGTTTTGAACGCAAATGAAAATGTAACTTCAAAGTGAATTCTTAATGAGTTGAGGCCACACAAGTGCTTAGAGCATGTGAGACTAATAAGAGTCCTATCCTAATAAGAGCCCTATACTAATAAGAGCCCGGGCCAATAATAATATTACTCCATGTTACAGCTATGTGGGAAAGACAATGTATTAGATCATTGAAGTGACCTTTTGGAAAAACAAGTGTAGTCTGCTCTTATGACTTTTAACCAACTGACAGAATTAAATAGAAACCATTTACAAGGTACGTACAAAGGACAGGACTGGGGATAGGGGACAAAGGACTAGGATGGGAATGGGTATAGGGGACCAATTAATTAGGATGGGAATGGGAACTGGGGACAAATGACTAGGATGGGAATGGGAACAGGGACAGAGTAATAAACAGCAGCATTCATTACAAAGAGGAAGAATGTATGCAGCAACACTTGCATGATTACCATAGCAACATGTGTAATATATTATTACACTTCCAATGCAACACTGTCATGAAATTGAAAACAAAACAAAATTTTTCCTTTTATGAAAGCAACTTTCAGAGATCATTGGTAATGCTTCTGCCTTAAATGTCCAAACTTCATAACATTACATTACAAATAACAATTACCATTTATGTAAAGATTCTTAACCACATAGCACATCTGAAGGTCTTTACTGGCCTGACCATACACATACTTCAGCTAAACAGTTGATGACTGAGCATGCTATTGGACACATTGCCATTCTCCAGTGAGCTCACCATTGAACCAGTGAACTTTGACTTGTACAGCACTTACCACAAGTATTCATTTGACATCCCCCATGGCCACCTACTAATCACAGGGGAGGGCTGGACCATTAAACCCCGCCTCCGACCAAAAATGGGCTTCATGAATCTCCTTACTGGCAGAGGGCGATGATTCACTTGGGGTGGCTGGTCAGGAATGTGTTTGAGGTTGCAGTGAGTTCACTCGCAATCAAAGCTATACATACCTCAACACAAATGCACAACTAATCTAACTACTCTGTCATGAGGAAAGGAGATTTCAATTTCTAAATCTTTCACCTTTTCTATTAATTTTACACTTTTCAAGCAATACCCTCTCACTCAAAGTCTACCCACCCACGCAATGTCCACTTACAACATATCACTCTCTCTCGTGACTGCTTCAATAACTCACTTTTCCTTGTGAGATATCCAGCATGCACCACCTTTGGATCAACAGTGACGCGCTCTGACTTGCTCCTCCGAACTGATTTAGGCTTCTTGCTGGCTTTGCCTGTGTCTTCACCTTCAAATTAACGCGATCAATGAACCATTACTCGGATATGTAGCGCTAGCGGAACCTACCACCGGTTGCCTGTTCCGTCACCTCTTGTTCTTGTTTCTGTTCGCCTTCTTGTTTCTGTTCCGCTTGTTGACTCTCTTGTTTCTGTTCCGCTTGTTCGCCTTCTTGTTTAGATGTCTCAGTATTCTGAGTCTCTTCTGGATTACTGTTCTCCTGTTTCGTCTCTGGGGTTGGCTCGACAGCCTTCTGCTGGTCCTCGACCTGAGTGTGCTCGGCTGCAGGTTCGCTCATGGTAAATCTAAATGGAGTGAGAATGCAACGAGATTTGGAAGTAAAACGCTAGCACTTTGGGAATTGCAAAATTGAGTTAATCAATGGCAATAAGACTCGACTTACCTGACACTTGTCAAACGGGGTAGAGACGATAAGCGATCACTTTCTCTAAAGCCACAAATCGACCTTGTTCCAAGAGATAATTACCGTATTTGGAAATCGAGGCCACCAAAGTGAGTCACGTGAACATCACGTAGTAATTTATTATCGCCCAGGCCCTACTCTTAACGCCCTTATAAAGTAGGGGTGCGCTTTGTTACACGACCAGCTGTTTTTCACATTTCCGTTGTTGTGAAGCGATGCATATAAACGAGTCAATTTAGGTGGCACTTTATCTTAAGTCCAGAGTCCTTTGAATTGCCTAATAAGGCAACAACTAAATGGACATGCTAATTTCATTAAATACAGGAATGCTCCGCAGCAGACATCCACATTCACAACTGAGAGGCAACACAATTTCATAGAAACAGATTCCATGCATATTAAAAATGTGACATTTACACAAAGAATGAGATGAAATGGATTGAAATATTTAAATATACTACATAGAAAGTTGTACATGAAATTATAATTAAGGAGAATGGATTGATAATACAAAAATTATTTTCACAATACAAAACTTACAAACAATATTATAATGCCAATGAAAAATTCTGTTTATTCACACATAGTGATTCAATCAATGCCAATAAGACTAATCAAACATCAGCGGTGGCTTGCAGCTCATCTGGCAGCATTACAGAGAGGAAGTGTCTCTTTCTGGCTTTGACAAACACAGTTTGCATCCTGCCTTTACCTTTGACAAAGGTCTCTCCGCAGGCTTCAAAGACAAAGTAGTTAACCAGATGGCGTGTGCAGGCCTCTGGGAGGTGAATGCGATTTGTGTGGCCTGTACTGTCCATCCGACTAGCAATGTTGACGGTATCCCCCCAAATGTCAAAGAGTAGTTTACTGCTTCCCACCACACCAGATGTAGCTGGACCACAATTGAATCCAATTCTTAACTGCAAATTAAAACTGGGAAATCGCTGGTTAAAGCATTGAATAATCCACTGCATTTGAAGAGCAAAGTTAATGAGATTCACTAGGTGAGCAGTGCCCTCAGAACCCAGGCCAGAGACAGCCATATAAGTACAACCAATAGTTTTAATTTTGTCAACATCAGCAAACTCTGGTTTGTCCAGAAGTTCATCAAATTCCGCCATGATATTATTGAGCACTCTCATATAGTTGATGGTCGTGTCATTCGTCTCTGAATTATACATCTCATCAAAGTTGACAATAGTCACAAATATCACGCCCACGCACTCATGATTCTTGGAGTACTTCCCTTTGCATCTCAGTTCGCTAGCCACATGAGGTGGAATAATGTGGTGAATCAGCCAGTCAGCCTGGTGCCTGAGGGAACGCATCTCCTGCTGCTGTAAAACGGCCTCCACACGGCCCTTAAAGGACATGCGTACAGACTCCTCAGATTTCCGGTTGACAATGGTGACTAGGACGATAAGCAAAATGAACAAGATTGCCATTAGAGGGATGACATGTCTACGAAAGTATACTGAAAATTCATCTGGAATAGGGTCCATCTGGTGAACATCTGTTGGCCTTGTAGTGGCCTCAGTTGTGTTTGAAAAGACCTTTTCTGTCTCCAGTATCTCATAACATTGATCCATTTGGACGGTGGCAGCCAATGTTACCACGGTAACCACATTGATGACTCCTCCAATCATCTTGGCAAAAAAGCTCACATCCATGAATAGGACACTACTGACCAGTATACTGACAGCCATGTACATGGTAATCTCTGTGTGGGCCACCATAGCGAGAGACCCAGGACCACTGGAGTGGCAGAGGGCTAGTGCCACGTACACAAACACCATTGGATAGTAGATCTGGAATAGACTGATAATGGTCTTTACCTTCCAGTTTACAACCAACTCAGATATCTTGTGTAGAAGGTAGGGCAACTTCCTCTTGATCATTGTGAGCATAACACAGAGCACCATGGACACCTCAATGACCAGACCAATGCCGAGCAGGATCCCCCACCACAGTCTCTCCTCCAGTGAGTCTCCCGTTGAGAGAAAGCTGGCCACAGACACAAGTACAAACACTAGAAAGGAGAGTAGCATGTCCACTGCAAAGCTCCTCTTTGCCACTACAAGACCAAACTCTGTTTCTGGGCTCTTTCCTGGCGTACAGTCCCCCAAGTCACGCCCCCAGCTACGGTAGGCCACCTCCAGTTCCTGGTCATTGAACTGCAGAAATACGGGATGCAGAGATGTGGAAAAGAAGGTATCAAAATTGACATCCCTCTCCTGCAGAAGGGACATGATCTCCGTGACGACAGCAGATTGGTGCTGGTTGAAAGGGTGGTTAGCTTGTGTTAGAGTAGCATATTGATCCAGCTGGTTCTGTTTGCTTATAATGTCCAAAATTGAGTTAGTGGACTCACTCCTAACAATCTTGCCATTGTCTACTCTATGCTCAAACAGCAAGGGACAGCAGCAGGTGACCACTCTACCAACAACTGGACCCTCTTCCTCCACACACTGAACAGCTGCTCCACCCCCCACATCAGCGACAGCCCTGGTATCAATTATACGTATCTTCTTGCGCCAAGTTGCACAGTTGCCAAGATGCGTCTGCCGCTTGCTCAGCACAACAAAGTACTTCTGGTCTGGCAGGTTGCTAGACAGCTCGGCACGGGGGACCTCGCTGAGCAGGTAGGCGCCCGACAGGAGGTGCTGGGTGGCCTCTGATATGACCACTTTTCCAGATAAGCCAGAGGTCTCAATCTGATTGGCAATGTTGACATCCTTGGACCAGACATCAAAGCGAAACCTCCTGGTTCCCATGACACCATAGAACACTGATCCAGTGTGGATTCCCACTCTCATGTTGATGTTAAAGGATCTGGAATGGGAATATTCCTGCAGTGCCTGAATAATGTCCAGGCCCATGTCCACAGCATTGGCTGCGTGACTCTGACAGGGTTGGGGGCAGCCTGACACGCAGAAATAGCAATCTCCCAGAGTACACACCTTTTCACACTTGTTCTTTTCAGCCAGCTGATCAAACTTGGAAAAGATTTCATTTAAGATACCAACCAACTCTTCAGCAGACATATTAGAGGAGAGAGAGGTGAACCCTACAATATCAGCAAACAGAATGGTAACATTCTCACAGTGGTGGATGGTGAACGGCCGGGAGGACTTGAGGGAGTCCACCAGTTCTTGCTGCTTGTGAAGAGCAAAGAGATGATACTTGGTTTGGAACTCTGTGTCCAGGAGCTCTGTAGCCAGCTGCTGAGGCATCAGGGAACTAATGGTCTTTTCTTGGAGCGTGTGGTCCAGCTGGAGCGCCTTTTGCAGGATGAGGCAGTGCGCTACCTTCCAAAAGGTCTCGTGAAGGCGCACTTGGAACCAGTAAGCTACACTCAGTCCAACTGCATTCAGACAAAACAGGAGCAGCAGCCGCGCCACGGAAACGTTCACAATGAGGCGAGTAGGGAATACAAACTTGTCAAATGTAGACTCTTCAGCTTGGCCGTACAGTCCATACGAGAAGATGACCACTAGACTTTCCGACACTATAGAGTGTCCGAGACCCATTAGAAAACAGACCAGGAGCGCCTTGTGGGACAGCGTATACACGATGAGGATGACCGTAGCGTTGATGGCAAACTGTATTACTATGGTGATGGAGGACGTGGCCGTCACAAGTCCTTTGGTGCTGAACAGGATGGCAGGCACCACTAGCCACGAGGCAACTATGAGCATCACGCACAGTGCCACTGACAGGGACGCGGGGTACCTCGCGTACACGCGGGTCCGCGATAAAATTAACAATATAGAGGAGAATGCAAAAAAGATTGCGCCTCCAGCAATCATTTCAATGGAATACTTGGGGATGACTGTGGGCAGCTCTTCGATGTCTGACAGCGGGATTTGGATGGAGAAGAACACGATCCAGAGCAGCGAAAACACGGAGAGGCTAAACACTGTAACTCCATAACGGTTACGTAAGAATTCGATGGCTTTCTTTTGAAGCTGTCGTTCCAAAGGTCGTGAGTTGAAGCGCGGGTTCCACCAAGACAAGCGAAAGAAACGTACCCACCCTCTCTCCTGTCGAGATATTTGGCTCGGATCCGTGAGTGCTTCCTCAATGACCCCTAAATTTGACGGGTCGTTCAACTGTAATGATCTCGATCGCCGAGCCTTGGGTACAGCTTCGCGACTGGGATATCTTTTAGTGGACGGAGAAAGCGTTGACAGTTCCACCGTCTCCATTTGTATTTGGAGACATGAACCAATTTATGCGGACAACTTCTCTCAGTACTTGCCTCCGAAGAAAACTGATTATGGGTCTCAAGGGTTGGTTTAGTGCCCAAAGGAACACCTGCTGCCATCCCATAAACCGGAAACGGAAACCTAATCAGTAAAGATATGGTTAGTTGTAAAGAATATCATTTTTATTGAATTTTGTATCGAATATGCGCTTTATCCACCAGACACGCTTGAACACGGAATCTTTTTCTCTGCCAAAAGTGAACATTTTAAGTTTGTCTATTTTCCACCTTGACACATATATTACTTCATACACTATGGGATGGTGATTGAGTGTTCACTAATTAGGAAATGTGTCTATAAAATAAGTGGATCATAAATAGAAGTTGCATACACGAGCTGAAGCTTGAGTTATAAAGGTGATTGGTAAAAGTTAGTCAGCTTTTCCAGACTTTCTCTTTCTCTTTCCTTTGGGACTGTCTGAGGCAGCCAGACCAACATCACTTCCCTTCCTTTTGGTCCCTGCAGTAGCACCTTTCTGCACAGTGACAGGATGAAACTGTGGGAGAGGGAGAGGGTGAGGGAGATTCATAAACTATTACCAATTTAGAAACTGTTGAAGGAGATGATTAGTGTGAATACTTTGGGAAGCCTTATGGACAAAACCTTAAAATGAATAGACAGAAAAGCTCTTCTCAGCACTTCATATCAAACAGTTATTACTTATAAGTGGACTAAAACAAGGAATTCATTATGCTTATTAAGCTTGTTATCTTATCAGAAGTGCTTGGGAACACTATTCTGACTTTCACTGGCACCTAACAGAGGAGCTCAGGGTAGGAGCTACCAACTCACTGTGGACATGAGACTTAGACTGACAACACAAGCTTGTCCAAACATGATTCAATAGTCAATTTACAATACAAAGCTGCTAATACTAAATACAATGTTGGACTGTCAGCATGTGAAGCACACATTACAATTTTATTAAACAGAGTAGAGGTTACACGCTAAATACACACATAGAGAGACAGTCCATGTCTGAACCATGTAGGGATGAACATTCACCCACATACCAGAGATAAGTATGTAGTACTTGTTAATGTAGACAGACACATCCTTGAATAAAGGAGCAGAGTTCAGAGGACAACAAGAGGGGTGGGGTCTCCCCACTGAGAGAACCAACTCATGAATATCATTAAACCCAACCAACCAGAGGCTAATTGTCTGTTTTTCAGGCACAATAGCTGACATAAAGAAACAGTCTTGACCAACCAAAACCACTTCCTTTGACAACTGTATTCATCCTTAATATTCTTCTAGTTCACCTCTAGTACACCTCTAGTACACCTCTAGTACACCTCTAGTACACCTCTAGTACAATTCTAGTACACCTCTAGTACAATTCTAGTACACCTCTAGTACACCTCTAGTACACCTCTAGTACACCTCTAGTACACCTCTAGTACACCTCTAGTACACCTCTAGTACACCTCTAGTACACCTCTAGTACACCTCTAGTACACCTCTAGTACACCTCTAGTACACCTCTAGTACACCTCTAGTACAATTCTAGTACAATTCTAGTACACCTCTAGTACACCTCTAGTACAATTCTAGATCATCTACATGTATTTTTGTTTAACTGTTTCCTAGCAACCTCTTTGGTCTAGGACTGATCCTAACCCTTCAATGTGCAGCCATAGTACTACCGCCCAATTAAATGAATGTCATTCAGAGTTACTATCAAAGGTGTGGCATTTGCATGTAATAGACAAACAAAATAAAATCACACACACATACACACTTCTTCTGGTCACCTGGCCCTGTGAGGGCGTAGGGCAGGTCCCAGGCCTTAGCCTAAGGTCCTGTTTTGAAATGCATACACACTCACATACACACACATACATACACACACACACACACACACAAATACACACCTTTCCCCTGGGACCTCTCTTTTTGGGAGTCTTGTGTTGTTTGGCCTTCTCCTGCATCTCTTGAATCTCCTTCTCAATCAAACAGATCAAAGTGTTGCATCTCCTCTGCAGCTCCTACAGACGGGACAGTGTATTCAGTAATGTGTTTGTCACTCAAGCTACTGCAACTAATAGACCGATTAGATACACAACCCATAACACCATTTTCCTAATAAACATGAAGCTATTTAGGAATTACTTGGAAAGATTGTTTCCTATATATACTTATTAGTCCAGAGAAACAGGGTTTTGGATGAGGATATAATTAAGGTGTCACTGATGTAGGGGAACACTAGTCATCACAGACACTGGGCTTGTAATCTGTGGTCTGGGGACTTATAATGGCAGAACAGAGCAAAACCTACTGCTGTTGTCCTTGATTTAATAAACCAGTCGAATCTGAACTGGGGAGCATATCTGATTGCCGTACGGATCTCCTCATAGACATTCTCCTTGTCAAACCCCAACTTGTGGAGCATACATATCTGAAGTGGGGGAGGGAGAGCAGAGGACAGAGGTAGAGGAGTAGAAGGATTGTGCTAGGGGATGCTGTCCCTTACAACAAAAGAAAGTCTATTAAGTCTTGTAATCTAACCACCTGTTTAATGTGATAACCTTTATCTGAGGAACACAGTAGTTGGATTACATAGCTGCACTGAGGCACTGAAAGGAATGCCTTTGTCAACAAGGTACAGTTGGGAGGTGAGAAATACTTGCAACCTAGCTGTTATCCTATTCAGCAAGTCAGTCCCCTACTAACTTACAATACGGACATGACAACCATCCCAGAGTGGCTTACTAAAGATACTGTAATGGGTCGAGGTAGGTTCACATCTAAAATATTAGCTGTGATCAAGAGCTTGTCATTGTCTACAAGTGTAATAGTTAAAGGGCTTGAAGTGTCTAAGATATCTCTTTATCCAAACTCAGAGACGGAATGGCCAACAGACACAAAGGAGTCACGACTTATCAAATACCATCTGACATTCTACACATGTGCCTACCAGCAAGTTCAGCTCTAAGTGCTAACCATGAAGCGATCCTCCTCTTCAGTAAATAGCTTTCCCTTGTTTGTTCCGTATGCAATCTTCAGCTGTTGAAAGGGAGCTCTGTACTGGGACATCTGTGCGTTACCATAGAAACGGCAGCTATCACATCAAAAGCCACTCTACCAGTCATAACTGAATTACTTTGAGCACATAAATCCAATGTTTATCGGATTACTGTATGCGGTCATGCAAGGGACTGTCTCACCTTCAACTCTAGGGCATTCTTAATGTCCTCTCTTCGTTTAATCTTTTGCTCTCCCTTTTCAATAATGGCCATGACACGTTCAATATCTGCCAACTCATCTTTGCGCTCCCAAAATACACTTGCATATTCACGTACCTACAATACAAATTATTATATTAGTACATGTTACATACATAATATATAAATTGTACACACATAACATTTATATAATACTTGGTGTAGCTACTAACTACAGAGTGTACTTATAATATATTATTGCTTGTACAGGGAGAAGAAGATACAGTGTGATGAGGATCACATGATTCGAAAAGAAACTTCACTGATTTAGAAGATGAAGAATTCCAATGTCTACATGTATACATGCAATATGTTCCTGATCAAGCCAGATTATAAACTCACAACTGGAATATTTAATAGACATATATAGTGACTCATGGGCCCTTGCTTGGCCTTGTGCTCTTTTTTATGGGCACGTGTCACTTAATAAATGATAAATAAATAAATAAATAAATATACGTATATACTAACTTCACTTTCCTCCTTCCCTTCGACCTCCTTGCAAACACTGTCCAAATCTTCTCTCCCAAACTCGCTGCATGCCTTTACAAACTGGTTGAAGTCTCTCTTGCTCCAGCTAGAGAAGCCCTACAGAGGCATTGAGACAGTCTTCAAAGAGCCATACATACATACATAGCTTCACAGACATAACCTTGCTACACTTCAGTTGGAAACACATAGAAATGTGTCCTTTGACAGTATACCCAAAGGCTTAATTGAGCAGACTACACACTGAACTTTGACCCCAATTGAGACTGGGTATCCATAGAAATGTCCACAGCCACTAATTAGTGTCAGTAAATGGTCAATAGACTGTACATAACTCAATAAGAGCTGAATACATCAATGGAATGCCAGCACATGACAACATGCACATACTTGCTGCATCCCAGAATACCCCAGGTAACAAGACTTGTAATTATGTCTGATGTTAATTGTACTAACCCAGTTCAACCACATACAGTGGTCACTAATATGGTCACTAATCGGACCACATTAATATGTCTGGGCATACTAACAGACTACATACATACTCAATGTTTTTTTTTTCAAGCTGATGTGTAATAATACTCAATGGTCACTACACTATATACGTATTAGTGATAGGTCTATGGTTGCCATGACTACTAGAGAATGAAGAGACCTGTGTACCTTTTCTAGTAGCTCCTCCTTCTCCCTTATCTCCTCTTCTGTGAGGGGCTCAGCAGTGTCTATCAGTTCCTGTTCATACTTCCTACTCTCTTCTGGTTCCGGCAGCTCAGGATTCAACACAGCCTAACCACACAGTAGGACAGCACATGGAGGTGGCTGTACAGCATCCCTCCCCCCGGGGGTAGGGTGGCCGTACAGCATCCCTCCCCCCGGGGGTAGGGTGGCCGTACAGCATCCCTCCCCCGGGGGTAGGGTGTCCGTGCAGCATCCCTCCCCCCGGGGGTAGGGTGGCCGTACAGCATCCCTCCCCCCGGGGGTAGGGTGTCCGTGCAGCATCCCTCCCCCGGGGGTAGGGTGTCCGTACAGCATCCCTCCCCCCGGGGGTAGGGTCTCACCCTGTATCCAATGGACTTGCGGTATGCATATATCTCCTGTTCAAGTAGTTCAATGAGTCTCTGAGGGAAGAACTGAAAGTCTTGTACAACTGGCTGCTTGGGTGGGCGTGGTGCCTGTTACCATGGTAATGATGTGCTCAATAAGTAACTCAATTAACCACTGAATGACCTCATTCATACCTTTGGCACTTTATAGTTCGGCTCAGACATTCTGAGCACTTCTCTGTAGTAGGTGTCCACCGTGTAATTGGTTGCCTTTCTCTCTCTCTTCGGCGGCTGTATCCAAGTGTTCAGCCCAAGCATCTCCTACACCCACATAATTAAGCACTAGTTACACCCACACAAGCCTACATGCCACACCCACATGAACCCACAATGCCACACCCACACAAGCCTACATGCCACACCCACAAGAGCCCACAACGCCACACCCACACAAGCCTACATGCCACACCCACAAGAGCCCACAATGCCACACCCACACAAGCCTACATGCCACACCCACACAAGCCTACATGCCACACCCACACAAGCCTACATGCCACACCCACACAAGCCTACATGCCACACCCACACAAGCCTACATGCCACACCCACACAAGCCCACAATGCCACACCCACACAAGCCTACATGCCACACCCACACAAGCCTACATGCCACACCCACACAAGCCCACAATGCCACACCCACACAAGCCTACTATGCCACGCTGACCTTTCTCTTCTCTCTAAAGTCTTCTCCCTCAAAGTCATAGATGGACCCTTGGTGCACATCCATGGTAAAGTTCCTCAACTGGGATTCCCCCATAGCAGTCATCCTCTCCTTCATCTCAGCGGTCTACATCAGGGAGAGGGGGTGAGGTAGGCAGCAGCTGTCCTACCATCCATCTCACCTTCTTCTCTCCCTTCTCCAGGACAACAGTGATGTCCTCATCCGCAAACATTGAGTCCTTACCAGCAAACACTGCATCAGCTCCGTGACGTATCATTGAGAGCATCTCCTGCTTTCCAACCTTTAGACTAGCATCAGTTAGCCGGCCTAAAGGGCGTGGACAATAAAGGACCCCGCCCACAGCTATCAACAGGTCACACACCTTGCTGAATGACAATGTGATCAAGATGGAGCTTCATCTCTGCCCTCTCCACAATCCTCTCCTCTACTGTGCTGTCACTGATCAGACGGAACACTTGTACCTGGCGGGTCTGACCAATCCTGTGGGCACGATCCTGTGATGTAACAAGAGGCATGGTCAAGGCACTAATGACAGGATCATACCCTCACAAGTGTACCTGTGCTTGAAGGTCCACCTGCGGGTTCCAGTCACTATCATACAGCACTACAGTGTCAGCAGTAGCAAGGTTGATCCCCAGTCCTCCCGCTCGAGTAGATAACATGAAAACAAACTTCTCACTGTTTGGAGCATTAAAGGCATCAATATGTTCCTGAGTAGAACAACAATAATAAATTACACTTGAGCCCCCCATACCCCAGCTGAGCCCCCCATACCCCACCTGAGCCCCCCATACCCCACCTGAGCCACCCATGCCCCACCTGAGCCACCCATGCCCCAGCTGAGCCCCCCATGTCCCAGCTGAGCCCCCCATGCCCCAGCTGAGCCACCCATGCCCCACCTGAGCCCCCCCATACCCCACCTGAGCCCCCCATACCCCAGCTGAGCCCCCCATACCCCACCTGAGCCACCCATACCCCAGCTGAGCCTCCCATACCCCACCTGAGCCCCCCCATACCCCACCTGAGCCACCCATACCCCAGCTGAGCCTCCCATGCCCCACCTGAGCCCCCCCATACCCCACCTGAGCCACCCATACCCCACCTGAGCCACCCATGCCCCACCTGAGCCACCCATGCCCCACCTGAGCCCCCCATACCCCACCTGAGCCCCCCATACCCCACCTGAGCCACCCATGCCCCACCTGAGCCCCCATGCCCCACCTGAGCCCCCATGCCCCACCTGAGCCCCCATGCCCCACCTGAGCCACCCATGCCACACCCTCACCTGTCTTTCTGCATGTGCTGTTTGACCGTCCAACCTGCAATACTTGTGATCTCGCCAAATACAGTAGTCCTCCAGTATGTCCAACATTCTAGTCATCTGACTAAACACCAGTACACGGTGACCTAACACAAGTGTATACAGTAAGTGGAGAGGTATGCAAAGTTATACAGGTAAGTGGAGAGGTATGCAGTGTTATACAGGTAAGTGGAGAGGTATGCAAAGTTTTACAGTAAATGGAGAGGTATGCAAAGTTATACAGGTAAGTGGAGAGGTATGCAGTGTTATACAGGTAAGTGGAGAGGTATGCAAAGTTTTACAGTAAATGGAGAGGTATGCAAAGTTATACAGGTAAGTGGAGAGGTATGCAAAGTTATACAGGTAAATGGAGAGGTATGCAAAGTTATACAAGATTACCTTCCACCTTTAGTTTCATTAACAGTCTGTCTAGCAACTTCAACTTCCCACAATTATCTATCAAATGTATATCTGTTGTGTAGGGAGGTCCTGCAGGGGGAGGGCAGCAGTGGGGGAATGGGTGGGGCAGGGGAAGGGCAGCAGTGGGGGAATGGGTGGGGCAGGGGAAGGGCAGCAGTGGGGGAATGGGTGGGGCAGGGGGAGGGCAGCAGTGGGGGAATGGGTGAGGAATGGGTGGGGCAGGGGAGGGCAGCAGTGGGGGAATGGGTGGGGCAGGGGAAGGGCAGCAGTGGGGGAATGGGTGGGGCAGGGGCGGGCAGCAGTGGGGGAATGGGTGGGGCAGGGGAGGGCAGCAGTGGGGGAATGGGTGGGGCAGGGGGAGGGCAGCAGTGGGGGAATGGGTGGGGCAGGGGAGGGCAGCAGTGGGGGAATGGGTGGGGCAGGGGGAGGGCAGCAGTGGGGGAATGGGTGGGGCAGGGGGAGGGCAGCAGTGGGGGAATGGGTGGGGCAGGGGGAGGGCAGCAGTGGGGGAATGGGTGGGGCAGGGGGAGGGCAGCAGTGGGGGAATGGGTGGGGCAGGGGAGGGCAGCAGTGGGGGAATGGGTGGGGCAGGGGGAGGGCAGCAGTGGGGGAATGGGTGGGGCAGGGGAGGGCAGCAGTGGGGGAATGGGTGGGGCAGGAGACCTACTGTAAGTTTCTTCCCAACTTACCAGGTTCTGCTCCATCAAAGAGATACGGATGATTGCAACACTTTCTCAATTGCATCAGGATATTCAAAAGCCTCAATTTCTCCATTTTACCCGCTCCATTTACCAAGTCAATGTCCTTCATCAAAATGCGAGTGTACCTATCGACAAGAAACACTCGTAGACAACCGCTACAGTACAGTGCCACTTGAGGGGTACCATTCTCGCTGCATCTTTGTGAGTCCAACATATATCTTTGTCTCCTTTTTGGGAGGCAGTGCCTTCTCAACGTCCAACTTTAAGCGTCTCAAAAGGAACGGTTTCAGCACCTAGGGAGAGATGAGCACGATACTTGAGCACACTACAGACAATGTGGTGCGTGCGTACCTTGTGTAGCCGATCCACCAATGCCTGGTCTTCCAGCTTGTTGGCATTGAACCACGCATCAAAGTCATCCGCCGAGTTGAACACATCCGGGAGGAGAAAGTTGAGGAGTGCCCACAGTTCATGAAGGTTGTTTTGCAGCGGTGTCCCAGTTAGTAGCAGTCGATTGGTAGATTGAATCTCACGAACTATCTCTGACAACTGAGGAGCAGAACAAACAGTTTAGTGGTAAGATACAAAGGAATGCACAGCTGTAGCACTACACAGTGAACCTTTGACTTTTCATTCTTTATCCTGTGTGCTTCATCAATAACAAGGTATCGCCACTCAAACTTCTTCAGAGCAGCTTTCTCTCTGATAACCATCTCATAGGAGGTCACACAGACATTCCACTCACTCTCCATTATCTCCTCCTTGATGATGCGATGCTGGACACACAGGACATACGAGGTCAATTAATAAGTAGGGACTTCCCCTCATGGTATGGATGACTTACTCTGGTAGCTTGGTCTCCAATGAGAAGGACAGTCGATAAAGATGGACACCAACGTTTGAATTCTGTCATCCAATTTGCCAAAGTTGATTTTGGAGCCAAAACTAAATGAGGTCCCTTGACATTCCTCATTAGTACCATGTAAGCCAGTAACGAGATTGTTTGAAGGGTTTTCCCCAATCCCTAGTAACAACATCAACCATATAAAATGATGCAGAGGTGAGTAGAAGTGGTAGAGTGAAGGATTACCATCTCATCTGCAAGGATGCCATTAATGCCGTGATCAAACAGCGAAATTAGCCAGTTCAATCCTCTAATTTGATAGTCTCTCATTTTCCCATTCTTTATAACTGCAGTTCAAATACTCCACTAGTACATGCCATATAAGGAAGGTCTAATGGACAACTTACAATAAGGTGATTCGTTGAATCGCGAGATGATTGCAGACTCCTCAATGTCGTCACTTTCTCCCATCAACAGCTCTTCATCCTCCTCATGTTCTGTCATCCGGTGACGGCTGCAACAGCAAATCACAACATATCAAACACTAGCGTCACTGTCTCTAAATGACACTCACGTTGACGCTCCCTCTGATGAGAGCCGCTGTCGGTTGCCCTTGGCAACCGGATGCTTGATCTTCAGAGGACTCTTTGGCGTCTTGCTCTTACTCTCACTCATGAAATGGGAAAATATTTCTGTTTGCTCCAAAAGAAATGTGAACCTGTTGGACCTGTCTCGAGCCTACACATAACACTGCAAGAGTCATTAAGTGCACGTGACATGCACGTGATGGTACACCTACGAGCTTGGCTTCGTATTCCGAGAGAGGCTTTGAGGGGTCCAGAGAAGGAGGTGGGGACTTCTGTTTCGTAACAACATCACCTTCTTCCATCGGCTCATAGGTCTCGTCATCTTCGCGTTCCGGAGAAGGAGGCGATGGAGTCGGACTCGGACTGATTGGATCTTCCGCCACTTCCGACATGATCTAAATGTGTAAATAAAAGTGTTTATCGTACACCTGCCATTTGTCAGTAGCAAAGGGAAGCCGACAGTACCAAAAGAGAAGACTCACTTGCGCTTGATCTAGAATATACCACAAGATTTACGTGTGTATATTTACCGCCAAACACGCGTTATTAATCAAAGCTACTGCTTCCGCAAAAATGGCTGCCGTCCGCCATTTTTGCTGAAATGGGAATGGGATATATGGCACACGTTTGTAGAGACGAGACTGTTGGAGAAATTGGTTGAAGCATTACTTGATGGGGAAAATCAGGATGGTTTCCCTACAAGTGGCAAGTTACGATGGATAAAAGATCCGTGAGAATACTCATACGCATGTATTGTATTCCACCCTATTATAATTTGTCTTTGTAATTTGGGTCCACTGTAAATTAACTAAGGGGTTTGTAGCAGATTCTTAAATAAATATAAATATAAATCTATCTATCTAATACAATACAGTGGTACTAAGCGTTTTATTTCATTTGGGGAACTCCTATAAGTGTGTTGTCGTTGGTTTTTGAGGTCGAAGGTGCTATTTTAACCCGTTTCCTTTACTCGTATTCTGAAAGCGATACAATTATAGCAAGGCTTCTGGTTTATAATAGCTAATTTACTTGACAGAGAGGATCAAAGGAGAGCCGACTACGAATTGTACGATGACAAGGGGGACTTTACTGCTTATCTTTATGATCGGTTCGCTGCATAGAAGCGCTCCACAAAGTACGTCACTGCGAATTATACTAATCCTCTTGTCGCGTATAACGCTACTCGTGTTCTTTCTCTTGTTCGCAGATTGTTCGTATCCTCTATCGCAATACAGTGATCAGTTTAACTCAGTATCGCCT
This sequence comes from Chondrosia reniformis, assembly GCA_947172415.1. Lineage (NCBI taxonomy): Eukaryota > Metazoa > Porifera > Demospongiae > Chondrillida > Chondrillidae > Chondrosia > Chondrosia reniformis. The sequence goes on from OX359196.1 coordinate 7,967,846, forward strand.
AGTGGAAACTTGGAGGAATTTATAAAAGAAAGTGTAGTTATTTTGAGAGATCAGCCGTTTAATTGTAGTGGTACTATTACTGGTGTGACTATTAGAGTAAATAAGTATGACAGTGATTTTAATCGTACACTGCGATTTGGTGAGAAGCAGGGCATATATGTGTACTTTATACTGATATCTGGAGAAGAGAAGAATAACGTTCAGAGTGTTCGTGGATTTGCAGTAAATAATGATATGTTGACTCGACAAGTAGAAGCTGGCAGTTCTTGGTATACAACTTTAGAGAGAGCGTTTTCTCCGGTAAAGGTTGAAGGTGGAGATATTGTTGGTATCTACATACCACAAGACGGTTTTGATGGAGTAACATTTATACAACCATTAAGTAGACTGAACAGTGGAACAGCTTTAATGGTATATGGTCAATATGTGAATGTGACGAGTAGCAATGACATCAGTGATGTACTAGGGAATGCCTTGGTTAATGAAGATATCACAAGTGATACAGTTGCTGTTCAAGCTCCACTGATACAGTTTACATTTGGTAGGTCCTTCTCAAGCACATTTCATATTTACAAAAGAGATGTCACTAGTATGCCATCTCTGTCCATATCTTGTTACTGCAGCAGCAACTGACGCCACTCCTTCCTCTGCCACTCCTTCCTCTGCCAGTGATGGACCAGACCTGATACTCACTGTAGTAGCACATGTAGTGGTTGTGTTGGCTGTAATCTTATTCATAATAGTTGTGGCCATTATCTTGTTCATTGTTGGTGTGAAGAAGTGTCGTGCTGCTAAGAAAGGTAAGTTCGCAGCCACTTCAGTGCTATATAGATAGTATATACAAATTGTCACTCTTTTTGCTTTAAATGTTAAGTTGCAATAAATCTATGAATTGACTTAATGTTCCTACACTGACGGTTGCTCCCATTTTGACAATACATAATTTCATTCTCCAGCATGCATGCCTCTAATCAAGTAATGTATGTACATTATGTAGCCCAGTAGCCAGTTGTTATGCATTTCCAGTCAGTTGTCTTTTTAAGGTGAACACTGGTTATTGAAGTATGTGAGCAGTGAGTGTAATCTTTTCTGTCCCAGGACCAGCTGCAGTTGAGTATACCGAAGAACAGAATGTCCATTTTGTAGGAATGCAACCGTCCCCCGCTTATGGAGTGCTGGAAAGTAGCAAAGAAGTTGACTATATATGAATATTATGTTAATTAGTTGTACAAAACTCTTTCCTATGTTGACTGTTACATATTGTACACAATGTGAACTTGCCTGCCTCGAGTTCAGCTAATGTTACTGAAATACTGTATCATAAAATATTGCATGGAAATGGCAGAGCAGTGAGGAGTACTCCAGAATAGCCAGTGGTTAACCAACCATATCCACTGCAGCTATACAGTAGGTAATAACACCACACATATAGACTTTTTAGCGTCAACAATACACTCAGTCTATTTTTCTATTCACTGGGTGCCGCAATTAGTAGGCCAGTATACGCTAGTGCGGTCTAAATATTATCGACATGCATGCGATTATTGTGAATGGCGTATCGGTTGTACTAGAACGTGAGAATTTCGGTTAACCCGTCGATTTTTAATTTCTCCTTTTTAAGCCGTAATGTGGAACCCCTGCAAGTTGTATTGCAGTACGTTTTGAGGGACCAGTCTCTGTTGTGGTGCTTTGTGGTTTGACCCGTTTCCTTAACTCATATTCTGAAAGCGATAGACATACAATTATAGCAAGGCTTCTGGTTTATAATAGCTAATTTACTTGACAGAGAGGATCAAAGGAGAGCCGACTACGAGTTGTACGATGACAAGGGGGACTTTACTGTTTATCTTTATGATCGGTTCGCTGCATAGAAGCGCTCCACAAAGTACGTCACTACGAATTATACTAATCCTCTTGTTGCGTATAACGCTACTCGTGTTCTTTCTCCTGTTCACAGATTGTTCGTATCCTCTATCGCAATACAGGGATCAGTTTAACTCGGTATCGACTAGTGGAAACTTGGAGGCATTTCAAAAAGAAAGTGTAGTTATTTTGAGAGATCAGCCGTTTAATTGTAGTGGTACTATTACTGGTGTGACTATTAGAGTAAATGAGTATGACAGTGATTTTAATCGTACACTGCGATTTGCAATTGGTGAGAAGCAGGGCATATATGTGTACTTTATACTGATATCTGGAGAAGAGAAGAATAACGCTCAGAGTGTTCGTGGATTTGCAGTAAATAATGATATGGTGGCTCCAGTAGAAGCTGGCAGTTCTTGGTATACGACTTTAAAGAGACCGTTTTCTCCAGTAAAGGTTGAAGGTGGAGATATTGTTGGTATGTACATACCACAAAACGGTTTTGATGGAGTAACATTTATACAACCATTAAGTAGACTGAACAGTGGAACAGCTGTAATGATAAATAGTGAATATGTGAATGTGACGAGTAGCAATGACATCAGTGATGTAATAGAGAATGTCTTGGTTAATAAAGATATCACAAGTGGTACACTTGAAGTTCAAGCTCCGCTGATACAGTTTACATTTGGTAGGTCCTTCTCAAGCACATTTCATATTTACAAAAGAGATGTCACTAGTATGCCGTCTCTGTCCATATCCTGTTACTGCAGCAGCTACTGATGCCACTCCTTCCTCCGACACTCCTTCCTCCGACACTCCTTCCTCTGCCAGTGATGGACCAGACCTGACACTTACTGTAGTAGCACCTGTAGTGGTTGTGTTGGCTGTAATCTTATTCATAATAGTTGTAGCAATTCTATTTGTCATCCTGTATGTCGTCTGCTTCAGGAAGAAGGACCATACTGCTGATGGAGGTGGGTGTGTCATGTACAAGGTTTTGTACTAGTATGGCTAATGTTTTTACATGTGCTTAAGATTTTGTGAATCGTATAAATCATATATCAGTTATGGCATGTCATCGGAAGTGCAGTTTGCTAAATCAATCAGTTGTATAGAAGATGCTCTATTTGAAATCTCACCTCACTCCACTAGTACTCACCTCACCCCACTAGTACTCACCTCACCCCACTAGTACTCACCTCACCCCACTAGTACTCACCTCACCCCACTAGTACTCACCTCACCCCACTAGTACTCACCTCACCCCACTAGTACTCACCTCACCCCACTAGTACTCACCTCACCCCACTAGTACTCACCTCACCCCACTAGTACTCACCTCACCCCACTAGTACTCACCTCACCCCACTAGTACTCACCTCACCCCACTAGTACTCACCTCACCCCACTAGTACTCACCTCACCCCACTAGTACTCACCTCACCCCACTAGTACTCACCTCACCCCACTAGTACTCACCTCACCCCACTAGTACTCACCTCACCCCACTAGTACTCACCTCACCCCACTAGTACTCACCTCACCCCACTAGTACTCACCTCACCCCACTAGTACTCACCTCACCCCACTAGTACTCACCTCACCCCACTAGTACTCACCTCATCCCACTAGTACTCACCTCATCCCACTAGTACTCACCTCATCCCACTAGTACTCACCTCATCCCACTAGTACTCACCTCACCCCACTAGTACTCACCTCACCCCACTAGTACTCACCTCACCCCACTAGTACTCACCTCACCTCACTAGTACTCACCTCACCCCACTAGTACTCACCTCATCCCACTAGTACTCACCTCACCCCACTAGTACTCATCTGATGTGCTCTGTTGCTAGAGATGGTATCTCCCAAGAGTCCAGTGTCAGCCACTAATCACATTCGGACATCTCCTCCTGGTAGTGAGCAGCAAAGGTGTCCATCTCCTATCTATGATCCCGGACCAGGCTATGAGGCAATCCCTATAATCAAACCTCAAGCTCCTCCTCCAGTCAGTGATCACAAAAGTGTAAGTACCCATATAGAAACACAGAAGTATAATATTACATATTCCTTGTACACCTAGTGGTGTTATTATAACTGTGTCTGATAACATCTCAGTAGCAAGTTGTAAGGTACTCCATATTTGCTTAATGAAAGATCTGCATTGTAAATATCTTTGATTTCTAAGAATTCTTTTAATTGTTTTACTAAATATGGTAGTAACATTATGAAGTCTGTCTATGTTGTAATGGGTTGTTTGCATAACATAAAAGACACACCCAATCATGTAATACCAGCCATGTGTTGCGCAATAGGTGCCTGCTTTCCCTGAGCATGTTGAAGTAGACTATGCTTTACCAAACAATTTGAAAACCAAAAGTAAAGTAAGTTCTGCATGTGTCATGCTACCACCTCCCTTTCCTGCTGCCATCCCTCTACCTACTACCACCTCCCTTTCCTGCTGCCATCCCTCTACCTACTACCACACCCCTTTCCTGCTGCCATCCCTTTACCTACTACCACACCCCTTTCCTGCTACCATCCCTTTACCTACTACCACACCCCTTTCCTGCTACCATCCCTTTACCTACTACCACACCCACTACAGGATGAAAGTCAGCTACAAAACGGCTATGATGATGTAATTCTATTTGTTCCAACAATAGTAAGTAGTGATTGACTTGAATTGCTATATACTGTGTGCTATATACTGTGAGCTATATACTGTGAGCTGCTGTGTGCTATATACTGTGAGCTATATACTGTGAGCTGCTGTGTGCTATATACTGTGAGCTATATACTGTGAGCTGCTGTGTGCTATATACTGTGAGCTATATACTGTGAGCTGCTGTGTGCTATATACTGTGAGCTGCTGTGTGCTGTATACTGTGAGCTGCTGTGTGCTGTATATAGGATATGAGAATAACTTTAGAAAGTGAAGGTCATTACTCCCTTCCTGACCTACAGACACAAGTAAGTAATGTCACATGACTACCATATGACAATCACATGACAGTCCCCCTGTGTTCCAAGCAGGTGTATGCTCCAAGTGGGTCCCAGCATTACACCTTCCCGAGCACAGAGTCGGAGATCTACTGGAAGCCAGCAAGCACGGAGGAGGGGCTGTACAGCCAGCTGTCGGAGCACAAGTACCACGAGATACCAAAGAACTCAATCATCACTGGAGTACAGATTGGAGAGGGGGAATTTGGAACTGTGTACAAGGGGGAGTGGCAATCCTTGAGTGGGAGTGTCTTGGATGTGGCTATTAAGAGACTGCGTAGCTGTGATGAAAAGGTCAAGTTCCTTCAAGAGGCTGCAACAATGGGACAGTTTCACCATCCTCATGTGGTCAAGTTGCATGGTGTGGTCACACTCAGTAATCCTGTAGGTTGCCATGGAAATATCTTTAAAAATTGGACTTATTAGCTATTGTTGGTTTGATGTATATATAGATTATGATGGTGATGGAACTACTAGAGAAGGGAGACCTGAGGAGCTATCTCTTGAATGTGGAGTGAGTAAGACAAGCACATAATGTTACAGTGTTACTCAGAGAATGACCTCCTTCCCTTCCAGTTTCAAGTCTACTTCAAATCTCTCCTCACTTCTGTTGCAATTTTGCCACCATATTTCTGAAGGAATGGCCCATCTTGCTTCCAAAGACTTTATACATCGTGACTTGGCTGCAAGGAACATTCTGCTTGATGGCAACCTGAACTGTAAAGTGAGTGTGCTACTACCTGTCCACCTACTGGTGTGTGCTACCTGTCCACCTACTGGTGTGTGCTACCTGTCCACCTACTGGTGTGTGCTACCTGTCCACCTACTGGTGTGTGCTACCTGTCCACCTACTGGTGTGTGCTACCTGTCCACCTACTGGTGTGTGCTACCTGTCCACCTACTGGTGTGTGCTACCTGTCCACCTACTGGTGTGTGCTACCTGTCCACCTACTGGTGTATGCTGCCTGTCCACCTACTGGTGTGTGCTACCTGTCCACCTACTGGTGTGTGCTACCTGTCCACCTACTGGTGTATGCTGCCTGTCCACTTACTGGTGTGTGCTGCCTGTCCACCTACTGGTGTGTGCTACCTGTCCACTTACTGGTGTGTGCTACCTGTCCACTTACTGGTGTGTGCTACCTGTCCACCTACTGGTGTGTGCTACCTGTCCACTTACTGGTGTGTGCTACCTGTTAGATTGCTGACTTTGGAATGTCTCGTGACGTTTCCAACAATTACTACCTCTCCAAGGGTGGGCGTATCCCACTCAAATGGACCTCTCCAGAAGGTGTGCTTTTCCAGCGCTACACGACAGCCAGTGATGTCTGGAGCTATGGGATGGTCCTCTTTGAGATATGGTCCCTTGGGAAGAAGCCATTTGAGGACCTCACTCCGGATGATGTGGTGCAACTGTTTACTGACCACGAGGGGTACTGCCAGCCCCCGCCCACCGGCTGCCCAAGGGGCATGTACCAGCTGATGGTGCGCTGCTGGTGAGTTGGGACCTTTACATTATGATTGGCTGACTACTTGACTGCTGCCATGGTAACCTCCTCTCCCTCCACCTAGGCATCCAGATTATCATTACCGCCCGACCTTTCAGGATATAGTTGATCTAATTGTTCAGGGCCCTGCTGACCTCTCAGAGCCGCCCCCTCAATCAGACATGCTGCCTTCAGAGGCCACAATTCTGGGACAAGAGCTAAAGTTTTCAAAGGAATTGTACAAGAAGCTACAAAAAACTTACCTCAATTGATTCCTAACTATGTTTGAGCACTTTTATATTCATTTATCTATACCTCATACCTGTATTGGAAAGCTTCAATACTTTTGGATCATTTCAACATACAAATAATTTGTATTGAGTGGTCACTTGAAGGAATCCATATATATATACAGAAAGTATTATTGATCCCCATGTACTGAATATATTTTCCAGTCCCTAATTAAAGGTATATATATTATAATGTATCAAATCTATTTACCAGTTCTATATTATGGAAGTGTCTTAATTTGCATATACAGTATGTGAAAAGTGCCACTCCTGTTCATAGTCAATGCTTTAATTAATGTGCCAATCACAGTCAATGCTTTAATTAATGTGCCAATCACAGTCAATGCTTTAATTAATGTGCCAATCACAGTCAATGCTTTAATTAATGTGCCAATCACAGTCAATGCTTTAATTATTGTGCCAATCACAGTCAATGCTTTAATTAATGTGCCAATCACAGTCAATGCTTTAATTATTGTGCCAATCACAGTCAATGCTTTAATTAATGTGCCAATCACAGTCAATGCTTTAATTAATGTGCCAATCACAGTCAATACTTTAATTAATGTGCCAATCACAGTCAATGCTTTAATTAATGTGCCAATCACAGTCAATGATGTGAATAGTGACAAGTTAATGCTATAAGGTAATAAGCATTGACTGTGATTGGCACAATATTCTCTATTTATATAAACAACATAAATATATATGGTTAGCATACTCTGTAACTGGTTGGAGTCCAACTGTATACTTTGTTGGAGTCCAACTGTATACTTGTTGGAGGAGATGAACACTACACTATTCAGCACAAGAAATGGAAGCATTGAGGAATATACTGGTCGCATAGGTGGCACAGCTGCAAATTTTGTTTTTCTATTCCTATTTGGCATTCCTCCACTTTGTTTGTCTTGTTTCTTGTTAGTAGCCGTTTGGAGAGCAAAGGTACAGTTTTCTGTGAAGGTGTCCATATTCCTGCTGTCTGTTGCCAACACAATGTATTCTTTTGGATACTCCTTCTATCATGGCATTACTATTGTCCGATCGTACCATGATATCCCTGTACTTACCTGCTACATCGAACCAGTATTCTCTGGCCTAGGAGCGTATGTAACATTCCCTCAACTAATTATATATGGAGTCACTGTCAATGTCATCATCTGGAGGGGGATCAAGGCAGTCAGAAACTCTGTAATAGTGTTCACATCAGCAGCTGTTTGGGCAGTTACTTCTGTACTTGCTATCCTGAATGTGACGCCATCAGTTGGGATAGGGTTTACTGTTCAGAAAAGTATTTGTTTGATTCAGACAACTCCAAATACTTTTGTATATTTTGGCTTTCTCTTCGTGCTGGCTGGTGGAGGATCCTTTCTGGCCACACTTGTGATCATACTAACAGCATGCTATAAAGTAAAGAAAAGTGCCTTCAGCACAGACAGTGCTACATTTAACAAAGCTCTCCTCAAACTTGCCATCTTTCTATTCATATCTGTTTCAATTTTGATATTTGGATTCTGTTTGACACCAATCTTTATTATAGTGAGAGGTCAAGTGACAGACTTTATTGGAACAATATTTACCAGTCTGGTTTCACTTCCCCTCACCCTGACCCTCCTACTGGTATTTCAGCCAATCAGACAGTCTGCGAAAGAGACGTGTCTCTGTGCTTCTTGCAGAGACAAGGGAATGAACAGCTTTACATTCTCGAGCAAAGATACTTCTGGAAGGTCTCCTTCAGATGTCACATAAGTCAGTAACATATATCAAGCATGTCTCTCACTCCATGCACACTAGAACAGCTTTAGATTGCTTTTCCAACTATATCCAATTTATTGTAATGACAAGTATACAATGATGTGTGCATTCTCTGTTACGCTAATATATAAATTTCAATAATAGTTATTATTAAATTATTATATTAAACATACCTCTGTCAAGAGATTTACTGAACTGAACTGCGTCTTTAGATGCGGAAAAAGTTGAAAGATGAACTTTACGCTCAATATAAAACAATGAGCAACCTTCACTAAATACATATACTACAGTACAATTGCAATGGTTCGACACTAGTATGTGGGTGGGGTGGGGAGAAATCAGAAAGTGAGTAACAAAAGAAAACAAATAAAGAGATTGTCTAAAGTCACTTGTTACTTGACTTGCTACTTCTGAACCTCTTTAGAAAGTCTTGCCACGTTCGTGTGACGTCAGGAATGTTGGAATAATTTTGCTGACAATAGACTCCCGAGGCACTACCAATAATAAACCCTAACACAAGGTTTTTACTTAAATGCGCAACAAGAACGCCCGCAAGGAACGCTTTAGCGACAGTGAGATCAAACACAGACTTCTTTAGCTCTCGCTTTCCAGATCCTTCGCCTTCTTTTGGATAGCTATTATTATTCTGGTCAGCCATCTTTGAAAATGGCCGGCAATATACCAAATAGCGAGTCATGAGAGATGCTATCTTCTCTAAGGAAGCATTGGTTTCTGTTGGGAGTTCTCACAGTGATATCACTTGCAAAGTGGCAGCCATGGGTCGGGACCAAGGGAGGCCAGTTACATCACCTCCTGTCACCCTCACTACCTCCCGTCACCCTCACTACCCACCTCCTGTCACCCTCACTACCCACCTCCTGTCACCCTCACTACCCACCTCCTGTCACCCTCACTACCCACCTCCTGTCACCCTCACTACCCACCTCCTGTCACCCTCACTACCCACCTCCTGTCACCCTCACTACCCACCTCCTGTCACCCTCACTACCCACCTCCTGTCACCCTCACTACCCACCTCCTGTCACCCTCACTACCCACCTGCCTACTATGTCTGTATACAGGACCGCTCCTTCCTGAGATTACTGTTAAGTATATTGCAGTATCAATGATATTCTTTTGCAACGGTCTACAATTAAAGACAGATGTGAGTGAAATAGCCCTCCACCTCGCCCCTTTGTCCTCCACCACGCCCTCCACCCCGCCCCTTTATCCCCTATCTCAGGTCATGTTGAAGGTTTTGTCGGAGGTCAAAGTTCACCTCTCCATCCAAATCTTCACATTTATATTCATACCTGCTGTCCTTAATGTCATTGTACAAGCTTTGAGAGTGTTAGATATAATCGACCCCCTTCTGCTGCAAGGGTAGGTGGGGAGATCACATGACAGTCGAAAGTAATTTCATTGGTTCACTCGCCTCTCAGATTAACAGTGGTATCCTGCATGCCACCACCTGTTTCATCGGCTGTCATTCTCACGAGCTCAGTCCTGGTCCAAATGGACGGAGAGGAGAAGGAAGAGGGACAAAAAGCAGTAGCAGCAGCTGTTTTCAATTCAGTGTTTGGCAGTTTCATGGTACCTATCTTGTAGCATAACTCAAGTGTGGTTACATCTCTTCAGTTGCTCTCACTTCTTTAGGGAATCATCATATCCCCTCTGCTGGTGCTCAGTTTGGTAAGGGACCACACCCACCCAGTCTAACCACACCCACCCAGTCTCACCACACCCACCCAGTCTCACCACACCCACCCAGTCTAACCACACCCACCCAGTCTCACCACACCCACCCAGTCTCACCACACCCACCCAGTCTCACCACACCCACCCAGTCTCACCACACCCACCCAGTCTAACCACACCCATCCAGTCTCACCACACCCACCAGTCTCACCACACCCACCAGTCTCACCACACCCACCAGTCTCACCACACCCACCCAGTCTCACCACACCCACCCAGTCTCACCACACCCACCCAGTCTCACCACACCCACCCAGTCTCACCACACCCACCAGTCTCACCACACCCACCAGTCTCAACACACCCACCCAGTCTAACCACACCCACCCAGTCTAACCACACCCACCCAGTCTAACCACACCCACCCAGTCTAACCACACCCACCCAGTCTCACCGCATCCATCTTTTTCTAATGGTAGGCTGGAGTGTCCTCAACATTACCATTTGTTGCTATAGTTACCAAACTCTCTATAACAGTGGTTTTGCCATTATTTATTGGACAAGTGAGTAACTGTCACATGATGATCATGTGATCTCAGCCACACCTCCTCTCCTTTCAGGTAGTACGTTTCTTCATTAAATCATGTATAGACAAATGGAATATTCCGTTCAGTCAAATTAGCAGGTACATAGTGCAGTGTTAGCATAGACGTTGCATGACAACCTGTAATGGACCAATCACTGAAGCAACTTTCATTTTCTGTAGTTTTATTTTATTACTAATTATTTATACAACATTTTGTGACACTTTTACAAGTAAGTTAGCACATGGGGGTCACATGATCTTCACATGACTGTCACATGATTTCTCCAGATGACGATGTCACTCTAAGTCCGCTCAGCCTGTTGATAGTAGTGTTAATAAGTAAGTACATTCATAACATAATAATGTCATTCAATGTATGCGTAGACTGCATTTGGGGACTGTGCAATTGGTGATCTGATTATGCAATCACTAGTCACTTCCTCTACTTGCTGTAGTTGTAGCACTTCAATGTTGTCTTTTAGTACTGTCCAATTTAGTATCAAACAAGTCAGTTCTCCATTCAACACAATTTATTTGTGCTAAATGACAGCTGCCCTCCTCCTCTCTTAGGGTACTACACTTTTCCCGTCCCCTCTCTGTGTCAGCCATGTTTTGTTCCACACACAAGTCTCTGACACTGGGTAAGTAACATAACTACAAAATAGTTGCCATGGATACATGATATAGTTGCCATGGTTATATGATATTGTTGCCATGGTTACAGGTATTCCAATGATGAAGATAGTGTTTGCAGGTGAACCAGGTCTCAGTATCCTCTCCATTCCACTGCTCATCTACCACCCAACACAGATTCTGTTGGGGGCGGGGCTTGTACCCTTGTTGCAAAAATGGGTTTACCAACCTACAGAGGGCCAGTAGCCATGACAACAGCACAGCTCATCAGTAGCCATGACAACAGCACTAGCCAAATGTAAAGACTACACAAACCCAATCCTTTATTCATAACATTATTTAAAAATGTTGTTTAAAACTAAATATATGTGCAGACTATGCAGAAGTTATAATTTCAATTACATAATAAGATTTTGAATAATATGAAATTTGTAGTTTTGACAAAATATAAATTTATTTTCATTTTCTGTTAAAATTCTTTAATGTTGGCTTGCTTGCAAAGCATGTTCAATAGAGCTGACAATGGTCCTGACGTCAAGCTATGACAGGTGTGCAGAGAACACAAGTTGCACACAATATCATAGGGAGGTTACAGTGAGCTGACCTCGTACTCTGCCTGCTTGAAGACGTGACAGCGATACACACCTGATGCCTCCTGGACCACAAATGCCATGTGACCACTGAGGGAGGGGGAGGGGGAGAGGGAGGGGGAGAGGGAGGGGGAGGGGGAGAGGGAGGGGGAGAGGGAGGGTCATTCAGAACAGGGGAATATATAGAGAATGAAATGCCCTACTCTTTTCCATAGAGGTACTTGATTGACTTGGCTTGATACGTTCTTCTCTTTGATATTAACTTGCTGGGGTCAAACAGAGTAACTCCTTGTGCGGTCACCTCAAGGTTCACTGTACCAGTCATCATCGCTGTAGAGGATGTCTGAAATAGAAATGTAGGAATTTAGTCACGAGTTAGGAAATATGTAGCTACTATATATATATTTGTGGGGGCTATTATTTCATATGGGCTATTATTTGTGGTGGGCTATTATTTGTGGGAGCTATTATTTGATTACACTATAAATCTCTGTTCTACTGTGGACACTACTTGACAGAGCTACATGCTTACTGCTATAATTTGTTTGACTTCATCAGAATTGTCCATCTGATTGACAACTTGATTGCCAAGGTAGTGCATTGTAAAGTGGGGAATCCCCTCGGGATCCTTTGGACCAGTTGCAGGCTTCCTTTTGGAGGATAATCTTGTCAACCTTCGGAACCAGGACGGTGACCTTGAGAACTAGCGGAGAGAGGGGCAGGGCTACCATCACATGACAGAGGAGGGGTGGGACTACTCATCACATGACCATCACATGACAGAGGAGGGACGGGGCTACTCATCACATGACCATCACATGACAGAGGAGGGGCAGGGATACTCATTGAGTAAGGCTCACCTGAGTTTGTTTAAGCAGTGCCGAGCTAACCTGGGCAGCTTCCTCCGGATGGGTCTCCAGAATGTGCTGGTACCTCTCCTGACAAGCGTGGTGAAGAGCCAGGGTTATATTTTCGCAGTTTGGTTCACATCGAAATCCATAACACTGGAAGGTTTGGTCTCTGCAGTCTAGAACATACCCACACGTCCTGGGAAGGGGAGGAGTGAACAGTGGAGGGGGAGGAGTGAACAGTGGAGGGGGAGGAGTGAACATTGGAGGGGGAGGAGTGAACAGTGGAGGGGGAGGAGTGAACAGTGGAAGGGGAGGAGTGAACAGTGGAGGGGGAGGAGTGAACAGTGGAAGGGGAGGAGTGAACAGTGGAGGGGGAGGAGTGAACAGTGGAAGGGGAGGAGTGAACAGTGGAGGGGGAGGAGTGAACAGTGGAGGGGGAGGAGTGAACAGTGGAAGGGGAGGAGTGAACAGTGGAGGGGGAGGAGTGAACAGTGGAGGGGGAGGAGTGAACAGTGGAAGGGGAGGAGTGAACAGTGGAAGGGGAGAAGTGAACAGTGGAGGGGGAGGGGTGAACAGTGGAAGGGGAGGAGTGAACAGTGGAGGGGGAGGAGTGAATAGTGGAGGTAAGGCAGAAAATGTACGAGAACGTACTTGTTATTCTCCCCAATTCCTAAAAAGCTAATAAACCTTACGCGATGTTCAGCTACAGCAACACTAGAAGTCTACAGAAACAATGAAAATAGGGTACATGCCACGCCCACTGTCAGGTACATGCCACGCCCACTTACATCCTTGTCCACTATTCTTATAGACTGAGGTGAGATATCGAGGAACACATCCATCCACCTATCCCTGTCCTGTTCCAGTTGGATCAGAGCCTCGTTCACCATGTGCATGCCTGGGGAGGGGGAGGGAGAGGTAGTGGGACATTTCCACCGTCTACACAGAGCTCTACTTACCAAAGGCTTCGGGCACACTGATGGGTCCCATATAAGAACACTCGTGTCTACTGACGTTAACTGAGTTAAGATCTAACGCATCAGATACGGGTGGTACAACCAGCTCTCCATCATCGTCGTCATCTGCCCCACCGTGGTCATCTGGGGGAGTTTTGTCAGGGAAACTTCCATTATTGTGACCTCCTGACAAATGCCTTAAGCGGTGATCAGCTGTAATTTCTGAAAGCCACAGAATGCATTGTATACTAATGCAACCACTCAGGATACTACGTATGTATAGAAGTACCTTTGACTGTTTGAGAGGATATCCCTTTCAAATGACTCATGACCACACCCACAAAACTCTGAGCAGGGTGGTCTAACCGAAAGACATGACACTTGAACACATTCACATCATTTTCGAGAGCTATATACGCCATGTCCCTAAGTGAGAGATCACACGATGGACACACAATGGACACAATGAACACAATGAACACACAATGAACACAATGGACACACAATGGACACAATGAACACACAATGAACACGATGGACACACAATGGACACAATGAACACAATGAACACACAATGGACACACAAAATGAAGACACTATTGCTAACCGTTCGTTGTCCCTGCCAACACCAAATACTTTAATGTCTTTCAGCTCCTGCACTCGAACTAGACTCTTCTTTGATGAATGCAATACACGAAGCTTATGTCCACTGACCTCCAGATAGACTCTCTACCAAAGGTTAAAGTAGACAGGGTAGGGTACCAGTACGTACACTGGACATGTATGCATATACCTCTATATCAGTAGTTTGAATGTCAACATCGCTTGTATTCAACATTCGTTGGGAGAGGACCTCGGATATGGCTGCTTGTGCCACGCCCACCATGTTCCCCTCCGTCAGTTCTCCTTCACTCACATCAATCCAACCCAGGTACAGTGCTACAAATCTGGTCTGTACGGAGGGTGTCACCTGTGTTGCAGGAATAGAATCACTCTTCTCAATATTTTCTGAACCTATTTCATCATCACTTAATGTTGCCTGCAAAGGGAGATTAGAGAGGGTGAGAGGGAGAGAGGGGGGAGGGGGAGGGAGGGTGAGAGGGAGAGCAGGGGGAGATTAGAGAGGGTGAGGGAGGGAGAGGGGGAGGGAGGGTAAGAGGAGAGAGGGGGGAGATTAGAGAGGGTGAGAGAGGGGGGAGGGGGAGGAGGGAGGGAGGTGACTGACTTACTGGTTCAGAGGAGGTTGGTTTTGTGAACTGTATTGTTCCTGTGGCAACATGCCAGTATACAGTTTGGTTATTTTCAACCACCGCATTCCACCCTTCAGGAAGTTCAGCCACGAGAACCTCCTTGACATTGCCACTACCGCTGACATTAGCCCTCCGTTTTGGTGAATGAAAGGTGCTTGCTTTACTCCGTCCCTTGGGAGCACTAAAGGGTATGGCAATCTCCTCATAGCTTCTATCTTTCATCTTCTTATCATGTTCATTGATCCACATCTGCTGCAGGTAGGGAATGGTGATGGTTGTATAGGAGTGCTGGCTCAACTCTTCATGCCTCTTCCTCCATCTCTCCTGCACCTCAGACTTGGGAACTCCTTCCTCCTTGTACTTCTGTGGAACTGATTTAGTCTTAGGAGGAAGTACAGGGGGGAGATCCCCTGAATCCCACTCTAATGAGGGGGGCATGACCCACCCAGCGTCTTTCTTTTTGCCTGCTTCCTGATTCATCTTTGGAGGGATTGGTGGAGCTGTCATCACATCCATGCCCCCTTTATCGCTCATGTCAACTTTGGTCTTTTTATACCGCACCTCCACCCACTCTGAGGGGTCAGCCAGGTCGTCTACCTCCATGTCACTGTTGGGAGGGGCTTGCTGGGAGAAACTCAGTTTCGAGTACTTATCTTGCTCTTCTGACTCTACTGCAGTGTCTGGACCTGCACTATCAATGTGGGTGGGGTGCTGGAGATGATGATATTCATCTTGAGGAGTGGAGGCGTGGCCAGCAACAGTTGAGGGGGTGTGGTGCTGGAGGTGATGATATTCATCTTGAGTGGAGGCGTGGCCAGCAACAGTTGAGGGGGTGGGGCTCATGACATACTCATATTCTTGTTGAATGGAGGCATGGCCATTGACATTTAAACTGGTGGGGTGCTGGACATATTGGTACTCATCTTGAGTGGAGGCGTGGCCAGCAGCACTTGAGGGGGTGGGGTGCTGGAGGTGATGATATTCATCTTGAGGAGTGGAGGCGTGGCCAGCAGCACTTGAGGGGGTGTGGTGCTGGAGATGATGATATTCATCTTGAGTGGAGGCGTGGCCAGCAGCACTTGAGGGGGTGGGGTGCTGGAGGTGATGATATTCATCTTGAGGAGTGGAGGCGTGGCCATTACCACTTGAGGGGGTTTGGTTCTGGAGGTGATTATATTCATCATCTTGACCAGCAAGAGGATATTCTTTTTGTTCCAAACGACTCATTTCTACACAATCAACGAATTACGAATTGCTTGTCAGATTACAAGACTAGGATAATCACTTCTGCTAATGAATACCATATTAGGACATGGGACATTTACCATACAACTATTGTAGAGTCTGTAGACTATTCAACAATATCGCTTATCTGATATAGTTGAATGACTCAATATTAAGCATTACGTTTTTCCAATAATCTTGGATTCGTCGCTAATGAGCAGAGATACATATAATATCCTAGAAAAGGTATTATTGGAACTGTACACTGTACAACTGTATGTGTTAAATGCTATAATGCGCATTGAGTGAAGTAGTCCGTATTATGTAGTGCGCATACGAGTGGAGACTTCTTTGGTACTGAAAGTGTTTTAATCAACTCGTTCCACTCTGTAGTGGATTTATCTATACGCACACTATTTTGAAAGGCGTGTGTCTTAAACGCGTTATACACATTAATCTAATGCTTTGAAAACTCATTAAATGACTGCCCGCTAATAACTGATCCTTACCCAATTGTAAATCTGATATATATATCCTTGAACTCTCACTTTCACTACACTAAACAACCGGACACAGAATAACGCAAAATACGTACGTAAGTTATCGCACACGTTTCTGCGTTACCGATTACATTCCTTGTGCCCTTCTCTTTACTTACATCTGTATTCCGACCCTGCAGTGAATGTCGCTATGGCTCCGACAGTAGAGAGGGGAAGTTGGAGAGGCGCGCTACTGCGAGCGCTTGTCACGACATGTACAATGCTGTTTGTTTTCGCCGCCTTCCGCAACTCCATGACGTGGTACCTGGATAAGGTTTGGAACGGATCTCGCTCCTTCTGGTCCTACATTTGGGGACAACTGTACGCAGCCTCTGGCGAGAGTGACTTTATTATGGCTGTACCAAGTAAGTACCAGCTTTAGTCACACTGCTTCATTGCACTGTCTGGCATGGAGGGTGTATGACGTAGAACAACTGATTTCTGTTTAGTTAATTTGACGTTTGGATTTCTTCTGTTCACCTTTATGAACGGACTGTTCATATTTGTGGACAATGTCGGTTGGCCGAGATGGTTCTACCGGTACAAGATTCAGGAGACAGTCAATGCTCCAGTAAGTTCCCACGCGTACTGATTGTTCGAGTGTAAGAATATTGTGTATTCAACTCTTGTCATGTGTGTAAGTTGAAATTGACCTTTACTTCTTACACAATACACACCTTCCCCACAGTGGAACATTTTCATTTTCGAAACTCCCAATCCTTTAAAGTCATTGCCTCCACTTGATTGTCAGCACTGATCATGTACTTGGGGAAGGGAGGGGAGGGGTCTGAGAGGGTGTGTCTGGAGGAGGCTTGAGGAGTGTGCCAAATTGGTGGACGCGTGTTGGTTACTACATAGTCTTCCCAGATGAAGGTTTCTATAGTAACCACTTTCTGGTTAACCTTTTGCCTGCACTAGAGTATATCCCCTATTCCATACCACTTCACTTGTGTTAATAGGAAGATAGTAGGATGTCAATTTAACATTGAATTACTTTGACCTGTCTACATATACAAGTATAGGTACATCACACTGTTCAATGGTTGCCATGGTTACTTCCTAGGTTAGTAAGGCCAAGTATATCAAGACGGTGAAGCTGGTTGCATTCAATTCGCTGGTGACCAACCTACTCTTTACGGTGGTAGTGTACCCCATTTCTAAATGGCGGGGAACCCCCTTTGGCTACGAGCTCCCCTCGTTCTATCGTGTCATCATTGATCTGGCAGTGTTTGCTCTGTGTCTGGAGGTAGGCTTTTACTACTCTCACAGGTGAGTCCTCATGAGCACCTCACAAGTATACCTCTCTCTGTGTGTACGTACCTCTCTCTGTGTGTGTTGCATATCTGTAGGTTGCTCCATCATCCCAAGTTTTACAGGTACATTCACAAGGTGCATCACGAGTGGACTGCACCAGTTAGTATTGTCAGTATATACGCTCACCCTCTGGAGCACGTCATGTCCAATCTGATCCCCATCTACTTGGGACCTCTCCTGATGGGGTCACACCTCTTTGTTCAGTGGCTCTGGCTCTTCATTGCAATATTCAACACCACACACACACACTCGGGCTTCCACCTACCGTTCATGCCATCTTCTGAGGCACACGACTACCATCACTCCAAGTTAGTCCCTCCAGGTCAAGACGTACCTGGTATTGCCATTGTGCGATTGTGTATGCACTGTATATCTGTCCCTCTGAACAGGTTCACAAACAACTTTGGTGCTCTGGGCATTCTGGATCGACTCCATGGAACAGACCTGGACTTTAGGAGACAGATCAATAGCAAACGTCACTTTACGCTCACTGGAATGGCTTCTGCCAAAGAACTGATTCCTGATCCAAAGATGCAGATGCCAAAAAAACAAGTGTTCCAGTTTGAATGATCATCAGTCATGTAGTGTAGTATACGTAGATACAACATAGGTAGTCTTTTCATGCTCTAGCTTACCAGTCCATTTGTAATTTTATATAAAACAAGTTTAATTTTTAGATATTGTATAAACTGTCTTTTTCTTTAGTGTATAAAGGAAAACTTGTGTAATGGTAGACGAGTATATCGCAAACTGTATACAAATGACAGATACACATTAATAAACAGACGCGTCTAGTTTGTCGTCATGGTGAAGTAAAAATGGCTACCAGGTAGTCTATCGCTTAGGATTAGTGTTTTGAAATATGCACAATTCTTCATTGATATCCGATAAAAATCACAAAAATAAATTTCTTCCAAAGTGCTCTCAAGGAAGTTCAACGTTAAACTGTGGAGATTTTACAAGAAGCAGGAAGCGAACAACAGATGTTGAGTTTGAACGTAATTTGGACCACTTCCTTCATCTACTGGGAACTTGGAGCAAATCGACGGTTAGACATAATTATCTTTACTTGACGTGCACTTGATGTACCTAGGATGTCTGTGTAGATCAATGTAGTGACTCGGGCCTTGATAACACGCTGCCCCCTCCAACAGCTGGAGTTCCTCTGGATGGTAAGGCGGTTATGCGTGTAATACGTGTTCCTCTAATAGTCTAACTTGTTCTTTTTCTGTAGTCGATGGAGAGCGCCAATCACAGAGACGTTCATTACTCTATCCTACCGCCATCTTGCTCAGAGGGAGTTGTTCTGAGACCTCTGTCTACAAGCCTGTCTCGAGCAGTCAGAGAGCACTTTGAGAAGTCGCGAAACAAAGCTGTGAGTAGTGTAAGACACTATTTGTACTTTAACTCTTAAACAGCACATCATATGTGTACATGTATAGTCCGGTATGGGTATGGTCGACTGGTGACTCCATCACTGTATTGACTTCATTCTGTCTGTAATGTAGCTGAAGATAGTTACTACATTTTATTTGATATCTTTTTAGAAGAAAAGACTACATCGAATGGAAAGTGTAGTAATGCATTCTGAGGTACGTACTAATGAACCCCCTTGTGTCCACTCTCATGTGCCGAACCTTGTATCTCATTGGCTGTCTAGGAGGACGTGCTGGATAGGATTAAGAGCACTTATCCAATTTCAAGTATTTCACAGCAGGATGGAACTGGAAATGAGAGATGGGCCACACCGCCCACTCGCTCTTACTCGTCAAAATCTGAAACTTTCCTAGACAAACGATTACATAAGAGGTACTGGTATGTGTTATTGATATACGGTTAGTAACAGAGCATGCGTATATATGTAGGTCCGGCACAGCTCCTGTATCTCTGAGGACTGGTAGAATGGCAAGGTCGACTAGACAAAACTCTGCTTCTCGTCCTGTGTCATCTCTGGGGAGGATAGGTCCGCCCTCCCCCGCCCCCTCCCTTCCCAGCAGACCACTCTCCACCTCCAGTGCCATCTCCAGGAGACACACTTCCGCCAGCCTCTCTCTAGCCACATCATCTCAGAATTCGACACTCAAACAGTCTCACTTTCAGTTAAAGAAAGGCATTAAACTGGCAACACATCCAAAGCAATCTGTACATAATGAGTAAGTCACATGACATCACTAGAAAGTCACATGACATCACTAGAAAGTCACATGGCATCACTAGAAAGTCACATGGCATCACTAGAAAGTCACATGGCATCACTAGAAAGTCACATGACATCACTAGAAAGTCACATGGCATCACTAGAAAGTCACCTGACACTACTGAATCATTACTCTCTTCTGTGTAGTGACTTTGTGATATCTGTTTTCAAGCTTCCGTTTGATGTGCGTCTCTTTATCAGTTGGTTCAGTGAACTGGAGTTTGGTTAGCATACATTAAAAGGGGAAGACCCTGCCTTAATGACTTCCTCCCTCCCCTGCCTTAATGACTTCTTCTGTAGACTGGCAGCAACAGGAAGTGCTCCAAGGACTGTTATGGCACCTTGATGACACCGAAGTGTTTGTGTGTGCAGCCTTCCTCATTGTCCGGAGGTACCGCGACTTCCTCTCCCAGCTGTCCTGCGACCTCTCTGAGAGGATCCTCCTGCTGCTCCAACCCAAGGATCTGCTGTTGGCCTCTCACGTCTGTAGAGCATGGAGATCCACTTGCCACAGAGAGACACTTTGGAGGGCTAAATGTACCTGGGAACAGCTGGGTATGTCCACCTACCCACCCATCCATCCATATATCTACCCACCCATCCATCCATATATCTACCCACCCATCCATCCATATATCTACCCACCCATCCATCCATATATCTACCCATCCATCCATATATCTACCTATCTATTCCATCCAGCTCTCCCAACTGACCCCGCCCCCTTATCGTGGAGGAAGCTTTATTTAAAAGAGTTGAGGTTGCGTGGAAACTGGCGTAAAGCTCGCTGTAGCAGACAGTCCTTCCAGCACCACAGTAGAAGTGTAGTGTGTGTGAAGATCAGAGGCACCAGACTAGTGGCGAGCTCCAGTTTGGACAAGACTGTGAAGCTCTGGGACCTAAAGACCGGCAAGCTGCTCAAGACACTCACAGGACACAGAGTACGTCCTCCAGTCTGCAGATGTGTGTGTCTTTGACTGTCTGTGTGTGCTCCTCCAGAGAGGTGTGTGGGCGCTGTGCTTCTATGGGAAGAACCTGCTAATCAGTGGGTCACATGACCAGACCATCAAGGTCAGTCATCTCCTGTTCAACAGATGTGCTGTAGTGTGTTTATGATTTTGGTTTCTGATTCAGATTTGGAATATTGAAATGGGGACCTGTGAGAGGACGCTGGTGGGTCACCAAGGACCCATTTGGTGTGTCCAGCAGCAAAAGGACTATCTCATCAGTGCCTCAGATGACTACTCGGTATAAGAGATGCACTTTGAACTTTGACCCCTTGCTCACTGTTTATTCACTATGCAGGCTATACTGTGGAATGTCCGTCATTGTCGCTTCCACTGTCAGTTGCTAGGACACAAGGGGGCGGTGTTTGCAGCTGATTTGAATCAGGAAGCAACAGTTGCACTAACAGCTTCTGGAGATAAGGTAGGTTGTTGTTGCCATGGCTACTATCACTATAGCAACCTCAATAATGTTTACAGAGCATTAGCCTATGGAGTGTGTCGAGTGGACAGCGATTAAAGAGTATTAGAGCCAGCAAAAGTCACCCGATCATGAACATCAGGTGGAGAGGAGTAAGCAGGGGGCGGGGTAGGGGGCGGAGCAAGCGATGGGATAGAGTGAATCTGATATATACTAATATCTCTTTAGGACTCTATTCTGTGTTGTCATGGCAACATGGTCAGCTTAATTAGCAATCAAAAGGGCGAACCCATCAAATTACTGGACCTCAAAGGACATGAAGACAAGTGAGGAAGATGAAGGGGGAGGGGCAGAGGGACAGATTTACACTTGTGATGTGTCTTTCCCTGTCTGTACTACAGAGTGAAAGATGTCAGTTTGCTGGTTGGAGATGGGAAGGACTCGGTGGGCATGGGAGTGAGTTGCAGTGTAGATGGATCCATCAGAACATGGACATTATCAAGGTCAGTACGAGGTACTGTAGTACAACCTCTCAAATCCTCCTGTAATGTATCTGCAACGTACATAAGTACATGTGTTTGAGTGAGTCTCCTCCTTTGCAGGGGAAGGTGCATCAGATGCTTTGATGAAGTGACCTCTCAGATGAATAGTATTGACAGTAATGGCATTGTGATAGTGGGCGGGTCCTCTGACGGAGTTGTACATCTCTGGGATTTTATGTAGAAATGACACAAGATTTTTGTAATTGCTTTATCTGAATTCTTCTATAAATTGTTTACACTAAAAATAATTTTGTAGAATATAGTTCATTCATGGGAGTGGTTTGTGAGATATTACAGTGTAACTCTTGACAGGGGAGAAGAAAAATGGAGTCATTTTAGAATCTAATTCCAGTTCATTCACTTCAACTTGACCACTTTGCCTACAAAGACGTGACAGTACATGAGAAGAATGTACACTGTCTGAAGAGTAAGGAGTGGAGAAACTAAAGTCTCAAAGGGATGAGATTTGTAGCTGTGTATGGACTCTATGCAATACCATCTCTCTCCCCACTAGCCTCAGGTACATGTATTCAGTACCAACTGGTCCATACCTGTGTAGTGTTGTGATGGTATACTGAACCCAAGACAGTTTCCTGAAGAAGGATCCTTTCAACTGAAATTCCTAATGGCAAGGAGGAGAGACTATCACATGTGTGTCCAAAAGGTGTGGTTGCCATAGTTACCATATGAAAATTGACTTCATGAGACACCTCTAGCTTTGAGTGTTTCTTTGATTTATTAGGGGCTCCACCCACTGGCTCAAAACGATAGGATTTCACCACTACACTAACCTACAAAACAGACTCCATGCACACAGCACCACCCAGAGGGGGCTCCATGCTCACGTGACTTCCGTTCATTCTGTAGTGCCCACAGAGAACTGACGTGCTGGACTTGACCTGTTTCGCCTTCAACTTGCTCAAACAAACCTGAGGCTCCTCAGGAGCTGTCATGTACATGACCAAACCTACCGACACAGGGGGGTGGGGGTGGAACAACTTCACACACTCTCAAGGCACTCACCGTCAGCAAAGAACCTGATGTATCTATAGTACTCCACCAGGTGGAAGGGTTTGTAGAAGTTATCCAATGACTGCTCACCTACTCTTACGTAACTGGCTTTACTGATGTAGCAACCTGCCAAGTTAGGAGGTCACATGACACTCATGTGACTAGCTGAGAGATCTGCCACAATGCTCTTACCATAGAAGTGGGGGTGTGGTGTTTCCAAGTAGACTTGTCTCCATGGTGACTGGGCCGAGCAGTTTGTGAGGGAATCCTTCCACAGGCTAGAAGAGAAGACTGCCATGAATGATGAGATTAGCCTCAGAAGAGACACACTTACACTCGACAAACTCTCCTCCACACATCTTGGTCTCGTGCAACCATGTAGTAACCTCTGCATACCTGCAGGATCACATGACACCAGAAGGACGGTCACATGACATCAGAAGGTCAGTCACATGACATTAGAAGGTTAGTCACATGACATTAGAAGGTCAGTCACATGACATTAGAAGGTCAGTCACATGACATCAGAAGGTCGGTCACATGACATCAGAAGGTCGGTCACATGACATCAGAAGGACAGTCACATGACATTAGAAGGAGAGCCATACATACCATTGAGAGCTGTTCGAGTGACTTGAGGTCCAACTCATCAGACACCAGCCACAGCACAACATGTCTGATCACATCATTAGGCAGACAGGAGATGTGAGTGCCCTGGAGCAGGACATTTGTGACAGACTGTGAGGAGAACACTACCCTTACACCACTCACCTTAGGTGGGTACTGCGGCTCACAAGATGTAGCTACATGTATGTTCATGTTTTTGAAGCTCTGCAGCAGTTGGGAATCAAAATGGCATTCACTATCCACTCCTCCATCTTCACTGTCTATAGAAATACATCTTCATACATATACTATGTTCAAGTAGGACACGCCCCTCATGCAGTAAGACACGCCCCACAGTAGGACACGCCCCACAGTAGGACACGCCCCACAGTAGGACACACCCCTCAATGTGACTGTACCTTTGATGGTGGGCACGTCAGAGAAGTTGCACAGTCGTTCCACTTCTGGGACCAGTTTGGTGGCCTGTCTGTAGTACAGCATGGCCAGGTAGGACTCTCCAGCACGCTCACTGGCAATGCCCTTCAAATAGAGCTCCTTGGCCTCCTGATCCTTGTCGCCATGGAAACCAGGAGACCTACACCTACCCACAATGCTCACACAGTAGTAAACACATTTAGTGCAGCGCAGTAGACGAACTTGTCCGGTGAGTTGGGCGATCTTGAGACAGCCAGCTCTTCTCTCCACTTTTTCCTGAACGATACCAACTCGCTGCTCTCCGCGGCTTCCTAAGGTACGATACAGAGTGTCATATGAGCACATACTCAAGGCCGTGATCTCAGCTAAATGCACCTGTTCCAACTGCTCCTTCTCCGGCGTAGGACTAGACCATCCTTCGTCCTCTGTCTCCCCGCTGGGCGACCTCCGGCCCTTCTCCATGATTCGCTGCTAACTCGATGAACCTAAACAATGTAACGCAACTGGTGCGCCTTTAACGCAACACTAAGAAGGAAGCCATAGCAACCCCTCTGATTGCAAAGGTTTGCAAATATTAGAAAAAGTTATTTATTGTGAGCTACGTATATCACGTGATTAGTTGAATTGTGTTTACCTCTCTCAACTCTTGAGGAGAATCACTTTACCTAGAACCTGAATAGGCTGATTTCAGTATTACATCCTAAACTATGCACTCTGCCTTTCAATAGTAAAGCAGTGATCCAGATTTGTATTAACTGACTTTATGAGTACATTTCCTATTAATCATTGCACTATATATATATATATTATGGTTGTCACTCCTTGAGCAAGTATTAAATGTTGCAACAGAAATTTTTCAATTTAGTTTTTAATATTTTCTGATCTCTCCTTGGTACACCCAGGATTACCATGGCAACTGAAGTCACCAGACTAACAAATTCACAGAGGGATGTTCTAGATAGTGTCCTTAGACCACATCTCTCTCTTGACACGCCCCCTTCCACTGGAGACCCTCCCACCGACCATCTCTCTCACAGCACTGATAAAGAGATCAGGAAAAGGACAACTTTCCAGGAAAGCAACTTGAACCAGTCGTCTGGTAGAGGAGCAGTAACGGAAAGTGGTCCAGGTAACAGACCTGATTCTGTTACCATGACGAGCACTGTTGCCAATGACAACAAAAAGAGGCCAGCAATATCTCGGAAAATTTCTGAAAAGTTTATATCTCACAAGGAACCTCCTCCGCCACCCTCCCCTGATCCAAACTCCGGTGAGTATATGGATATATACACACAGGTCCATTAGTGTGTGTGAGAGAGCATTTGTGGTTGCCATAGAAACTATAGCATGGTAGTCATAGAGTGTTTTCTATTGCAGAGGCCAAGTCAGTTTGTATTAGGCGAATGCAAAGTCGATTGGAATGTTGGAATCAAGAGCTACAGGAGATTACAGACAAAAAGATACAGAATGGTTAGCCAAGGTGCTTTCACATGACTTACATTAGTGTATACTGCTATAATTAGATGACATAGTCAAGAGTGAACTGGACAAACGAGATGAGAAGATTGCTGAAATGACAGAAAAGTACAACAATGAGCTATCAGCCAGGGAGAAGGCAGAACAGCAGCGAAATGGACTGGCCTCACAACTGGTAAGGGAGTATGACATTATTTGCCTATTTGTTGTTGCACACAACTGCAAGAGGCAGTTACATTAGATTAGTTATGCAATGTCATTTCCTATCCAATAGAGACAGACTAGTGAGACATTGGCCGACTGTCAGGACAGAGTGAGTTGACCCACTGAAATACAATATGATTGTACTGGAGACTCTCATATACACAATGTACATGTGAAGGTGCTGTACTATCAACACTATCATGTAATTATAATAATTGTCTAGTTGTACCATTTTGAGACCCAGCTGAGGCAGTACACTCAGGCCTATCAGGAGGCCGACGAGAGGAGGAACGAGTTGGTGAGCTAGTACAATTGTCACATTTCATTACTCAAAATCTATAAATACTCTCTGATAGTGTTATTTGTTAATATTACACTCTCTTTTGTACTCACATCTGTTTGGAAGTGTCTGCTTAATAAGGAGCTCTCACTGTTAAGCTCATTACACAGTATATTGTTCTGACATGCACAGCTCAAGTCATTTGATATATTATTCACTGGAGCTCTTAATCACTACTAATCAGTTTCACATTCCATTTGACCATTAATGTGTTACAAGAGACAAAGTTTATACAACAGTCATTGTCCCATAGAGTATCAGCACACATGGGAGGGGCTGCCACTGTCCCATAGAGTGTCAGCACACATGGGAGGGGCTGCCACTGTCCCATAGAGTGTCAGCACACATGGGAGGGGCTGCCACTGTCCCATAGAGTGTCAGCACACATGGGAGGGGCTGCCACTGTCCCATAGAGTGTCAGCACACATGGGAGGGGCTGCCACTGTCCCATAGAGTGTCAGCACACATGGGAGGGGCTGCCACTGTCCCATAGAGTGTCAGCACACATGGGAGGGGCTGCCACTGTCCCATAGAGTGTCAGCACACATGGGAGGGGCTGCCACTGTCCCATAGAGTGTCAGCACACATGGGAGGGGCTGCCACTGTCCCATAGAGTGTCAGCACACATGGGAGGGGCTGCCACTGTCCCATAGAGTGTCAGCACACATGGGAGGGGCTGCCACTGTCCCATAGAGTGTCAGCACACATGGGAGGGGCTGCCACTGTCCCATAGAGTGTCAGCACACATGGGAGGGGCTGCCACTGTCCCATAGAGTATCAGCACACATGGGAGGGGCTGCCACTGTCCCATAGAGTGTCAGCACACATGGGAGGGGCTGCCACTGTCCCATAGAGTGTCAGCACACATGGGAGGGCTGCCACTGTCCCATAGAGTGTCAGCACACATGGGAGGGGCTGCCACTGTCCCATAGAGTATCAGCACACATGGGAGGGGCTGCCACTGTCCCAGCACATATAGAAGAGGGTGCTGTTGTATGTATTAATGTAAAGTGTTGTTATTGACCTTTGACCCCTGTGTCCTAGGAACAAACTATGGCTGTAACCACTCAGAAGTTGGATCAAAGTGAAGGAATGAGGAGACGGCTCCACGAGCAGGTCACAGAATTGCAGGGACAGTTAGCCATTGAAGAACAGAGAAGTAAATTCTGTACACTTCTCTAAACTCAACTAACATTGCAAAACATACTGAAATAAACTCAACTTAATTGTGTACTGTTTTGAATTGAGTTAAGGAATTACCTTATGTGCCACTTTGTTAGCTTCTCCATTATCACCAGAGTGTAACTGTCATGTTCACAAGACTGAAATGTATACAACTCACTTACAAATGCATATATAAATAAAATAAGTCCAAAACTGATTAAAGGGTTATACCCATAGGTAAGCAAATACAAAATTGTCATATATGGAAGTGTTATTTTTTGGTTAAAAGAATAAAAAATGCATAAAAGAATATAACAAGCATTAGCAGTACTAGCATGGTTGCCAAACTGAGGCACACCACAAGAATGCTGAAGAGACTGTACCTGATAATATCAGGACAAGGGAAGGACGAGTCTAAGAGAGGGTTTAACAGGTTTGGCCACATGAAGAAGACAAAGAGTCCGATTGCTACTACACAGATCATCCAGTACAGGATCCAGATGGCAAAACCACAGCGAACATGTTTCTTTGACTTTGATCTGACACACAGAGCTATGCTGACAGTTAGGACGAATGACACAAGTCCAAATATAATAAAGCAGAGAGCAACTAGTAACGCAACCAGAGCCATGGAACACTCAGACAAGTTGTAACCAGCTGGGGAGGGAGAGAGGAGGGAGGGAGGGAGAGAGGAGAGAGGAGGGAGGGAGGGAGAGAGGAGAGAGGAGGGAGAGAGGGAGGGAGGGAAGGAGAGAGGGAGGAGGGAGGGAGGGAGAGAGGGAATGTGTCAACACATCAGCTAGTGGGTGTGAGGGGTGGGGCTTACCAATGAAAGCTAGTCCAATGCATCCGATTAGCCAGAGTGGACAGAGGAAAACACTCAGAAACAGAAATATTCCTAGCAGAAGATCAAAAGAGTAAAGTAAATGGTTGCTATAGTAACCTATGTGAATCAAAGGAACTCACTTGTAATTTTAAAATTGTCCACTGAGCTGTCTTGGACATTTTGAGTCTCCACTGTTGTCATGGTTACCACAGTATTGGGTGCAGCCCACTGTAATTGCTGGGAGGTGCGGCCCTGGTGGCGAGATTGGGGGCTTCCCCCAGGGGAATTACCCACCTCACTGCTGCCTGCAGGTCGTCTTGTTCCTATCAAAATAGGTGGAAGAGTAGACATACTCTGTGAATGGAGAATGTTAGAGTACTTGCTGTATATATAATAATTACAAAGCATTAGCCCCAGCTTCCAGGCAGCGACTTCTCAATTACTAAGTACATCTTATTAATGTCACAGTAACACTTTTAGGACAACCATACATATGCAGGCAGTTAGGGGTCAGATATCCCATCAGATCACAGAGTACTGCACATCCAACACAACATCCTCAATATCTCTTATTGCAATAAAAGGAAGCACTAATAAGCTTCAGTGAAGCCAAAGGAAAAGAAGACTTATCAGAGCTCTGAGAGAAGATGCTACACATTACCATAACCAATGTGGCAAAGAAGTGGACTACAATAAACTGTGTACAGTGAACTATTGGGAAACGAGCCCAACACTCTTAAATCAACACTCTTAAATCAACACTCTGTAACAGTCTTACATTAAGTACAGTATTTTCACTGAATTAACTCTCAAATCCACTTTTACAATCTTACACAAATATCACATACACCTCACGTCTGTTTGATAGGAGTGAATTACCTTAGAAACACGTATCTAATGTATTAGCGAATAGACATACATCTATGCTTGAAGATATGTTTGTCTAAACTTTCTGAACTCTTATGATATATACACATTATGCCTTTGAGTGTTTCTACTATCTCTCTATTTGCCTGAGATACAGTCCCAAGAGTGTCCCAGTGTCTATACTTGTGCTCTATCAGTTGCTATCAGTACCTGCTGACTTGATTCTCCTCATTCCTCGTCTGTTAGAGCTACTTTGAGGAGTTAGCTGCATAGACTGAACCCTGTTCATGTGTCTCCCTCCAGATGGACCTGGCCCTGAAGACGGACCTGGCCCTCCAGATGGACCTGGCCCTGAAGACGGACCTGGCCCTGAAGACGGACCTGGCCCTCCAGACGGACCTGGCCGTGAAGACGGATCCCGAGGCGATGACCGCTCCACTTGCGACGCTCTACCTGTATTTGGTGACTCCGCCACGACATCCTGGTAAGCTGGGGGAGCCTCTGACGGTATCTCAATATCCTCAAGTGCCTACACAACACAAGAGAATGGACCACATAACGAAAGAGCCGCGAGAAGAAAAGCACAAAATAGATATTTTTATTTAACTTTCTTTAGAACTGTCCTTTTCCTACTTAACTTGATATTCTAAGTCGCGTAACTCGACAAACAGTACACAAAGACGATTTATGTCTTCGCAAGTGTCGCTTATTCTAATTTCGACTTGCTGTTCGCTTAATTCGAAGATAGACATATTCTACGGTCATGCTGACCTGAAGTTGCTCCGCGGGAGAATACGAGGCCGACCTTCCTCTCCAAGCCGAAGTTTCCATCTTCTGAAAGCCTTTCGTTTGGGCCCTTCGGTTAACCGCACGAGTTACAGATGACCGTTTGGGTGGAAATTGTTAATCAATTTGTTTACTTGTTGACACAGTAACTTCCTGGCCTAGTGCGGGGGCGAGGATGACCTTTCGTCACAAACAATAGATTCCAAAATTATACAATGATCCATTTTATAATTGGCAGCCGTCTGATTGCAGATTGAAGATGAAACCTTATTATAACGATTCTTTTTAAAAAATCGATATTGTTTCTATACGTACTCACACTCAAAACCAATTTAGCCATAACCTTTGTAGAATATATACGGGTAGCACTGGGGTTTGATTTGATGACTGATGATGATAAACTATTTGCCATTCTGGATCAAGGATGCAAGCATCACTCAATCCTTAAGATTATTTTGAAGATGTGGACTGCTAGATTTAGTTGACCTTTTTGATTGATGACTTGATGTTTTGTTGAACTGATTTATTTGTCATGATGTATTGGTGTGTGCCTCATAGGACAGTCTGTCCTAGTGCTATGCATGTGGCACGTTAAATAATAATAATAATAATAATAATAATAATAATAATATACTTGAAGGATTCATTATTGATATGTCCGTGCAGAGTATAGCAAGTGTAATTAAGGATGCCATAACTCTGGTTAATACTGGACTAATAGTCTATGACACAACTCATGGACACCATGCTATTTGAACTTGTCTTATATTCTTCATCTTATAGGTAAATAAACTAAGCATTAATTAGAGTTTACATAGTATATGTATGTCTTTTTCTTTGTATGTGTATATCAATCAATCAATCAATCAATCAATCAATATTATTAGAGTGCACCGTGCCCATTGTATATGTATTATATTTTACATGCATAATATATTGACTCGTTTATTGAATCAAGGAGAAATATCACTGATGGCAGCGATTATGAAAGCTAACATTGTCATTTTTATGCATGCACGTATTATGGCAAATATGTCAAAATGGCGTATTTTGATGAATGCCGTTAATAAAACTCTTGTTAAAAAGGCACATTATTTGAAGAGGAACTCTTTGTTAAGTAGAGAAATTGTGCTTTCTTCTCGATATTACCACTCTTCTATTCCTTGGGAGGACTTGAAGACGTTTCATGCCGTGAAGATAGACTTGATGGAAGCTATGAGAAATGGATGGGTTCCTTTGGAAAACGAGCATTTTAGCTTAGAGTTAGAAAGTACGTGACTTTAGACTACAATGCGACTGACAAGTACATGTGTTTCAATAAGGCTATTCTTCCATCCATCTATTATCTATCGATATATTTCCAGGTCAGATGAAGGCGTGGAAAAGGGAGGGACGTGTTGGTGTATGGCTTCATGTCCCCATCTCTCTAGCTGGGTACATGCCCCCTGCTAATGAACTGGGGTTTACCTTTCATCATGCTCTTGGAAATGAAGCAGTTCTGTCTGTATGGCTATCTGAAGACCGGCCAAGCAGGTTTCCATTGTATGCCCACCATCAGGTGGGAGTTGCAGGATTTGTGTACGACACTGATACT
The DNA here is from genome assembly GCA_947172415.1 of Chondrosia reniformis. Lineage (NCBI taxonomy): Eukaryota > Metazoa > Porifera > Demospongiae > Chondrillida > Chondrillidae > Chondrosia > Chondrosia reniformis. Next base: position 7,999,358 of record OX359196.1, read on the forward strand.
CAGAAGGTGCTCATGATCAAAGATAAACACAAGGTTGGTGCCTGTGGGGGTGGGGGTGGGGACATTTGGGCCTGAAGGTGGAGTGTATTTACACTGTTCCAATTTGTTAGTTTAGGAGATGGAAGTTTCCAGGAGGTTTGTGTGATCCTGGTGAAGAGATAGGTAGGTAGGTATAGTAATTAAAGTGCTTCCTGTATGCTCGTATTATTGACTGTGTGTACTTGTTAGTGGAGACTGCAGAACGTGAGGTGTTGGAAGAAACTGGTGTCAAGTCAAGTCAGTTGATTTCGCAAATGTTATTACATGGTCACTGAAGGCTGTTCTTCTTGTAGAATTTCAGTCAGTGCTTGCATGGCGTCATTTCCACGACATGCCAAATGCATTTGGAGCATCCGACTTTTATTTCATATGTCGAATGGATCCAGTTACCACAGAAATCAACCACTGTCGTGACGAGGTGCTGGACTGCCAGTGGATACCACTGGATGACCTTGTGACCTCTGACACCACAAACCTCACTCACAAGATTGTGGAGATCTTCCGACATGGCCTCTTACAAGGGTTTGAGACAGTGGACATTGCAGTGGAACAAGTTAATTTGGAGATACTTCCCGGAAGAACGTACAAACTATATCACAGAAACGTGTTGTAGCTTCAAGTTTTATTAAATTTTATATTCTAAAATATTTACTATAAACTTTAGTAATAATAATAATATATTACACATTACATTTGTCCTTCACATTATTTAGGATACGAAAATATACTTTAGTGTCTATAACAAATATGTTACCAGTCTCAGTGTAGCCAAATTAAAATGGTAAATCCAATACCCCGCCTCCTTGGGGCGTGTCCCCAGCAGAGGGGCGTGGTGTGTAGGGTGTCCCAAGTAGGGCATCCCCAATCTTCCCAGCCTCTCTCAGTCCACTGAGGAAGGCTCCGTGTACAGTGGCAGGGTAGTTCTTCATAGTATGTTCTCCTGCAAAGAAGACCCTAGATTGCGACATGCTCACTCCTTGAGAGACGGGGCAGATGGGAGCCGCCAAAAAGTCATAGTCGTTCCCTGAAGCACCAGCTGCCACATACGAATAGGAGCCGCAGGCAAACTCATCTGAGTGCCATTTTGTAGCAACAAAGTGGATGGGCTGGAAAAGAGGAAATACTAGTAGCTGTCACTGTGGGTAAGTAGACCATCAAATGATACAGACCTCAGGAACTGCCTTATCCCCAAATATGGACCTTAGGACGGCCAACACTTTAGCCAAGATAACCTGCTCAGCCAAATCCTCAAATGTCTCGGCATCTTTACCAGCAACCAGAGCTATGAGAACCTAACAAATGTGCAGACAGGTCAGCTGGTGGACGTGCCATTATAAGATACAAAGGCATGTCACTATGTAATGGAGGCGTGTCACTAAGCAATGGAGGTGTGTCACGATGCAATGGAGGCGTGTCACGATGCAATGGAGGCGTGTCACTATGCAATGGAGGCGTGTCACTATGCAATGGAGGCGTGTCACTATGCAATGGAGGCGTGTCAATATGCAATGGAGGCGTGTCACTATGCAATGGAGGCGTGTCAATATGCAATGGAGGCGTGTCACTATGCAATGGAGGCGTGTCACAATATGATTGAGGGCTTCTTACCGGGGCCTCTGATAGGTGCCAAAATAGAAAGAACTCTCCTCTGCTGTGGTGGTTGGTGGCTACATGCCCAAACAAGTGAACACTGGCATCCCAGAACCGCTCTTCAAAACACAGCACAACCTTCAACAACAACAGACTGACTCACTTTCTATTATGAGCAAGGTATGGTGCAATCCTGTTACCTTATTGAGCAATCCAAATCCAAGGTTCCTGATAGCCTGTTTCTTCCACTCTGGCAAGGGAGGATGGAATGCCAGCTTGTTAGTCTTCAGCACTCCCAGAGGTACTGTTACCAGGACAACGTCACCTCTGAAGATCTCTGATGACCCAGTCTCAGTTGAGGTTGTGTGGACCTCACAGCCTATCAGTCACAGTGGGACTACATAGTGATCATGTGACAGTCATGTGACTAGAATACTAACCATCATTACTATAGTGTATAGCATTGACACTGTTGTTGTATCTAATGTCCACCCCTTCAGCAAGCAGCTCGGGAACTGTACTATAGCCTTCCCTCATGGCAAGATGGGTTCCAGTGAACTCAAAGTCGTCATCTTGGTCCCAGTGCTTCAGGGAGAGGGATTTGAGTGGCGCTGCATTGGCAAACTCGAGATTGGCCAAGTGCCAGTCCAGCAACTGATGGTCGACTGCAGACATGTAGGTGCTACTGCACAAGGCAACAGAAGCAAAGGTGACACCCCTGGGGGAGGGGGAGGGGAGGGGTTGTCACTAACGCTGGCTTCTCTTCCTCCAACTGTCGGAGCTTGACCTCCAGATCATGATAGTGGTCAACCAGTCCGTCATACACCTGAAGATGAGGGAGGGGTGCTGGTACAGGTGAGGGAGGGGTGCTGGTACAGGTGAGGGAGGGGTGCCGGTACAGGTGAGGGAGGGGTGCCGGTACAGGTGAGGGAGGGGTGCCGGTACAGGTGAGGGAGGGGTGCCGGTACAGGTGAGGGAGGGGTGCTGGTACAGGTGAGGGAGGGGTGCTGGTACAGGTGAGGGAGGGGTGCTGGTACAGGTGAGGGAGGGGTGCCGGTACAGGTGAGGGAGGGGTGCTGGTACAGGTGAGGGAGGGGTGCTGGTACAGGTGAGGGAGGGGTGCTGGTACAGGTGAGGGAGGGGTGCTGGTACAGGTGAGGGAGGGGTGCTGGTACAGGTGAGGGAGGGGTGCCAGTACAGGTGAAGGAGGGATGCCGGTACAGGTGAGGGAGGGGTGCCGGTACAGGTGAGGGAGGGGTGCCGGTACAGGTGAGGGAGGGGTGCTGGTACAGGTGAGGGAGGGATGCCGGTACAGGTGAGGGAGGGGTGCCGGTACAGGTGAGGGAGGGGTGCCGGTACAGGTGAGGGAGGGGTGCCGGTACAGGTGAGGGAGGGGTGCCGGTACAGGTGAGGGAGGGGTGCTGGTACAGGTGAGGGAGGGGTGCTGGTACAGGTGAAGGAGGGGTGCTGGTACAGGTGAGGGAGGGGTGCTGGTACAGGTGAGGGAGGGGTGCCAGTACAGGTGAAGGAGGGATGCCGGTACAGGTGAGGGAGGGGTGCCGGTACAGGTGAGGGAGGGGTGCCGGTACAGGTGAGGGAGGGGTGCTGGTACAGGTGAGGGAGGGATGCCGGTACAGGTGAGGGAGGGGTGCCGGTACAGGTGAGGGAGGGGTGCCGGTACAGGTGAGGGAGGGGTGCTGGTACAGGTGAGGGAGGGGTGCTGGTACAGGTGAAGGAGGGATGCCGGTACAGGTGAGGGAGGGGTGCCGGTACAGGTGAGGGAGGGGTGCTGGTACAGGTGAGGGAGGGATGCCGGTACAGGTGAGGGAGGGGTGCCGGTACAGGTGAGGGAGGGGTGCCGGTACAGGTGAGGGAGGGGTGCTGGTACAGGTGAGGGAGGGGTGCCGGTACAGGTGAGGGAGGGGTGCCGGTACAGGTGAGGGAGGGGTGCTGGTACAGGTGAGGGAGGGGTGCTGGTACAGGTGAGGGAGGGGTGCTGGTACAGGTGAGGGAGGGGTGCTGGTACAGGTGAGTCATACTTTGAAGAGCTGTATCAACTCTCTGTTGTCTATCTGTGACAGGAGAGCTTCCTCGTCAGTGAAACCCATCACCATGGAAACTTCTTGTTGCTTTGAGTGGCAGGCTTTGATCTGCTCTCTGAGAGCTTTAATTTTTCCTTTAATTGCAATCATCTCATCTTGTGTCTTCTGAATGTTAATGAGGTGAGACAGGAGGGCGCCTCTGACTTGCTCCTCCTGCAGTCTGTAGGGATGGAGGGCGGGGCAGGTACTAGGGAGCGGGGTGGGGTAGGGTAGGTACTAGGGGGTGGGGTGGGGTAGGGTAGGTACTAGGGGGCGGGGTGGGGTGGGGTAGGTACTAGGGGGCGGGGTAGGGGGTGGGACAGGATTAATTTAAACAAAGCACGTCAGAGAAATCTAAGAGATTTCTTCCAATATCAATCAAACATTGACACAATACATCAATTCAATATTTTGATTGGTTCATTGAATAGAATATCCTTTCAAATTCTCTCTCAACAATACCAATAGATTGAACCCTTTCCATTGAAGTACACTTGAATTGATAATGACATTGGTGGCTGGTAAGATAAAGCAAATCACACTTGACTTGCACACATTCAGGCTCTCTGGAGATATAGCTAATTAGGGACACATGAATACTGGAAGCACCATCGGGTCAACCATCAGTGTGTGCTCGTTCATGCAAGAGAATCCATTGGGAGATAATGAAGAAACCATTAATGGACCAAACTCCAGCAGTCACAAAATCAAAGATTTTACAGTACATAGACTTCCCTTGAGCTATTGAGTTGCATTGTTCAGAGCTGAATTACTCACTGTAGTATTATCTCCATAGCATGCCCGACTGAAAGAGGTTTTCCATTGACATGGTCAACTTTGAGGTGATGTACAAGATAGGAAGAGGAATCGAGCAGATTGTTAAACTCCATTTCTACTGTTTTGTCTTTCTCTTTAGAAACCTACATAAGGATATTGGTGGATGGATGGGTGGATGGGTGGATGGATGGGTGGATGGATGGATGGGTGTGTGGATAGACGGATGGGTGGGTGGATGGATGGATGGGTGGATGGATGGGTGGATGGATGGATGGGTGTGTGGATGGATGGGTGGATGGGTGGGTGGATAGATGGATGGGTGGGTGGATAGATGGATGGGTGGATAGATGGATGGGTGGGTGGATAGATGGGTGGGTGGATAGATGGATGGGTGGATAGATGGGTGGGTGGATAGATGGATGGGTGTGTGGATGGGTGGATAGATGGATGGGTGGATAGATGGATGGGTGGGTGGATAGACGGATGGGTGGGTGGATGGGTGGGTGGATGGGTGGATGGATGGATAGATGGATGGGTGGATGGATGGATGGGTGGATGGATGGATAGATGGATGGGTGTGTGGATGGATGGATGGATGGGTGGATAGATAGATGGGTGGATGGATGGATGGATGGATGGGTGGAAGTTACCATGTCTCCTGTGGTGAGGTACAGAGGACATCTTTGATGAATTCTAGTCATGTTTAGTCCGGCCTGTTTACGAAGGACAGCCAAGGGATTTCCCCCCAACCCAGTAATGACCATAGCCCCTAAATCAGCTATATAGCGATCATTCTTCCAAGTGTGTATCCGCCCGCCCACACGATTCTATCATATGAGTTAGATGTACCTGCAGTATAAATCTGGGTAAGGTTGGCAGGGGACTTACCCTCGCCTCTACAATAGTGACATTCAGTCCAAAGTACTGAAGTTGCTTGGCAGCAGCCAAACCAGCTATACCAGCTCCAATTATGATCACTTTGAACGGCATCCTTCCTTAATAGTTAGGATTAGCATCAGGTTAAGATGTGGATGAGGCAGAAGGGGGGTGGGTGAGGCAGAAGGGGGGTGGGTGAGGCAGAAGGGGGGGGGGTGAGGAGACAAATGATTTATTTACCAGTTTGTTTTGTTACTTGAAATATTCCAAAATTGATGAAGCCATAGCGCTGCAGGTAACCATGGATACGCATGATCAATCCACTCTTCCCGTGCATGTTCACCACAAGTTGTGCCTTCTCCAGCGTTAGCTCCTCCTTTGGGTTGGACAACCAGGCCTGGAGCTGCATTGCGCAAGAATCAACACATTTGATACACACGGTCCCACTTTAAAAGTTCAAACAATTTGAATGATGCGTATGCTAGTATAGTATATCGCTATGAGTATGCTGAGGCGAGTCCTTACTATCTTGTTGCGAATGAAGAGGTACTCCGAAATGACAGCCTGCGAGCCTTGCGCAATGTCACTGAAGAATTGCTGCTCCTGTTTGCTCAACTTTTCTGGAGAGAAGCGGCTCGCCAGAGCGGCGCCCTCCATCCCCGAGGGCAAGTCTGGCTCGATATCGCTGTCGCCGTCACTCGATAGCTGGTCGTCCTCCAGTTCAGGAATGCCGTCATACTACAAAGAGAAGGCGGTCACAGTCAGCGGATTATGCACGAGATGGTGGGTGACATTGCATAAACTATTAAGCAATCGTCCCATTTAAGACAATCAATGATCGCTCTATAGCTAATTTGAATATGGCGCCCTGTGTATGCACTTACTTTTGAGCGTTTGGACGGTTTGTGATACTTCTTTTCTGATGAAAGTGGACGCAAGCGATATACACTCGCCATTTTGAGGACCCCAGATTTATGCCGCAATTAGTTTGCGGCAGATCTGTGGTTAATCACGTGACACATAGATCCGACCAAATGAAGAGAGGGCGTGTCATCTGCCGTGCCGTCCCATCCGTCTATAAAATGAAAAGCAGCTACTGTTCCTCGCACTCTATAGGTGAAACTGAAGATGAGTCTAAAGTTATATTTCGATCCTTTGAGTCCTCTCTGTCGCTCTGTGCAGATATTGCTGGGAAAAGCAGGCGTGGAACACGAAGCTGTGGAACTACAGATTATAAGAGGAGACTTGAAGCAAGATAACTTTCTCTCTAAATTTCCGATCGGCCTAGTACCAACAGTTGAGGAAGGAGGACTCCTACTAGCTGAATGGTAAGAAGCAAATTGGTCGGTTGCTCCTTGCTTTTCATCATGTTACATAATAATGTTCTGCTGCAGTTCTGCTATTCTGAAGTACATCTGTGAGCAGTACAAGTTGGATGACCATTGGTACCCATCAGATCTGAGGGTGAGAGCTAAAGTGGACGAGTACCTCTCCTGGCACACTGGAGGCATCCGCTGCAAGTGCTTCTACTGGGCTGTAAGTATTCATTCACTGGTTCCTACACTGGGCTGTAAGTATTCATTCACTGGGGGGTGGAGGGTTCCTACACTGGGTGAAAGTGCTCCTATACATGTAAGGGAGATAGGAGAGAGCTAGTGATCTAAGGAGTCAAAGAAAAACTACCAGGATCACTGAGTAAAGAAGTTTTCCCAGAAACAGCTGTCTGGCCCTGTGGGGCAAAGAATAAAGAGAAGACTCTTGTATCCTCATCACCAGGTTTAGTTCCCTATAGGCTTTTTAATTTATTACAGAATAGGCACAGCATGTAGGAAAATGGTGCATTAGATTATTAATGTATAGAATAATGTTTATCTGAAGAATTTTATTTTTGGTATTTAATGGCATTTTGAGGGTGCCTGAAGAGAAATCTATTCGATGGGGGCCAACTGTGTCAAAACAAGTGCTACAATTGGTAATTAAAAATTATTGGAGATGTAAAGCATGACGAAGACATAGAAATTACCTAAACTGATATCAAATGTCAGACTAAGAACTTCCTGTTTATACCTTAGAATTAGTACAGAATACAACCAATTACTTTATAGTAAATGCATGGTATTCAGTACATTTTAGGTAATGGAATTATACCTGCTCAGATATCTACTATTAACAGACTTGCTGGTGATTCAGATGTAAACTTGGTTCTCCTTTATAGACCATAGCACCTATTGTTTTTAAGAAGGACACTTCAGCGGAGAAGATGGAGGAAGTGACTGCAAATCTAAAGAGTGCTCTCGGGCTGTTGGAGACCTATTTCCTCAGTGGGGAAGACCCTTTCATTTGTGGCCAGGAGATTTCCATAGCAGATATCTTGTGTCTGGGCGAGGTTACGCAATACTGGATGACTGGTGATAAGTTGGAAGATGGCTACCCAAAGCTGAAGGCATGGGTGGAGCGGTGTCAGCAGTATCTAGGAGATGTGTTTGAGAGGGTGTATGAGCCGATATACAAAGTCACCAAGGATGGAGTCTTTAAATACAACTTTAACCTTTAAAATCATTCTTAGAAAAAATTAATTGTCAAATATTAATTACTCATTACTGAAACTGATAAATGTATTATAATGTACACAGCACCCTGCATTTTCCTCAACACTATTCTGTACGGATCTAGTTGGAATGTGAATATGTATAATAAGAGAGCTTTATAATACATGTACAATGAGAAGGAGTCATTGAACTGCAAAATTAGCCAACTCCCAACTTGGCAAAAACGTTAGCGATTTAATACACATAGCATAGAGATTCTCACAGTATGTGATTTATGTAATGTATTATTTCTTTCAGCTCTTAGGGTCTATAATGTAGTACACGTGAGCAGTCACGTGACAGTCTTGGAAGATGAGTCTCAAGTTCTACCATGATCCGCTCAGTCCTGTTTGCCGTTCAGTGCAGTTACTACTGGAGAAGGAAGGAGTGCTATATGAAGCCGTTCATGTCAAACTGGGGAAGGGAGAAACGAGACAGGAGGAGTTTCGCGGCAAGTTTCCTCTAGGAAAGGTCCCAGCAATAGAAGATGGAGGATTGTGTCTAGCAGAAAGGTTTACATGTGCATGGCATAATACGGCGGGAAAGGCCGATTTAACAAGGCGTGCCTTCGATGTCTGATTTGTCTAGCTAAAGAGTAGTCTATTCAAAGCTGCTTTCACACAAGTCCAACTCTTGAGGTTTATTAATTGCTACTGTTTGACTGCTCGCTGCACGTTGATCGCTGACCACATTAGAACATCCTGCAATGACATTTAAGGGAGGAAAGCCACAATATATTGGATATCCAATATATAGAAACTATACACAAATATATATATGTAGTACAAAGTTTGAAAAGAACAATTTTGGTAATAAAATGATTTCAATAATGTTCTATTGCAGTTTTGCTATTCTAAAGTACATCTGTGAGCAGTACAAGTTGGATGCTCATTGGTACCCATCAGATCTGAGAGTGAGAGCTAAAGTGGACGAGTACCTCTCCTGGCACACTGGAGGCATCCGCTGCAAGTGCTTCTACTGGGCTGTAAGTATTCATTCACTGGGCTGTCTTCCCATTCATATAAATGTATGTGTTCATTTGTTAATCATCGTTTTAAAAGGTGATTGCTCCAGCGAAACTGAAGAAGGACACTTCAGCGGAGAAGATGGAGGAAGTGACTGCAAATCTAAAGAGTGCTCTCGGGCTGTTGGAGACCTATTTCCTCAGTGGGGAAGACCCTTTCATTTGTGGCCAGGAGATTTCCATAGCAGATATCTTGTGTCTGGGCGAGGTTACGCAATACTGGATGACTGGTGATAAGTTGGAAGATGGCTACCCAAAGCTGAAGGCATGGGTGGAGCGGTGTCAGCAGTATCTAGGAGATGTGTTTGAGAGGGTGTATGAGCCGATATACAAAGTCACCAAGGATGGAGTCTTTAAATACAACTTTAACCTTTAAATCATTCTTATAATTTTAAAAGGAACACTTTGCTTGTTATAATATTTTTGTACTATTTGAAAGAAATTAGAAAAGATTTATTACCATCTAGACATGTATTGAAGATCATTAAATATTGTTCATAAACAAAATTTCTAATCAACCATTCACTTTAGGATCTGATCCTTAACAAGTTAGGACGTAAATAAACACTCTGTCGCTCGTAGAAAACTGTTTTCAAACACTTTAACTGAAAACCTTTCATTGGCAGCTTCTCTGGCTGCAGTTGCTATAGCAACCCTTTCATCTTTTTGCATCTTTAGAATGGTTGTGATAGCATGGACATACTCTTTGACATCATTGGCAAGGAAGCCGACCTTTGACCCCTCCCAGTCTCTCAAGATATCCAACTTGGGTCCTCCGCTGTTATCTGCCACCACCAAAGCACCAGCGGCCATCATCTCAACCACTCCTATGCCAAAGTGCTCGTTCCACATGGTGTGCAGGCCAATGGTGGCAGTGGAGAGCTCTTCTCTTAAAGCATCAAATGAAATGTTGGTTTTAAACTCTACATTATCTAAAATATTTAGCTGTGTGGCCAAATCCTTTAGCTCCTTCACTTTGTTCTCATCCGTAGCATTTCTCACTCCACCAATAAACACAAGTCGGGTTTTCCTCCATTGTGCAGATACAAGTGACCTCTTTAACTCCTTCATAATATCTAATTGCATCTCATGCTTCTTCTCTGGTCTGAACTGTCCGATGGAGACCACTCGTATATCTCTGCCCTCCCGCTCCAGTGGGACGCCCAGGAAGGCACTGGTGTCACACGGAGGATACACTATTGAGAGACTGGCAGAGTTCCAGATTTGCTTGATGTGGTTGTATGTCCAAGAGGAGTTGACCATGACTACATCGTTCCTCCGACCTGCCACGCCATACAGCTTCGCAAACAACTGGTAATATTTGACCTTCAACCTCCTCCAAGCACCGGAAGTTGTGTATCTGGTGTTGTTGTTGAATGCTCTGACACTATTTTCCACCACGTGGATCATATCAGTGGAGACCGTGGGATAGTGCACGTAGCTGGCGGTGCGGGAGCCCCCGACCCACCGGAACAGTGGAACGGTGAAGGCGTAGCCAGTGCTGTCGATGAAGACGTGAGGAACAAACGCGACCAGAGCTTCCAAGCCTAGGATTACTGATCCAAAGCTTTGACCTAATATGGTCACACGCGGCCACATCTCAGCCTCTACCAATCTTCTTAGGAATAGGCGCTGGAAATGGACGGGTCTAATCATACTGATGTGGAAGCGATCAAACACTTTGGACGTAATGTCATCGTCCGACTGGTTGCGGTCCCCAGTGTACACTACAATCTCTACAAACTCGTACCTCCTCTGCAGCGCGTCTATCGCATGCCAAAGGACGCGCTCCCCTCCTCCGCCAGAGTTGCAGTAAGGATGAAAGAAGCCTACAACGAAAGGACGGGGCGCTTGAAATTTCATTCCTCGTAGCTTTCGTCGCGTCTTTAAAGCAAGCACCGTGCGACAGCAGAGCACCAAAACTAGCGGGACCAGACACGGCAGAAGGAAAACGTACCAAAACAGAGTCCAAAGGTCGGCCATTTTCTTTTACTGGTAAAAATTGAAATAATTAATTAAAATACGAACTGTCATTGAAAATCTAACCAAAGTTACTGAAAGTCCCAAATATGTTAAGAGTACAAACAGGAAGATTTGATTGAGTGCTTCTCTTTCTCAGAGGAAGAAGAGTCTGTCTGAGAGCTCCACTGAAGGATCACGCAACAAGCTCTGTCCCACCATGTAGGCAAGCTTGTGAGCATACTACAAGGGAAGACCGCATACTCAAAGAGGATGTCACTCCACTTGGATGATACTGGACTCACCTGGCAGGGGGCTGGTACCCTGATGGTCCCAGGCCAGTTGTAGTACATAAATGTCATCTTGTAAGCCAACCTCTGAATGTGATCTGGTTTCAGTCCACTAGTGTTGTAGACGACGTGATAGTGGGATGGAGTAACAGTGCCTTCACGCACGTTCTGGGACACCAGGAAGAAGTCATAACCTCCAAATCCCCTGAGAGGAACACGATACAGTCACTTAAAACCTGCCTGCATGGGGCATAGGGTCCTGCTCACACATTTCTATATTACACATTTGTAATGTATTGGCAGTCACCACACATGAAAAATCTAAGATACCATTTTCCTACATGCTATATGCCTATTCTGTAAAAAGAGCCTATAGGGGAACTAAACCTAAAGAGAGCTTTAGATGAAGATACAGGAGTCTTTTCTTCCTTCTTTTCCCTTCTTTCATCTTCTTCTCCACTGGGTCATGCAAAACACATGCACAACAATGTGTTTCATTTCACTTTAGAAACGTGTACATTAGTATATATGTGATGAGTGACGTGTGATGAGTGACGTGTGATGCTCACTTGATAGTAGTGCCAGTGGTGATGGTGTGGTCCAGCAGAGACCCAGGGGGAGGGTTCCTAAGCTGGTTGCCTACTAAAGCCATCATCCGTGTACTTATCCTCTTTTGAACAACAATCATTGCAAACTTGGGCTTATACTGATCACCTAGGTGATGATCATGTGACAATCATGTGACAATCATGTGACAGGTACAAGGTAACCCAAATGAACAGACCATATGCCTTGAAACATTCCAAAAGTTGTGGAATCTCTAAATCAGTGACTTGTGACAGCTGGCCCTGGGAGACTCCGTCCCTAAACACTATGATCCTGTCTGGAAAGGTCCCGTTAGCCTGCAGAGCAATACATACCTCATATGCACATAGGGAGATGTGGTAACCATGGTAACACACCTCATGGTACTTGTTGAGTGCTTGAGAAAGGCAGACTTGCAAACCAGTCATTAGCTCCTGATACTCGGACTGAAAGATGACACGAGAGAACCATCTTGTCATCTGTCTGTTTGTACTGGCCACAAACCCAGCTACCGAGCGGCTGCCTTTCTTGTGGAACACATCCACACCTATCAACATTATGTTCTTCTACACACAGACACACAGAGAGAAATAACATCACAGTCACACTAGGGGAGGGAGGAGGGACTTACCAAAGGAACTTCAATTGACCACAATTCTCCACCTAACTTTGCATTTATCTACAGCAAAGAGAGAGGAGTCTATTTAGAGCCCACTTCTGGTAACACACCCAGTGAGACCCACTTACCTGAAGTACAATTTTCTGCGTGATGGCCTTTAGCTTCTGAGGGTTGCCCAGTGTCCTACTATTGATGCACTGCGAAGGGACCGGCTGCTCACAGCAACACATCTTCTTGACAGCACTGTAGCGGTCATCCCTCATCGTGGGGAAGATGCAGAGGACTAGCTGGAGACCAGAATGGAGGGACTCACGGATAGCCTGAAGGTATGCGTCTGTGCGGTCGTCCTTCAAATCCTTTACCTGCAGACACCAGAGGGTGCACAGGATGATGTCACACAAGTTGCTTCACACTAACACTTACAGTTGGGTTGGCCACCTCCATCCCCAGGGGAGGAGAGACCCTCTTCACCATGTTGATGAACTCAAAGGCTCTGCTGTTGTCCTTCTTTGTGCAGATGACAATCCAGCTCCGAAGGGGAACAGCAGTCAACATTGCCTCCTGCATGGCCTCCCGACCAAAGTCTCCATTCGTTCCCACCTACAGACACGGCCACTTGTGACCTTCCAACACTGAGAAGGAGCTTGCACTGACCTGGACAGACCTTCCCTGAAAGATAATCTTCTCCTGAGGTAGGATCCTTCCCTTTGCAGCTAGATTGTCCTGGCCCAGCTGCAGTCCCCAGGAGGTGATCTCCTTCATAGCAGCAGGGTTGCCTTGGAGATTGCTGATAAACTTCTTGAAAGAGAGCTCTCTCTCTTGGGGTGTAATCTTGGTGTACGCAGCGATATCCTTCATCACTCTAAAGTCACTCCTTGCAGCATCTGTCAACCCAGTCATGTTGCACAGCTCGGGCACCAGACAGATGACCCTCTCCTCTCCCCCCAGGGCCCCTACCTGAGTCGGCTCGTTAGGCCTGGATCTTTTGCGTGGGCGGTGAATCAGCAGTGGTTGCTCTTCGTCGCTGATGGTCAGGTTGTACTGGTTCCTGTTTGGGAGAGCAGTGGGAGTGAGGCTGTACTGAATGTGGCAGTGCACTCACTTGTAGTAGTCTTTGAAGAGTATGCTCTGGCCAGCAGAGTTGGTGAAGCTGCTCCTGGGGTTCTTGTCCCATGCAATATCATCCACCCGATAGGTCCGGTTGTTGTAGCGAGTCAACACAACACTACCTACCAGCTGTTTTGTGGCTTCTTCCTGGAACCCATGCTGATGGTGGGCATAGAGGTCATAGCTGAGTGTGGGGCAGGGCAGAGGAGAGGTTTGGGGCAGGGCAGAGGAGAGGTTTGGGGCAGGGCAGAGGAGAGGTTTGGGGCGGCGCAGAGGAGAGGTTTGGGGCAGGGCAGAGGAGAGGTTTGGGGCGGGGCAGAGGAGAGGTTTGGGGCGGGGCAGAGGAGAGGTTTGGGGCGGGGCAGAGGAGAGGTTTGGGGCGGGGCAGAGGAGAGGTGTGGGGCGGGGCAGAGGAGAGGTTTGGGGCGGGGCAGAGGAGGAGTTAGGTACACAGCTGAAGCAGGTTAAACTCACAAGAAATCCAAAACACTTTCATCTCTGAGAACTTTGTGGCTAACATCCATCATAAGCATCAATCCTCCTAAAGAATCAGTACAAAAGGGTTAAGAGAGGGAGGGAGGTGAGGGAGTGGGGAAGAGGAAGGGGAGGGAGTGGGAGGAGTGGAAGAGGAGGGAGGTGAGGGAGTGGGGAAGAGGAAGGGGAGGGAGTGGGAGGAGTGGAAGGTGAGAAAGGGGAGGGAGAGGGGAAGAGAGAAAGGGGAGAGTACCATCTTTCCTGGCTATAGAGGTGACATATCCTGGCCACAGCTCCAACTTGTGCTGGGGTACACGCACTGAACCGCTCGGATCAAAAGAGTTTCTTCCAATTTGTTTCAACTTGAGCTGTTTCATTGCTCTTTTGAAGAGGATGTTCATCAGATGAGGGCAGTCCTCATGGTACAGCTTCTTCACCAGTGTAATGGACACTTCAACCAAATCTCCCGTCCGCTCATTACGAACTTGTTTTGATATTGTCTACAACAAGTGGACATGTAAGGGATGATGTGCCACTCCAAAGTAGACTAACCGAATCAGTAACCAGGACAGGAAGGTAGAGGGTGGATCCATCAAATGCTCTTGTATTTCCAATAACATCTTTCATTCCAGTCATTAGAGCAAATCTCACATTATTTGAATCAATGACAGGGCTGCATTCAATAAATAATAACTAACCTTACACAGTGTAACATCACTACCTCACCTACCTGCATGTGACAGTACGGGGCCTACCTGCATGTGACAGTACGGGGCCTACCTGCATGTGACAGTACGGGGCCTACCTGCATGTGACAGTACGGGGCCTACCTGCATGTGACAGTACGGGGCCTACCTGCATGTGACAGTACGGGGCCTACCTGCATGTGACAGTACGGGGCCTACCTGCATGTGACAGTACGGGGCCTACCTGCATGTGACAGTACGGGGCCTACCTGCATGTGACAGTACGGGGCCTCCCTGTATGTGACTGTACGGGGCCTACCTACATGTGACTGTACGGGGCCTACCTGCATGTGACAGTACGGGGCCTACCTGTATGTGACAGTACGGGGCCTACCTGCATGTGACTGTACAGGGCCTACCTGTATGTGACAGTACGGGGCCTACCTGCATGTGACAGTACGGGGCCTACCTGCATGTGACTGTACAGGGCCTACCTGCATGTGACAGTACGGGGCCTACCTGCATGTGACAGTACGGGGCCTACCTGTATGTGACAGTACGGGGCCTACCTGTATGTGACAGTGTACTGGAAAACATATTCTGTCGTGGTGATCATCTTCACGTAATTTAGCTTCAACTGAATGCTACATCAGAAGACATGTGAAATGACACCGGAGCAGACATGTGAAATGACACTGGAGAAGACATGTGAAATGACACCGGAGCAGACATGTGAAATGACACCGGAGAAGACACACAGACACTTGAACTGACCGAGTTCCTTGGGAACCTTGTCTGGCTTCTGAAGGTAATACATCTTTCTTTGAAATGGATGTGGCTGAGGGAGGCGTGGCACCCATTGATGGAGGGTGTGGTCTGGAGGGTGTCACCTCCATGGGAATGGGCGCCCCAGGTGACGTGCTCTGAGTGGGTGTGGGTTGTTGCTGTAGCAACTGTAGCAAACTGGCTCGACCTCTCCCTTCCTGACGGACTGGGGGCGGGGTGGTCGGTAGCATTGAGGGCGCCCCAGGGGGCAGGGATGGGGGCTGAGGCATGGGGTCTGTGGGCAGTGGTGGCATGGACCCCTCGCCCTCCTACGAATAGCGAGGACAATGGGATACACTATTCAGTGTGAACTTTAGACTGAACCGAACACACACATGCAAAACAAGAGGCATCACGTGATCTAGTAAGCAGCAGAATACCCAACAACTTTATAGTCATTAACACTATCTCGTGCTATGGGCAATAACATGTGTAGGGAGACCACCTCAAAATACGAACACCGATGACCCTTTATCGCATGGTGCTTCAATGCGAAATGTAGAAACAGGTTCTCTAGTAGCAACTCACTGTTTTGACTGCTCGTTCGCCAGGTTTCCGTTTCGTCTGTTCGAGAGCCTACAGCGGACGACAGCACAAGAGAGAACGCTTTGTCTCGCGAATGACACACGCGACAGAGTGTTAGCTTACTTGTCTCAGAGCAGCTCCTCGGCCGCCTCTCCCAAAGCCACTAAATTCCGACATCTTTAATCAACGTATGGCCGGGGTTGACATGACAACAGCGCCAAAATTTGAAGATTCAATTCCCAACGGGACAAGGGAGACCGCATCCTAAACCGCATCTTATTAGTAAACCGCATCTTATTAGATTATCAGAAGACTGCTAAAGTCCACTGCAGTTAGCCCAGGCATACCTTTAATGTCTATAGAGAACAATAAAAAATTTCTACAAAAACTATGAAGATGTAGGGATGGCACAAAAAGCATAGAAACAAGAAAGGGATGTTACACAGTGAAGCATTAGCTATGCATGAATCATACAACACCCTTGCTTGTAGGATTCATGCATAGCTAATGCTTCACAAATGTATTGGGTAATAGAACGTTGATGGTTGAAATGCTCTAATTTGACAGTTGTTCCTAGTGCTCCACTCAAGGACCCGTCAAATCAACGACATGTCTGTATATATAATATGTATGCTCCACTCAAGGACCCGTCAAATCAATGACATGTCTGTATCAGAGAGTACGGTAGTACTCTCTAAGTAGGGATGGCCGAAAAAAAAGATGGCCGCCCTATCCAATGTATTATCAATAAACACCTCATAAATCAACAACGATAGGATTTTCGGTCGCATTCGAGTGTTTGCAGTCGTTTTTGCACGCTTTTCTAAACGCCAAAACATGTTTCGATGGTCTACAACCTTCGTAAAGTGGTTAAACCAAAATGGGCTAAATTCAGAAATTCCTCATTTTTTCTTCTTCTTTTTTCAAATGAGCTAGCGCTATCCCTACTTCTAGTATATCCATGATGCGCCCAAACATAGAAGTGATGTGTATAGTTAAGTTTCAGTATGCCACTTCTACAATGTTAGTCTTACCATATGATCACTTTCTTGTTTCGTTACTTTTTCTAGATGTGCCAATCACTGTTATAGTGCCATCCCTACTTTTAACTTCATTTTTGAATGTTTTTATTTAACTTTATAATATATATGCTCCACTCATCAAATATCAATGTTATCCATCAACTGATGAGAGTAGTAAATGGCGCCATGTTTATTTTGATACCGTAGAAATATTCCCGAGAGAAATATTCCCGGAAAACATTATAAAATGGCCGAACAAATGGACGTAGATAACCTCGGCTCTTCAACAGAACCTAAAGAGAAGAAAAGGTTCGAAGTTAAAAAGGTAAAGGACAATTTACATTTACCAACGTCTCCTCGGCCAATATCAATATACCTTCAGTGATTATTACTTTTAATTCCTTTTAATTGTAGTGGAATGCCGTCGCCCTCTGGGCCTGGGGTAAGTTGTATATATATCGACAGTTGAGCCATCGATTTTTTTTAATCTTTTTTGCAGATATTGTTGTAGATAATTGCGCAATATGTCGTAATCTCATAATGGATCCATGTGAGTTTAGATTGGCCTATGTTGTACTGACAAGGGGTAACCTATTGTTTCATGTGTTAGGCATTGAGTGTCAGGCTAACCAGGCCTCTACCATCAGCGAGGAGTGCACAGTGGCCTGGGGAATTTGTAATCACGCCTTCCACTTCCACTGCATCTCAAGGTGGCTCAAGACACGAGGAGTGTGCCCGCTGGACAATCGGGAATGGGAGTTTCACAAGTTAGTGCAACTTATATTGCTAGTCTGATGTTCCCATAGAAACAATGTACCTTTGTGTATTAGGTATGGCCGGTAGACATACTATGGAGGCTTTTGAGACAGAAAAGAGCTTTAATCATGTAACTCTGTTTTGTTTATGTAAAAATATAAACAGTAAAAACATTAGTCAAAGGGCAGTGATAATGGTGGGGACAGGGTAGCCACTCCGTGATACCTGTAGAAGTGAGAAAGTGGCGTTAGAAGATGGAGAGATAGAGGGAAGGAGTTGTGCTTACTTATCTGAAGAGTACTTGTCTCTGATAGTTTTCTGTGGGTGGCTAGTTGCATTGCAAAATGTTCTGTGTAACAGTCTGAGACACACATCAATATCATCTTTACTGTAGCCAGAATGAAACTCCAGCGATAAGCCCTGTGGAGAGGGTCAATATGATAATGGATGGTATAGTTAGGTGGTAATTGCAAGGGTTTTACCCATGATGGCTGTTGGTTGAGGGTGTATCTGGCTAGACAGATGGATGCAGCAGCCATTTCTGATGGAAGATACTTCAAATAATGCTCACCTTCCAACAGGGACAAGTGACATAAATACTATTTAAAGAGATGAAGCAATCATTAACATCATGTCACATGCTAGTCATGTGACATACTGTACATACTTGAGCCAAAGACAGGCACCTCTCATTAGCAGAGCAAGCCAGGCCATAACGCTGCAAGAAGACATTGATTGTCGGACAAATTAGTCTCCAGTCAAAAGCATTTAAAATGATTCGCTCCATTTCCACAACCTAATACATGTAGAGACAGAGTGGTGAAGGGGCTGCTAGCAGACGTGAGATGCTTGCATACCTGTCTCCTGGTGTAGGTATCATCTGTGACATACACAAACTCTGTAATGTCTGGTGGATATATTTCCTCATACTTGGCAGCTAAGTACAAGCATGTGGTCCCCAAGAGCTGCAGCTTGCTTCTTGTGACAGCCATCTTTGAGAGGAAGCGATCCACATATAGGACTCCCAAGTAGAGTGTTTCAGGCAGCAGCTTGTATTCCTCCGCCACCTCCACCATCCAGTCCACCAGAATGGACCTCATGCAGTGGGTGATATCCGGCTGCTTGGACATGTAGTCCGAGGATGGCTTCAGGTTGATCTGTGGTAGGGAGATCAGACTAATCCAAGGCACTGCTTGACAGGTAACTACTCACTTCTGCCTCCCTGAGGTACATGAATATTTCTTGGCCGTACTCCACTGCTGCCTGGTCTTCCTCTGTCGAGTCCAAATTTACAATCTCTTCACACTCTCTTGCTGCTAAGGTTATCTCTGGTGAAGAAAGGTCTGCAATGCCCAAAGGAGACACTAGATAGCTGCACTGCCAGAGCATAGATGTACATTGCCTCACCCCACTTTGAAGTTGCTTGTGGTTGCTGGGATACAGTCAGGAGGTCTGGCTTATTGGACCAGATGGTTGTTCCAAGCGGAAATGGTCCAGTGTTACTGTGCTGGTCTGCACAAGACTACAGGGACAAGACAAGTGGTATCACAATGATCCTTTGCAGCACAAATCTACATTACCTTATTTTGCTGCGGATGAAGTGGTACGTTACCGATGTCCTGAAGGGCCTGGCGCTTTGTACCCTGAACTGCTTCCATTTTCTTTCTTCTCTTGCTACCAGAGGCTAATGTTAAGGAATCTGTCCCGTCCATAAAAAAACTTTCCTGACTTTCAAAAAACGGATTTACAACGACAATACTCTTCTCCATATTTCTCAGAATCTTCAGCTAGCCGATCTGTGAAATCGGGGAAATCGGGTTTACACGTTAGGCGACAGATTTGAAAGGTTGAAAATTGGCGCCATTACTCTTAAAAGCGGATGTGGTGGACTTCCGATTAGATCAGCGACATAAAATGGCGGCTATAGTATCGTCCGAAAAGAGAAAGGTAAGAAAGTTGTAAGTAAATGTAAACAGGCGCTTATTAAATGTGTCCAATCTTTTAGTATTTAAGGAGAGCACAACACCTGAAGAAACAATTAAAGTAAGTCTGGATTGCCTTATCTAATCTCTCTCTCACATGAGTCTCTGTCTGGTTGTGCGAAGGTTGGACCATCGGGAGAGCTTCTTTGAACATCAAAAAGAATGGACGGACGCGCATTCAGACCAAAACGCATTGTCCCGGGTGGTTCTTGATATCGAGGAGGACGAGGTGGTTAGTAGGGGTCCACACTTCGCGTCTCCGTCCCCTTTGACTGGTCAGATTCTAGCTCCACAGTCGCCACCTCTCGCCACCTCGGATGCCTCTGGCAATAGCTCAAGTCAGGATTGCGTACAGTGTAACGAAGTTACTTTCCAAAATAGAAAACTGAGTCTGAAGTTGGATGCACAACGGAAAGCAAATCTGGAATTGAAACGTCTCCTGGTGGCATCAGTGGGTGATGACATAAACTCAAAGTTTGAACGAGTAGCAAATGAAAAGGCGCAACTTTCAGTGGACTTGGAGGCGACCTTGCAGCGTCTGACAGAGGACTGGGAAGAAATTGAGCGACTAGCTATAGAGTCGGATCTCTGGCGGTCCAAGTATGTTGGAAGTCGTTTCATGTTAGAGGAACTGGTTCAGTGGAAAGATGCTTTAGCAAAACTACTCCAGGACAGCCATTTTGTTATGAAAGACTTGGTCTTGCAGCAGAACCAAATGAGTGAATTATTAGTCAAAGTTTGGCAGAATCTCTCGAAGACCCATTCAGTGTTTCAACGTTCCCGTCAATGTCAAAGTGCAGGTGAGCTAGTGATGGTAGAGTGAGCTAGTCTGATAGTAGAGTGAGCTAGTCTGATGGTAGAGTGAGCTAGTCTGATGGTAGAGTGAGCTAGTCTGATGGTAGAGTGAGCTAGTCTGATGGTAGAGTGAGCTAGTCTGATGGTAGAGTGAGCTAGTCTGATGGTAGAGTGAGCTAGTCTGATGGTAGAGTGAGCTAGTCTCATGGTACTCCATTCTCTCCTTTCCTTTAGAGAAGGTCAACACTTCACTGACTAACCTCTCACTTGCTGAGTCAGCACTCTCACTGTCACAAGACCTCTACACGTGGGTGAGCCGTAGCACATCGTTACCATGGGAACCACTGTGCACAGTACAAGACACACTAACTGATGTTAAAGTTCGTCAGGTAAGTAAGAATATCAAGGAGATACCGAATGCAAGAAGGTGTGTACTGTCCTATGAATGTTTTACAGCTGCTATCCCACCAACTGGATCTACTGGATTCCTGCAACTCGTCTGTCTCAATAGAGAGCTCCCTTTCCAGCACATTTGAACCATTCACTCCTCGACTGCCTTCGCTGATGAAGACCTTCAAATCATTCCTCAGTAGTCGAGACAACCATTGTCAAGTCACCTTTAGATGCCACAGGTGCAAAGGTGACATATTTATAGTTTGATCTGGGGCAAGCCCCTTTTACTTGTACAAAGATAATTTGTATTAACTGTTGATTATAACTATTTGTGCTGGTACAGTTGTAGTGTCTATTTATTACTGTTGAAAGTGTATTTTAGATCATGTAAGTTTTGCTTTGAAAGATTTGTATACTTTTTGTCTTCCAAAAGTATAATTTCACTAGTGAATGTCAAACTCGTTTATAATCTTTGGAATATCTCTTTCAATCTTGCAAGCAGCAATGACCTGCACAGAGGTCAAAGGTCAACACACGCCCAAACGCCTACAATCCACCTACCTTTCTGGCCTGGTCCATTTTGCCAAACATGTTCCAAGTAAGCACTCCCACAATGACACCTTCCTTCATGTAGAACACCATTCCTTTGGAGAAGTCATCGCCAGCTACTTCACTTGAGCCCTGCGGTGTACACAATATATGCTTGACTGCCAAGTATATAGCTAACGACTCACCAGCTTGTCTGGAGATGGAAGTGCCTTTGGAGGTTCTTGGGCTGGCGTTGGGGGCTGGCTCAATAGAGGAGTGCTCTTTGCCCAAATGCCCACAGTCGGCAAGTTGGAGTCAATCAGGCCAACAGCTTCAAATCCAACTTTTGGTCCAATATCACTCCTGCAGGCAAACATAATAATATAAATACCAAGTGGTTGCCTA
This sequence comes from Chondrosia reniformis, assembly GCA_947172415.1. Lineage (NCBI taxonomy): Eukaryota > Metazoa > Porifera > Demospongiae > Chondrillida > Chondrillidae > Chondrosia > Chondrosia reniformis. The sequence goes on from OX359196.1 coordinate 8,021,284, forward strand.
GCAACAGTTGCTAACCAAAACATTGACTGGTGGTTGAATGGCTTCCCTGCCCCAGTCATGTTCTCTCCCGCCAGTCTGCCGCTGACGTTGGCGTGATCGTGATGCTCCACACGCCTCCGTCCCAAGTGAGGGTCGTAGAAGGAGCTCACATCTCCAGCCTATCCAGAAGAGAGGAGGTATCCCCACTCAGAGGAGAAGCTGGGACACACTCACCACCCACACATCTGAGCAAGCCTGCAGCTCCGAGTTGACTCTGTAGCCTCCAAAGGTTGGATCCACCTCCAGTCCGGCAGGGCCCGCCAGCGAGGTGTTGGGTTGCAGACCCACTGCCACCAGCACCTGATCCACCTTCAACTGATCAAGTGCAAATCTAATGTGCATGTGTGTGTCTATAGATGAGACCAGAGAGTACCTGTTGTCCAGTTGAGGTGGTGACACAGACCTTTCCATCACTGAAGTCCACTTTGTCAACCGTACAGTTGGGCATGACATTCACACCCTCTATCAGGTGGATGGGATGCGGATAGGTAGATGAATGGGTGGATGGATGTGTGTGTGGATGGATGGATGGTGTGCAGGTGTGTGGATGGATGTACCTTCGCGCACTCTCTCTGTGGTCCATTTAGTGAGTGCTTTGGGTAAAACAAGCCCCAAGTTGCCATCTTCTGGGAACAGCTGAGATACACTTATGTCATTTGCTTTACCTAATATGTTCATCACAGACATTGTCATGTTAACAAACTGCATACAAGGAGGACCTACCTTTGTCCGCCAGGGCCACCGCCAGTTCACTGCCAAGGAAACCTCCACCAACCACCAGTACCGACTGCTTTGTTGTGGCAATCTCCTCCAGAGAGAGGAAGTCGGGAATCTTGCGGAAAACTGAAACCTTTTCTTTCACATCATCACTGGCTGACTTAAACACGGGAAGGTTTTTGGGGGTTCCACCTGCAGTACAGGAACTTGTACTAGGTGGGTGTGGCTACTCTACCAGGTTGCTAGGTGGGTGTGGCTACTCTACCAGGTTGCTAGGTGGGTGTGGCTACTCTACCAGGTTGCTAGGTGGGTGTGGCTACTCTGACCTGTTGCTAGGTGGGTGTGGCTACTCTACCAGGTTGCTAGGTGGGTGTGGCTACTCTACCAGGTTGCTAGGTGGGTGTGGCTACTCTACCAGGTTGCTAGGTGGGTGTGGCTACTCTACCAGGTTGCTAGGTGGGTGTGGCTACTCTACCAGGTTGCTAGGTGGGTGTGGCTACTCTGACCTGTTGCTAGGTGGGTGTGGCTACTCTACCAGGTTGCTAGGTGGGTGTGACTACTCTACCAGGTTGCTAGGTGGGTGTGGCTACTCTACCAGGTTGCTAGGTGGGTGTGGCTACTCTGACCTGTGGCAATGAGGCACTTGTCATACTTAATCTTGTGGCCACCGCGAAGAGTCACTTCCTTATCTGCAGTGTTCAAGTGTGTCACTCTGTGTCCCGTGAGCACAGATGTAGCTCCCTCAGCTGAACACACCAACTCTGATACATCCACGTAGTCTCCTTTGTAGAATACACTGCACATTGCAAAATGACATACATTAATTCTTTTGTGAAAACAGGAGGTGGAGTAACTGACTCTATATACTTGCCATCCGTCCACGAGGCCTTAAACTTGAGTGCTCGTGCCATCTCTCTCTCCCTCTCCTGCCACAGGGCCTTGGAGAGAGGTGGACGCATGTAAGGAGGAAACTCCTCCTCACCGATTATCAGAACCTGATGACACCCAATGGACCACATGGACTTGGTGAGAGAGACACAAAGAGGTTCCACTCACTTTGGCCTTTGGGTCGCACTCTCTGATGGCCTTTGCACAGGCATGGGAGGCTGTCCCCGCCCCAATCAGCACATACTGAACTTGAGATGGGATCCGATGTGCAAGAATCTCCTCCTCCTTTCCTGTAGCAGTACTACATAGCAACAGCACCACACACAGACCTGCAGCACATACCTTCTTCAGCCTTTGGAGGTCCCTCAGCCTTGGGTCCAGGAGTGTCTGGAACACCTGTAGTTGAGGCCTGCGCTTCAGCTACCGCCTCAGGATGCACAGATTTGGCCTCTTTGTACCCCTCCTTCTTCATCTCCACCAGAGTCTTGTTGGGCGCCGAGGACTGGCGGTATACCAGGTACCCGCCCACTCCCAGCAGCCCCACCCCGGTCAGCAGAATAAAGGTGCTGCTGTCCCCCGCCCCGCCCACTCTGCCGCTGGAGTGACGCCGACTGGACCTGAAAACGAGCTCTGACCTTCCAAAAGTAGTGCGAAGATCCCTGCATTAGTATAGAAACGAAAAAACCCGAAAACTGACCCTAATTTGCTGGGGAGGTCGAATTGGGTTTAAGTGTGAAATTTTGCTTGTACGACTGTACCTCGCGCCGATTCTCTGCCACACTCGCCAGTAAGACATCAGACCAGACGCCATTTAATGAAAGACAGAGAACTTTAAACCGCAACACATTATTTTTAATTTAACGCGACAAAATGTCTCGCACGTACACAAACATTATAAAGATGAATATACAAAGTCAGGTATACGGGAGGTGCCATGGAGAAGGTTAAATACACTAAAGAGACGACATAAAATTAAAATCCATTTATAGCCACGAAAATAAATTGTTAAATAAAATAGCAGCTAGTGCGGGTAATATTGGTTAGGGTGGTGCTGCATTACGGTGGGAGCCGACGGCCTTTGGACCACCATTGGCTGCTGCTGCAGAGCCATCTGCTTGGCATCAGCATATATATCCACTGCCGCTCCCCTTTTAGTACCCGCCTGAGGTATCGGGTAGTTTGGCTGAACTATCATATTACCATAGTTACTATAAGCTCCACCCCCTGCCGTCTGGGGTTGCATATAGTACTGTTGCTGTCCAGGAACAGAGTTCATCATCACATGTCCACCAGAGAGGGCGGGGTCCCCAGCCTGGTAGGCCACTCTGAACTGTGAGGAGCTCTGCTGTGGGTACGTCTCCATGTGCTGTGAGGTGGGTGTGGCCTGCTGGTACATGTGGGCGTGCTGCTGGGGGGAGGGGTATATGGGCTGTACCGGGTTGTTGGCTGAGGACATGACCACATTGGGTGGACCTGGCTTGAGCAGGCTGTGGTAGTTAGGGTTGGGTGCCACTGCAGGATGCTGGGAGGGGTGGAGGTTGGCCTGGCTAGTGTAGGCTGAGAGAGACTGCTGAAAGACGTGTTGCTGCTGGTGGAGCCAGTTGGGGTCAGTTGAGTGCTGTGGTCTAGCAGCGGGTACCTCTGTCACCACCCTCCGGCCCTGGGGCTGCTGGTAGGAGTACTGATGGTTCTGCAGGGAGTAGGACTGGGAGTGAGGGACGTCACTCAACCTCCTGCCGGCATACTGTCCGGACTGTGTGTTGGATACATGCTGCATGGGCTGCTGTGCCTGAACGGGGGCAGGCCTTGGCTGTGCCTGATTGTGTTGGGATACTGTGGGCTGGGGGATCCGCCTCGTGTCCTGCACAGAGTAGTATGGATAGGATGAGTAGTTTGCTGTGGGTGACATCTGCTGGTGAGGGTCATGAAGGGGAATTCCCTTTGGGGCCTGTTCTCTAGGATGTGTGTGTGGGGATATGTAGGTGGGGTTGTGGGCGTGGTGATCCCCAGCCTGAGAGTTGGGGTACATCTGTCCTGTCATGGGAGAGAGGTGCTGTCCGCTCTGTGTCGCCTAGGATCAAGAAGGAGATACACAAGGAAGTCAATACCTAAGCTAAGGGGGTTAAGAGGTGTATATAATTACCTGAGGGGGATGTCCCTTAATAGAGGTGGCACTATTAAGCATGTTATCAAAGTCACTAAGATCCTTTGCTAATGAATCAGGTTCTTCAGACTGAATTTGTTCAGCTGAAGGATAGGGGGGCTTTGGGTACACACACCCTTCAGAGGTTGTGGCCGGGGCAGTGGGGTGATAGGGTGTCTCAGAGGATGTACAAATGGAGGTTGCTACAGTTGGCACTTTCTGTTGAGGTACCTTGGATGCAGGGGAGGCCTGCATCCCAGTGGAGGGCGGGGTTGGTGTGGGTGTGGTTCTTTCATTGGAAAGTAGCTTTTGTGTTGAAAGGTTTTGATTTGATATAAACTCATTTGCATCCAACTTTAGTTCATCGTCGTCCTTGGCAACCGAACTGCTGTTGGCCGTGCCCCTCAAGCGTGACTGGACTACACCCTGGTTAATGGGAGAGGGTGTGGCACTGTGGTTGTGGGCGGTGGCCGTGAGTGGCGGGTGGCTCATGTCCACCGGAACAGCTGGCTTTGTACTGTCAGTGCCGACAGGAGTGGGTCTGGCATCACCCATACTGCCACTTGGGATGGGCGGGACATTGGAGGAGGGCGTGGCCTGGGCTTGAGCCTGGTGCTGGACCTGTCGGAGTGCTTCAGCGAGATCTGGGGTCAGCACACCCGTGTTTCCCTAAAAACAGAAAAATTACAGAATGGAACTGGAACCAGCAGATAAGATTAGGCTTGAACAACCAAGTTTTGAACAACTGTGTGCTACCATGGTAACATCACCATAGTAACCAGACACTCAATAGAGTTACTATTGAAATCTTATTCCTAAAGAGAGTTAGTGAGTGTCTGCTTGTTAGTCAGGTGTCTGTACAGAGGTGACATTGGACAACTGTGTTACAACGGTGCTTCAGAGCATTCCAAATTCCATATTTGGCCAAATTGGCTTCAGAAGCCATCTTATAGGTAGGTATCTCATAGGATAAACTGTACACATATCAGGTCAAAAGGTGAATTAGACCGGAAATGAAATACAGGAAGTTTATAAATCTACCCTACCTAGGTCAAGGAAAGTGTGATCTAACTAGAGGTTGACACATGTGACAGATCAAAGGGATGTGTTTTTTAGGGACAATTAGTCAAGCAGTACTGAAGGGAGGATGGAGCCTTCTTCCACCCTCCCAGCACTGCCATGGAGCACTGCCTGACACACAGAGGAGCTGATATGTATTGGACAGTCCCCACATCAGCACCTGACACACAGAGGAGGCTCCTTATTTGGAATCAAGTTAAAAATTATATTTTTTTTTAAATATTCCCAAAATGTAAAGAGGAACTTCATATGAAGGTGAAAATGGTCGTTTGGTTTCAAGAGAATGTACATCATTTGATGTGTGCCTGCACCCTCTGAAAGTCAGTCAGAGACTATCATCATACAAATAGAGGTATAGTGTATATTAGCAGCTATGAATATGATTATCCATATATGGTGTGGCTGGCAAGGTGGCTGTAAGGTATATACATAATGTAACTCACAACACTCTCCTCAATAAGTGAAGATTCTGGCTTGGAACTGGTGAGCTTGGGTTCTGATGGGGCCGGGTGACCTCCACTGGGAGCCACTCTGGTTGGCGGGCCGGAAGAGGGTGAACCCTTTGGTAGAGATGGCTAAAGGGGGAGGAGTCATGTCACATGACATCATGACACACTGGCAGCATGCAGAAGTACCTGACCGCACTGTTGCCTGAGCATTCCTACTTGATGTCTGTCTTGGGGCATACGGTAAGAGATTGTATTGGTGTATCTGTCCAACATTCCCTTGTGTCGTTCACGGAAGAACTCAATTCGATGAGGGACGTTGGTTGCTCGGCTGGTGGGGTCCATTCCATTGGCTGCAGTGTCCACTGGGGGAGGGGGGAGACCACTCTGGGGCATTGGTCGGTCCATTAACTAGTACAGGAGAGAGATGGGAGGGGTAGTGGGGAAGGAAGGGGCTACAATTGGGAGGGGTAGTTAAATGTTAAAGATGTGTAGCAGCAGTTGGTGTTAGCCAAAAAGCGAAGGGTCACGGGCGTCTCGAGAATGCATAATAAGAGACGGTTCAGTAGAAGTGGAACTGTAAATGTACTATTTGAATTTTGCAACAATTAGTGTCTTGAATTATACAGAAATGGATTTCGTTTTACAGAGTAAGGAAGCGTTTCCACTTCAATAAATTCATTACAGAAGATTAACAGTTGGCGCTAGAGGAAAAGTGTCCGCTCCTTTTAATAGAGGCGACTGGGAGTGAACGACTTGCGAGTATTCATTCGACACAGCTACTGCTGCAGACGTGTCACCTCACGAGTGACGTGTGACGACAAGAGACCGAATTTCACATGCGGAAGAACAAGGGAGGTCTCTACTTTGCTCATATAAAATCAATTACACCCAACTGAGGGTCCTCTAAAGCGAGCGTGTGGACAGTCACTAGCACACGGGACGGACATCCAGACAGCTCCGAGCAACACTTGGCGCAGCTTGTTAGCCAAAACAAATTGTACATCATTACACGGACTATCTAAGCGGGAATACGGTACAGACGCTAACCTCGCGGAGACGCTCTTGTATTGCGTCCAAACGTGTTCTTGAAGCTGGTATATTTGAGAGACGAAAGCCTTCTCTGTTCAGTTCTTCAGGAAGCAATGGCTCGGGGACTAATATTAAATAAGCGAGGGGTGTCAAACCGCTGATCAAATTCTTACAAATTAGGAAACCGGAAACGGTAAAAATTACACTATGTAATGTTGAACTCTAGTTATCACCTAGGTAACTCGCATTAGTATAAACACAAGGAAAACGGAAGTGAACGGTATCATTAACCGGATGTATAATATAAATAATTGATGATAACAGTGTTTAAAAGTAAACAGAGCTGGGTACAGCTGAGTCAACCACAGTCACGAGACTAGTACAGTCTCCTGTGCCCTCCTCTGATCCTGTTTAGTCCTTCTCGTACCCAGTCAGCCACCACTTCAATAGGGCTGCAGAAAGAGACACAACTGTGATGGTTGTAGAGAGAGCTGGATGAGGTAACACAAGTTGGTCCAGTATGATGTAACCACTTCCTGTTCTCAGTCTGCTGAATCATTACAACAGTACAATCTGCTTGTCACATACAGGGGCATGCCCCAGAGGTGATGTAATTATGACGCAATCACTTGTAATTATGATGCAATCACCAATTGTTGTAAATGCTAAGGAATGCCTGGAATGTACATTCTATACAACGATCCCACACATACACACACACATATACACACACACACACATACACACACACACACATATACACACACACACACATACACACACACACACACACACACACACACACACACACACACACAGATTTGAGTACCTGAACTGAGTCAAGGGGCCTCTGGTCTTGTCTAGGTCAGCAAAAAATCTAGCATTCTCTACAAAAAGGAAGTTTATATCCCCAGCTTGCATACTGAAGTGAGAGGAGATGAGTGGGACTCACGGGGACCTTTAGCAATGAGGTCGTTGCTCTGCTTCCAGTATTCGTTTCCCTTGAAGAGGTTGTCAAAGAAGCTCAGCTGTTTGACCACCCTTGCATAGATATGGGAGGGAATGGTAGTGGCTCCATCTCCACTGGTCCCGTGGTTGTCTTGGTAACTGGAGCTGCTGGCCACACTCGCTGGAGACGGTGCCACAGGAGAATTACTGCAAACAAAAAAGGTACATTCATCACAGCCAAGTCAGCACTCAACTAGTTTATTGTGAAAGGAGTTTGATAGAAATTCAATTTCACTTGTAACTTTATGGTTAAGTTTAACGATAGAAAGTCTTTTAAAATGAAAGGAACAGAGTAACCATCACTTGCTCTCTTTCGTATACAAAATACCAAAATACTAAAGATAGAGGTAGTCTCTGTATAGGAGCAGTCTTTATAGAGAGGTAGTCTCTGTATAGGAGCAGTCTTTATAGAGAGGTAGTCTCTGTATAGGAGCAGTCTTTATAGAGAGGTAGTCTCCGTATAGGAGCAGTCTTTATAGCTATAGATACATAGTTCAAATTTACCTGAAATGATACGGTGATATACTGTTACATTTATCTTTGCTTTTTGTGGGAAAGAATTCCTTAAGTTTCTGTGAGGAACAAGAGTTGTCAGTCATTATCATTTTATGTTGAAAAAGGACAACAATACCTTCTGGGTTATAGAGTAGAATTCTACTTTGGACTCAAGTTCAAAAATTTTATAATATAGGGTTGCCAAGCAACGCAAGCTAAAGGAAGATATAAGGAATAAATCATGGTCACACCCACTGTGCCCCACCCACTGTGTCCCACCCCTAAATCATGCTCACCTTAATACAGAAATTGGCTCTTCCTGAATCACCAAATTGAGACCATTTTGGTTCTTAAACAGTATATACCTGTCACACCCAATAAATAGTATGTCAACAGTCACCTTAAACAGTGTGTGATGCTTACACTCACACACACACACACACACACTCACACAGTCACACTCACACACACAGAATGTATTCTTACTCAATTAAAGGGATTACATCCTTATAACAATGCAAGCAGCTCTTATTTTCAATCTAAAAGAAAAGAAAATCATTATCCAGGGTCGCTATTTCAGATGTTGATATAAGGCTCTTATGTAGGTAGGTACGTGCCTCTAATAAGTGTCCCCACATCATGTAAGAAGTAACAGCTTCCAAATAACACTCAGCCTTGCTGTGGTCAGATACCTACAGTGAGCAGTGTCACATGACAGCCGCCTGACATCATAGTATGGCAATTAACTGACTGCTTTGTCTCCACAATGTTTGGATGTCTTTGCCTCGCTCAAGTGCATGTCGGCAGACTGTGCTGAGTGCCTACAGAAGGGAATTCCCCAATAGAAGGGCTGCAGTAGAGGAGTGCTTGCATCATACCACATTGGATATCTCCTCCTCCTGTCCCAGGAAGGGTCATGTCGGTTGGTACCCCAGTCCGAGGAGATGGGTCTGTGTTGAGTGTCACTGTGCCAGTGAGGACTGCAAGGAGGAACAACTGTCAACAGTGTCACACTGGGAGAGTGCAGAAATACTTACCTTCCAGGGCAGTGGGAAGGGTCATGTCTTCTGCGGTAATAGTCATCTAAATCAGGGTGGCTGTATGGAGAGAACAAGCGGTGAGGGTGTGGCAGAGGGTGTGGCAGAGGGTGTGGCAGAGGGTGTGGCAGAGGGTGTGGGAGGCCAACTTACTTGTAGTGTGAGGTAGCATATCTCATGGAAGGAGCTGCTTCATCTGAATTGCTTCGAGAAGGTCGTTTAGTTCGTTGAATATTGTATGGCCCAACAATTGCCTAAATACGTAGTCAGAAGTGTTGTCAGACCCGCATTGTATATACATACATTTGATGTATGAACCTGTTGCTTCTGAGAAGGGTTGGTAGTTACAAGAACAGAACCACCAATTTTGACTCTGTTCCGATCAATCTTGACAATAAGTTCTACTGGCTCAGTTGTCTCATCGTCACTCAAATCACTTCCTGAGACTTCACCACTTTCTGATCCTTCTACGAGAGCAATAGATGGGTGGGTGGATGGGTGGATGGGTGGATGGGTGGATGGGTGGATGGATGGATGGGTGGATGGGTGGATGGATGAATATTTCTATTTAACTTATGCAATAGCTTATATGTACATCTGTATATTCTCAATTTTGTTAAATAGATAATGAGTGACTGGCTGTATTAGAACATTAGAGGTAATACCTTCATCCTTTGGGTTACTGTTGTCATGGTGATGAGGTCCTTTGGGTGGACTACCTTCAGTCGTATGTCGAGGTGTGTCATCAGCAGGGTGGGCTGTGAGACGCCGCCTAATCTCATCAATGGCACTGCTGGATGGTTGCACTGTATCTTTCACATCTTGAGGAGGCCAAGATGAAAAGCTATTCGGCTCAATTAGGCCAACTCCAGTAGGAGACATTTCACCTTCTGAATCAGAACTACCTTCAGAACTTTCAGCGTCATCACTTGATGTCTCACTTTCCGAGTTGCTATCCCTCTCCTCCTCCTCGCTGGCTGTGCCAACTGACGTGGCTGGTGTCTTGTTGGCCGTCCTGGCAAATGGACCCTCTCCACTGAGCTCTGTCCTGGCAAATGGACCCTCTCCACTGAGCTCTGTCCTGGCAAATGGACCCTCTCCACTGAGCTCTGTCCTGGCAAATAGTCCGACTGCTTTGGTCACAGGTAGAGGTGTGATTGGCTGGATGGTAGAACTGTTGATAAGTTCAATAACCTTAGCAGAAGAGCAACTCATGATACATTACTACATCACACAATATGCTTCACACATTACCTTATTCAAAGTTGGGGTAGCAGGAGGAAATCTTTTGGGTGATTCGGTGGGTGGAGTTGAGGGCTGGGGAGAGCAAGAGTTTGAGCGACTGCTAGAAGTGCTGTTGTCATCCGTAGACGTGTTCAGATCGGTCAACAGGTGTCTGAACTCATCTGGAGCAGGGTCTTCCTGGGCCAGGTCTCCCCCACCCCTCTGTGGTGAGGACGAGGAGGCTGCCACAAACTGACCTCCAGAGAAAGGTACCTTCAGGGCTAGTTGTGGCTGGTGAATCAGAGAGGCCCTCGGAATAGCAAAAGCGGAAGCGTGCGGGTTGGGAAAGTCAAAAGACTTTGGTACCTTACAAGGTGTTCGTATGCCGCTGTGGGGAGTTGGGACAGCAGAAGTCATCTTCTGTTGGGACATAGAGAGAGAAATACAGCATTTATACAATACATTACACTCCTGCTGGTGGGACGCATGCACTAACAGCTAATATCTGGTCAACTGAACTGCTCCCAGAGTCCATGGAAATGTCCTGCAAAATGAGAAGCTGATTTTAGCTACTTACATTCTCCCAACACACTCCTTCACTTACATACCTCGTAAGGTTCAACAGGCTTGTTAGTAGAGATTGCAAGCTGGTCTGGTCTGGATCTGCTGGGGGAGGTTTTGACAGACGAGGAAACAGCAAAGGCTTGTGATGCCTTGGGGTATTTCCCTCCAATTTGTGTATGATGGCTAGAATCATTTGACTGTCTCCTTCTAGACCCTTTGCTAGAGAGGTCACCTCGAGGATTGACTGTGCTAGAGAGGTCACCTCGAGGATTGACTGTGCTAGAGAGGTCACCTCGAGGATTGACTGTGCTAGAGAGGTCACCTCGAGGATTGACTGTGCTAGAAAGGTCACCTCGAGGATTGACTGTGCTAGAAAGGTCACCTCGAGGATTGACTGTGCTAGAGAGGTCACCTCGAGGATTGACTTTGCTAGAAAGGTCAGTTTTTGAAGGGCCTTGAAGGCATTGCTTCTCTTTGTGCAGTCTTCTTTTCTTGCTGGTTAACGGGTTGCCACTATCTTGATTGTTAAGTGAGGAGGCCTTGGATTTCTTTGGAAGTGTATCAGAGTGGTTCCTAGTATTAGAAAGGGATTTCCCCTTTTGCTGAGCCTCAAGAAGGGGAGAATGAGGTGAAGATGGGCAGTGTCTTGAGGGGGAATTCCTTTGGCTAGAATGCTTGTGGTGAATAGATCTGGAAGGGACTTTCCCTCCTTTCACAGGTCTTGTTTCTGAGGCCATTTGACTTAATTCAGTAAGTGATGAAGGTGAGCGACCTTGTAGACTGGTTTTTGGGGAAGGGATGGGTCTGGTAAAGAGAGGAGCGGGAACACGAGATTGAGGTGGGGGCTGGTCACGTAGTCTGCCTTTTTTCAATTGACCACTTATTGCTGGTCTTTCCTTGGAACCTGAGTAACAAACACACTAGTAATCACACACTGCTGATCATGCCAGCACTAAACTAATTGGCCTACCTGCACTGCTAGCGTTTCCTAATATCTCATCCAAGGACACACCTGAACAGCTGAGAGACATAACAGCCATTTTTGTGTCTCGAGAAGGATCACGTTGACTGGAGCTTAATTCATGGTTACTATGGTTACCACCTTGCTCAAGAGAAGTAGGATGTTGGCCAGGGTGGGGGTGTCTTGTAGGAATTGCCTTGGCAACACTCCCAGATTTGTCTCGTTTGGGATGAGAAGAGTATTTTGATTCTGAAACCAAATTTGATGATGTAGATTTTGTTTTACTTTCCAAGTTGTAAAATGGCTTCCTGGAGTCCTTAGAAGTGCCTTTTGAACTCTTTTTGAAAGAGTTGCTGTGTCTCTGTGCTGCTCTGCTGTGTGGACCAGCCGAGTTGCGGTCATCCCTGTAGTTGATCTCTGACTCGTCGTATTTTCCCAGAGACATTGTGAGCTTCATGGACAAGTCAGTCTTCTTCTTGTATGGTTCTCCAAACACTGGTCTTCCTTCCTGTGACTGGGGAAGGGATGCAGTTGGTTGTCATGACAACACAAAATCACTTTAATACATTTGGCCCTGTCCATGTGTACACATTTGTAGTTGACTTCCTATTTCAGTTTCACCACAAGCAGTGGAATGTGTGTCCCATAGAACAAATTAACTTGTACAAATTGATTAACAGGAACTCACTCTCTTCTTCCCTGCAGGAGCATGGGGTGCCGTACCTCTCCTCTCCAAGTCCTCACTCCTGAGAGTGCCACCAGATCGGCTTGACCTGGGAAAATAGCAAAGAGGGGGGGAGAGTGTGTGTGTGACTAAAGTTCCACTAACCTTCTTCTAGAACCTATAAATAGATATCTTTATCAGTTTAGTTATCGACCTTAAAAGAGCGACTTGTACAGTCATATACTGGTGTTATCAACTAACAGGATATTCTGTAATGTATTATTTAACAAAATATTTGAAATCACGGATGACTTCCAACTGCAACTAACATCAGGAGGCGTGACCAGACACTCCTAAGGCACTGTAGGGTTCAATTTAAAACATGGAAGCATGGAAGTGTAGAGTGGTCCGATGGCCAAGGTCAGAATTAGAGAGTTTAGCACAATACATTTTGTGGTTGGAAAGCTGTACTTGACACACAATGTATTTTTGTGTCACATGTAAAGAGTATCCTAGAGAGTAAACAAGAGTATCCTAGAGGGTAAACTGACAAGAGTATCCTAGAGAGTAAACAAGAGTATCCTGAAGAGAAATATATTACAGTCACTTGTTTCAGAATGTCAATGTTTTGAGAAGACAGACTCTAGAGGAAATAGCACACAAAACTGTTGGAAAGAGGAGATGAAATCACTAACAATCTATTAAACCATCTAGTACTGATACACACACACACACACACACACACACACACACACACACACACACACACACACACACACACACACACACACACACACACACACACACACACACACACACACACACACACACACACTAATATGCTGGAGTGCCTCTGTGGGTGTACGTTGTAGTATAGCAGGTGTGACTAGTTCTAGTTCTGAACAAGATACAATTGAGAGAGTCCAAAGAATCACAATGTGTTCTGCAGTAGATTTCAACAGTGATAAATGTTCACACACATACACACAAACTCTCTCTCTCTCACAGGACCATTTCACCACTTATGAGAGACCATTCGCCCATTAATCGAACCTACCGACTGGCAGAGCGCACACAAGTCTGCCACAATGATTAGAAGCTAATCACTTCAGACGCAACAAACACGCAGTAACAACACATTTCCTACGCCATAGGACTATGCACAAATAAAAGGGATTATCTAGATTCTGGCTACCTGAGGTAGCGAGAGGTAGCGACCAGGAGATAGGCTCGGCTGATTTGACGAGTCGCCGCACTCTAATGCCGGCAGTGTTTATCACAGGTTCCGCTAAACGTTGACGCCATTTCATCATGTAGAAAGTGTATAGTGTATTTACATTCAAATTTAAGATCAATAAAATTAACAACCGAACGAATACAGCGGGGAGAATGCCACTTACCCGTAATCACTCATTCCTTGAGTATCAGCTGAATCGACACCTCACACGCATTTGAATGTAGCGGTCCCAGCTTCACAAGTTGCGCGGACTCTTAAATTGGTGGAATCGATAAATCTACTGACGTTTAAAAGGGATATTCAAGTGGAGTTTCTACCGTCCACTTTTCAATTTATCTTTGGGTACAAACTACGAAGAGAGCACTTTTCTCTATGAATGTAATTATTGAACATCATGAATATTATTATATTGTTCATGAATATAATTATGTATCCATATTAGGGCACGGAATAATGTTCACATTGTTCGAGATGTACATATACCATTTCATTAAAGGAATTGTTTTTAAACCTTTGATTGATCTTTAACTGTTTTCTGTAGAAAATACGAAACAGCAAACATTTAGAAATCATTTAATGTATTTGAAGTTGAGTATCAAAGGACCAATAGAGGAGAACTGAGAGCTCCATGCCCAACAGTTCCTGCAGATTACATAAACCAACATGTAACTGTACAAAGAGGGTCTGTACATGTAATCCCTGAGGAGAAGGCATAGCGAGAGGTGAATATAATCCCAGGTGCTTTCCACTTATTATTACAAGGTGAGAGCAAGGTTTTAGATCATTTGATTACACAATTAGACAGTCACCTTTAGAGCTAGTGCTGACAGCTTCTGAGTGCAATGCTTTCAGAGACCCCGACATTATCATACTCAAGATGTTCTGGGAGGTGGGAACCGAGCTCATCACAGTGTTGTTAGTGAGAGGAGGCGTGGCATCAGGGAGGGGAGCAGTGACAGGCGTGGCAGCAGTCGGGGAGAGAAGCTTAAGCTATACAATCAAAAGCAAACAAATTGAGTGTCAGTCACCAACCACAAGTGTAGTCTACTCACTCCTTTGACATCTTGGATGCAGTTGAGATGATAGACCTGCAGTGGAGAACAGCATGCAGACAAGTGAACACTGATTACCTACTGTACAAACTAGGTGAGGTCAAGATGAGCAGAGAATTGAATCTAGGTTGCTAGGAGACAAAATGGCATTGTCATGGAGATAAGGGTCAAAGTAGACAAGTTAGGAAGCCACATTTTGAAACTATTTCTCAAATGAAAATGTAAACTTTCAATTTTGTTTAGTGAATGAAGTGGAAAACACAACCTCTATGAAGAGATTTGGTGAATATAGTAGAGTGATGGCCATCCATACCTGTCCATCTGGTCCCCTGACAGCATCCTTGAAGTACCACTCTTCCTCTTCATCCTCCCCTTGTTCAATGGCCAGGCCACAGTAGGTACAGCTCTATGGACAGCAGTGGGAGTGACAAGCTATACAAGGGCAGTGCCGCACGTACTAACCCCACTGTCATCGGAGAGAACCTTGCAGAGGGAGGGGGAGACATCGCCACTACTTGCACTGTTGTCGCACACTTCTGACAACTCTTCTGTAGAGGGAAACACAGTAAAGAGTATACTGGGGAGGGGAGGGGGCGTGGTCAGAAGGACCAACCTGACACATTCACTTCTTTCTCATACTTGAGCCAATCCTACAGTACAATAGAGTCAACCTCTCTATATAGTGCCCACCTTTGGAGAGCCGACTCACCTCAGAATGAAGATACCACTTTCTGGCAACTCGCACATTCTCTATGTGCTCCACTTTGTTTCGCTGAAAGTGCCAGTCCAAATGCTGTTTGTACTCATTAGATGTCGTTGTGAACCGTAGACCGCAGGAGGAACAAGGGTCACCGGCATACATCAGATCAATCACAGAGTCATACCGCCTGCATAAGTGGGGGAGGTGGGCGTGGAGTGGGGAGGTGGGCGTGGAGTGGGGAGGTGGGCGTGGAGTGGGGAGGTGGGCGTGGAGTGGGCGTGCTTACCTTTTGAGTTGGGCAGTGTCAAAGTCAAGGTCTGGTATGTTGAGCTGCTTCTGAGCTGAAGTGAGATTCCCGTGTTCTTCAGGTGACCTCCTCCTCTTGTCTTCTTGTAGCGGTGGGAGAGTGGCTGGTCGATGGTAAGGCTCCATGGGGGGAGCTTGGAATGGCCTGTTGCTAGGCAACCTCTGATTCCAGTGTTCTGCTGGGTGGTACCTACTATAGGGGTGTGGGGGAGGGCGCCTGTGCCGCCCCCAAGGACCGTGAACCCTTGGCCTGCGGTACTTTTGGGGTGGGGGGACAGTGTGGTAGGCACCCTCGGGCATTGCGGTGGGTCTGCCTGTGCGAGGGTCCAGTCGCCCAGAGAGAGGTGGCTCTGGCCCGCTGCGGCGAGGGCCTGGTGGTCGTCGAGTGTGTGGAGGGCCAGATGGTCCAGTTCTGCGAGGGTCTCCTTGTGGTTTGGCAGAGTGAGTGCTTGGGGGAGGTGCAGTAGAAGCACCATCTTGAGGAGGGCTGGCTGTGGAGGAAGAAGTACAAGTCGTTAGGTTTGGAGAAGAGGTCGTTAAAGTAGAACGAGTTGTTGAGACTGTGGAAGGAACAACAGTACAATGAACAGACGATGCATTAACAGTTGAGACTACAGATTTAGGTGGAGACTGTTCAAAAACATTAAACAAGTGGCGATCTGAATGATCAGAGTTTGTTTTAGTTAACTGGGTGGAACTTGCTGTAGTCTTTGGCAAGCTCTTCTGTGCCATCTCATTCAACCGTGAGAGGAAACTCTTGTGGTCACCTTCCATGATCTCTCCTTCCCTCAGCAAGGTGTCCGCCTACATTATAAGGAAGGGTTCTGTAAGAGGGTGGCTATAGGAGGGGAGGGGCACCATAGGAGGGGAGGGGCACCATAGGAGGGGGAGGGGCACCATAGGAGGGGGAGGGGCACAATAGGAGGGGGAGGGGCACCATAGGAGGGGGAGGGGCACCATAGGTGGGGGAGGGGCACCATAGGTGGGGGAGGGGCACCATAGGTGGGGGAGGGGCACCATAGGTGGGGGAGGGGCACCATAGGAGGGGGAGGGGCACCATAGGAGGGGGAGGGGCTACCTTTGCTTTGAGGTTGTTGATGCTCTTTTTAAAGTCCTTCTCTGCAGTGTTGAGGAGAGTCTCGTCCAAAAGTGCCATCTTCTCCTTTCCTCTCGAGTGAGGCTCCATTCGCTCAATCAACTTTGGTGGTGTTCCAGTTCGCATTCTCTTCCCACTTGGTTCCCCCTACAGTTGACCAGCAACAGATTAGAGACAGCTCAAAGAGACAAGCGGAAAATGGCTACCTGGCTGAGAGTGCCATTCTGCTCTTGACTGCCCGAGGGACTTCCCTCACCATACTCCCTTTGAAGTAGTTGTTTCTTTTCTTTTTGTTTTTGAAGCAACTTTTGTCGCTGACTCAGCAGAACACTATTATTAGTGCTTCTATGATCCTCTTGTACGGCTGATCTTACTGTATGTACCATTTCCTCCCGACCCACCTCATCCATGGGACTTCCCTTTGTCCCAGCTGGAGGGATCCCCCCAGTCATCCTCGGGTTGATGTGAATATTGCTTGTAGGATAGTCCTGTAAATTAGTGCAATAACTCAAATTGTACGCACTTTAAGTCAAGGAGCGAGCACTTACATGCTTAAAAAACATTTTATTGACAAATATGTTTGAGTGAGCAGATGGAATGGTGATGGTCTGAGCAATAACTGGTAGGGACTGGTCTAATAGAAGAGGGTGCTCTGTCGGCCATTTTGGGTCCACTGCATTACACTTCCTGTCAATCTCCCTTTGCACCTCCACAGGAAACACTTGGTACCATGTGGTCCGCAACTTGTACAGCTGCTTCCGTGAGTCCACATCGTCCTAGTATGGGGAGACACTATGAGTGAGAGGGAGGGGCGTGGCTTGGAGGGGGCGTGGCATAGGAAAAATGAACGCTTTTGAAAATTATAAAGACTCTTCAGAACAAAATGGCCAACTGACCAATGAGACAAACTTTTGGTTAAATAATAACGTGAAATTTCTATTCCAAAGAACTTACACAAACTTGAAAGGCTTCATAAAACATGTCTGAAATGTACTTTGAGAAGTCCACTAAATAGTCACCTCCAAGTGACTTCACTATGAGATCTGTAAGGTACAGCGTCGGAATCTTCTTTGAACGCTCCACCTACACACACGTGCACACACACTAACACAGCAGAAGTCACGTGATAGCAAAACCAATACTAAATCATTGATACATTCGCAGCCAGCCGCCATTTTTATGTACATACTAATTTTCGTATCAAACTGTCCAATTAATATGACTCACAGAAAACAGTCTATCTTTGATAATCTTAACTATTTCCGGTCCGTATGCAATATTCTCTTTCGCCAGAGCCGTCAGTTTCTCTATAATCTTTCTATCGTTGCTTTCTAGGACCTCCAGGGCGACCCTGTAGGTCTCACGAACGCGTAAAACTCTCTTCTCGTGAGGAGGCGTTCCATTATCGCTCATATTCGTCAGTTGGAGCTAAAAGTACCAACAATCCGCGGGTTCTGCCTACTGAGAAAAGACCTCCCGCTCAAGCGTTGCCTCTAGCTAGTCCTCCATTTAAAAATGACATCATCCTAGTTTGTAGGTAGTTAAATTTATATTGATTCTATTGACTACATTTTGCATAAGAATGCCGTATATTTTTGTCCAATAATACAGACTTCATTAAACTGAAAGGCCTTGTCAAGTGACAAGAGACATTTTCACAACTCAAACCAAATCGAATTCTTGTAGTTTTAAGAAGTACATACTGACGTACAACAAGTATCAGAGATATGGAAGGCGATTACGACTATCTTTTTAAAATTGTGTTAATTGGAGACGCTGGTGTGGGTAAGACGAGTATAGTTCGGCGCTACACGGATGGCGTGTTCTCATCAGCGGGCATACCGACCATTGGAGTGGACTTTTGTATAAAGACCATCAAGATAGGACAGGACTCGGTTAAAGTGAGTTGACTGTAATTAGATTCATTATCTTCAATTTCCCCATCTCATTACCATAGCAACCATTACATTCCCTATCCAATGGTCCCAAAACGTAGACAAGTCTTTTGAGGGAGTTACCAGAAAGAGTGGTTTTGTAGTAACCTTTTGAATGGCTACCTAATGCCAAATAACCTTTCCTATAGTTGTACTGAAACACTTGTAGCAGTGTGAATTGTGGTCTGTTCTTTCAGTTACAGATTTGGGACACGGCAGGTCAGGAGCGATTCAGAACAATTACCCAAAGTTACTATAGGAGTGCGGATGCTATTGTGTTGGTGTTTGACCTTGGAGCCATTCAGACGTTCAACAACCTTCCGGACTGGCTGAGTGAGGTTGAGAGGTATGCGGGTACAAACGTCCACCACATTCTGATTGGGAACAAGTGTGACCTCAACGAGAGAGAGGTCAACTCGGACGTAGCCAACTCATTTTCAAGAGACAAGTCGATGCCATATTTAGAGACATCTGCAAAAAACTCAGAAAACATTGACGAACTGTTTCAGCGTTTGGCAAAGACCCTTCGTGACAACCTCTCAGAGAGAAGACTCAATAAAGGTCCAAACCATTCCTTAAAAGGAGAGAGGACGGTCAATCTCTCAGAACCAAAGTCAAAGAAGGAATCATCTGGAGGGTGTTGTGGGTGAATGGATCAACTGTTTAATAGAATAAGGTAACATACCAACTTCAAATTATTAACTGTTATGTACTGAATGGACAGTCCAGTCCGTATAGGCGCATACGTTTATATGTAAATCTGTTGAGTTGTATGGCCATTTAGATGCATGCTTTAGTGAATATGAATGTAAAGAACACAAGACAAATGTACTTCTGACACGTGGTTAATATAACTTGGACATGACTTGCATCATCAGAGAGTGTTTATTTAAATTCTACCAAATATAGATAGTGATGTGAGAAAAGTAAACACTTTGATCTTTTGATAAGAAACTGAGTTTAGGAGCACAAAGATAAGAAACAAGATGTCTTCATCCCATGCGACTAGCTAAACAGCTCTAAACGTGAGAGAAGGTTTAATTATTTGAATAAACACGTTTGAACAAATAACTATACAAATCCAGTTACTGCACAAATCTCACATACATACATGTATATGTATACAAACTTCAGCCAAAATTGATCTTATATAATTTGACAAACATACTCACAATTGAATTGAAATTTGGGACTTCCTCTATAACAACTGTCTCTATAACTCCTTAAAAGGATTGCTAATGACTTCCAGTGTTGTATATAGATTAGATCATTTGTGTCACAAGGGCTCATGGATGATAAGAGATCCTTTGATGATGTCATAATCAAGTACCAACTAAGATTTGAAACACTAGGGTAACTCCCACTTTAGAGACTTACAATGATGAAAAATAATGACTTAATTTGAAAAATGATGAAATTGATTGATTTGGTTAAAAAGAACAAATTAAGTTGAAAATGTACAAAACTGTTTCACAATACATGATACATACTATACACTTTGTTACATCACACTGATGACTCTGATGCATCCTTCTTTATTTGAGATGTCTGCCTTGGGAAGGGTTGACGGCATAGAAAGTGGAGAGGTCTATTGTATGTGACGGATGAGTGGGCAGAGCTACCCAACTCACTGGTGTAGCAAGCCGTACCACTTGAGTTGCAATTGAGGCTACTAGCACTGCTATAGATCCTGCATATTCCACTGTCTCCACTGTTGATCCTCTTGGCAGCCATTTTACTGTTAGCTAATATCAGGGTCCCCATAGAGTG
Source organism: Chondrosia reniformis (assembly GCA_947172415.1). Taxonomy (NCBI): domain Eukaryota; kingdom Metazoa; phylum Porifera; class Demospongiae; order Chondrillida; family Chondrillidae; genus Chondrosia; species Chondrosia reniformis. The sequence continues at coordinate 8,041,677 of OX359196.1, forward strand.
GTTGTGTCCAACACGATCTCTTTCAGCAAAGGCAACCCCATTGGGTCTACAGTAGGAACAGTAGCCATTTTCCTCGTCCACCAGAGGTGGATCGTCATTAACGACCGTGGATGGCTCCAGGTCAGGTCCTAAGTCCTTATGCTACAGAGAAACAGGAAGTCAATTGATGGATCGTGTAAGGCAGTGACAGTACAAGTCCTTCACACTGCATTAATCACATTATCATTTTAAGAAACTTTTAATTTCTCACATTAGCAATCAGTTCTTGTGCAAGTCCCAACATGGCTATCACTTGTACAAAGTTGGGTCTGTCAAATGGATTGGGCAGCCAACAGCTCCTCATCACTGTAAACCTACGGAGGATTGAGACAGAACACCCTTTTACCTCTGCACATGGGTCATGCAGTACTATATACCACTAATGGAATGGAAGTATAACAAGAATTCCTTCCAACTGCATCAAACATATCCTTTGGATGGTACGTACATCTCTTTAAGCATCAAAACACAGTTGGATATGTTGACCCTGAGGGTCTTAATTAATGACAAATGGTATCCATTCTAGGCCCAACAGCCAACAGATAAAAAGGCGTGGTTTACCAAATTCCCAGTTTCTGCGGCGTATACTGGGAATACAGGAAGGATCCTGAGGACAAAATGGCGGAATGGTAAAATGACCTTAGACAAAGGAATCACTTACAACATTCTTGGAAATGTTACACTCATTTTCTTCTTTTCCTGTTGAGGATCACGTAACAGGAAATAAAAAAGTTTAAGTGTTTATAAAAAGATTGTTGAAGGCCCAACCAATCGGTCACTGTATAAGACCCTTGGGATAAAAACATTCAACCAAAAGATTTACCAAACTGTGTTTTAGATGCTCAAAAATTCAAAAGATGTACCATCCAAAGTCCAGCACATATACAACTCACAAGCTGTCAGGACATCCCAGTGGTTGCTCCAGTCGATGACCATTCTTTAGTTTGTCTAGTAGAGTGAGTGGGTCTACAGCTGCAAAGGGGGGTTTCCCCAAAGTGGCTATTTCCCATAACAACACGCCAAATGACCATCTGCATACAAAAACATTTATAGTTGAAATTAGTATCATTCTACCCAGGCCTCCCCAGTCCTCCCAGGCCTCCCCAGTCCTCCCCAGGCCTCCCCAGTCCTCCCAGGCCTCCCAGTCCTCCCAGTCCTCCCAGGCCTCCCCAGTCCTCCCAGGCCTCCCCAGTCCTCCCAGGCCTCCCAGTGTCCTCCCAGTCCTCCCCAGTGTCATTCCAGGCCTCCCCAGGCCTCCCAGTCCTCCCAGGCCTCCCCAGTGTCCTCCCAGGCCTCCCCAGTCCTCCCAGTCCTCCCCAGTGTCCTCCCAGTCCTCCCCAGGCCTCCCAGTCCTCCCAGCCCTCCCAGTCCTCCCAGGCCTCCCCAGGCCTCCCCAGTCCTCCCAGTCCTCCCCAGTGTCCTCCCAGGCCTCCCCAGGCCTCCCAGTCCTCCCAGCCCTCCCAGTCCTCCCAGTACTCCCCAGTCCTCCACATTCTTATTCCAAATCACTTACATGTCTGTCTGTGAGTTGAAGTCAAAATTCTCCAAGCTTTCAAGTGCCATCCACTTTAGAGGGAGTTTTGTCTATAAAGGTAGCAACATAATTATACATATCTTCATAAAAGAATGAAGAGGCAAAGGTCCTATACGTACTTTACTTGTGACATTCTTGTGGTAGACCTCCTGATAGAGCTTTCGTGCTAAACCAAAATCTGACACTTTGAGAGTTCCGTCTTCCATGATCAACACATTGCGAGCTGCAAGGTCACAGTGCACGCACTATAATGAAATAAGGCAATGTTAGTCACAGGTAGTCATATGATAGTCACATGGTAGTCACATGGTAGTCATATGATAGTCACATGGTAGTCATATGATAGTCACATGGTAGTCACATGGTAGTCATATGATAGTCACATGGTAGTCATATGATAGTTACATGGTAGTCACATGGTAGTCACATGGCAGTCAAAAGGTTCAACATACACCTTACATTTCTACTTGTCAGGTATTCCATGCCTTTTGCTATTTGTATGCCATAATTGATTCTCTGTAACCATGGTAATCCATCCACTTGTCTCCTCAGATGCGAAAGGAGCCTTCCACCAGAAGCAAATTCAATTACAATCAAAAGAGAGTCTACAATTACAGAGAAAGATTTACCACAAATTATCAACACCTTCTCATTATCAAAATCATGCAGAAAGCACTCCTAAGGAGACCTAATGGTGAAATGTTTACTGCAAGGAGCACCTGCCTATTAAGACTGATTTCTGCAGCAATTTGTATGGAGTGTAGCCCTTTGGCTGAGGTAAAGGGAATTAACACTTCACTTATCTAATTACATATACAAACACTACACAAGTAACAAGACCAAATATGGAATATAAAACAGCTGATCCAAGTCCATCCACCCACCACTCTCTACTTGACTACAACAAGACTATTTCACATCATGTAACGTCTAATAATGAGTTCTCCACTCCTCACTCTACACACTCCACTGTTCCTCTTATTCACATGCTAGTGAGATTGACATATGATAGTCACACAACAGTCACACAACAGTCACACAACAGTCACACAACAGTCACACGACAGTCACACAACAGTCACACAACAGTCACACAACAGTCACACAACAGTCACACGACAGTGACACAACAGTCACACAACAGTCACACAACAGTGACACAACAGTGACACAACAGTCACACGACAGTCACACAACAGTCACACAACAGTCACACAACAGTCACACGACAGTCACACAACAGTCACACGACTCACTTTCAGTTGTGACATATGATAGTCACACGACAGTCACACGACTCACTTTCAGTTGTGACATATGATAGTCACACGACAGTCACATGACTCACTTTCAGTTGTGACATATGATAGTCACACGACAGTCACACGACTCACTTTCAGTTGTGACATATGATAGTCACACGACAGTCACACGACTCACTTTCAGTTGTGACATATGATAGTCACACGACAGTCACACGACTCACTTTCAGTTGTGACATATGATAGTCACACGACAGTCACACGACTCACTTTCAGTTGTGACAGCCCCCACTAGACTGATGATGTGTTCATGTGCACCAACTCGCTGAAGCATCCTTAATTCTCTCTCAAACTCTTCCAAACTTTCCAGATCAGTGGAGTCTACAGAAAACAGAATAAGTTATACATCGGCATGGGTGGGTGGAGTCATGGGCGTGGCTACAGACAGGCCCCCTGATGAGTATGCTTGTTACTCAAGTCAGCTTCATGAGTGTGGCAGCTATTAGGCAAATCTGACTGTTCAAGATAGCCTGTTTGATGAGTGCCAAACTGAATGAATCATAGCATGCTCACCTTTGATGGACTTGACAGCAACATCTTGTGGCCTCCCATGGCTCAGCAGCTGTCCCTTGTTCACAACACCAAATGCTCCTTCTCCCAACACCTCTTCTGACAGAGTTAAGTGCTCATCACCAAACAACATACCTAAAGCTGCCAAATCTCTAGATACCTACATGGGAGGCCATGTGATTATCATGTGATTATCATGTGATTATCATGTGACTAACTTTCTCCAAAAGTTCCTTTCTCTTCATTTCTTCAATTTTTATTAAAGGAATAATGGGATTCTGGTCCAAGATGCAGCTATGTCTGAGCTTCCTCCACCAGATTACCAACCCCAGTATCACAGTGACCATCGTTACAACAAACAGTAACACAAGGCCTACCACCATCCCAACTATCATAGCAGTGGGAGTGGTTGCCATGGGATCAACACCATACGGGTAGAAGGTCACGTTGATTAGCATAGTGAGTATGTGAGTATTGTAGGAGGCGGTATAGTTGATGGTATGATGAACTATGTTCTTGATGCGGAAGGGAGCATTCACAAGCCTCTTTGGGTCGAAAATGTCCCGGTAAAGATAGGCAGTCTGATTCACAGCAACCCTTGAAGTAGTGTTGACTTGCATGAATTGGAGATAGGACACATCTTCCACATTGTTAATAATGGTCAGGTTGGGTGCGATACCAGGAAAGAGTTTTAGCTCAATGTTGACTGAGATGATTCCATCAGATGGACCACGCACAATCACATTCTGAGGTCCATAATGAACCACTTCCATGAGGGCTGCATATGACAAAGAAAATTGACAGTCAGTATATCACTTATACTTGTGGACATGTCATACTGTGTCGGAACTCACACTTGTTTGTCATGGTAACTGCAACACGACTCTCCTCTGATTGGAAGCCAACTAAGGAGAAAGGTCTACAAATAAACTCTTTAGTGTCCTCAGGTACATACTGTACAATGTGTTCAACAACGTGGTAGAATTCTTTTTGGTTGGAGGGAAATTTATTCCAATAGATTGTTTCTTCCCCATTCATGCTCTTCCTCAGTAGATACACAAGGGTAATACTAGTGCTGTTAGAAAATGCTCTGCACTTCAGTCTGGCTGAGTCTCCCACTTTTAAGACTGGCAGTACCTCCAGTGAAGCCCTCCCTTGCAGGTCTACATATAAAGTATCGGTAATTCACAGTACCTCCTGAACAAGATTCTTTATAGCAGACAATCACATCCGCCTTACACTTACTTTTGAAAGCACCCGTTTGATTGGTGGGTTGTTCAATAGGTGTCCGGCAATCACTAGATTCACCTAGGTAGAATGTGAGGTTCTTCTCTTCCCAGTAATTGGCAGCTTTGCAAGTAAAGCTCTTGCCATCAAAGAAATCATTAAACTTGAAGTTAAATGATTGTGAGTTGTTGGAGTGTCTTGTGAGATAGCTAGAGAATCGTGGGGTATCGAGTATCTCTGTGAAGGGCAGGGGAGAGCCGATAGCCGTACAAGGGATGGACACATCGCTGTCATGCTTTAGACAGAAGTGCAACTGAGCTGGCTCAATGAATCGGATTGGTTGGTACCCCATTGGTAGGACATAGGTAATGACTAACAGACCCTTCTCTGCTGAGTGGCAGAGCAGTTTGGATTGAGCGGAACTGGATGTCATGTTGATTGTTAAACTATTGTGATGGGTTAAGCTGTTCCCATCTGTAAATTTAACTCTTGTTAGGTTGTGGTGACAGTCAGATGTATAGATGGAGTTTTTGCTCAAAGACACTACATCAATTTTGGGCTGAGATGCACCTAATGTAAAAAAATAATCCTACAAAATTGCACAACTCTAGGAATCAAGGTATTATTATATTCCATCAATAGAATGAACCGTTCTCCTGACACTTAATACAGATTCCATTTCCATTTAAATGAGAGTGCCAAATACAGTATGGAACCATTTCTCAACAATCACTTTAACAGTTTTCACGATGTATATTCCCTCAACCCCCAAGAGCCCTCAACCCCTATAGAGCCCTCAGCCCCTATAGAGCCCTCAGCCCCTATAGAGCCCTCAGCCCCTATAGAGCCCTCAGCCCCTATAGAGCCCTCAGCCCCTATAGAGCCCTCAGCCCCTATAGAACCCTCAGCCCCTATAGAGCCCTCAGCCCCTATAGAGCCCTCAGCCCCTATAGAGCCCTCAGCCCCTATAGAGCCCTCAGCCCCTATAGAACCCTCAGCCCCTATAGAGCCCTCAGCCCCTATAGAACCCTCAGCCCCTATAGAGCCCTCAGCCCCTATAGAGCCCTCAGCCCCTATAGAGCCCTCAGCCCCTATAGAGCCCTCAGCCCCTATAGAGCCCTCAGCCCCTATAGAACCCTCAGCCCCTATAGAGCCCTCAGCCCCTATAGAGCCCTCAGCCCCTATAGAACCCTCAGCCCCTATAGAGCCCTCAGCCCCTATAGAGCCCTCAGCCCCTATAGAACCCTCAGCCCCTATAGAGCCCTCAGCCCCTATAGAGCCCTCAGCCCCTATAGAACCCTCAGCCCCTATAGAGCCCTCAGCCCCTATAGAGCCCTCAGCCCCTATAGAGCCCTCAGCCCCTATAGAGCCCTCAGCCCCTATAGAGCCCTCAGCACATCAAGAGCCTGTAAAGAGAGCTCTTGTAGACATAACTATATAACACTTATAGCCTGATAGGACGTCTCAATTTTGGCTTCCATGGTAACTCACCATTTGGTAGTAGATATGTGGTTGCTGTTATAGTAAATGACTCATTGATACTCAAAGAACAGGTGTAATTGCCATAGTTCTCCATTCCTGCATTAGATATGTTTAAATTTAAACTAAAAGGTCCATCAGGGATTATCCCCTCTTTAATAACCACGCCCCCTTCTTTCCATGAGAGTGGCCCAAAGAAAGACAAACTTGTCATTTCTGCATAACTTGAATTTTTATGTCCAACAGCACATTCTAACAGTATGTCTCTATGTTCACTTGGAAGGTATGCCTGTGGATCTGTCACAGTGATAAGCCACCCTATTCAAACAATACAAATGCAATACAAATGCAATATAAATATGTCACTTAGAATGTTTTTCGTAGGGAAAAAGGTTCCAATAGAACTTTTTATCATCGAGAAATGCTGTTCCAAACCAGACCTATATATCTAGTGCTATTTAGGGGACTGGGCCGATGTTATATTTCATACAATACATGGATTCATGCACTGTAGTAAAGGTCAAATATGCAACGTGAGTTACTGGCCGCTGGAAAGGTGAATAGGCCGGCCGATGAAGGCGACTTGACTCTGTGCGTGACTAAATGCAAGAAACTGTAAAAGTCTCCGATGACTTCCCATCTAATTGTAAACCATATATTTTGATAGCTATACAATTGGTTATCAATCTCCTTGAATACCTCGACAGGGACAAAGTAAACAGACATACTCTTCGTAACTAACATATCTACAGAATACGCTAATTAGTGGCCGAATATATCGTGGCACCGACAGACCGTTTATTCATGTGTACGTAACGGTATGCATACAAAGCGATTAATCAGAATAAAAGTTACCGTTTTCGTTATGAGATGTGATTGTCACAAAATAATTATTGTTTCTGAAGTTAATCTCCCCTGTATAGAGGGTTTCTGAACTTTTCATCAATAATGCGAGTGCGGACGGCCAGCGAGGGCAGGTCAGTCCGAGACCTCTATAACAACGGCCAAGTAAACGGGCTAGATTATTTGAGTGACAAACACGACAGACAATACAGCCGATCGTAGTCAACACACGGGTTCGTTTGGCCTCGCGGCCTTGTCCTGCAAAGGTGTCGAATGGAAATTCGCTGCACTCACCCTCTATCCTATCCTCCAGAGATTGAGCCTCGATCAGCGATAAAACACAGCATAGTGAAAATAGAAATTGAAAAATACACTTATTCATTTTACCAACTCCGTCCTAGCTACTTCACTGCAAGTGCTGATTTACAGAGAATTACTTTAAATTTTATAAAATAGATTTAACTGCTCTATCATGTCACAAACTAGACAGAACGAGAACCTCTTGTTAGTCGGTTCGTTTCTGGTTCGGGAATCCTTGTAACGAATAAATAGTTTAATATCACATACCTCGCCTATTTACATCCTACGCGCAGCGGCATGCGTATTTGGGGCGGGTCATTTACGACTTTGCGTAAGTAACCGTTCAAGAAAATGGAAATCGTAGATGTTCATATGCATTTGTGGAGACCCGAAACACACGAGTGGGTGGCCAAAATGAAGGGAGGAGGCCACCCGTCGGGGTCCTTCAGTGAGTAGCGCAACCTAGGTCTTACTCTAACCATCAACCCAAGCTAATCCTAGTGCGATGACCTTACCGGTACCTTAACCATATCTCTCACTATATAGAAGGTTCGTGTGGTATTATAATTACCAGCATACCAGGGTTTCCTTTAGAGAATATCACAAAGGGGGAGCAGCGTACAGTATAGAAAACATGGGGCAACCTAATTCAAAGTGTTTGTTTTTATATTAAAAATTGGTAATTTGACTTTCTGGGGATCAAAATGTTTTCAGGAGGAGCAGAGTATGTGTGTAGTTAGACAGAGCGCTTTTAGTGGATGGTATTTGTGTGTTAGGGTTTATTCAAAACTACCTCCCAGAAGACTACATTTGTGATACTCAACTGCACAATGTGACTCAGTGTGTCCATGTTGAAGCGAACTGGAGTGGAGATCCTCTCAAGGAGACCCAGTATGTCAGGCTCTCTATGCACACATTTACATGTGCTTATGCTCCCCTTAACTCGATCTTGTTACTTTAAACACTTGTCAACATGTCCTTAAATGATAATGTGTTTATAGTAAAAGTACACACTGTTTGGTAGTGAGTGGAGCTGCTTCAGTCTGACTCTGTTGTGCAAACACATGTCATTGTTGATTGTTCATCTTATGCTCTATTAAGATGGCTGAATGATCTTCGAAAGACTAACAAACGGGGTTTCCCCCAAGCCATTGTGGCCTACTGTGACTTATCCAGTAAATCAGCTGATGAGGTCCTCACTAGACACAGAGAGGTGGAGCAAGTGGTTGGTGTGAGGCAAATGGTGAACTACTCTCCTGTTCGATTTGACCTCTGCGTTCTCCCTGATGACACTATTCTCACTAGCAGAGAGTGGATTGAGGGGGTGGGGCTTTTGGAGAGGCACACCCTCTCCTTTGAAGTCCATGCATTGCCCCACCAACACCAACGTGTGTATGATGTAGTCAAAAAGTATCCGAATATTCAGTTTATTTTGGATCACTGTGGACTACCCTTCATCAGAGATGAGGAGAATATGACTTTGTGGAAGAACGGTAAGCACCTCCAACCACCTCTCCAATCCACCACCTCTCCTCTCCACCACCTCTCCAATCCACCACCTCTCCTCTCTACCACCTCTCCAATCCACCACCTCTCCTCTCTACCACCTCTCCAATCCACCACCTCTCTAATCCACCACCTCTCTAATCCACCACCTCTCCAATCCACCACCTCTCCAATGCATTATTCTCTCTGATATCTCAGTATCAAGTGCACAATAAAATGCTGTGTTTACAATGAGCCAAATTCTTCTGATCTCTTGTGGCCAGTTATGTAGTGCAATATGTGTTCAGTATTTGATTGTTGTAAACTTGAACTATTAACTGGCTCACTGAACAACGCACAACACAATTCCTTTTGAGTCTCTGTTTTGATAACAACCTCACCACAACTATTCCCATGTCGTATTCTGTAATGGAATATCCAGTTACAGTTCCCTTCTTTTGAGAGATACTCCTTAATTGATACAGTTTTCTAACTCTTCTATAGAATTCCTGCTCTAATTGATATGGTTACCTTTTAATAGGCTTTACCCTATTACATCCTTACTAGCACAGACACACCCTCCATCCCCACCCCTACTAGTACAGACACACCCACCATCCCCACCCCTACTAGTACAGACACACCCTCCATCCCCACCCCTACTAGTACAGACACACCCACCATCCCCACCCCTACTAGTACAGACACACCCACCATCCCCACCCCTACTAGTACAGACACACCCACCATCCCCACCCCTACTAGTACAGACACACCCACCATCCCCACCCCTTGCAGGCTTGGCTAAGCTAGCCTCCTGTCCAAATGTGGTTGCCAAGATTTCAGGACTCTTTATGATGGACCCTAATTGGACTACAAGTAGTGTTCTCCCCATTGCCCAACAGGTACTGAAGACATTTGGTATCAACAGGTCAGCTTTTGATTAATATATATTTTATATCTTGAACAACCTCCCACACCATTGCACATGATGGAGACAATGTATTGACATTGTCACTCCATCTAAAGTACTGTGATCAATTCATCACATAATTAAGATGTCATTAATTGATATCCTTCACAGTTGAGTTGTTGAATGTTTTGTAATTGGTCAAATAGACTATGTCTGTAATCACTATGCTATTGCTAAGGTTTTGTTGCCATGGTAACTGCAAGGGGCTAGGTACAAAGCCAAACATTTATGTTTCATTAGAAATTTAATATTTGGACAAGTGAGTATAGTCTAGCTGTTCCGTCTGTCCCTTCCCCGTGGCCCAAGGGTAGCCTAGCTGTTCTGTCTGTCCCTTCCCCGTGGCCCAAGGGTAATAGAATAAGGATTCCTTCTAACTGTGTCGAACATATCTTTGGGATGGTACATCCTATGACTTTTGAGCGTTTAAAAACACAATTTGGTTTCATTTCTTGGTCAAACATTTAGACCCTGGGGATCTTCAGTCACTAAAGAAGATCCCCAGGGTAGGCCCAAGGGTAGTCTAGTCATTATATAACTATATGTCTCTAATCTGTTTGAATGGCTTCAGCAAGTGTTCAGCATGACACTTATTCACAGCTAACTTACAGGTATTGATGAGGTCTCCTCTTCAAGTGAAGTAATGTAAGTGAGTAATGATTGACATAAGAGTTGTGAGATCTAGGGAGAGGCAATTGATCACACTCTACTTCTGCACACAAGTCACATAAACCAGTGTATGTGAATGTGTGAGAAATATACTGTAATTGATTACATTCCTAGCATTTCCGTGCAGATAGTACATATTTGTGTACTGTGGTCTCCTCTGCTAACCTACAGTTTCTGTTGTGTAAAGTTATGGTAATAATGGTAACTACATACAAAGATGCATTCATGTAAGCGATACTATTCAACTACAGGTGGTGCTTTAGTCAGTCACTAATAGGTCTTCTCCAGCACTTGTCCATTATCTCCAGTTATGAGTGTTATGCGAGCTTGTTGTCCCCTGTGCCTGGGGGAGCTTGTTGTCCCCTGTGCCTGGGGGAGCTTGTTGTCCCCTGTGCCTGGGGGAGCTTGTTGTCCCCTGTGCCTGGGGGAGCTTGTTGTCCCCTGTGCCTGGGGAAGCTTGTTGTCCCCTGTGCCTGGGGGAGCTTGTTGTCCCTTGTGCCTGGGGGAGCTTGTTGTCCCCTGTGCCTGGGGGAGCTTGTTGTCCCCTGTGCCTGGGGGAGCTTGTTGTCCCTTGTGCCTGGGGGAGCTTGTTGTCCCCTGTGCCTGGGGGAGCTTGTTGTCCCCTGTGCCTGGGGGAGCTTGTTGTCCCTTGTGCCTGGGGGAGCTTGTTGTCCCTTGTGCCTGGGGGAGCTTGTTGTCCCCTGTGCCTGGGGGAGCTTGTTGTCCCTTGTGCCTGGGGGAGCTTGTTGTCCCCTGTGCCTGGGGGAGCTTGTTGTGAGGGTCTCTGTCAGCAGCTGATGGATTGGGTCTTTTATAGACACCTTATCCCACCATTTCAATGAAGATATCTACTGTGCATTTGGAAGGAAGCCATTACAGTGTTATACCTCTAAAATGTCTCTATTGCCACTGAGAAGCCTCTTCTGGTCCCACACCACACTTCTGTGACTTTAACCCAGTCAGCCACAGTTCCAGCTGTTTATTGAACATCTAATCAAGTGCATGTACTATCCTCCAGTAGGGCATGTATGTTTTCTGTGTCCTAATATGGTATCTGTTGAATGTGTTAGTAATATTGCCATGGCAGTGATGTGGACAGTCTGAGCTATGTCCAGGAAAATTCAATTAGAGACGTACTAAATTCAAATGTGATAATTATTTTTCAAAGCAGCATAAAGAAGCCTAACTGCGTGACTATACCTCACATTCAGGAGCATAAATAATGTAACACACCATTTAGGCCCCATAAACTATATAGTTAGATTCTCATCCCTGCCCGCACCAATTTTTTATGGCCGCTTGGCCTAAATTTATTGGTTACGTAGCTAGCAGCCTGTGCCTCCCCCTCCTTATAAATGGCTTTCAGTTAGCAGTAGCCGGTATGGTCTTTGTTGTGGTGCAAATTCGTGCACGCTGTCGCGTGATGAGACCATGAGATGAGGTGACCACGGATGCTTAAAAAAATATAAATTATAAATAGCCTCCCGCCTCACCAAGAATTTGAAGACAGGAGGATGAGAATCTAACTATTAAGTTTATGGGGCCTTATCTTCCATGCTACATTTAATAGAATAAGGATTTTCTTCTAACTGTGTAAAAGTTATCTTTTGAAAGGTTGATCTTTCTGAATGTCTAAAGAGGTAGTTGGTTATTTATCTTGCAATTGTCAGATGTTTTGACCCCGAGGGTCTTCTTTATGAACAGTGACTGAAGTTGGTCGTAGGTGTCCTCTTTTTATAGACATTAGTTAGTAGTCAAGATATGCTACATCTACATCATAGAATAAGGCCTATAGGGAACTAAACCTAGTGATAGCTTTGGATGAGGATACAAGAGTTTTTCTTTTACTTCTCTTCTTCTCCACTGGGCCATGTACGCTATATTATACCTCCCTTACTGGGCCATGTACGCTGTATTATACCTCCCTTACTGGGCCATGTACGCTGTATTATACCTCCCTTACTGGGCCATGTACACTATATATATTATACCTCCCTTACTGGGCCATGTACGCTATATATATTATACCTCCCTTACTGGGCCATGTACGCTATATATATTATACCTCCCTTACTGGGCCATGTACGCTATATATATTATACCTCCCTTACTGGGCCATGTACGCTATATATATTATACCTCCCTTACTGGGCCATGTACGCTATATATATTATACCTCCCTTACTGGGCCATGTACGCTGTATTATACCTCCCTTACTGGGCCATGTACACTATATATATTATACCTCCCTTACTGGGCCATGTACGCTATATATATTATACCTCCCTTACTGGGCCATGTACGCTATATATATTATACCTCCCTTACTGGGCCATGTACGCTATATATATTATACCTCCCTTACTGGGCCATGTACGCTATATTATACCTCCCTTACTGGGCCATGTACACTATATATATTATACCTCCCTTACTGGGCCATGTACACTATATATATTATACCTCCCTTACTGGGCCATGTACACTATATATATTATACCTCCCTTACTGGGCCATGTACATTATATATATTATACCTCCCTTACTGGGCCATGTACGCTATATTATACCTCCCTTACTGGGCCATGTACGCTATATATATTATACCTCCCTTACTGGGCCATGTACACTATATATATTATACCTCCCTTACTGGGCCATGTACGCTATATTATACCTCCCTTACTGGGCCATGTACGCTATATTATACCTCCCTTACTGGGCCATGTACGCTATATTATACCTCCCTTACTGGGCCATGTACACTATATATATTATACCTCCCTTACTGGGCCATGTACATTATATATATTATACCTCCCTTACTGGGCCATGTACGCTATATTATACCTCCCTTACTGGGCCATGTACACTATATATATTATACCTCCCTTACTGGGCCATGTACATTATATATATTATACCTCCCTTACTGGGCCATGTACGCTATATTATACCTCCCTTACTGGGCCATGTACGCTATATTATACCTCCCTTACTGGGCCATGTACGCTATATTATACCTCCCTTACTGGGCCATGTACACTATATATATTATACCTCCCTTACTGGGCCATGTACATTATATATATTATACCTCCCTTACTGGGCCATGTACGCTATATTATACCTCCCTTACTGGGCCATGTACACTATATATATTATACCTCCCTTACTGGGCCATGTACATTATATATATTATACCTCCCTTACTGGGCCATGTACGCTATATTATACCTCCCTTACTGGGCCATGTACGCTATATTATACCTCCCTTACTGGGCCATGTACGCTATATTATACCTCCCTTACTGGGCCATGTACACTATATATATTATACCTCCCTTACTGGGCCATGTACATTATATATATTATACCTCCCTTACTGGGCCATGTACGCTATATTATACCTCCCTTACTGGGCCATGTACACTATATATATTATACCTCCCTTACTGGGCCATGTACGCTATATTATACCTCCCTTACTGGGCCATGTACACTATATATATTATACCTCCCTTACTGGGCCATGTACGCTATATTATACCTCCCTTACTGGGCCATGTACATTATATATATTATACCTCCCTTACTGGGCCATGTACATTATATATATTATACCATGCATATAGGTGTATGTTTGCTAGTAACTTTCCGGTGGACAAGGTCAATGTGACCTTTGACCAACTGATGTCAGTGCACTACCAGCTGACAGAGGACTACACAGACAAAGAGAGAGAGCTCTACTTTGGAGGACTGGCTAAAGAGATTTACAAACTGAAGTAACCGTTATGCAGTTGATTGATGTGCAGAATTGTACTCAAAATTTTTGTGTGTATCTGTGAACGTGAGAATTTTATTATTAATAGTCTTGTTGTAACAAGTGACACTGTTAGTATCATAGCAATCATTTAATGAATTAACATCAAAGTCACCAGTTCAATGGGTTTGCAATCACGTCTTCTGATTTGAGATTCTTTTTGATCTAGGGTCATTGGGTCAAGGAGAACGCCAGATATATATACAAGCTGTCGGGACCTACTATAGTACTAGCTACTATAGTAATAGCTACTATAGCTATTGTATGCGTATACTACATGCCATGCACAGGTAGTGGTTGACCATATTTGGTAATTGGATACACTTTAACCTTATCATCCTCTCTCAGAGGTCGGCGAACAGTCCTCCCTCCGCCCCCTCGCCCTGATGCACTGGCTTCATCTTCCTTCTAGATACATGTAGAAACGAACCACACAAACATGACTGACAGTCCTCTCTGTGAGGAAGGTTGCACTTTACCTTGCCATCTGGTACCTTTGATGAGGCAGGAGTGTTTGCTGAAGAGTCCTTCTTCCTTTTGCTGTCGTAGGAACCATCTTTGTCATCATGATCCTATAACCACATCATATGATAACTATGTGATATAGATACTAGTAATAAAAGGGTCTTACTCTCTTCCTATCAATTTTTACACTCTTTTCATCTTTTACTTTCTCCCTTTCTTCATCCTAAAAGGTAATCATTAAAATAAGAGCCTACCTCTGAAAATAAGAGGACTAAATAAGAGCCACATGACAGGTTAAACATACTGGCTTTCTCTTCTTTGCCTCTGATCCACTACCCTCCTGGTCTGAGCTACCTGGATGTCTCCGCTTGCCACTCCCAACAGAAGGCGTACCCTCTCGACTCTTCTTTTCCTCTGTATCAGATCCCTTATGTCCGCCTCCGGAGGAATCATGAGGTTTTACTCCTTTGATGGCACCATCCTACACAGCAAATGTACACATCCATTTATGCCAAACTTGTGAGGCAATTCTATACATACTTTACTAATTGCAGTTTTGGAGTCCTCTTTAACAGATTTCTGATCCAGTTTACTAGATTTGGTTTCAGTCTTGGAACTCCTTCCTCCCACAACTGCATCCCTAGACTTTCCCCTAGTATCCCCTGCCCCACTCTGCCTGCCGCCCCCAGGTCTGTCCTTGGAGCCAGACCTTCCCTCCTCTCGGCTTGAGATCAGCTTGGCCACCCCCTCCTTGTCCCTCTCCCGTCTCTCCTTACTGGAAGACCTCAGCTCCTTGGATGGTTTGAGCCTCGAATCATCCTATAAAAAGATTAGTTGACTGTCATGTGAATTGCATGTGATTATCTGCTAGCAATCATGTGACCTACATGTGACTTGGGTACTGGGGATCTCCTCTGGTGCCGTGAAGTTTCCACCTTCAGTGACTGCTTGTCATCATCGCCATGGTCACTGCCACCTGAGGGCTCATTTATCCCTCTGATGGAGGAGGAATCGTGCTTCTGCTGCTCAGCCTGAGGAGCATAAAATTACATAATAGGACGGACAGATTACGAAATGTTGGGTAATCATACGTGTTTGACTCGTTCTTCTTTAATGTGAAAATCTGTCTCTTGAATAAGATTACTTTTGTGATTGCGCAATAAGCCTGCATACCTAATGAGAAACATACACTTTAATCACTTCAGGACTAATACAATTGCATAATAGGCTGACTGACCCCAGAGCCAGTACATGCAAGTCCGGTCTCTTCTCCTTCTCCTCCTCCTGCAACTGAGAAACACGCTTCTCCAGAGCTTGAGAGAGGTGATACACCTTGGGATATTGGGGAAGCAGTTTTGTCATGATGATCAAAGCGTTCCTGCACTGCTGGTAGTCTTTTGACTCCAAACAGGTCACCAATGACTGAGGGTGGTGGGGTTGGGTCACAAGTTGCCATGGTGATTCATTAATTGACTGTTACCTTGGTTATCTTGAAGTGCCACTTGAAGCAGATGTGCCGGAAATTTTCAAAGTCAAGTGAATTCTTACCAGCCTCAGAAGCTCCACCTCTCACATTGTGGATGAAGCCTGGAGTGTCATTGCACTCCTGGAGAGGTGAGGCAGTGAATGTGAGGTGAGGTGGAGTGAATGTGAGGTGAGGTGGAGTGAATGTGAGGTGAGGTGGAGTGAATGTGAGGTGAGGTGGAGTGAATGTGAGGTGAGGTGGATGAATGTGAGTGGGTATATACGTAGACTACCTTGTCATAGATTTCACTGTCATAGTGCCATCGTGAAATGACCTCTAACAATAGACCCAGGAACCTTCCGTATCTACGAGCCTCGTTCTCTGTACACATAGCAGTAGTGTAAGAGATGTCAGCAAAGATCTGTAGAGGAATATTGTCATGTGACTGTCACATGATGTAAGTCATGTGGTAAGACTTACTCTATCAAAGAAGAGAAGTGTAGAGAAGTTTGGTGTTCTAATTTTGTGCAGCATCTGAACAAATCTTGCACAAAACACAGCATCTTGTGCAGTGAAAAGTGATCTCGGGAAAATGCACAACTGCAGGAACTGAGTGATGTTCTTGTTCTTTTGAACTAAATAAATCAGCGGGGAGGAGTGGAGAGGAGTGGGGAGGAGTGGGAGGAGTGGGGAGGAGTGGGGAGGAGTGGGAAGGAGTGGGAAGGAGTGGGAAGGAGTGGGAGGAGTGGGGAGGAGTGGGAGGAGTGGGAGGAGTGGGAAGGAGTGGGGAGGAGTGGGAGGAGTGGGAAGGAGTGGGAGGAGTGGGAAGGAGTGGGAGGAGTGGGGAGGATGACTAACTTGAGCTGAACCAGCTATCTTTTTCCCTCTCAAATCGGGCTACCATCAGTTTGTGAGCTGCCTCCTGAGAGGAACACTCTTCCTTCAGCCTTTGTATTGTCACATTGCACCTCTCAATCTCCTTTTTCTTCTTACTGGAGGACTGTGCACATGCAAATGACATGGTCACCATATGACAGTCACATGACAAGACTATACCCACCAAGTCAGGGTTTCCCTCTATTTCATGAATAGTTTGCTTCAGTTTTGCCAGCTCTTCGTCATACCTTCCAACTGGAACATACAACTCATTCAAATTCAAACTCCAAAATGTTACAAAGAGATGAACACTATTGAAGAGAAGAGTACCACAGATTAAGTAGAGGGATTCATCCATTGCCCCAAAGTACAGATCTCACCTCATATCATCCCAGACCTTTGCTGGTTGAAGAGCCTTCACTGTGTCTGATATTGGCCTCAGGACATCGTCCACTGCTGCACAGAAGCCATCCTTGAGACAGAGACAGAAAGAGCACCTCATGCAAGTTCTAACACCTGTATCCACATTGCTCACCTTTGAGCTCTTCTTCTCACTGCAGGCAGCTTGCCTTTCTGAGTACCTCGCCTATAGAACACTAGATGGTACAACAAAGCCCTCGCCGTCCCTCCCTCCTCAGGAGGTCCTACCTTAATGTTATTAGTCAGCTTGGGTCTTATCAAAAAGAAGGCAATTTCAGTCGGAAGGTGATAGTTCTGCTGAAGTTGCTGCAAATCAAAATTGCTGGCATATTCTGCTACACTCAAATGAGCCTCAAGAAACCAACCAAACTGAATCAGTGTTTCCATGCACTGCACAGCAGGACACACCCACATAACACAGCTACCCCTCCCTCGCCCCGCCCACTTACATAGTCATACAACATTCCCAGTAGTTTGACATGCTTTTCTCCCTCAGCATACAGAATACTGTCTCGCTGCTGACCAATCAGAATGGCCAGGGGAAGTCCCAGATCACTCTCTACCAAAGTCTCTTTGAGTCTCTGAGAGGATCTCTTTATATTACGGATCTGACTGAAGTATGCACCCTAAACCATATAAGGTAATGTATGTCTGATTAACAAATACAATGGAGACATTTCGGTTGCCAAGGTTACCTCAGCTTTGAGTAGGTCAAATCCTGCCATAGCCTCAAGCTGCGAAGGAGTCAAGTCCTCTGAAATCTCAATCCCTGACATCTTCTGAATCACTTCTTTCAAAATCAACAAATCAAAACTACATTCCAAATGAAAGTGGAAATGGAACCACAATTGGATACTAATACTGGAAGAGTACCTCTTCCCGATCTTGAGTTGATTGGCCACAAACTGTAGCAGTCCTGTCAATTCAAGAGGATACTTCTTGTACACAGTGCCACAAAAGGTGGCCAGCCCTGGGGGGAGGGGGAGGGGGAGGGGGAGGGGTGAACCAGCTCACCACTCACATGTCAGCATACAGTGCCAACGGTACCTTGGAGCCACTGTGAGACAGTTGTATCATCATATTTGAGTCTCTCTTTCGTAGGACTTGCCAGTGCTTCAATGATACAATCTAAGTACATTTAGTCAAGGGCCACCACGTCAAAGGACACTGACCACATCTCATACACTTTACACCGAGGGGGGGGGGGAAGGGAGGTGTAGGGAGGGAAGAGAAGGAGGAGAAGGAGGAGGATACATGAGAGCACATCGTAGCCAAGGGGAGAGAGGTACTTCAAAGAATCAACACAAGGTACAATCAGATTATCAAAGTTCTGAATCTGAGATAATATCTAGAGAAAATGCATCACATGATCGTCACCTGACCATCATGTGACCAGACTACTATCCTAGGCTCACATAATCAAAGACCACACCAGGACTACTGTGACTTAGTTTCCCTAGCTGTCTTCCGCACTGCTTGACATTGTCCTTGGTAATGCGCCTATTGTGCAACGATTGCATCATAACAGCATAAAATTGAGCAATAGAATGAGCTTACTTCATGATGTACTTGGCTCTGCTGAGGATGTTTGCCTTGACAACCACCAGCTCCGGGTGACTGTCGTAATTCTTATTCTTCCAGCACCCATACAGTCGAAACCTAAAGGCATTGGCAACTAGTGGATTATGTACATGTGGTTAGTGGTGGGCAGGTACCTTATGTCGTAGGGGAGTGTCTTGAGGACCAGCCACACCTCCTCCCCCATGCTACAGTTGCAGCTCAGCAGGGCCAGCGAGGGCAGTAAAGTCTCGTCCAACAATGTCACGGTGCCACTGTAAGCACGCTCCTAAAGCATGGCACAAGCATGACACGCCCACAAAAGGGAGAATTTACATACCACACCCACGTACTAGCTCCTGATCAACCATTCCATCACTGCTGTGAGCAGCATTGTAGGTCCTCACAAGTTCTCTAGCTATTCGAAGGACCTTGGCCATCAGAACTGCATCTTTGCTGAGCTGGCAACCCAACCGGTAGAGGAGCTCAAAGCAGACAGGAGGAAGGTCTTTGTGGCTCCTGCAAGTGAGAAGGCCTGCCACTGATGGAACAGGTCGGCTGCGAGCAGCTTTGGGGGTACATCTAGCAACAGACAGATGGGGCAGTGAGATAGGAATGATGAGCATAATGAGCAGGGTCTTACTCTTTGTATAATGGAGCAATCATAGCATGCAAATGCTGCGTGACAGTGACTCGAATGTCCTCACACATCAAGGCATAACCCGGAGGAAGGTTGTCGATCAGTTGGAGGGAGGCTGACCAGTTACAAGACTGGATAAGGGCATGGCACAGCCCTAGCTTCTGGTTGACTGATAGAGCATCCTTCTACAGAGGGAGGGGCAGTCAGAGGGAGGGGCCGTCAGAGGGAGAGGAAGTCAGAGGGAGGGGCAGTCAGAGGGAGGGGCCGTCAGAGGGAGGGGGAGGAAGGGGAGAGGGGCCGTCAGAGGGAGGGGGAGGAAGGGGAGAGGGGCCGTCAGAGGGAGGGGGAGGAAGGGGAGGAAGGGAGGAACTCACAGATTGGATGATAAACTTATTGTCTGATGTTTCTTTGTCCTTCCCTTCTTCTGTAGTCTATAAAATAATAATGTTGTCATGGTTACTAATCACCAACTACCACACTAAGGGCTAACAGCTGTGAGGGTGACTCTGTTAATCTTCCTAGCAGTCGCCTGTGCCTCCTTTGTGATCTCCCCAAACTCACTGTTAATCACCTCCATCGAGGGAGCCAACTGGAGAGGAGCATGTGCAAGTGGGAGATGGTAAAGTTAAGACGACCAAACAGTCATGGACTGACCCACCATAGTAAACATTTCCTGTAACTGCACAAATCCCTCCTCTATCAAAAGAGCTGTCATCTGGTATAAAGATGGCGGAGTCTTTGCAGCGTAGCCATTCAGGTTGGTTTGGTAATACTTAAACTTGAAGGCCAGCATAGAAAGGAATGTCTCCCTCTCATAGGGATACATCTTGAGGAGGGAAACGTAAAAGTCTTTCTCCTCCAAATGGCACTCAAAGGCTTCCAGCATAACATCCAACACTCTGTTTGGGTCCAGACTAAACTGACCTGTACATCAGCCAATGTCATGTGACAGTCATGTGACTGACATCCATAGTACTGTATTAACCTATGAGAGATTTGATGTTGTCTGACATGATTGAGGGAGCTTCGTAAGACTTTCCCAAACTGCTCAGCTCTGAAATGAGCTTGGAATATCCCTCCATTTCCTCTCTCAACAAGTTGAACTTTTGCTGTTTATAACTGTTACAGAAACACAAAATACAACAGGCATGGGGTACAAAGGGGTGGGGCATCTGGGGGCGGGGTACAGAGGGGTGGGGCATCTGGGGGCGGGGTACAGAGGGGTGGGGCATCTGGGGGCGGGGTACAGAGGGGTGGGGCATCTGGGGGCGGGGTACAGAGGGGTGGGGCATCTGGGGGCGGGGTACAAAGGGGTGGGGCATCTGGGGGCGGGGTACAAAGGGGTGGGGCATCTGGGGGCGGGGTACAAAGGGGTGGGGCATCTGGGGGCGGGGTACAAAGGGGTGGGGCATCTGGGGGTGACCAATGGACAGTACATCAAGGGTGGGGCTGTTAAAAAGGTGAACTTACAATAATCTAGTTTTCATTTTTATACTCCTCGAGCTGAAAGACTTTGAGTCAGACACCAAGCCCACCGACACAAGAGTGTCCGGATCCAACCTCTCTTTCAGCAGGCCCTCTGGAGTCACATCCTTTAATCAGAAAAAGGGAGAACCCCAGGGGGTGTGTCAGTGTAGAGAGGCGACCCAGGAGGCAACTTACTGATAGTGCCTCTACTAGGTGCTTAAAGTTCTCAATGTCACTTTTGACTCCTTCACACTGCACTTGGATGTCTAGATACATGGAGAGACCTCAAGCAACCAGCCCTGCAAAATGGCCACCCTGCATGTAACACTTGCCTAGGAGAGCCAGTCCATCTGCAGTCACTGATGGAATTTCAAAAATCTTTTCATTGACCTTAGCTCTCTTCAGTAGTGCTGCCACCTCCTCCACTTCCACCACCCCCTTGATCCCCGCCAGGAGCAGGTCGTGCACCAAGCCCGCCAAACCTGCGCGAGCAACACATAACTGGTCTACGAGGCCACCTCCACCTCCACCTCAAGCTTCGGATCAGGAGATGGACAAATAAACTGAATATGCTAGCGTGCTGTACCTTGTAATGGCTTGAGGGAACTACTCTTTGATACAATGGTTGTTGCCACAGACTTCCACGTCCTCTTTAAAAGATCCAATCTATCGAAGAAGAGAAATGCTACACACACACAGGTATGCCTTATACGCTGTACTCACATGTCTTCCTTTCCCTTTCCATTCCAGTTCTCCAACAACGTTTCACTGATTGACCATTCAGCGGTAGCCATTTTTCGGGAGGGGCATCAACAAAAAATGGATTTTACAGCTTGGTACGACTATCTCTTTCAGGCCTGGACCGATGTGTGGGCGCTTATTTATCGGAGCTCTGGAGAGAGTCCTTTTGTGATGTGTACTCAAAGTGTGTAAAATATTGTTTACTTGTTAGGTCACGTGATTTTGTTTACATTTTCCCAACATCCCCTCCCTCCCTTTCTGATCACGTGTAGTGACACTCTTAATCAATGGTCTAGTATTCATTCTGGGCAATGCCTTCTTTGTGTATGTGGACCTGATGGGGCGCCCCCTTTGGATGAGGAGGTACAAGGTCCAGCCTCAAGTCAACTTTCCAGTACGTTCACACTTCACTGTTCCGCAAGACTGGCCCACTTGTGTAGCCAAGTATAACCTCTAACAGGCTGGGAGACCTTTGGTGTATACAACTGACTATTGACAGCTTTGTAATCCCTCACATCTTCCTGTGTCTGCAGGTCCCATGGGACAAATACAAAAAGTGTATGAAAGTTGTTTCTGTGAACATGTTTCTGGCAAGTCCACTGTTTGTCGTACTGATCTACCCACTTGCCCAGTGGAGAGGAAATCCCTGTGGTTATGACCTTCCCTCCTTTGGATCCACCCTTCTCCACTATACTATAGGAATGATGTTATATGAGATTTGCTTCTACACTACTCATCGGTCAGTTGCATGATGTGTTATTGAAGGGTATAACCCTACTAATTATCTATTGTCTCCACCCCCAGCATACTACACCACCGACTGATATATCGCCACATTCACAAGCTACATCACGAGTGGACTTCGCCCATCAGCATCGCCAGCATCTACACACACCCGATAGAGTACTTGGTAGGGAATCTGCTGTCTATCTACAGTGGGTACCTCCTCGTGGGATCACATCTGGCTGTGCTGTGGATGGTGCTTATAACTGTCACTGTTCTCACCATCTTCCACCACTCAGGCTATCACCTCCCTCTGATGGCATCGTCTGAGTTCCATGACTTTCATCACAACAAGTGAGCTAAAGCATGGGTCTGTTTGCTAATAATGTCATGTAAACATTATTTGATGCAGAAATTCTGGGAACTTCAGTGCCTTTGGAATTATGGACCGCTTCTTAAGAACTGACATTTTATTTCTGCTGAGCAACTCCTTCAAAAGGAACTTTGTCCTCTTTGGGACATTGTCAGCCAGGGAAATCCACCCTGACACGCCCACTAGCAAAAAGACCATTTGACACCACACATTTAATACATATATTATATAAACTTTGATTTGACTGAAAAGGGTCCATTTATTGATATTCATAAATCACATTTGTAGTATGTACCATAGATATGTACTTTGTAGTAAACATCTTCAGGAAACATCATTTTGTTAATGAAAATGCGTAATTTATATGAAGGTAATATGTTTAACTGAGTTTTCTTTAAAGTAATGAAGTATAGTAGGACTGATATCAATACACGTGAAATATATCACACATGTGAATATCCATCCATATTTGCCCTATCTCTCACCATACATTAATTTCCTATATCAGTAATTTAATGTGCATTTGGTTCTGCAACTCTGTCAAATGGAGAGATATGAAGCTGCCACTTTGTGTCAGTATTCACAGACATGTATGAAATGTTTCCAATGAGTTTTGCAAATTTTGATATTTACTCAAATTTGCCCTATCTCTCACCATACATTAAATTCGTATACATGTCATTTAATGTACATTTGGTTCTGCAACTCTGTCAAACGGAGAGATATGAAGCTGCAACTTTGTGTCAGTATTCTCAGACATGTATGAAATGTTTCCAATGAGTTTTGCAAATTTTGATATTCACCCAAATTTGCCCTATCTCTCACCATACATTAATTTCGTATACCTGTCATTTAATGTACATTTGGTTCTGCAACTCTGTCAAACGGAGAGATATGAAGCTGTAACTTTGTGTCAGCTTTAACAGACATATAAAAAGGGTTTCCAATAAGTTTTTTATATCCAGCTAAATTTGCCCTATCTCTCACCATACATTAATTTCCTATACCAGTAATTTAAAGTACATTTGGTACTGCAACTCTGTCAAACGGAGAGATATGAAGCTGCCACTTTGTGTCAGTATTCACAGACATGTATGAAATGTTTCCAATGAGTTTTGCAAATTTTGATATTCACCCAAATTTGCCCTATCTCTCACTATACATTAAATTCGTATACATGTCATTTAATGTACATTTGGTTCTGCAACTCTGTCAAACGGAGAGATATGAAGCTGCAACTTTGTGTCAGTATTCACAGATATGTAAGAAATGTTTCCAATGAGTTTTGCAAATTTTGATATTCACCCAAATTTGCCCTATCTCTCACCATACATTAATTTCGTATACTAGTAATTTTATGTACATTTGGTGCTGTTACTCTGTCAAATGGAGAGATATGAAGCTGCAACTTTATGTCAGTATTCACAGACATGTATGAAATGTTTCCAATGAGTTTTGCTAATTTTTATATTCACCCAAATTTGCCCTATCTCTCACCATACATTAATTTCGTATACCTGTCATTTAATGTACATTTGGTTCTGCAACTCTGTCAAATGGAGAGATATGAAGCTGCCACTTTGTGTCAGTATTCACAGACATGTATGAAATGTTTCCAATGAGTTTTGCAAATTTTGATATTTACTCAAATTTGCCCTATCTCTCACCATACATTAAATTTGTATACATGTCATTTAATGTACATTTGGTTCTGCAACTCTGTCAAATGGAGAGATATGAAGCTGCCACTTTGTGTCAGTATTCACAGACATGTATGAAATGTTTCCAATGAGTTTTGCAAATTTTGATATTTACTCAAATTTGCCCTATCTCTCACCATACATTAAATTTGTATACATGTCATTTAATGTACATTTGGTTCTGCAACTCTGTCAAACGGAGAGATATGAAGCTGCAACTTTATGTCAGTATTCACAGACATGTATGAAATGTTTCCAATGAGTTTTGCAAATTTTGATATTCACCCAAATTTGCCTTATCTCTCACCATACATTAATTTCGTATACCTGTCATTTAATGTACATTCAGTGCTGCAACTCTGGCAAATCGGTAAATATGAAGCTTAAACTTGGTGACTACATTCACAGACATGTATGAAACGTTTCCAAACAGTTTTGGAAATTTTGATTTGCCCTATCTCTCACTATACATTAACTAACCCTAATTGCGTAATACTATAAATGGCCGACCTTGAGTAGGTGTAAGAGTGAAAATGCGGTACTGTATATATTTCTGAAAAAAATAGAACTCTTTGAAAGATTTCTTATACACATGGATATGCACTGTGTAGTACTTGATTGTTGTTGAAGCAGTATCTATCCACATATATTATATGGATGTCGTTAAAGTGAAATTTTGCCGATCGACGGCCAACGAAACTCCAAAGAAAAAAAGTTGGACCATACCGAACGCTACCATCCACGACGCTCAGAGGCCGGGATCGGTGGTAACGCTCTGCCGAGTTGAGCTTTGGGTGTCACTTGCGTGAGAAGAACCAGTTCTTCTCGATATGGCCGACTCATATGAATCCTAAGATATCAGATGCCAATCCCACTTTACGTGGAACCCCCCCGAAATCCGGATTATTGGTGAGCACGTCTCTATGGCACCAACCGATTAGGAGACAGCTTCAGAGTCTAAGCGCTACCAACCTCTATGGGAACCGCTACCACCATAGAGATGTGTCCAGGTAGGCCTACTTTATAAGGTTTTGCGCTTCTATTTAAACAAGAAAATTTCAAAAGGAAACGATTGTGGTTGGCGCAATTCCATACTTAAGAATAGGGTATTTGCGAGAAAAATGTAGTCAAATTATATCAAGTTAATTCGGGATGAGTGCATCGTTCCAAGCCATTTTAAAGGTATATCCAGTATTCGTGGTTCATCTAGAAACTGGGAAAAGTGGATAGAATCCTGTAAGTGTCTTGATTGGCGGAGGAGACCAACTTTTCTAGTCCCATGTAGAAACGATATTAGCGAGAGGTGTTCCGATATGAACGTAAACTGGTATAACCAGCCTCACTCAATCTCAATTACAGTAATAGCATAATGGCTACCTGCCTCTATGTAAAGACCTTCTGACAGCTGCGTTCTGGACTGTCCCTGCGTGTTTCTAGTTGCCCCATTCATGTCAAAACATTTTAACTTGGTATGCCGATAATTTGCATTATAGTATCGCGCGATATATATGCTACACCATTTAAGGTCGTATAGTAGAAATTTAATGTACATTAGAGTGCTGTAGCTCTGTCAAACGGAGAGATATGAAGCTGCCACTTTGTGTCAGTATTCTCAGACATGTATGAAATGTTTCCAATGAGTTTTGCAAATTTTGATATTCACCCAAATTTGCCCTATCTCTCACCATACATTAATTTCGTATACCTGTCATTTAATGTACATTTGGTTCTGCAACTCTGTCAAACGGAGAGATATGAAGCTGCAACTTTGTGTCAGTATTCACAGACATGTATGAAATGTTTCCAATGAGTTTTGCAAATTTTGATATTCACCCAAATTTGCCCTATCTCTCACCATACATTAATTTCGTATACCTGTCATTTAATGTACATTTGGTTCTGCAACTTTGTCAAACGGAGGGATATGAAGCTGCAACTTTGTGTCAGTATTCTCAGACATGTATGAAATGTTTCCAATGAGTTTTGCAAATTTTGATATTCACCCAAATTTGCCCTATCTCTCACCATACATTAATTTCGTATACCTGTCATTTAATGTACATTTGGTTCTGCAACTCTGTCAAACGGAGAGATATGAAGCTGTAACTTTGTGTCAGCTTTAACAGACATATATAAAGGGTTTCCAATAAGTTTTTTATATCCAGCTAAATTTGCCCTATCTCTCACCATACATTAATTTCCTATACCAGTAATTTAAAGTACATTTGGTACTGCAACTCTGTCAAACGGAGAGATATGAAGCTGCCACTTTGTGTCAGTATTCACAGACATGTATGAAATGTTTCCAATGAGTTTTGCAAATTTTGATATTCACTCAAATTTGCCCTATCTCTCACTATACATTAATTTCGTATACCTGTCATTTAATGTACATTTGGTTCTGCAACTCTGTCAAACGGAGAGATATGAAGCTGTAACTTTGTGTCAGCTTTAACAGACATATATAAAGGGTTTCCAATAAGTTTTTTATATCCAGCTAAATTTGCCCTATCTCTCACCATACATTAATTTCCTATACCAGTAATTTAAAGTACATTTGGTACTGCAACTCTGTCAAACGGAGAGATATGAAGCTGCCACTTTGTGTCAGTATTCACAGACATGTATGAAATGTTTCCAATGAGTTTTGCAAATTTTGATATTCACTCAAATTTGCCCTATCTCTCATTATACATTAAATTCGTATACATGTCATTTAATGTACATTTGGTTCTGCAACTCTGTCAAACGGAGAGATATGAAGCTGCCCCTTTATGTCAGTATTCACAGACATGTATGAAATGTTTCCAATGAGTTTTGCAAATTTTGATATTCACCCAAATTTGCCCTATCTCTCACCATACATTAAATTCGTATACTTGTAATTTAGTGCACATTTGGTTCTGCAACTCTGTCAAATGGAGAGATATGAAGCTGCAACTTTGTGTCAGTATTCACAGACATGTATGAAATGTTTCCAATGAGTTTTGCAAATTTTGATATTTACTCAAATTTGCCCTATCTCTCACCATACATTAAATTCGTATACATGTCATTTAATGTACATTTGGTTCTGCAACTCTGTCAAACGGAGAGATATGAAGCTGCAACTTTGTGTCAGTATTCTCAGACATGTATGAAATGTTTCCAATGAGTTTTGCAAATTTTGATATTCACCCAAATTTGCCCTATCTCTCACCATACATTAATTTCGTATACCTGTCATTTAATGTACATTTGGTTCTGCAACTCTGTCAAACGGAGAGATATGAAGCTGTAACTTTGTGTCAGCTTTAACAGACATATAAAAAGGGTTTCCAATAAGTTTTTTTGTATCCAGCTAAATTTGCCCTATCTCTCACCATACATTAATTTCCTATACCAGTAATTTAAAGTACATTTGGTACTGCAACTCTGTCAAACGGAGAGATATGCAGCTGCAACTTTTTGTCAGTATTCACAGACATATATGAAGGGTTTCCAATGAGTTTTGCCAATTTTGATATTCACCCAAATTTGCCCTATCTCTCACCATACATTAATTTCGTATTCCTGTCATTTAATGTACATTTAGTGCTGTTACTCTGTCAAACTCAGAGATATGAAGCTGCAACTTTGTGACAGTATTCACAGACATATATGAAGGGTTTCCAATGAGTTTTGCTAATTTTTATATTCACCCAAATTTGCCTTATCTCTCACCATACATTAATTTCGTATACCAGTAATTTTATGTACATTCAGTGCTGCAACTCTGGCAAATCGGTAAATATGAAGCTTAAACTTGGTGACTACATTCACAGACATGTATGAAACGTTTCCAAACAGTTTTGGAAATTTTGATTTGCCCTATCTCTCACTATACATTAACTAACCCTAATTGCGTAATACTATAAATGGCCGACCTTGAGTAGGTGTAAGAGTGAAAATGCGGTACTGTATATATTTCTGAAAAAATAGAACTCTTTGAAAGATTTCTTATACACATGGATATGCACTGTGTAGTACTTGATTGTTGTTGAAGCAGTATCTATCCACATATATTATATGGATGTCGTTAAAGTGAAATTTTGCCGATCGACGGCCAACGAAACTCCAAAGAAAAAAAGTTGGACCATACCGAACGCTACCATCCACGACGCTCAGAGGCCGGGATCGGTGGTAACGCTCTGCCGAGTTGAGCTTTGGGTGTCACTTGCGTGAGAAGAACCAGTTCTTCTCGATATGGCCGACTCATATGAATCCTAAGATATCAGATGCCAATCCCACTTTACGTGGAACCCCCCCGAAATCCGGATTATTGGTGAGCACGTCTCTATGGCACCAACCGATTAGGAGACAGCTTCAGAGTCTAAGCGCTACCAACCTCTATGGGAACCGCTACCACCATAGAGATGTGTCCAGGTAGGCCTACTTTATAAGGTTTTGCGCTTCTATTTAAACAAGAAAATTTCAAAAGGAAACGATTGTGGTTGGCGCAATTCCATACTTAAGAATAGGGTATTTGCGAGAAAAATGTAGTCAAATTATATCAAGTTAATTCGGGATGAGTGCATCGTTCCAAGCCATTTTAAAGGTATATCCAGTATTCGTGGTTCATCTAGAAACTGGGAAAAGTGGATAGAATCCTGTAAGTGTCTTGATTGGCGGAGGAGACCAACTTTTCTAGTCCCATGTAGAAACGATTTTAGCGAGAGGTGTTCCGATATGAACGTAAACTGGTATAACCAGCCTCACTCAATCTCAATTACAGTAATAGCATAATGGCTACCTGCCTCTATGTAAAGACCTTCTGACAGCTGCGTTCTGGACTGTCCCTGCGTGTTTCTAGTTGCCCCATTCATGTCAAAACATTTTAACTTGGTATGCCGATAATTTGCATTATAGTATCGCGCGATATATATGCTACACCATTTAAGGTCGTATAGTAGAAATTTAATGTACATTAGAGTGCTGTAGCTCTGTCAAACGGAGAGATATGCAGCTGCCACTTTGTGTCAGTATGTTCACAGACATGTATGAAAGGTTTCCAATGAGTTTAGCAAATTTTGATATTCACCCAAATTTGCCCTATCTCTCACCATACATTAACTTTGTTTACAAATAATTTAATGTACATTTAGTACTGTTACTCTGTCAAATGGAGAGATATGAAGCTGCAACTTTGTGACAGCTTTCACAGACATATATGAAAGGTTTCTAATGAGTTTTGCAAATTTTGATATTCACCCAAATTTGCCCTATATCTCACAATACATTTAATTCGTATACCAGGTAATTGCAAAATAGAAAAATTGGCCGACCTTGAGAAGAACACAAAATTCACTTACTATGTATATATGTCTGAAAACTAGAGCGTTTTCAATTATTTCTCATGCATATGGATATGCACTGTGTGGTACTTTAATTTTGGTGAGGTGGTATCTATCTTTAAATATTACATGAATGTCATTAAAGTGAAATTTCGCCAATCGACAGCCAACGAAACTCCAAAGAAAAACGTTGGGCCATACCGAACGCTACCATCCACAACGCTCAGAGGCCAGGATCGGTGGTGGATATATCTCTCACCATTATGTAGTGTTAGCTCTAGTCTCTAATTCTATATGTTCCCATAAAAAGCTTAAGAATAAATATACATATTTTCATGGATATTAGTACTTCATTAAAATCTATTATTATAAAGCTTTCCATTCCATTGATTATGGAAGGAAGGAGTTGAAAACAAGTACCAATGAAATGCTTGTTGCAATCTAATGTCATTTCAGACATTGCTAACACACCAAATTATAATACTTTTTCACTGATACTCAAAGCCAAGGTAATAAAAATTATTAAAACACATTTAAAGAACATGTTCATTGATCGACCAGTTAACACGTGAGCTACTTGACTTGACATCTCATGATGTGGTCTCTAAAACTGCGGACATCTCACGGAGTTGCTGAGCAAAGTTCTATAGAATCAATCACAATAAGCAATGTATACAGAAATCCAAAGTATGGAAACTTACATTAAATTGGGATATGGACATTTCCAGAGAGTGTTGCTTAATACTTCCATTTGATTGCGCAATCTTTAAAAGTAATGTCACATAAGGGATCCCCAAGGAGCGACAGAAATTAGAACTCATGGACACGCCCACTTTCCACTCCATATTAATGAGCTATATTGGACAGGGAATTGGAGGGGCAGAGATGAGCAGGTGGAGATGAGCAGGTGGAGATGAGTGGGTGGGCGGAGATGAGCAGGTGGAGATGAGTGGGTGGGCGGAGATGAGTGGGTGGAGATGAGCAGGTGGAGATGAGCAGGTGGAGATGAGCAGGTGGAGATGAGCAGGTGGAGATGAGCAGGTGGAGATGAGTGGGTGGGCGGAGATGAGCAGGTGGAGATGAGTGGGCGGAGATGAGTGGTAACTAACTTTCCCAATATTGAGTGGGTTTTGCCTTGCCATAGCAACCAGTGAGGCTCCGCCCTCTTTCCACACATGATAAAGGACTGCAAGAGACTGCTGGCTCCACGCCATTCTACTTTTCAAAGAAAGTAGAAAGTCATCAGCTGAAAGACTCTCTTCACACGCTGATCTCATCATGTACGTTAGCGCGTTTATACAATCTTGCGCAACTGGCTTTGGAGTGGCCTTGACCTGAGACTCTATCAACTAGGCACAGAGAGACATTGGGTCCAGTACAGCACTGCTGCGAGTTATGTGCATCTTCTTACCATATCGTAGTGCTCCGTACAAAGGAAACTCGAGTTGTACTGAAGAAAGGCCATCACGTCTTGACACTGTCAAAGAGAAGCAGCTATAGTTGGCTGAACATTGTTGGCTCCTTACAACTCACCATTTCTGCCAGCACACCTTCCGGAAGCTGATTACACGCTTCCACGGCGGCTGTGAAGCCTTGAGGTGGGTTGGAGAGAAACACCATTTCCTTCATGCACGTGTAACCGATATAATGAATGATTTACGATTATCGATTATCCTCGAGGACACTCCTTTTTAACATTCCCTGCAATATATTTTCACACAATACATTCCCTTAGCTCTTGTGTAACAGCCACGCCCCTGCATTAAGTTCACAAAGTGCAGACTCTTAAATAATTGATAAACTTTTAAAGCTGCTAACAGATACATGTAGTTAGGCTATAGATCTCGGCTGCAAAAGTATATCTTGTTCAGAAGCACTGTCTGCCTGATTCCTACTGTGTTCTAGACCACTCCTCAAAGCCACGCCCTCTTTGGTTGGCTTCTTGTAACTAAAGAACAAGGAGATTGTCACCATGGCAACACCAATATGTACAAATATCTTACCACTTCAACAGGAGTGAGTTAGCTACAACGGAGACTGAAGAGAGAGCCATTGCAAGACTAGCCATCCACGGCTCCAGGGCGATGCAGAGAGGAACCAGTAGGCCACACGCAAGAGGGATGCCAATGCAGTTGTAAACAATTGCCCACAGAAAGTTTGTACGAATTTTAAACACTGTCTTTTTGGATAAGTCAATAGCCGCAACAACATCAAACAAGTCATTCTAAGAGAAGAGTCACCATAATAGTTGGTCTGTTGTACAAGAGCTGCACCCACCTTGACTAAGACTACATCGGCTGCCTCAATGGCCACATCGGTGCCACTGCCAATGGCTATCCCCACGTCAGCCTGTGCCAGTGCTGGTGAGTCATTGATACCATCTCCCACCATTGCCACACGACGCTTCAACTTCTGCAAGTCCTTGACCTTGTTGCACTTCTGTGAGGGAAGCACCTCAGCAAACACCATTGAGCTCGAAATGCCCACCTAACCAATGGACAGTCCTCTCAGTGAAGTGCGGCAGTCTCAAGTGCAGTTGAGTGTGCAAGACTCACCTCATTGGCAATGGTCTCTGCTGTTTGACGGTTATCTCCAGTGAGGAGGTACACATGGATCCCCATCTCCTGTAGCTTGGCAACAGCATGAGGTGCCTCCTCCTTGACTGTGTCAGCTATCATCATGGCCCCCAAGAGGATCCCTACACAAGAAGACAGAGAGATGGACACCACTCGGGAGACTACAACCTGCCTCACCGTTGACTGCTATCAGCACTACCGTCTGTCCCTGGCTCTCATAGTGACTCATTTCATTCTCTACAACTAGAGGAGGGGAAACTTGGTTCTCTCTCATCCAGCATCTGTTTCCAATCAACACTGTCAGCTTGTCCGACTGGGTTGTCTTGTCAGAGAAGGAGATGTCACTGGTCACACAGTCCAGCTCCTTCACTGCTCCCAAGCTGATCCTGTGTTCCATGGGAGCCAGTGTCTCCATTCCGTGTACCACTGCACTCAGTCCTTTGCCAGGGACAGCCACAAATTGGTCTACCAAACCCACAAAAGTGTCACCCATGAGTGTCTTCACAAATGTTGTCATGGCAGCACCTAAGGGATGCTCACTATTCTGTTCAGCTGTTGACACAAACGCTAGAAACAGCCACTTGGGACAAATCCTTTCATTTACAAACATGGTTGCCATGGTAACAGAGGGCTTGCCATGTGTCAGTGTTCCTGTTTTATCAAACACTACACTTTGTACTTTGTGGGTGGTCTCCAGTGGTTCTCCTCCTTTGATGAGGATGCCATTTGTAGCCCCCACCCCTGTGCCCACCATCACGGCAGTGGGCGTGGCCAGGCCCAGGGCACACGGACAGGCAATGACCAGCACTGCTATGGCCCTCAGGAATGCATTCTGGAGTGTGTAGCAGCCCAGGGCCCCCACCACACAAGCTGGCTCCGGAGCACTAGTGTGGCCACTGAAGTTGTATGACGCATTCACCGAGGTACAAGAGATCCAGGAGTACTACATCACAAACAAGCAGTGAAAAATTAACTTGAAAATGACAATGTCTGCTGTGAGTACCTGTTGGCCAGTTGCTACGTAGACTGCAGTGACTATGATCCATGCTACAAATGTGACTAGAGCAATGGAGAGGATTCCCGGGACAAAGAGGCCAGCAATTTTGTCAGCAAGAAGCTGTATGGGAGCCTATAGGGAATACCATCATGTGACCATCATGTGACCATCATGTGACCATTCTCTAGGTCTTCCTCACCTTTGATGTCTGTGCCTCCTCGACCAGCTTGACTATCTGAGACAGCATGGTGTCACTTCCTATATGAGTGGCCTCCACTAACAAGACACCGTTCCTGTTAGTACTACCTCCAATGACAGGGTCACCTGGTTGCTTAGCAACAGGCATGGACTCTCCAGTGATGAACGACTCATTTGTAAAGGAGTTTCCCCAAAGGACTGTACCATCCACAGGGACCTTGTCCCCAGGAACCACCTTCAACACATCACCCTTGTTGACCAGATCCACAGATATCATGTCCTCACTACAGAACAGGCATGGAGGACACACCCATATAGGAGACACCCACATAGGATACACCCACATAGGACACACCCACATAGAACACACCCACATAGGACACACCCATATAGGACACACCCACATAGGACACAACCCATATAGGACACACCCACATAGGACACAACCCATATAGGACACACCCACATAGGACACACCCATATAGGACACACCCACATAGGACACACCCATATAGGACACACCCACATAGGACACACCCACATAGGACACACCCACATAGGACACACCCACATAGGACACAACCCATATAGGACACACCCATATAGGACACACCCACATAGGACACACCCACATAGGACACACCCATATAGGACACAACCCTTCATAAATGTTAAGAGCTACCTTAAAACCTCAAAGTTCTTTCCTAATGTCACTAGTCTGGCTTCAGAGGGCTGTAGAGACACCAGCTTAGTCAGAGCATCAGACGTCTTGTGCTGTTGTGTAAGAAGCAGAAAGAGTGGAGACATGGGGATTGGTAGTGAAGGGAGGGGGAGGGGTAGGGGATTGGTAGTGAAGGGAGGGGGAGGGGAGAGTAAGGAGGGGGGGAGGGTAGTACCTTTGCAATATGTTCCAAC
Source organism: Chondrosia reniformis (assembly GCA_947172415.1). Lineage (NCBI taxonomy): Eukaryota > Metazoa > Porifera > Demospongiae > Chondrillida > Chondrillidae > Chondrosia > Chondrosia reniformis. The sequence continues at coordinate 8,076,304 of OX359196.1, forward strand.
AATCTTCCAAGACAAATGAAGAGGAGCAACATTGGGGATATCTCAAAAAAGGTTTTCACTGAAGAAAAGTCTAATGGATCACAGCCGCTGTTAATCTTGGCTGCTATGGAAACAAGGACCACAGCAACAGAATATGCATAAGCAATACTTGTAGCCAGCACAATGAGTAGATCCATATTTGGAGCACAATTCTTCAGCGCCTTCCACGAGGACTTGTAAAACAGTACACCACCAAACACCTGGTTGAGGTAGGCAGGCCAGGAGGATGAGAGGAGGTAGGCGGGTCAGGAGGATGAGAGGAGGTGGGCGGGTCAGGAGGATGAGAGGAGGTAGGCGGGTCAGGAGGATGAGAGGAGGTGGGCGGGTCAGGAGGATGAGAGGAGGTAGGCGGGTCAGGAGGATGAGAGGAGGTGGGCGGGTCAGGAGGATGAGAGGAGGTGGGCGGGTCAGGAGGATGAGAGGAGGTGGGCGGGTCAGGAGGATGAGAGGAGGTGGGCGGGTCAGGAGGACGAGAGGAGGTCGGTGTGGCAGAGAGATGGTTGCAGGTACTTACTTGAACAACTGTGGATAGACAAAACAAAACCAGGTTCCTCAGACTCATTCCACAGAAGACATCGACTTTCAAATGCTCAATGTTGTCCAAAGTGAAGGCGAGAATGATAGTTGGAATTCCAAATAGTACAGAAACAACAAATGCTGCTGACCATCTATGTGGGACAGAAAGGGGCGTGGCAGTGTGGAGGAGGGGTGTGTTCCTAACCCTAAGACTAACTTTTTAATCTCCTTGATGTAGCCAAGTGTACGAGTTCCTTTAATCACTAAACTGGCTCCAAAGCCAGCATTCTAAAAATACAAGTTAAAAATACTGGCAGATAGGTGAAGTAGATGGGTGGAGCAGATAGGTGGAGCAGATAGGTGAAGTAGATGGGTGGAGCAGATAGGTGAAGTAGATAGGTGAAGTAGATGGGTGGAGCAGATAGGTGAAGTAGATAGGTGGAGCAGATAGGTGAAGTAGATAGGTGGAGCAGAGGGGTGAAGTAGATAGGTGGAGCAGAGGGGTGAAGTAGATGGGTGGAGCAGAGGGGTGAAGTAGATAGGTGGAGCAGAGGGGTGAAGTAGATAGGTGGAGCAGAGGGGTGAAGTAGATAGGTGGAGCAGAGGGGTGAAGTAGATAGGTGGAGCAGAGGGGTGAAGTAGATGGGTGGAGCAGAGGGGTGAAGTAGATAGGTGGAGCAGAGGGGTGAAGTAGATAGGTGGAGCAGAGGGGTGAAGTAGATAGGTGGAGCAGAGGGGTGAAGTAGATAGGTGGAGCAGAGGGGTGAAGCAGATGGGTGAAGTAGATGGGTGAAGTAGATAGGTGGAGCAGATAGGTGAAGTAGATGGGTGAAGTAGATGGGTGGAGCAGATGGGTGAAGTAGATGGGTGGAACAGATGGGTGGAACAGATGGGTGGAGCTGAACGAGTAAGCTTACTTTAATGGCATGAATGATTTGCCGAGGACCTGTTAGGGTAGGGTCATATTCAAAGTATCCCTTCTTTGTTGTCAAGGCAACAGATGCCGAGTACACTCCGGGCAGCTTCCTGACTGTCCTCTCAATTATAGCTACGCAGGATGAGCAGGTCATTCCCGTAATAGTCAAGCTGACAGAATTGTCTGAGTCAGCAACATTGGAGAGAACCTTGGCTTCATAACCCAACTTCTTAACATATGCAGCTATCTCTTCAGGGGTTACCATGGAAACAATGTAGGTTACATTTGCCTTTTCAGATAGTAAACCAACTCTAACAGTTTTGATACCTACATAACCACATCACATGATTATCACATGGCTGTCACATGACATGCTGCAGTATACCTTTGTACTTCAGTAAAGACTTCTCAATGTTAGCTACGCATGAGGCACAAGTCATTCCACTGACATGCAACTCTAACATGGCTCTCTCCTCTGACTCATTCAGAGCACATGGCAAGGTCACATGACCGTCATGTGACCTAGCCACAACTTCAGGGGACACTGATCTAGATCTCTCCAGCATGGCACCACCATTTAGAGGTTGCTCACCAGATCTGACTGACCTGGAAGAGGTCACCTCAGTTGCTTGGAAACCCAACTCGTTTATGGCTCCGACTACATCAGCGAGAGTGGTCTTGTTTGAATCCAAAGTTACGGTGGCCGAGCTCCTTTCCAAGGAGACGGTGACACTCTGCATCCCTGGCAGGTCTGACAAAGCAGACTGGATCGTGTGGACACACGACTGGCACACCATGCCCTCCACAGGGACCTCCTCAGTGACGGGACACGCCCTTTCCAGTTGGACTGCTGTGAGTGGATGGTCCATCAACTTGGTCGTATCAAACCCCATGTCGTATATGGTCGTCTCGATATCGCCAAATGAGATCGCGTCTGGTTTGTACTGGACAAAGGCCTCGCCTCTTTCGAGGGAGACGGTTACGTCCAAAACTCCGTCTCTCTCACTCAAAGTCGATTCGATGAGTTTCACGCAGCTCTGGCAAGTCATTCCACTAACTCCTATTAGGAGGGCCTCCGTACCGGGGCCGAGGACACGCGATACCACGCCATCCAGCGCCCTGCTCTTCAGAACTGCTTCTACGCGCGATCGGTCCTCCTCCGATTGATTGGCATCTGAGAGAACTCTAACGAGACGAGGTTGGGATTCGAAAGTCAATAGTTCAGTGGAAACAGAATCAGCTAGTTGCGATAACTCGTTTGACAAGTCCATATATATAGATTCGCTGTGATTGTCCAGCAAATACACCAACAAACACTTCTCCATAGTTTTGCTAAACACTTCCTTAATTATTTACATGTCATGTGCCTAGTCCGGACATTGCACCACGCACACTCGCAGCGTAGTGCAATAGTCTGACGATTCCTCACAAATTTCACGATTTATTAATTTTATAATTCACATAACGGTGTTCAGTTAAACTCTCTTCGCATCGAACTTGTTAGCTCTTTCCGCTTTTCTTTTCATTTCCTCAAGCAAAGCTTTCCTCCTGTGAGCTTTGGCATAAGGGTTCAGTCGCAGCATCACATTCAGGTTCTTCAACGGATTCTTCTTTTGCCGTATACTCCTTCTTGGCGTCCTACATTACATGGGAGTGGAGGGGAGGAGAGGGGAGGGGGGAATGATCAGGGGTCAGGAGAACATGAGAGGTGCACTTACTTGGCTGGTCTCAACACTCGCTGAATTTCATCAGAATTGATGATTCGACTCAGATCAGTGTTTACCATCTTGGGGCGTGGCAGACTACACAATAGAGGCCAAATTACCCACCGACCTGTACAAGTGCTGACTCTATCTTACCGATAACCCTTCTTCACAGTTGAGAATTGTCTTGTGGTTCCGTAGATGGAGTCCAGCTTCTGAAAGGCACTCTGTGTCCAGATGCACAGCCTGCCCATGTGGCCGCCTGGGGCCAGCTGCAACAGGTTGAGAGCGTCCACCCCTATCAGGTCCACCCCAGGAATGTTACGAAAGGCTCTGGTTATCCCACTGTCCTCGTTGTAAATAATCAAAGGACCACGCCTCCAACGAACACGCCTATTTCTCATTTTACCTTTTCCAGCTCTTATCTTTCTTGTGTCTATTTAAATAACACAATCAATGCATCCACACTCTTCACTAGTGACTGCACTGACCTTTGACCTTCTCTACATCAGCATACACGCCCAAGTTCTTCAGAACTGACACGGCCTCCTTTGTCTTGCTTATCTTCTCAACAGTATCCATGACAACAAGAGGTACTTCCTGAAGGTTGTCTATCCTGTGCCCCCTGGCCATGACAAGGGAGGGCAACGCTGAAGCAGCCAAAGCAGACACTGTTGCATATCTCCGCTGGTTCCGGTTAATCCTTCGGTGCCATCTCCTCCAAGTCTTGGTTGGTGCAAACATGCGCCCTCCCCTACACATCTAACATACAGCTAAGGAACACGAGGTTGAGCGCATGATCAAGTGGCCCTCTCGACTTGTCACTAATTAGAGGGAGCACCCCAATTAGAAGACAAGAGGAAGACCAGAAACATATAGGAGAGGATTGGATACATTTCCGAATGCACCTTGTCCGGAGCGATGGGTCCCTCCTCCCCTGACGCGGGGTATCCTTGCCACAGCTCGGCCGGTGCCCCAGGACTCGGCGCTGGTCTGGTGGCCGGCCTTCCTGGACACGGCGTAAGGCTGGCGCTTGTTCTTTGCCATATTTGTGTGCACAAAATTAACTACGTCTGGTCGAATGGGAGACCTGAAAACGGCAGGCATTCGCGTGTTCCCTCCCAGTTCTCCTTGCTGGCCGAACACACTCACTAACGGACGAGAGGTCTGCGCGAAGGAAATATTTAATTTGAACTATCAGTTGTAAAAATACATTTGTATTTCGACAAATTCATACCATTTTCTCAGATGTTCCTTGCTGAAAAGACAAAGATTACAGTGATTCAAAAACACGTGAGTCACGGTTCTCTTCAGTCTAGAGTTGCGCAACCCACCTTTTAAAATGGCTCGAATTTGAATAGGTAGCAGCACTAGCTATCCTGTTCGCGACTTTTGTGATGGCAGAAGTATCCATTTTAGAGAAACTAACGCAGGAGGCCGCCGCTAAAGGTGAACTTCTTTGAGCTGCAGATGTACTAGTGCACTAATGTAAGCTACTTTTTGTAGATTTGCGAGATTATCTAAAGTTTCTTGAAAGCTGTTCTTCAGAGCTGGATCAGGTGAGTACGCGTGTCCGGTAAGCCTGTCCGAGGATAGATTGAGGCCATCCTTGTCACGTTTGCTGACTTAGGAGTCAGTCCCTGCTCGCGTACCTGACGCATCGGACGCGACTCGGGAAGGGCAGCTAGAGACGCCTCACATTGACCGAGTGTTGCTAACCAGGTCTGACTGTAGCTATGCAAACCGGTTGGAGGCAGTGGAGAGCAAATTGAACACTTTAATGAAAGAGGTGTGTCAGGGGAGTGGCACCTGTACATACATGTATCACTGACTTGCTGTTCTCTTAGAGGACCTCTAGAGGAGAAGAGAAGAACAAGGAGAAGGAGGGTAAGGCACAAGAGAACTGGTGAACCAGAAGTGGTATTGTATCAGATGTGGCTTTGTAGGAAGAAGGAAGTCAAAGAGAACCTCAAAACTACCTTTGAAGAATGTTCGATCTCCTGCAAGTGATGAGAAGTTGAGAAGAGATTTGTCAAACACTGTTCAACAATTACAGTCTCAGAATCAGCTCATCAAAGATCTGGATGACGAGAGGGAGCGACGCTGGAAGGCGGAACAGGCTGCAGGGAGACTGCTCCATCAGGTCCAACTGTCCCAAGAGAAGGGTTGGTATGAAGTGCTAATGGACTGAGCGCTGTTATATACTGAGTGTGTATGTGTTAGAGTCTTCATTGAATAAGAGAATGGAGAGAAGTTTGGAGAGAGTTACAGAACTGGAAAGACAACTCACAAACACTGCCTCAGTTAAAGAAACAGTCTCTTCAGAAAATGAAGCATTAAAAGTTTGTACTTCAATTAACTGTAAGATAACTTAGTATACTGTGTTTGATAATGCTTAGAAAGAAGTCAGTCAACTGAGACAGGCATTGAAGAGCTCACGGGAGCAGAGTGAGGCTCTCGGCAGTCAACTGAGCAGTCACCAGTTAACTCTTGAGAAATCAGAAAAAGAAAGCTCTCATAAAATGTCTCAACATTTTAAATCTTTAAAAGAAAAGGATAAAACTATATATCAATTGGAAAATCAAATTGATCTTTTGAGGAAATCTGCCAAAGCCTTAAAGGGACAGGTTCTGCAGCTCCAGTCTCTACTTGTCCAAAAGGAGCACCAGCGCATGTCAGTGTTGCTGGGTCCCACCATCTGATTGCCAGTGTCACGTGTCTTCCATTCTGTGCATACAGCTCTGAAGCTAATGACAGGGTTTCACTCAATGGGTCAGAGTTTAAAGAGGCTGTTGCAAAACGTGTACAAGAAGAAACTGATAAAGCTAATTCAAGTTTGCAACAAGTAATGGAAAGGTAAGTAATGCAGCACAGCTCTGCCATAAAGTGTGCAGTAAAAGGAAGTAGAATAGTTGAGATAGAGGTGTCTTGTTTGTTAGGTTGAGTTTGAAGGAGCAAGATTACGCTTCTCTGGAAAATGAGTTCAGAGTTGCCCTACAAGTGGAGGCCGGCCGCTATCAGCAGGTTTGTGCCTCCTCGGGTGATGCTCTCTGATGTCATTGACTGGTAACTTTACTTTAGTTGTTTGACAGCCATGAAGCGCTCAAAGAGGAAGTGGAGGCTAGTCGGAACACTGCAGTTAATGCCATTGAGAAGGAGAAGAAGGCAGAGGTTGCAGTGAACAAGATGGCCACAGTAGGTGCTGCTGTTGGAGACTCTGTGTACAGCAATCTCTCCATAAATGCATTGACTCTACACTAATTAGTTGGCAAAGGAGCAGAAAAGGAGGATTGTAGAGTTGAACAAGACAAGGGAGGTTCTCTCTCAGCAGCACGAGGTTTGCAACAGCTGTGAGACAAGCTCATCAAAACAGCTCTTTTAAACTGATTTTAATTTTCAGTCCAAATGTGCTGAATTTGAAAGGGAAATGGGAATGCTACACACGGTTCAGGCCAAGCTCCAGCTGTTGGAAGAGGTGCTTTCCATTTCTGTTGATATATGGTGCAATGTGAGTTGTGCCAGCCAATGGTTCTGCAGGAGAATGGGAGGCTGCAGTCTGAGGTCACTGCTCAGAGGGCTGTTGTGGAGGGTCTGAGGGAGGAGCGGTCCTTGTGGGGCCGGGAGCTGGCCCACCAAGGTGCGTGTACAGCATCTGGTTGACCTACAGCATGTCATCCATTTGGTATTGCAGGTGCTAGCTTGGCTCAAGACAGGGGAAGCATGGAGAGCAAGATTAATGACTTGACAGCTAAAGTCACCAAACTGGGGGACCAAGTCAAAGTCAGTCTCAAGTTACTAGCAGCAGTAGATTTCAATAATGTGTCCAATAATGCGATCACTTGTAGAAATTAGAGGATGAAGTTTCTGTTAAGCAAAAGATGATAGAGGACCAGAATGAGACAATACAAGAATTGAGAAAAGTTGTAAAATATGCTCCAGCAACCTGCAAACGTGTGATGTGATACCTATACCCTCACACACATTCAGGAGAAGGTCAAAGGTCAAGAGGAGGCGCAGAGAGCAAAAGAGCTTCAAGCACTGAATGATGACTTGGACAGTCAAGTGCAGCAGCTATCTATGGAGAATACTGCTTTACAAGTGATATATCTCCCTACACCTCTCAACAAGTGTACCTCCATTAAGGTGTTTCTTTGTGGTAGGGAGAAGTAGAAAGACTACACGGTCAAAAAGACAAACTGAAAACTGCTTTGACAGGTCTGCAAAGTGAACTAGATGAGACAGCTAACCGCTACAGGTGAAAATGGCAGCGCACCTCTTCTGTATACGTAGCTGTGCCCAACATTGATACTTTTGAATAGGGCACTGAAGTTGGAGTGGAAAGGTAGAGTGGACTTGATTGAATCTTTGGAAGAGAATATGAAGTCAGTTCAGAAAAGTCTTTTACAGAAGGAGGAGTTGCATAGCACAGAAATGTCAGAGCTTCATGGCCAAATAAGGTAATCTCATGCCTGTCATACAGTTTTCTATATTCAGTTGTACAAATATGTTAGAACTTTGCAAGACCAGTTACAAAGAGCTGAGGAGAGGCAGACTGAAATGGAACTGCGAAAAGAGAGTGAGTTTCAGAAACTACTTCAAACAAAATTAAATGAGAAAGATGTTCAATTGAAAGCTTCTGAAGATAAAGTGAGTAATGAGATGTGCGTGCTGTTGGATGGGCGTGGTCGGATGGGTGTGGTCGGATGGGTGTGGTATTGTGAAATGATATCATTGCAGGTAGCTGCTGTGGAAAGTGAAATGAGAGACCTGCTTGTAGAAGTTGAGCAGCAGAAGAAGTCAGTTAGATGGAAAATGAATAAACTGTCTTCTGTTTTACAGGAAGTTCAATTGCCTTTACATTGACGCACTCAAATTTGTGTTCCTATAAATATTCAAATGATGTTACAGCTTGAATGTCTGTCTGTGGGGAGAAGCCTGGTAATAATGGCTTCCTTCTTTTTGTAAATGAATATTTTTCATACTAAATTTCACTGAATTGTACAAGAATAAACTGATCTATATAGGTATCATAGAAATAGTATATTTATATGAAGGGAAAGTCTAGCTTTGAGTTCCACTACATGATGTTACTACTGGTAGGAATGGTAGAAATAAAATTTTGTAAACAGCTACCTCTTCTGCTTTGACTTCTGAAGTTCGTTTTGAGCTCTTTGTGCTTGTATGGCAGCCTTTTTCTGGTTGAAAAATGTTATCTCGTCCTCCTAAGGGAGACACCTTGCAAGTGACTACTGCTTTGACTTGAGATTGTCTCAAGTCCAACTCACCAGTTCCCTGCGTCTGTCATCTGTTTTCTTCTTCTCTTCATTGTGATGTTTGCGGAGACGTTCAAATTCATCGTGAAGCTTTTGCTCTGCAGACTTGAGCTCTGATTCCTTCTCTTTGACTTTCTGAACAAATGACTGTCTCATCTTCTCTTCTTTGTACTTCATCTCGGTAAACAGCTCCTGACGCTTCTTCTCATAAGTCTCCTGGAGACTGTTAGCAGGAGTGGTATCATGTGACTGTCATGTGACCACCAGGGTCTGCACCTTGCTACATACCTTACAGGTCTGTCATCTACAGTGTCAGCAAACCCCATCTGAACCAGTCTCTCTCTTCTAAAGACTTCGTAATGCTTCGTGTGCGTGGTCTCCCTCAGGTCCTCCATGTTTGTCCGTAAAACCATCTCACGAAGTTTGACAAAGTCACAGTGAGCTAGACAAAGACATTCGCAAGCATAATACCACTGCAAAATCTCTCTCCTCAATTCGTCTGCTTCCTTATATCTCACCTTCGTTCTCCACTTCCACTGTGCCCCAGGGGTACGTACGAGCCCTGACCTTGTGACCTCCCACACTCACCTCGTCCCGGCTCCCGACAACAGCAAACGGAAGCTGGCCCTGGAACAGAACAAGGTGACATCATATGATGTCTCACAAGTATCCCAAAGACATACGTACATTCATCTTTGTGTTGACATCGACCACAGTGTCATCCGATGTTGGAAACTGGTATATTTCCACTCCGTTGTTCTCCAATTCATTCATTACCTAAAGGAAGTGAGTGGTGGGAGGTGTTTGACCTGCTAAAGGAGCTCTGTCAAAGGGGATTCCCCCAGGGACTTACTCTTTGCTTAAACTCTTTCAGTTCATTTCTTGATATTGTGTCAGCTTTGGCAATAATGGGGATAATGTTGACCCTCTTGTCCAACTGCTTCATGCACACCAAATCCAGCGACTTGATGCTACAGCAGTAGGTACAAGTGACATTCTGTAGCCATGGTAACCATACCAACAGATCAGAAAACTTACGAGTGTCCAGTGGGGCTGATAAAGTAGAGACAAACATGAATTCTAGTGTCATGATAATTGACCAAGTCTCTCTTTATCTTTAGTTCCTCCTGGAGATAGCTTTCAAACTGAGCATTGATGTAGTCCACAATGGGCTGGATGCTCGGAGTCTTGTCAATCTGGTCTCCATATCCCATAGTGCTCACTACTGTCAAACGCAACTTTACATTCCCCTCGTGCAAGTCTACACAGAAACACAAGTCGCTCAGACCCACCCAAAGGGTGTGGCATGGGTGGGGCACTCACTGTAAGTGTTAGCTGATATACCGACCTCTGGTAACATATGTGACACCGGTTGATCTGTGTACACATGCAATAACAATCAAGTTATGATGCATCACATCTCATCTTGTGGTGCATACCTGGAAATGCTTGCTTGAAGAGCGAGTCCATTAAAGTAGACTTTCCACAGCCCGTCTCGCCTGCGTTAACAGGAACACACTGAAAATATCTAACCTGTAAACATTGCTAATCTCATCGCCCACTCCTCTCGACTGGTCAGTTTCATACACTGCCCTCTCAGCCACTACCACGCAAAGCATCTCAATCCCTACCCGATCGGCTCTAAACTTTATATTCTCAGCGTCGCCTCGCTCAAGCACTCACCTATACAGAGAATGTTGAAGTCGAATCCTTTGTTAACTTCCTTGTTCACCAGCTGGTCGGGCAAACTGTCGAAACCAACATTTCCTCCCAAATTCAGGTTTCTCAAGTCGTCTCCCTAAAGTCGACAAGACACGTAAAGTACTGGACTCGATAGGCGATGGTTTCGCCCGACAACTCACCAAAACTCTCAACACGTTACACGCCATCTCTTCTGTCCTTGTGGTTAGTCCGACACCCAAATCAAACCCGAAATCTGAAATGAAACCTTGAAAACATGGCGTCGGACAAGGGTACTTTGGAATATAACAAAATGGATCAGAGCAAGGCTCCTTTTGAAAGAATACAAGTACGCATCACTACACAGTGTATACCATCTCATGCGTTAAGATATCGAATCTCCTTTTTTAGTTAACTGAAGAGGAGCGGAAGGTTCTGGTCGAGTGTCGCAGGAACTCTCTCATCAGAGGTAGACGCAATGTGCTTGTATGGGCCGTTGTCATGTGATGTCGCTCTACCTAGGTGTTCCGTTCAGCGTGCTGGCGTTCCTGGCGACCAGATTTCTTATACAGCGGAGAGGTAGCGTACTGCACCCATACTGTGAAGGCCTGTGTATGTATCCCTTGTCTTCCGTTCAGCCCCCGCAGGTAGTCACTTTGTCAACTGGAGCTGGATCTACACTAGTGCAGCTGCACTGGTTGGAATGGGCTATGGCATTTCGTCGTACAAGCAGAGGTGCATTGATAAGATCATGAAATTGGAGCACTCGTACTTAAAGGACCAGGTGCTCAGCAAGAGGTCTGGACAGGCACATGACAGTCACATGATATCCTTGTTTCACTATGTGTGTTCTATTAGGAAAGCAAATGAAGATTTTAAAGAATACATTCAGGAGACTTCAAAGGTGCCAGCGCAGCCCAAAGGCTCTCCTTTCCCAGATCAGCAGACACAGCCGTCTGCCTTCAAGGACAGTTACCAGAGCACATCTGGTGAGGGTCCTGCTGAGCAAGGCCGCACTTTTGAAGAGATTCGCAAGGAGCACCGCGAGAAGCAGTCCACTGCCCCACCCACACAGTGGAGCGGCAGAGGTGGATCTGGAGGAGGAGGGACTCAGGGGAAGTCAGTGAAGCGAAATAAATATGGAGACATTATATATGAAGACGACTGAGAAACACTATATTGCATGTAATGGTTAAGTAGTTAAGTCATTTGATTGGTCCTCTTCTTGTTCAGAAAAATGTCTGTTTTCTTTCCATTCAACAATAGCCTGCAGAAGATTTGCCATTGACACACTCATTGGCAGCCATTTTGGATAACTAACCTCGACATGACCAGGATCAGTTGTTTGAAGTGAATTACTAAACTTCTCAAACATGAGATGTGCTGAAGCTATCCCATAGTGGGCTCGTGCCTCAATCTCCTCCTCCTTCAAGCACAGCTGGTTGTACAGAGTGTGACACTTTTCAAAAAACTTGCAAGCTCTGCCAAAGTCTCCCTTAATACACATAAAATGCTTTCATTCAAGAAGGCACTAGTCAAGTTAGCCAGTCTCCCAAGCCACTCACAAGTGTGTTGTGAAGCATTCCAATGGCTTTGCAAGCTTCTGCCAACTTTTCATTCAATTCTCCCTTTTCTGAGAGCTCTACAAAGAGCTCCAGCCACTCCACAGCTTTGTCAAACTCCTCGCACCTTTACACAAGACAGCACAAGTCACAAGTGATGGTGCTGACAGTGCAAGACATACTGTTCATGTATTTTGGCCATAGACCGACATGCAGTGCCCATTCCTTCAGTGTCACCGTGGAACTTGCAGCGTTCAAAGTAACTTTTGTAGCACTTGATGGCCTGATTAAGGTCTCTGTCTTCCTCGTAACCCAGCCCAAGTCTGTAATGGGCCAGTCCCTCTTGATACGAATCTCCACCTGAGGAGGGGGAGATGTGACAGGCATGACAGAGTTGGGAGGCGTGTAACACTCACTTTCTTTTGACATTTCCAAAGCTTTAGTCAGTAGTTCAATAACACTGTCGCCATCCTACACAGGTTACTGTGAAAGGCATACATCTACAACAATTTTGAGATGCTCACCTTTTCAGCCATTTTTGTGTACACCCTTCTCAAGTGTTCACATGAGATTTCATGCAATCCTTCTCCACTGTCTGTGTGCCACTTGTGTTTGCGAGCAAGATGGTAGAACATCTCCAAGTGGCCCACGGCTGCTACCAATTTACCTAAGGTTGCCGCCCCACCCCGCCCCCCTGGGTTAGTACATTCAGCAATACAGGTGACAGACGTACCTCTATTTTCCAGCGAGAGCCCAATATTGCAGTGAGCCTCACCCTCCTTGCGACGACCATCCTCCTTTATCAACAAGCTCGTCTGCAGACAGCTCTCATGAAAGTGGTCCGACACCCACACATCTCCTGTTTGGTCAAAGTACTGAGCCAAGCTTCTCTGACACATGTAAACTGCATCTAGGTCGCCTACAGGAGACACGCCAATGGTCGATACACGCCCTCACAGAACTAGACTTGACTACAAACCCATTCGCTTTGAATCTTCTGCTGCGGTAAGATTTGTCCTCATCTGATCCAGTTTTAAACTGTCGTTCTCAATTAGCGGTTCCGTGGCCTCCTTACTGCCTGGTTCCGCTTCGCTTCGTCTCCGCTGCTGCCTTTTGAATAGTTGAAATAGTTCCACAAACGATTCGTGATATCCTTCCTCTATCAGCTGCACACACAGGTTATGCGATTTACTGTTTCGGTAACTGGCCGGATCCAGTTGAACTGCTCCCCCACGCTTCTCATGAGTAGCCTTACCCACTCGACCTCTGCCCTTCCCATCGATCCTATTTTGGGTCCTTCCGGCCGAAGAAGCCACGTCTGTTCTAGAGCCCGGGTTCGATCCTCTGTTCGTAGGCCTAACTGATGGCAGGTGGGAGCCTTTCATACCGCCAGCAGTGCTAGCGGGGTACTGGTGCACCGCTGGAAATGGAGATATCGTGGAAGACATTTTTCCAAAAGGGCTGTAACCTAGCAACACAAAATATGGCCGTTGTGCTGACCGAGTATGGAGCGAAGTGTCAGCTTTCTTGGTAGTTCTAAAGTAAGATTTACCATCTCGTATGTCCAGAGCTGCTAGTACTGTTTATTTTCTTAGATAAAGAACAACTTGGAATACTCCAAAATGGTAAATTTTCTTCGTAGGCAATGCTTTGGAGACCCAGTACAGTCCATTAAAAGGTCGAGTGATGAATTTTTATCTACTCTACAAAAATTTCTTCATGAAATCCACTAGTAAGTTACTGTTTCCTGCATCCACTTCCCTTGTACCCCATCCACCTCCCTTGTACCCCATCCACCTCCCTTGTACCCCATCCACCTCCCTTGTACCCCATCCACCTCCCTTGTACCCCATCCACCTCCCTTGTACCCCATCCACCTCCCTTGTACCCCATCCACCTCCCTTGTACCCCATCATGTTACGTCTCCTCACTTTCATAGTGTAGAGGATTCAGCTAAACAAAGCGAAGAGATCCACAGAGTGTTTGTCTGGTTCACTACAAACAGAAACTTACTTTGTCAAGTGCGTACTTGTAGATGGTCCTGGCATGATTAGAAATAATCACTCTCTCTCTTCCATTTTAGACTTCATGTTCTGTGAAAAGGACAGCTCCGCAGGTGAGACTTCACCAAAGCTCAACTCAGGAACAGATAATTCCCAAGATCTCCCAAAACACTTTAAAAGTTAACTATGTAAGTGTATCATATCATATACGTACGTATGTGCTGAATGTATGTATGTGTTCATAATGTATGTGTGTGTGCCTCAGTGTGGTCCCACCCCAGGGGGGAGGGGTGGGGCTACCCTACCTAGTACCCCAGCATGTACAGAGATGAGCATTCAAACAGACTCTTTTTCAGTTGGAAACATAAGGTTTGATATTACATACAAATTATTATGTAATATCTCTCTGTTTTATTCTTGCGTAATGGATACATAGGTCATGTGACTTTCAGGACACAGTGCTCCGAGCATCCTCTCACCTTGCGATGGAGGTGGAGATGGAGACGTACAAGGTATGCCTGACGTACGGAGGCCAATGGCATGACCAAATTAGGTTTTTGTTTCTGCAGAGAAAGAGTGACCTTCAAAGATACTACCATTTCAGAGCCACACCAGGAAAAGCAATGAACGAGCCAGTACCTCATCAGGAGGACCGGGGAAGATTGGCTGGTACGTTATCAGATCAGGAGGACCGGGAGAGATTGGCTGGTATGTTATCAGATCAGGAGGACCAGGAGAGATTGGCTGGTACATTATCAGATCAGGAGGACCGGGAGAGATTGGCTGGTATGTTATCAGATCAGGAGGACCGGGAGAGATTGGCTGGTACGTTATCAGATCAGGAGGACCGGGAGAGATTGGCTGGTACATTATCAGATCAGGAGGACCAGGGGAGATTGGCTGGTACAGGTCGTTATGCTGGAGTAGATGAATCGCTTTTGAGAACTTGCAAGCTAACACTGGTTGACACTCAGGCCCAGTTATCCCATCGCCAGACAGCATCTCGAATACCAAAGAAGCTGTCACCTTTTGTTGCAGGATTCAAGTCTGAGAGGTATAGAGGATATAGATCAGAACAAGTCGCTTATCCTCCTTACTCAGATGTCACTTAGTTTTTTTTTATAATAAATGATTTCATTTAAAATATTTATAGCTTGCACTAGACTTTGAATAAGAAATATAAATCTTTATAAATGTGTTTCAATTAAAGTTTGGTACACTTGGTTTGCATGAAATTCAGTTTGTCCACTGAAGTGTCTCCAGAACTTTGTTAATGTCTGCATTCTTGGCACGAATTAGTTCAGTCAGCCAACCACCATCATTGTCAAAGCCCATTGCTTTCAACTGTTCTGTTACCATGGCAATCTTTTCCTAATATTAAGTGGACATATTGATAGAAGTGAATAGTGTCACAGTGTACCTACGTACCTCCAGGTCCTCCTGCTGCGTGGGCTGGTTCTCCAAATGGGCACTTACACTCACTCCATAAGGTCGGAGGAAAGCCGAAGCATTTTGTACCAGCTGCTGAATTACCTCTCTCTGATCTTGGCTAGCTTGAGGTCCAAATACTCCTGGCCCTTCACATCCTCTCCCCCACCCACCAAACCCACCAAATCCCCTACCCCACCCACCAGGGCCTCCGCCCCATCTGCCCCTCCCCCCACCACACCTTCTTGGCCCAAACCAGAAGAACCTAGGACTATTGATGGCCTCAAAACTGTGATCACTGTGAACTCCTTTGGATTGACAGGTGGAACAGAGATCGAAATCCTTGCATGTCTGACACTTGTAGCGAACACCATGTACGGGCCCCTCGCACCCATCACAGACAACGTTTGGATGGTATACGCCTCGATCAGGTGGACATCCTGATTGCGGTTCTTGCTGGTGGGCGTGGCGTGAGGGTTGGGAGTCTGAAGGCTGCATCAACAGGACATGAACTTTAAACAAGTTACCGCTGCAGCTCTGCAAGGCCAAGGCCAGTTCTTCGTCGTTGGAGATAGTGACGCGGTCGCCTTCCTCATCTACGAGTGCACAAACTAACTGTTAAACTAGATTTGAGTAGACATTCCAAAGCTTACCAATCCAATGCAATTTGAGCTGTTCTTCGGTTGCGCGAGAAAAAGCAACTGCAATTTTCTTCAGAAGAACTTTAAACTGGTTTAATTCGGCTGAATCTAATGCGAAGCGTCGTATTTCTAGCGATCCTTCGCTCCATTCTCTGTACAAGTATGCTTTTACGGTCAAGGAACTCTCCATTGCTTGAGGTTGCCGATTTGCTTACTTAACGACTCAGAACGGTTCGCTTAAAAGCAAATCCGTTTGCTGACGAGTCTACAACACTGACTGTCTAGTGTATACACACTTTGGTAGTACACTTCAGCAGAATTACAAGTAAATAAATGACGTCATAGATCATGCGCCTATGCAATGCGGAAGTTTAAAATTGGAAGATGGGGAGTGTCCCCAAGGAATTAAACTTGCAATTTGATTGGTCTGTTGCAGTCATGCTATCGCCCGACACGCGACAATCATTCGATCAAAATGGCTTCCTATGGTGGTCATCCGAGGTCGACCCACACGTCGTCTCATGGCACAACCAGCGACGCTATATTTACTCAAGGACTCCTGCAGTCAGACCAGTATCAATATTCACAAGCGCTAGAAAACGTCGAACCAGACGCAACGTTCCTCAAGATGGAACACAACTTTAACCATTCTAGTTATCAATGTGAGTTAGAACACAAGTTCTACAGGCAGATTGGAATGGTTTGAGCTGTTATTGAAACATTTTTGTGTCTTCTTGCAGCAATATTCGATGACGAGTTCATCTTTCCTGCCACCTCGCAGACAGACTTCAAGGACAAGTCGAACCAGTCCCCCGCCTGTCATCAGCAGCACCAGAGTGGGATGGGCCAGGTGCCACTCCCACACGACCGTCTGGCCATGCCCCCCTTCATGGATACTGAAGAGCAATGTCAGCAACTTCAGAGAATCCGAGAAGCTCAAAGGTTGCAGATGCAGAAGATAGCTGAACTGGAGGAGACCATTCGAAGGAATGCGACATTCTCCACAGCAGAGGCTACCCAGCCGACCAACACCTCTCCAAGTACTCATCTCTTGCCTGTCTCCACACTAGAACCTTAGACTTGCTCTGTTTCGTCTTTAGGTACACAAGTGTCATCGGGTGATTTGGAGATGTCCTCCCCACCCATCCAGGGTAGTGGTGCCCAAATGTTTACCAATTTGCCATCTCCTGACTTTGTGCCCAAAATGCCGATCCCACCCAGTACCCCTAGGGGCACTCAGCCGGTGATGGAGCACCGCACAAAGGTGGCCCACAACGCCATTGAGCGCAAGTACAGACTGAGCATCAATGATCGCATCAACGACCTCAGGAACATTGTGACTGGAGGGGATGAAGAACAGGGCAAGAAAGTAAGGGACAGGTGGTGAGGAAAACCCTGCTAATTACTAATGGGTTCATGTGGTCACTCCCTTAGCTGCAAAAGGCTGCTGTTCTGAGAAGGTCCATCGAGTACATCCGCCACTTGGAGAGCACAAACAAGAGACTCGTGACAGAGAACAAGAAACTCAAAGAGAAGTTGGAAGGTGCGTGCTTTACAATAATGTCTGTATGTGACCTCATTTGATGTGTTTTGTATCACATGTACAGGTAACCATTGCAGGAGCGGCTCTGTGGATATGGGCGGGTCCTCTCCGGACACTCCACCCATCTCTTCCAATGCCTCATCACCTTCCTCGTATCACAGTGATTCTTCAGGAGTCAATAACCTAGGGAACTCCCCCCCATCCCAGGACCCACCCCCTCATGATGACCCCATGACCTTGCATAGCCTCTTCAGCAGTTGGCTCAGTGGCCACATTGGGGACACCCCACGCATAGCACTGTGTGTGCTGATGATGGTGACGCTCTCCTTCTTACCAAGTGACTTTATGGCTTCCAACATCGAGGTGGCTCATGGCGGACCAGGACGCCACTTGGCCTCTGTTGATGTCACACCTGGGATCTCCATGACAACCTACATATTAGCCACTGTTGCCAAACTGGTTGCCGGCTGGTTGTGTGTAGGATGGCTGGTAGCACAATCACTCCCGGTAGTGTCCAAGACAAGCAAATCTGTCCATTTTTGGAAGCACTCTCGTCAGGCAGGTGTCTCCAGGAACAGGGTAGGTCTGGCATGTGGAGTGCCACCAGCCTCCCCTAACTTGCCTGCCCCGCCCTCTTTCCCTTTAGGGTGTGTACAGAGATGCTGTTAGAGACTACTGCAGTGCACTTTCAGCAGTTATGACCTTTCCTAGAACAGTTGTTGCCATGGTGATTGCCCTTGTGTGGCAGCTCGTCTGCTTTGTGTATCTCCACCTGATGCTTGGTGCACAGTTTGTGCGACTCCTGAGGGCACCGGCCAACCAGGAGAAGGGAAAGGCACACCTAGCTGAGGTTGCCATGGCAATGCACAACTGTCACAAGTCAGACTTCATGTTAGGCGGCAGTTACTTGAGAAGATGGTTTTTGGGCTTCGCTGCAGCCAACTCTGCCAAAGGCAGTTTAGGGCATGTACCTGCAGAGTTCTGGGTCATGTTGGCACTGGAATGCAAGAGGAGCTTCTGTTCTCCCATTTCTACAGTAGGAATGGTATGTGTCACATGACAGTCACATGATAGTCACATGAAAGCCATATACCACTCTTTTAGAGGATGTTTCTAATGATGGCTCGAAACTCTTCCCAACCGTTGCCACTTTACTATTCTTGGATGCTTGAGTCAGATGGCATTGAATTTTTGTCTGCCATCACGCGTCTGAAGTCTACCGGCGGACCTCAAGGTTCGTATTCTGATGGATACTTGTGCTACTAGTGTATTATGTGTTTGTGATGCAGGTTCTCCACTGTTACTGCTGAGTCACCAGTTTTTGAGGAAGCAGTTGTGCAAGGCCTACCACAACATGCTACTACCTCAAACTGAACCCAGAGAGGAAAACCCTTCGTTTGTAACAGCAGTCAAGGACTTTAGGTAAAGGTGCCTGAGCTGACCACACCCCCACTGACCAGACCCCCACTGACCACACCCCCACTGACCACACCCTCCACTGACCACACCCTCCACTGACCACACCCCCACTGACCAGACCCTCGCTGACCACACCCTCCACTGACCACACCCCCACTGACCACACCCTCAATGACCACGTCCTCCACTGACCACGTCCTCCACTGACCACACCCCCACTGACCACACCCTCACTGACCACGTCCTCCACTGACCACGTCCTCCACTGACCACACCCCCACTGACCACACCCTCCACTGACCACACCCTCCACTGACCACACCCCCACTGACCACACCCCCACTGACCACGTCCTCCACTGACCACACCCCCACTGACCACACCCTCCACTGACCACACCCCCACTGACCACACCCTCCACTGACCACACCCTCCACTGACCACACCCTCCACTGACCACACCCCCACTGACCACACCCTCCACTGATCATACTGTGACCCTCTCATGTGCAGGTGGATCCTTGAAAAGTGTAAAAGTATTTCTTTGAATACCAATGACCGTGTCATGACTGACTCTGGATTTGAGGACCTGACGTGGTGGGCAGCTATTGGAGTAGTAGCCAGTACCTGGCTGAGTGGAAGTGACAGCGATGCTCAAGATGTGTACAATCTGGTGGAGTCTGTTCCCCTTGTTCTAAATCACCATAGCAACCCTCTGCCTAGTTCACTGCTGATGGCATTCCGCTGCCACTGTCAATACAGATCACAGTGTTGTGACATTGAGTGTATCCTGCATCTGATCGAACAGGCTTCCATCAATTTGACATCTTCTGTGGCTCTTCCCTCTGAAGACATGACATCTGATTCGCTGTGGAAGGTATGTCTTGACATGCTGTGGTGTCACATGTGCTCTGACCCCGTGCCCCTCCTGCAGTATGGCCAGGTACTGACTTGTGACTGGCTGCTCCACCTGCGGCTCTCCATTTGGGAGAGTGCCACTTCAGATGATCAGGTCAGATCACTTCTCTCAGCAGGCTATGCATCTGATGTTGACTCACTCTCTCGAGTTGCAAATTCATTGCCTTCTGTGTTGCCACGAGTAAGTTACTAACCTGTCAATGGACTATAGTGCTGTGACGCCATACTTGTCTCTCTGCCAGATTCTGCTGCACAAGTCCTGTCTGAGCATCATTCAGAGAGGTAATCCTTTGCAGACACGCAAGATACTGCTTTCCCTCAAAGCTCACACTAGCTCCAAAAGGTTTGGCCAGAAAGAAGGAGGTTTTGAGCATGCTCTTGGTATGGTCCTCGCGTACAAACATTTGCCAGGTGGCTTTGGAATCAAGGAGGGAAGTGTTCTTGAGGAAGCTGTGACCGTCTTCAAAAAGTTGGGTCATTCACCAGGACTGCAGAGCTGCCACTCGTTACAACGTGTCAACTAAACTTTAACTCTGTTGAATTTTAATACTTATATTTGTACAATGAACTCGTTAATCACGGTTATTGCTCTCTCATGTATTGTTAGCAGCCATTTTTAATTACCATTCCGATCAAGCCGGAACATGGCAGAAGAAGTAAGTTTTAGAAAGTAAAGTCGGAAAATGCTATCCACTGGAAATTTTAATGTGTTTATACGTTGCATGAATGATTAGGGAGATTTCAAAGAGGCTCCGCCGTCATACAGCGAGACTGCGAAAGGCTAGCCATCCACAGACAGACACTTATGAATTCTTATATGTGTACTAACTCAAAATGCGGCCTTTTTACTACATTATCCACTAAGCTGTCCTTACCATCATTATTAGGTGATGGACAGGCCGACAACACCGCGCCGCCCACCTATCAATCGCTCTTCGGCGATATGTCGGGCATAGCTCGCATGAAAAGTCAAGCAAATCAGGTGCGGCGGTCGGACGAGGGATCTCAAAGAGCCAAGGGATGCTTCAATTTGTTGTGTCTCTGTTTTGGATCGGGTGAGGTCAACCTCAGAGAGACAGTGCTCAGTTTCAATTCAACTTGTTCCTTTTCTCCATTTCAGTGTTTTGCACTTGTTTTTTGGTCGTCTTGGCCGCTTGGCCAATTGCACTCATCGTCGTAGGTAAATCTACTGTGCGCGCTCGCGCCAGTCTCATTGTGTTCGCCAATGTGTTTGTTCGTGTGTAGGTGCCATCGACCTGCACAACTGTAATCTGGACTACAGAATTCCGATTTGGATGATAGTGTATGGTGTCTTTAGTCTCTTGCTGACGATAACAAGCATTTTCAAGCACTGCTGTAGGAAGAAGAAGGAAGACAGGGATGATGACGACGTTCACAAAGGGAAGAGCTGCCTTAATTGTATCGATTTTATGATCTACGTATTTGTCATTGTGTGGCTGTTTATTGGCAGCAGTTGGGTCCTGGGGAGGTACACTGTGTGGAGGGATGGTCCTGGCAGCTGCTCCAATGCCCCAGATTCTCCCTTGTGCTGCGAGCCGCGTGCATATCTCTTTGCCTTTGGCACGATCCTGACAGTGTACGCCATCTCAATTCTTTGCTTCCTCTTCTGTTGCCTTGTAATTCTCTGTGGGTGTTGCATTGTTCTGCTGTCAGACAATGATGAGGATTGATGGTCACATGTATGTCACATGACATAGCAAGCACTCTCTTGACAGTTTTGTCAAAATGACATTTACATTTCCAACAGAATTATTTTTGCTTTGTAGTAAATATATTATTAGGTCAATGAAAATTAATGTTTAATGTAACATAGATGTACCATATTATTGTGTGAAATGAGTTCCATCAACTGAACTATGAAGCGCTGACTTGTGTGTTGGAAGGTTACTTGCTGAAATGTATACGAGTGCTATATAAAATGGTTCAATTCACCCATTCAATAATGACATTGTATTGTTCCATTAATCACTTGCTTATTACGCACGTGAATACAGTGTTTTCCTTTATTGGCAGCACTCAATTGCCATTTTACAAATTGCTTAGATATAGCACATCTTGTAGGATAGGATGCATGGAAATAAGTTGTATTCAGGGGTACTAATGATACAGAAGGTTACAGTACTAATTGATTGTGAAGCCCCAATTCTATAGTTTACAGAACCACATTAACAACAACAATAGTGCATATTAGGAAATGTAATGCTATATAGTATCTCTCAAGCTGAGCTGCAGATCTCAAATTATTTGGTTTGACAAGATACACGCCCATGGGAGGTACATCAGTAAGTCAATTTGTACAGTTAGCTCAACCCAATACTCATTGCTACACTTTATATTCCTTTTGTGTAGACTTCAAGCTCTTCCAGCTCTACTCAGACACAGAATGCTCTGAAGCTAGCCACAACTGGTAAGTTACGGACAAGACGCTTCTCTTTAGTGCATCCTTTCCCACTCAATATCCACCTGCAGCTGGCAATGGAATTGGGTGCTGCAACCTCATTCTCCTTCCGCTGTGGATAGCCATGATAGTAGTTGGTGAGTGAACTGTAACTTCCTGTCTCTCAGTCCTTGAGTTAGGGGCAATTGTCTGTGCCTCACTTGTTGCATGGTGTGCTGTGAGAAGGCACTTGCTTGCGATGAGGACAGTGACTGCATGCACTACAAAACGATATTATTGCTCTTCCCAGTTAGTGCATTGTCCAGCTATAGTCTTCATGTGATAGGAAATAGGAAGTTATTTACATTGCCTGAAACCAATTCAGAGAATTCATAGTTGACAACCTTGAATGCATGGAGTGATAATTTTAGACAAATTTTCACATTTCAGCAGTAAATACAGATTAAGGAAATAATGCACGACATATCAACATGTAGTGTGTGTCTTGTTATTGTATGTTTAGGTGCTGTTCACATCCATCATTGCACTTTGAATCCAAGAATCCCAGTGTGGGTGATTGTGTTTGGAGTGGCTCAGCTGGTAGTCCTGTTCTTCAGTATGTGTAGTCTCATCTGGAACTGCATTGCAGCTCGACAAAGCTCTTCCTCAGATAGAACTTGTTACGGAAATGTGTTTGACATATTTAACGTCATCATGGCACTCTTCATATTTGCCTGGCTCGTTGTTGGCAGTATTTGGACATTTCCACTCTACAGGTACACATCAACTGTTTATGTATTCACTCCTTTAAGGATACTTGTACTTTGCACTAGGCAGTGGAATAGTCAGGGGCGGCCAGCCTGCAGTGGTATGTCTGCAGCATCTCCCATGATGGGACACTGCTGCGATCCAACCATCTACCTCTTTGGGTTCTCCATGATCATCATCGGTTGGATCTACTTTGCACTGGTGATACTGGGGTTCTGTATGGTCGTGTGCTGCGCAGTGTGCTGTGCCACTCTGGCAGCCAGCATCTTGGGGTCGTACGAGAAACTGGAGGGAGCCTCAGATACCAAATAAGAATACATTTAGATCTGCCACATCTTAATTCTGGCCTAGCTATTAGAGACTATAGAATGCATTCATTATAGTTTAGTAATATTGTTCCAGTTCAGTGCTAATATATGAAATACTAATTCAACCAAATCAGTTTCTGTAACGCTTACAACTGTTACATATAATCATGCATGGATCAGTAAATCTGATTTTGAATATGCATACCTTATCTGGTACTGCGTTGAGCGCATTATAGCAGCATTAATGTGTAGTACCGTTATTTCCACATTTGAGATCACAATTACTCTACCGCAGCAATGCTCCATTCATGACTCCTCATATACTAACTACCGGAAGTCTTCATTTATTAATTAGTGATACTCTATCAGAACAAGTTTATAATCAAGACCCAGTGTGAAGGGTCATTTAACCAATTGATCACTGGTGTCCATCAACCATATTATATAGAGAGCTGGTGTATACATCTATGAATAATCCAAGTGACAATCATAGCCAATGAATATTATTATACATTATGAATATAATTAGCAGTTTATGAACTTGACTACTAGTCTTTGAGGACCAAAGCAGGTCCATTTTGCACAAGTGAGACATCACTGGCAGGCAGTGTCAAGTTGATCACTACTTTCTCTCTGTTGGAGCTGGTATAGAGAGCCACATCTAATGTGACTGCTCTATCCGAGTGCAAGTCAGACAGGTCCTATGGATCATGAGATAATAATTGATAAAGTGATTACGAGAGGAAGTAATTGACGAAGCAAATTACTATTATTAAGTGACCACTTCGGTCCTATAGCCACTTGGGCCAAGCCCAACCAAGCCAAATCAGATTGGCATCCTCTTCTACTGTACACACACTCACTTTGCTTATCCATGCCATGAAGCAGGTCGGTAGGACAGTGGTCACGGGAGAGTCTGGTCTGCACGGAATCAGCATCTGACCATCAAACAGACAGCCTTCGAGCAGCAGCCCACCCACCTTGTAAGGTAACAGGAGGGGTGTGACATTAAAGGGGCGTGACATGAGAGGTTTGGATGTAGTAGGTGTATACGTATATACCTGTACTGGAAGATGTGCAGCTTTGAGAGAAGACACTTTCCCCAAACTGCAAACCAGTTTCAGGTCATCCATACTCAATTTGAGTTTCCTACAGAAGAACAGGAAACAGATATTTGGAGAACCAATTTAGGCATCGAATGTCTACCTTGCAGTTTCTTGTCGGACAGCATTGAGAAACGTTCCTGGGTTAAGTAGATCCGATAGATCCAGTGGCTCATCAAGCAGCTGTCGCTGGCGACACTTTTCACTCCACCCATTAAGTGCAAGCGATTTGGCTACAAGGGATCTCAGATACAAGTAAGGCTCTTCTGGCCCCTCCCATCTGGTGGACCACACCTCCGGTACTCTGTGCTGCATCAGCGAGGAAGCAAGTTTTTGTATGTTTGGGGAAATCAGAAGTGTTCCTTTCAAAATTTTATTCAACATTGCCAGTTGACTGTGGACAAACTGCAGAGAAAGTGGCTCATGAATAGAACCTCATGTGCAACAAGCAGGGCCTACCTGTACAATCCTGACTGCATTGTATCTCTCCAGACACACAAAGGCCTCCACTGGAGAGGACACTTTGTCAGAGGGAGGCTGCAGCTTCAGGCCAATAAGGTCTGTGCCGTGATTCAGCTTCTTCCAAAGGGACAAGACAGGACCCAACTGCTTGCTCCAGTGCTCCTTGTCAAAATGGCCGGCGTCCTTACTGGCTCTCATTAAAACCTTCAACTGTCCAATTACTTCTTTTCCCTTTATCTTTTGAGCAGACCTTTCAATGTTGCTAGACAGCCCCAGCAGCTCCGGAGTGTCCGTCTCTGGCAGAGTCTCAATGTGGCTCAGGTAATCCTGTGGGAACCCAATCATTGGAGAGCTGCTCAGTCAACAGAGACATAGCACTCACCTGCAGTCGATTGGATGAAGGCATGGTTGCTAGGAGACCAAGCTTCCTAACTTGTGAGGAACTATGGGATGGACTGGCCTAATTGGACAAGTAAAATAATCAGTCACGCAGAATGCACTTAAAAATGAAATGTAAACCTTTCCACAGATGACATTTTTATTGAAGTAAGATTTGAGGAATGACTGCACTACTCTCATGTCGTAGTCATTATCCACTCTTCCCCCATACACAGCATTCTCCATCAGACCATGCATGAAGTCCCATTCCAAGTTTCCTAAAGTTGGATTAGAAATATAACTTGGACTCTCGTACTTGTCAAGCTACCCAACCTTGACTAAAGAGTCTGGAAATGACATGTGATCCTGTTCTGAGATCAGCTCCAGAGAACTCGTAAGCTTTGGTCCAGCCAGAAGGCACAAATCCCCTCCTCTCCTGCACCACTGCATGGAACCAGGCCAGTGCAAAGGAGGCTTGACTCTTTGCTACAGAGCTCTCCTGACTCCAATAAGAGGAAGACCACTCATTTAAAGTTCTCTGCAGGTTCCTTTTCACACCTGGAGGGGCCTGACAGACACACACACAAGAGAGGGGCCTGACAGACACACACACAAGAGAGGGACCTGACAGACACACACACGAGAGAGGGACCTGACAGACACACACACAAGAGAGGGGCCTGACAGACACACACACAAGAGAGGGGCCTGACAGACACACACACAAGAGAGGGGCCTGACAGACACACACACAAGAGAGGGGCCTGACAGACACACACACAAGAGAGGGGCCTGACAGACACACACACAAGAGAGGGGCCTGACAGACACACACACAAGAGAGGGGCCTGACAGACACACACACAAGAGAGGGGCCTGACAGACACACACACAAGAGAGGGACCTGACAGACACACACACAAGAGAGGGGCCTGACAGACACACACACGAGAGAGGGGCCTGACAGACACACACACAAGAGAGGAGCCTGACAGACACACACACAAGAGAGGGGCCTGACAGACACACACACAAGAGAGGGGCCTGACAGACACACACACAAGAGAGGGGCCTGACAGACACACACACAAGAGAGGGGCCTGACAGACACACACACAAGAGAGAGGGACCTGACAGACACACACACAAGAGAGGGACCTGACAGACACACACACAAGAGAGGGACCTGACAGACACACACACAAGAGAGGGGCCTGACAGACACACACACGAGAGAGGGGCCTGACAGACACACACACAAGAGAGAAACACAACTAACTTCAAAAGTTTTCTTTAAACTGTGTTGCAGGAGAACAGGTGGGAAGGAGGGATGGCTCTCAGTAGTCAGCCAAAGACGGAATCCCTGCTCTGGTTGTAGGCTGTTAATTTCCTTCTCCAAAGTGACCAACCAGGGAGTGACAAGATGGAGGTTCTTCAGGCACAGCCATTCTCCTTTGTTAGCACACTCGTGCAGTAGCTTCAGTGCCAAGCCAGCCTGCCCTTGGCCCATGGCGACCTGCACACGCACACAACAGTACAGTAGGGCACACTGTGCCACACCCACCCTCACCACAGCAGGGGACACTGTGCCACACCCACCCTCACCACAGCAGGGGCCACTGTGCCACACCCACCCTCACCACAGTAGGGGCCACTGTGCCACACCCACCCTCACCACAGCAGGGGACACTGTGCCACACCCACCCTCACCACAGCAGGGGACACTGTGCCACACCCACCCTCACCACAGTAGGGGCCACTGTGCCACACCCACCCTCACCACAGCAGGGGCCACTGTGCCACACCCACCCTCACCACAGCAGGGGACACTGTGCCACACCCACCCTCACCACAGCAGGGGCCACTGTGCCACACCCACCCTCACCACAGCAGGTAATACTTACGTACCTGGTGGTAGTTCTTTTCACCAACTGTACCGACTGCTAGCTCTTCCAGTTCGGTGGATGGGTCTGCCCCAGGAGACACAATGAAGAGGACTGGCTCGTTAGGAGAGGTCTCCTTCAGATAGATCTCCCTGATGCTAGAGGAAGATGGAGTCAGCTCCTTAAGTCCAAGTGATTGGCACACAAAATGCTCCAGGGCACTCTGAAGCCGATCTGGTCGGAAAGCCTGGATCACTAGCACCTTTGGAGAAAAGGCTTGTTCACAAGAGTACAGACTGTTGGGAGACATACGTACGTACCTGCTGAAAGGGAGTGATGCGCTTTTGAATCACTGATGGAAAATTCATCTCACAAATTGAACTTTTGGCAAACTTAGACCAAATCTCATTTGAGTTTATGTCAAGTGATGAATAGAAGTTTGACAAAGTGTTCTAATATAATATATACAGGTATGGTTGATATAAGCAGCTTTAGTTGCCATGGTAACATGTGTATACCTTTAAGTTGGCTACTGTCTGCACCTGCTGAGGGTCGCACCAGGGAGGGAGAGACTCTTTGACTTGCTTCAGAGAGTCTTGATGTCTAACACCCTCTGTGTCTGCTATTCCTAAAAATAGCTCCCACTCCTGCAAACAGATGAATACATAAAGGCAGCTAGGGAGAAAGAGGAGATCCCTTACATTTTCCTGGAAGAGTTGTGGGTGTGTCCCATGGACTAGATGAAGCCCAAACATGAGTTGGTCACACTAAATAAATGAAAAAGAAAAGGTCAAAGTTCTATCTGGCTGACCCTTCATTGGAGCTCACTTTGAAGAGCGCACCAGAAACACTTTCATAGACTAGAACCAGTAACAGTTGTTTTAGTGTTCGAATCCTCAAATCAACGTGACCAACATCCTACACAAATGAACAACAGACACAAACAGATGCAACACGGTAATTGTGCACAAATATATATACTAACTTGTTCTGAAGAAAGTGCTTTTTGAAATAACTTAAGAAAATAGTTGAAGCCAAACTGATACATGCTGTTCAGTTTGCAAATGTCGGACACCAAAAAGAAGAGGACACTGCCGTGCTGTGCTAGAGGCAAGTACACCTCCCTCTCCTGTGCATACAAATGATCTTGACCTCACAAACCTGCAAACAACCACAAAGAACTTGCCTTGTCTAGGGACTTCTGAATTTGGGCAGACTCCAAAAGTGACTCTTTGATTGTTGAGCTTTTGGACTTTGTGTTGTTGAGAGACGCCAGCAGTGACTTGTTCTCCAAAATGTTGCCTTCAGCAGAGGCTAGCTCATTCAAAAGGGATTCTTCTAGCCCCGTCAAGTTCACTTTTAAGTCATCTTCTTTCTTTAGCAAGTCTGTCTTTTGATTTTGAAGGTCTGGCTTTTCATGTAAAATGGTCTCAGAAAGTAGCTACACAAGGGTGACATCGCTAGCATCTCATCAGTCACATGACTGTCACATGACTATACCTGTGATGTTAGTCCTGCCTTTGTGATAGTAAAGTTGACAACGCACATTACAGATCTCACATGTTGAGGGATGTCGGGCTGAGGATTGCGAGTTGACAAAAAGAGCCGGAACTCCTCACTATAGTCCACCATCTTTTCTCCAATCTGTACCACATAGCGAGGTCCTGGGGCAAAGATCACAGTCAATAGCACAATTATATAATGCCAGCCATTGCCCAGTGCGTACCTTGCTTGACCAACTCCTTCCTCATCAGAGGAATCAGAAATGGCTCAATTTTATCCACTTCCTGGATCAACAATGTCTTGCCGAATCGAACGGCTAGCTCCACTGTGGTTGCTAGGTTACCATCTTGTTGATTTACCACTTCCAGCCTGTGGTCCTTCAAGTGTTCAATCAGCCATTTTGTGGCTTGCTGGGATGGGTCCACTAGAAATGTACACTGCAAAGTCTATTTAAACAACAGCAATGGTACACTTGAAATACGTACAAATGGAATAGACTATACAGCAGTGTGAATGTTCTAGCTACCAGAGGTGGGTACCTTGAGGATGGCACAAGCATTCTCAACGCTAAGCTCGTCTGCTGGTAGACCCTCTGACTTCCACACCAACTGTTCACTTTCTGATGAGAGGAACTTGTGAACAGCAAAGTCCTCGTTCATTCCCAATAGTGCCTTCCAATTGTCAAACAACATCTTTCTCTCCTTTTCAGGAGTCTACATGCAACATGTGACTTGAAAGCTAGTTAGGAGGTGGTTACTATGGCAACAACTTACATGGCTGAGGTACGTTACAAAAGCTGAAGCTAGCACACTTTGCTGAGGCAGCAAATCTAATTCCAAGTTCAATTCTGACATCTGATGAATGGAAGTCAAAATTCAGTAGACTCATTCACTAACACTACCACTGTACACTGAACCACACCTGTAGATTCCACCTTTCATGTTCTCCCTTCAGCTTGTCCACCAGTGACTCTGCTACTGAGAGAGTCTCTTGAGCTTTTTCAAGATCCAACTTCAGTTTGGTAGCCTCAGTAGTCCTCTCCTCAAAGACCTTTCTCAACTCTGCAACTTGTTTATCAACCTTATCCAATTCCTTCATTAGCTTTGTCATTCTAGCTTCAGATTTATCCAAATTTCTACAAAAATCCAAAATATTGACCGATCACCTCAACTGTAAGCCACACCCAAACCCCGCCCATCTCACCGCTGCAGCTCCATTTGCTCCTCCTGTAAAGGCTGTATCTTTTCCACAACTTCTGAGTACTTGAGTGTGGCCTTGACCCACAGGGCCAGTGGCAGTGCCGCCTGACTGGCCCTTTTGGCAGCAGCAGGATCAAATGATTTTCTGTTCTTTTCCACAAGCCTTTTGACTGTTTCTCTCGTTTCACTGGAAATGTGATGAGCATCAAAGTTGACTATATCTTCCTTCACTCCTCTCTTTCCCAGGAAGCTAACAGGATAAACACAACAATGACAGCATCTTCAGATCATGACTAGTAGAACTGCACGTACTTTCGCATGCTACTCCACGATGTATCCGTGATGGCCATTATGCCAAGGACACCTTCCAAAATGTCACGAATCACTTCTGGTGGAGCCCTCAAGGCTCTAACTTCTGACAAAGTCTCAGATTTGATTGACCCAACAGCACTCTTTGCTTCCCTCACTACAGGTTCAACCTCTGCAAGTTCAATATCAATTGCTTTCTTTCTCTTCTCCAACTTTGCCTTTTCATTGATTTGGCGTTCTTTCAACATTTCCATTTCAGTTTTCTGTTCACCAGCTTCCTGCAGAAGCCACAAAACAGCAATTAGTCTTATCAGTTCTGCCACACACACATACCAGAGACAGCAATTGATAGACTCACTTCCATAGCTTTAGTTATCTTTCCAAGAGCTTCATCTGCCTCTTTCTGCTTGAGGGCCAACATCTGACCCTGCTCTGTGGCCTTCTTCTTCAGTGACTCCACCAGCTCCTTTGCATCATCCAACTTCTGCACTCCTCTTTGAAGGTGCTGCCTCCGCTTGTTGATGTGGTTCCTCTTGGACCTGAACACAATATGGTAGGTGTGTAGCATGGTGTAGAACTTTCTGGGTACAGCCATGTCTGCCTCGCAGCTCTGGTGTATCTTGAAGCACCAGTCTGCTATGCTACTGACGGCCCCACCCTCCTCTCCTAGGACAGCCGCTGGCATTGAGAGCATGCTGCCGGAGGAGTACTGGACCATGGACTGGAAGGAGCACTTGGTGTAGAGGGCAGGGTTGCACTCACAGGCCTGTACCACAACAGAACTCTGCAACTCCATTATCATCACCACATGTACGTTTCTCTTGACACAGCTGGCAAAGAAGGTAGAGATGGGTCCAGTAAAGCCTTCCTCTAGTGCTACCTCCTTCAGAGGGGACAGGAAAGCATCCAGCTCTTCACTAGTAAACAGTTCTGGTACATCTCCACAGCTCAAGAGACTGTTTATCAACTCAAGAAAAGCTCCATCTAAAATCTGATACTCTTCCAATAGGAACACCAATTCCTCATTGGCCACGCCCCCTTGCTGAAGTACCTACAATAATATAAAGAGTGCTCCTTACCTGAGCTACTACTTATCTGAGCATGAGCTACTACCTATCTGAGCATGAGCTACTACCTATCTGAGCATGAGCTACTACTTATCTGAGCATGAGCTACTACCTATCTGAGCATGAGCTACTACCTATCTGAGCATGAGCTACTACTTATCTGAGCATGAGCTACTACCTATCTGAGCATGAGCTACTACCTATCTGAGCATGAGCTACTACCTATCTGAGCATGTGCTACTACTTATCTGAGCATGAGCTACTACCTATCTGAGCATGAGCTACTACTTATCTGAGCATGAGCTACTACTTATCTGAGCATGAGCTACTACCTATCTGAGCATGAGCTACTACTTATCTGAGCATGAGCTACTACCTATCTGAGCATGAGCTACCTACTGCTTTCAAGTCATTCTTAAAGTTCTTTAAAGAATAGTTTCTTGTTATCTTTGGAGACACTAGTGGAAGTGACTTAATGTAGCTCCATAATTGAATCAGGGGCTTCCTCCCAACTCCACTGTTCCCCACCAAAAGCAATGAACCTCCGGGCGTGCTCAAGACTCTGTCAATCCGAACTATAAACTCGAGTACTTCCTTCACCAGAACAATATCCAACTCACACTGGTCTCGACCTAAAAAGTCACATGACAACCATGTGAGGGTCACATGATATATGCACTGTAATGGTTAGTTCTTTCTTACCAAAATTAACCAGTGCCTTAGTAATGATGGCCTTTAAATCACTTTCTTTGATGGCACTAAGTAAAGCACGATTCTGACTTGTAAAGGTACAAAAGTGCTTGACATCTGTTGAATAGGTGGGATCCAGTGACCACGCCTCCCTTAGTATGGTTGCTAGGAGATCCTCAAATGTGGTTTGGTGCAGAGTGGTAACCAATCGATCTTTAAAGAGCCTTCGAGCTTCATTAGACCACACCTCCAGATAGTTTGATCCCGTCCCTTCATCTTCTTCAAGTTCATAACGTAGCAGAGACTGCACCCAGTGAGTGAGTTCTCTTGGAGTGTAGATGTAGTGGGAATATTGATCCGCTGTGAACCTGCGCTGGACCTACATAACAATTATACAGACACTTCACCCTCACTCACAACAGACACTTCACCCTCACTCACAACAGACACTTCTCCCTCACTCACAACAGACACTTCTCCCTCACTCACAACAGATACTTCTCCCTCACTCACAACAGACACTTCTCCCTCACTCACAACAGACACTTCTCCCTCACTCACAACAGATACTTCTTCCTCACTCACAACAGATACTTCTCCCTCACTCACAACAGACACTTCACCCTCACTCACAACAGACACTTCTCCCTCACTCACAACAGACACTTCTCCCTCACTCACAACAGACACTTCTCCCTCACTCACAACAGACACTTCTCCCTCACTCACAACAGACACTTCACCCTCACTCACAACAGACACTTCTCCCTCACTCACAACAGACACTTCTCCCTCACTCACAACAGACACTTCACCCTCACTCACAACAGACACTTCTCCCTCACCCATCACATGCAATCCCTTATTATAATATCTTTGGGCAAATCACTTGACTCACTTCACTGTAAAGTTTGACCATGGAGGAGGCTAGGAGGTTTATTTTGGAGGGAGTGCTCCAGCCATGCCGACCTCCCTGGATCTTCCCATTGATGGCCGTGAGGTAGGTGGTGTAGATGGCCTCCAACTGGTCCTGGTCAGGATAACTCATGGAACACAGCCGGACTACACCTGTCAGACGGGTTGTCAAGGGATACCGGCCAAGACTGGAAGAGGGGTTCATGGACCCTACAATCTGTACTCCCTCCATACCAATCCACTCCAAGTTCTTTTCATAGAATCCATTGTGGGTCACCAGCTGTAGAGGCAAGTCAATAGTACATGTGACCCACTGGTGAGGGGTGGGGTGGGGGTATTTACCTGCTGGAGAAAGGAGGCCAGCTGACTAGTACCCCACTTGTCTTGCTTGGGAAGATTGATATCTTTCAAGTACAGGATAAGTCTTTCGGAATCTTTAGGTCGGAGAATCCTTCCCATGTTGGTAGTGAGAGTGAGGCACATTTGGGTCAATTTTTGAATGATCTGAGATGGAGTGGTTTGTGCACTGCAGTGGATCACAGCCACTTGAGTTGAGGACAGCTGATCAAAGCAGTACTTTAGGAGCAATCTAATACCAGAGGAAATAGTCAAGGGTCAGAGTTCATAGGTCAGAGGACATTGGCTTACTCCTTCCCACATCCTTCTGGTCCTACTAGAATAAATGGTTCCCTTTGATCCATTTCCAGCCACGGCCTGATGGTATCCAAGATACGTTGAGTAGCAGGAGTGAGGACCAGGGGAAGGTGATCCACGTCAATCTCACTGGGAACCTACAGACCAGAAACAGCTCAAGTACACAGTACCAGAGCATACATAAGATATCACCTCAAACTGGTAGGTATTGAGTTGCAGTGTGCAGCTGTCAAAGTACACATCCAGTAGCCTTCGTTGCTCTGGGGGAACTTCACTGGTCCAGTGATAGACCTCTTTGGCAAAGTCATACTTTTTGCTTTCAGTAAGAAGTGCTCCGAGACCTCGAACGAGAGCACATGCAAACTGAGACTTTGTGGTGCACTTGTAGACATGCGTGAGGCCATTGACCATCACACCAAACGGAGTGGTGGGGACTACTAGCCCTTCTGACTGCACCACCCACTGGACACCTCGGTAGAAATAATCTTCTATCCACCCCTCCAGCAATGAGGGGATCTTCCCCTCTGGTAAGTGGGCCTGAAGCCATGATGTTACAGCAGCTGTCATGTTGATATCTTCATAGCTACAGTGCCAGCACACGATCATCACATGACCAGCGCATGACAAATAGGCAGACTACACCAAACAACCTCATCCACTCAGACTCACCTCAAGAAGAGCATTCCCATTCTAGAGATGGTGGCAGGGGAGGCACACGAGAGGTCGTGAGACTCAAAAATGAAATTGACATTGTTCCCAAACTGTATTCTCTCTCCACTAGGCATGGTCAGTAAATGGTTGTCGTCCAATACAGAGTTCAGTGACTCAATCCACTCAGGGTCTATGTCTCCATCACAGATGATCCAGGAGCTCACTTCTGCAGATTCCTTTACAACTTGTCGTGCACTGTATGTTAATACTCCATCAGTCCATTCTCTTGTATCCATATCAATGTGACCTAACAACTGAGGGGGCATCACATGACTCTCACATGATAATCATGTGATACAAACCACCTACCTGGTTCCTAGGCATAGCTTTAGGATTCATGGTGTAAGTCTTGATAACATTTCCAAGCTTTTCAATTGCCATTTTCAAAATTTTCCAGAGTGTAGTCTTGCCACTGCCACTGGGTCCCACAATGACCACACCCATTCGCTGCTTGAGCTGCTCACACAACTCAGTGGCCTTCCTTATCTACACAGAGAATGAGATGCACACATCACTCCGGTAGCACCTCTCACACATCACTTCCTGTCAGGAGGGCTCACCTGGGTATTATTGACTGTGAGGTGAGACTCAATGCAGGCCTCCATGAGGGCGCCCTCCAGCTCTGGCTGGGGCACTGCCTCAAAGGGCACTCCTACAAAGACATCTTGGAGCAGAGAGTCAAAACGTTTGCTGTCAGAGAATGTCAGTTTTGACAATGTGTTCAGTCGAACAGCTTGCACTATCACTTGGTCCTCACTGCCACTGCCACTTGTCATTGTCTTTCTGATTGACCCAGCGGCTTGCAACACAGTCTTCAGTGCTCGCAGTCCCCAGTCATAGTGTTGCTGCTGAGACAGCAGCTCCCTAACACACGCATACAGTACATACAGTACATACAGTACATACAGGAATAACTACACGTACGTATTTGGACACTAACTTTGCAAGTAGAAACACTGTCACTATTCGTCTGCCAAGAACCTTTGCTGCCTTGAAGCCTTCTGCAAAGAGGAGAACCTCTGCAATTAACTCATTGTCTGGTTTGGACATTGCCACAGGTCTAAACAGCTGCTTCAGGTTGTCGGGTAACTTCTGTCTTCCTCCATAGCCCTTGCCTGCTGGGTTGAGGGTTATGAATATACCACAATTCAAGTCAAGGTTAACCTACAAAATGTGGCAATGATAAAAAGGGCTGTAGCACATAGCAATTTCACTCTGCACTTCTTTTCCAAGCAAGTGAGTCAAATTCGCTCGGCTTCTGATGGAGGCCTGTATGGACTGGATCTGCATGGACACTGCACTCAGCACTGCCTCCTCCAAACGATTGAACTCATCAAAGCAGCCCCATGCTCCACACTTGACCAAGCCAATAAAGATTCTCCCCATTGACCGGACATCTAATCCCTTCAGAGAAGACAAGCAACACAACTTGTGACACCTAACAAGTACTTAGCTAGGGCAGTCAAACCACTCCCACCTCATCACAGTTAAAGACCAGGACCTGACGACCAAACAGACCTCCAAGGGCTTTAACAGACTCAGTTTTACCAGTACCGGCAGGACCATAGGGATTTCCCCCTAGACCCATCATCATACCTGCATTTTGTATTGAGATGTATCTATTGCACAATCTCTAAATTATGATACACAAGCATACCTTGAGTCAATGTAAGGTAGCACTTGTCTGTCAGAGGTGTGTGCACCAGTTTGGGGGCATTCCCTTGATACTCGTAGGTGTACTCAAAGGAGGCATCGACCATTCTGATGACGCAGTCCTCCCCTCCCTCAAGGTAAAACCTCAGCTGTTTCTGCCAGGTCCATTCAGCCTTTGACTTCACTTTGGCCTTCACCAACTGATGCAGAACGTCTATGCTGTGAATCGTGTCCAAAGTGAGGGCCTTAAGTTTCAGTTCAACAACCTTCATCTGGCTCTTATCGAGGCCAAGACTGGCCAGGTCAACGTTTGTGTATTTGGACAGCTGGTCCTCCATCTCTATCTGAAACTCACTCAAGGTACCTGCTTCAATAGCAAACTCACACCTTTGGCTAAACAAAATCTGTTCTGCTAAGCACAGCACCTAACCACAATACAACAACTTATCAAAATACTCCTTGGTGGGAGGGTCCAGGGGCGCGACCAGATGAAGACTTGAAATGGGTGTGGTCACTCACTTGAGATGGATACTTAAGAGGGTCTATTGACTCATCTTTCCTGTTGCTTTTGGCAATGCACTGAATGAGAAGTTGTTTTAATGTCTCCTTCATCTCCCTAGTAAGAAGATCGAGTGAGACCTCAATGTCCTTATGAACCATCACTGGGTTAAGCAGTTCCACCACCTCTCCGTCCTGTGAGACCATAGCGGTGAGGAAGGTGGAGTCTTGGTTGAACGAGACTGTGTGAATTCCAGCAAACAGCTTCTTCAGATGTGACTGGATGACATGTGGGTTGGTGGACTGGCCCAGGATCTCCAGCAGATCCTCATCTCCAAGAAAGTAGAAACGTGGAAACCTTGAACGCTTTTCCTCCAGAAATTCATTCAGTGCTTTCTGGCACAATTTCAACTGGTCCAACATGTTGCTTAGCAACTGCTTCAGCCCAGCCTTCTTGATCAAGGACAACAGCCTAGTGTCACCTTGAATGTCCTGCAATACTGACCTACGTACAAAATGGCTGACAATAACACATGTGCATACATAAACCTGTATGAACGAGTTACCGAAATTCATTGTTGATTCTCTTAAATCTGGACTGTTCCTTTGGAAGGGCTCCATGACCAAAGATGGGCTCTAAATAGACCCACTTTCTCTGAATCTGGTTCAGCTCGTGCAGTGCCTCGTCAATGTCTGCCAGTTTGGTCTCCCACAACAATATTCTGTCTGAAAAAGTGCTGTAGTAAGGTGAGTCCTTCAGTGACTGCAGCAGACACCGATTATCACCAACCTACATAGTATATTTAGCAGATATATCACGTTATATCACCAGTAGGCCTACTCATGTTTACTTATCATCACCTTACAATACCTTATTATCACCTTACAATACCTTATTATCACCTTTACAATTGATTCAAGTCATAATTATACCACACTCAAGAAGCTAAGTGATATCCGCCCTCAACCTTCAGTCTTGGGCAGATATCACTTATGCATCACACTTGAGAGTGGTATAACTACTACATGTGATATGACTGAGCACATAAATTGTAATTACTGAGGGGCGTGTCCCTACCTGTTGAATGAGGTCGCCCCATCCTTTGATTATCTGAAGTGATTTTCCTTGTGCATCTTCATAAGGAGTCAATGAAAATGTTGTCATTCCTCCCCAAAGTTCCAGCTCTTTGAGAGCTTCTCTCAATGACAACTCTCCCTGTGCTCTCCTTTGAAGATCCTACATCACAGGTAACATGCCAACAATATCTTCAGGGAACACTGTTTTAGTCATGAAGATCACATAAAGATCGCATGAAGGTCACATGAAGGTCACATGAAGATCGCATGAAGGTCACATGAAGGTCACATGAAGATCGCATGAAGGTCACATGAAGGTCACATGAAGGTTACATGCAGACTGCTATGGTACCTTTAAATCTTCTGCATGCTGCAAGATGAGATCTGTGGACTTGAGCAAATCACCAAATTTGAACTTTTCTGGTGTCATTCCCTTCTCCGTCTGCAGTATTCTGAACATCTCCTGCCAGTGGTCCACGGACAACACTTCGCCGCCAATAAACTTGAGGAGGGGAGGGAGGTTCTGGTACCTCTCCACTTCCTGCTGCAGCTTCAGCACCACCATGCTGCCACTGCGCTCCTCCAGCTGGGTCTTCAGCCTCTGGGACCACTGTCCCAGGAAGTCCTCAAAAACATAGCATTTTGGTCTAACACAAGTACAGTAATACAAACAGTTAAATGGTTTAACAGGTGGTCACAGAAGACAAACTTGAATCCAATCCAGTCTTGCTCCGAGAGACTGTCTAATTCTGTTTTGAATGATTCATACGTGTTCCAAACAGCTTCATTGGCTGAAATATCATCTTCAAGTTGCACAACTATAGGAAAGGCCGGCTCCTCCATACCAAAATGGCGGCAGTCAGCTCTACAACACACACAAGTGAGAATGCAAACAACATTACATACGTATGTGACTTAAAGCGTATGGTACTTACATACCTCAAGGTGTCCAATCCTGATTTCAGTTGGTTAAACTCCTGCCGTCTGTCCTTGAGTGTCACCAGAGCTTCACTGCATTTGTCCAGTCCCTGCTCCAGCATTTCCTCTGATGGTTTCAGCTGGTGCCAGCGAGCAGCAAACCTCTCCACCTGCTCACTGAAGCCAGTTACACGAGCTGTCAAATTTGACTGCATCACTTCAACCTAAAGCGTCACAGAAGTGGGATGGGATGCTAAATGAGTCACAGTGTAATGTAATGTGTCTCACTGTGCTGAGGTGGGTGTGTCTCACTGTGCTGAGGTGGGTGTGTCTCACTGCGCTGAGGTGGGTGTGTCTCACTGAGCTGAGTTGGGTGTGTCTCACTGCGCTGAGGTGGGTGTGTCTCACTGCGCTGAGGTGGGTGTGTCTCACTGTGCTGAGGTGGGTGTGTCTCACTGTGCTGAGGTGGGTGTGTCTCACTGTGCTGAGGTGGGTGTGTCTCACTGTGCTGAGGTGGGTGTGTCTCACTGTGCTGAGGTGGGTGTGTCTCACTGTGCTGAGGTGGGTGTGTCTCACTGTGCTGAGGTGGGTGTGTCTCACTGTGCTGAGGTGGGTGTGTCTCACTGTGCTGAGGTGGGTGTGTCTCACTGTGCACCTGTTCTCTGATCATCATCTGATGGCTCTCCATCATGATCTCAAACTTGTCCCATCTCGTCTTCAAGTCTGTTAACTGCTCAACTCCACTTCCAGCCACTGAACGCAGCAATCTGTTTTTCTTTTCTGCAGCAGCAAAGAGTGGCTCCACCTACGGATGGGAATTACATATTAAGAGGAAAGGGATGGCGCAATACCCTCAAAATGTTGCACAATGTCCAGTCAGTCATGCCTACCTGTGGTTTCTGCTTAGCAAGTGTCATATGACTCTCATTGACGTCTCCAATCTCCTCCACAGTCTGTGGGCGAACGGAGAGAGCACTCTTCCCTTTCACCAGAAAGTCATCAATAGTGGCGATACTGGCTGAAATAGATCGTCTTAGGGAGGACAGCAGAGCCTCAAACAACTGCTGCAAATGATCATCAATGCTAGCTTTAACAGGTAATGTTGACACTGCAATACAGTCTACACGAATCGTACTACAAACACATACCATTAGAGGAAGCCATCAGCAAGAGAGAATCAAGGGATACAATTTTACTCACTTTGGCAACTTTTCTACTTCACGACCTTTGACCTTTATTGATTTAAAGTTCCTTTCAAAGTCTTCCAATGTAATGCAGTTTTGATCAACCAGTCCATCAACATCAGCTGTTCCCATGACAACCCAGTCTTTGAACAGGTCCATGGCATTAGACAGGCGTTGAAAGAGCAACTCCGCCTAAGAAAACAGAACTGGCAGGTCACTGCCGCAAGGCACAACTGAAACCAACAAACCTTTCTATAAACAGTCTGCAAGCATTTTACATTTTGCTCAATCATCTTGGGGAAAATGGTATCTGTTGCCATGGTAACATCCACTCCTCTAAAGTGTAAGGGTATACAGACAAACCTTCTAATTTCACGATAGAACTTTGAGCGAATTTCTTCCAGAGGAGGCCGGAACTGCAGCACTTGTTGCCTACATGTACATCACTAAAAATTAGGGCAGTTTGGGTGGACAGTGTTACTAAAGGTACGTACCTGAAAGTGAGCTCCACTTTAATTTCTGGAAGATGTTCATTGAGTCTCTCCAGTCCCAACTGGTACTGGTGTTCCAGTGCTTTGTACAGCTGGTAGTCCCAATGGAGTTTCCAGCTTCTCATATTACTAGGGTTATACCCCTTCACAGGAGAACAGGGCAGCACATTACAGGTCACATCAAGTACTGTAGCTGGAAATGTACATACGTACTTACCTCTTGAACGAGAGTTGCCATTAGTTTTCTAATTTCTGTGAGGCCGTCCTTCCACTTTGGCTGTTGTCTCAAAAGGTCAGAGTCCATGAGTTCTAGGACTTTGTCTGTCAAAGTAGCATGACATCGCCTCAAGTGTCTATTCTGTAGGGTCAGCTTGTCAGCAGCTTTCTGAAGCTTTGAAATGAAGTTTCCAACTTCCTTTGGATCTTGCCAAGTAACACATGACTGGAATGGGAAAATAATGGGGAGAGAGTGGGGGCTGATGGATATAGGGGGAGGGGCTGATGGAGATAGGGGGAGGGGCTGATGGAGATAGGGGAGGGGCTGATGGAGAAAGGGGAGGGGCTGATGGAGATAGGAGTAGGGGCTGATGGAGATAGGGGAGGGGCTGATGGAGATAGGAGTAGGGGCTGATGGAGCTAGGGGAGGGGCTGATGGAGAAAGGAGAGGGGCTGATGGAGAAAGGAGAGGGGCTGATGGAGAAAGGAGAGGGGCTGATGGAGATAGGGGGAGGGGTTAATGGAGATAGGGGAGGGGCTGATGGATATAGGGGGAGGGGCTGATGGAGATACATATTGTAAAGTCACTCACATGGTCAGATGTTCCTTTGGGGTGTTTAATAATCTGCTCAAATTCCAAAGCTACCTCTAACAACATTGGTTGTTGACTTGGTATCATCTGCTGGTCAATTGTGTTGTAAAAGTGAGCAACCTACAGAGTTGAAACAACAATCTGGTTAAGTACGTACAAGTTATACATTACCATTCTTACCTGTTTCAGAATGACAGCTTGTCTATAAAATTTGCTTGCAGCCAAAGTGGTTTGCTGTATCTTGGCAGGTACAACAAACCCAAAGGCAGAGAGCTGCCTCACTTCCCTCTGAAGTGCCACCAGACGATCACTGTAATGCACCTGAAGCTTCCCATCCCTGTGACTGAGCTCCATAATTTGACTGTTTGACTGCAGACTAATAAGGACCACACACAAGTCACTTTGTTTACACTGCACAAGTGTGCACCTCTGCCATACCTCAGTGGGTTGGTCTTATCGTTGATGGCAGAGAGGGTGTCTCTGCACCAGCTGTCAAAGGAGTCCTGCTGGTGCTCCTGCATCTCGTCTGCCAGGTTAAGGGCCAGCTGCCTGAAGGGCTTGTAGCTTGCCAGGTCGGAGAGCATTGAGTCAACACTAGCAACAATATCCACCACTTTAGCCTCCAACTGCCTTGTCCACACTATAGTGTTGACCACACAAGGAAGATCTTTCCCCTTGACCGGAGCACTGGTCTGAGTTGACAAGTTCTGATGGAACTCATCTTTAATGGTCTTTACATATACTGCAAGCTGTCCCAACAAGGTCTCCCTAATATAGTACACACAACTGTCCCAACAGGGTCTCCCTAATGTAAAATGTCACTCTGACCTTTCAGAAACAAGTTCTTTGCTAATGGTCGGTCTTTTGATTAATTCCTTGTATTTATTGAATTCCCTCAAAAGCTGATTAGGTTGAGCCTCCATTTGCTTAAGGTGATGTCGCAAGGTTCGGGCTATGGCACTTTCTGCTGGGGCCATTCCCTTTTCATATTGCGCAACTGCTGCCCTCCAAAGTGGGTCTGTGTAAGGATTGTGCAACAGGGGCTGGATGCCTGAGAACGGTGTGAATGCTTCTGAAAGCCTGAGAGCTTGTTGATCAGCTGAGGGTAGCAGGCGACATAGCTGCTCATGGACTGTGCGAATGCTCATCACCTAATTACAGGGATTCACTCATAATCCCTAACATGTCACAATTACTATTGATTAATATGTACCTGCTCCAGACGACTGATGAATTGCCCCAAAAGAGGAGAAGACACTCTCTCTCCCTTCCACTGGTGGACTGAGTACTGCTTCCAGTGAGTAGTTAGGGACTCACTAGCGTGCTGCCACTTCTCACAGAGAGTAAGGTTGTCATGGAGACAAGAATGAACCTGATGAAAGCTCCCTTTCCACAGATCCAGCAAAGACAGCTTTCTTTGTGCATAAAGTGTAAACTGCCCACTGAGGACTTGTAACAAGTGCTCCATTCTCTTCTCAGGATAGACAGGGTCAACTTCAGTGCACTTCCACAAGTCATCCAACACATCCTGTAGTGTCTCAACCAATTCCAACACCTCATGATGAGACAGACTGTCTATGGAGGAGAGCTCAGAGGACACTTGCTGCAGGATTTCCTGATACTTCTGAGCACGCTCACGAGACTGCAGTCGAGAGCTTGACACAGACACGTCACCCCAAAAGTCACATTCATCACTCAAAGTCAATACACCTACATATCCATATATACATAGAGGACATCAAACACTGCATACATATCATACACTGCCTACAGATTCGTATGTACTAACCAGATGTCAAATCTTCGTGAAGAGAAGCGAATGAACTTGACTGATGGAGTTTTCTCAGATTGTTTTTTAAGCCTGCCTCTAAATCTGTCAATAACTGCTGAATCTTCTGGTCCAAACCCTACAAAGTGAATCGTTATTTAGGACTACTTAGTTGAATAAGGTTGGAAAGCCTGCTCACTTTATTCCACTTCCCTTCTTTCAGCAAAAGAGGAGCGTACACTTTCTGTAGGACGTGGTACAAAGACTCGGCAGGCGTGTCCACCATCGAAGACACGATGATATTTGCATGCACGTTTTCTGGAGTGATTACCACTGGGCGTAACTTGAAGAGAATTATGCAGCGTTCTATCTCCTCCACTTCCAACCGATTGTACACTTGAATTAGCTTGACGTTATCGTGGAGCTCAGTCTTCGCTGCTAAAACCAAAACGTTTCCATCGTCTAAAAAAGAGTTTAACTCCTTCGAAGTGTGAATGTTCAAGTCATCTATAGAGCAACTGAAGTAGTTACTGATTGTTGCTAAAATAAATGATTTTCTCGAGTCGTTCATCCTCCACCAAATTGAACCATTTTTGGGTAACTAAGTAACCAAGGAACGCCCCCGCTATATAATCGATTATTTAGTAACACAAGCTAAGGTTTCCATTCATTGTTGCAACACTGGCCATCCCTATATAGCTACTTGTTATTAGATTTTTTAGGGGCTGCCACAGGCAGCCCCTTATATTGTTTTCATTTGCCGATTACGTTGTATGGCTTCATGTTACGGAAAGATATATATATATATATATATCTATATATATAATACGGGTTGATACGCAACTATTATAACACTTTATTTATACGTCGCTATATAATTAATACAGGTTCATATATACGCAACTATTATAATACTTTATAATACTTAATTTATACATCAATACATCGTTTTGCAAATGGCGGCGTTCAGGAAGCTTTAGTTAACGAAGCTTTTCTGTCGCTATTTATAGTGTTCAGGACACTTAAGCGTCCTCAATCGTTAGTATTACGAATATATATATTAAATGCCAACGATACGGCCAAGTAGTTCGAGTTGATTCGGGGGGGCGGCAGCCCCACGAGTTTTTAAACTCGAAATACTTGTTCAAATTACTTTATATAACTGGAATAGCACATCTGGATAAGACTTAATTTTTTTTACATTTACCCTATCTCTCACCATACATTAATTTTGTATCAGTATTTTAATGTAAATTTGGTGCTATATATAGGTATACCACAATGCACTATATATATACTGTCCACAGTCTTGTACACTACACTTATATAGGCCCCTCTGTATACTGTCTGCACCCATCCACAAATGTTTATATACACCTGGCCAGGATCGATGTGGAAGTCACTTGCATGCGTGGGAGATGCCGGCGTACAACGCGCCGTAGCATATATATATAAGTCGCTTACAAAGGGTCCTTGGGATAAGTAATTGCACAACTGCTAAAATGTATGGAAGTGTACGTATTTACTTGGCCACGAACAACGATAAAAAATGGCCACGAACAACGATAAATATGGCTACGAGCAACGATAAAAAATGGCTACGAACAACGATAAAAAATGGCGTCTTTGCGGGAATTTGTAGTGCTGTTTGTTTTGCAGCGGACGCCCTTCTCGGCAGCGGCGAATTTTCGTAAATGAAATACTTCCGGTCACTTCCCAAGTGATACTCCATAATCTGTGAGAGTTAGACTGCATTTCGTCCAGAAACGACGGAGAAACGTGGTAGCTAACAAACAAACTCGACTGAATATATATAGTACAAGTTACAATACACTAAAGTAATCTAATCTAATCTAATATAATATAATATAAATAAATTACTAAATAAATAAACAAATAATATAATAATTAAATAATTCATATGGCTCCAAGAAAGGACCTAGAAACAAAATGGGCATAGTATTATGGTTTAGGGTATATAAAACTCATTTTAAATTAAGGGATTTTTTATTGATATAGGTCTCTGTTTGGTAGAAAACGGAGGACAAAGTCTGCATATAAAATGGCATGCATATAGGACTATAG
This sequence comes from Chondrosia reniformis, assembly GCA_947172415.1. Lineage (NCBI taxonomy): Eukaryota > Metazoa > Porifera > Demospongiae > Chondrillida > Chondrillidae > Chondrosia > Chondrosia reniformis. The sequence goes on from OX359196.1 coordinate 8,120,775, forward strand.
AAAAGCTATAGAAAATTTATATTGAAACCAAGTGTTATATTGATAAAAAAATTCAATTGGTCAGACCACTTTGAAACCAACATATATCATGGTATACATACATGTTTATCTTTGGAAAGGGTCATCTTTCGACTTTGGGAGCCGAATTGTCTCTATATTGATGCTAATTAAGAAATTCGTTTAGTCGACCGTATTAAAACTTTGGTAATTTAAGCTCTATCTTCTCTTCTTATGTTTTTGTTCATATTTGTACTTGTCCATGTGTATATATATATATAATATAAGGAGTGTTTGTTGCAATCATTATTATATATATATATATATATATATATATAACGTGCAAATCGCACCTGAAAACAAAATGCATGGCCGCCAAAAAATGCCACAATTAACCCGTATTTCCCCCCTTCTATTAGATGTCAGTAGATCAAAAAAGAACTAACAACATTTCAGTCTATGCAGTATAAACCCATATAATTTTCATAACGAAGCTTAAACTATTGAAAATCTATCGATTTGTGTAAACATGACAGGACGATTTTGTAACTTTGCGGCTGTTAACAGTCTATATAAACAATTTAGAGCCACTATAGTGGCTATCGGCTGTTAAAGGGTCAAATAGTACTTACACCTATATTATGTATTGCCTATCAGAGAGTACAGTAGTACTCTCTAAGTATGGCTGAAAAAAATGGCCGCCCTATTCAATGTATTAGCAAGCAAAATCTCATGCTATTTATTGAGGTTACATGTGTCTGCCTGTGCTAACATGTGCCAACATGTGCCTACATGCACCTACAAGGGACAACATGCACCTATATGCGAATACATGTTCGAACATGTGCCTCCATGTACGTACATCCACCTAGAGTTGTCTACATGGACCCAGATACGCCTAAAAGCGCCTTCATGGATCTACATGAGACTACATGCATCTATATGCATCTAAAAGTGCTTACATGTGCTTACATAGGCCATCATTGGCCATGACACACCTACATGCTACTTATATTACAGCTATATGTGCCTACATGCGGCTACTACATGCATCTACATGCACCAATATTTGCAACTACAACAATAGATTCGTCAACATGTAACTACATGTGTCTAGAAGTGGCTTTCTGCAATTACATGCAGCTACATGTTCCTATATAAATGTGGCTACATGCACGTATTTACCTACGTGCACCTACATGAGACTACATGCACCTAAAAGTGCTTAAATGCGCTTACAATTACAAACATTTGCCAACATACACCTACATGTGACTACATGCGGCTACATGCACCTACATGCAGCTACAGTGTGCCTACATGCGGCTACTGCATGTACGTACATGCATCTATATTTGCCTACATACGTCTACATGCGCCTACATGCGCCTACAGGGTACCTTAATTTGCTTTCATGAACCTTCATGTGACTACATGCGGCTACATGCAGCTACATGCACTTACTTGTTCCTACATGCACCAATATGCTACTAAAGCCCTAAGAGTCATGCAACTACATGTGCCAAAAATTAAGCAATATGTTAAAGTTTCTCAAACATTAACCAAAATAGCTCCGCCCACTTTCTACACATTTAGTAATAATATTATGGAAAAACAACTCACTAATTAGAATTAATCAATTAGGGTTTGTGGGGCTAGGATTTTAAGGGTTGGGTAATCTTAACCTAATCCTAACCGTAGCACATTAATGGACATGAACCATAGCCCTACAAACATCTTAGCCCCAGAAAACCCTAACTCCAAACATCTAACCCCGAAAACCCTTACCTGATAACCCTAGCATCAAAATCCCTAGCCTCGAAAAATTAACACTGAAAAACCCTATTTTTAAAACATTAATCTCGAAAACCCTAACCCCGAAAACCCTATCCTCGATACCTTAACTATGTAAACCCTTACCCAACAACCCTAACCCTATGGGCTAGGGTTTACGGGCTAGGGTTTACGGGCTAGGGTTAACGGGCTAGGGTTAACGGGCTAGGGTTAACGGGCTAGGGTTTACGGGCTAGGGTTTACGGGCTAGGGTTTACGGGCTAGGGTTTACGGGCTAGGGTTTACGGGCTAGGGTTTACGGGCTAGGGTTTACGGGCTAGGGTTTACGGGCTAGGGTTTACGGGCTAGGGTTTACGGGCTAGGGTTTACGGGCTAGGGTTTACGGGCTAGGGTTTACGGGCTAGGGTTTACGGGCTAGGGTTTACGGGCTAGGGTTTACGGGCTAGGGTTTACGGGCTAGGGTTTACGGGCTAGGGTTTACGGGCTAGGGTTTACGGGCTAGGGTTTACGGGCTAGGGTTTACGGGCTAGGGTTTACGGGCTAGGGTTTACGGGCTAGGGTTTACGGGCTAGGGTTTACGGGCTAGGGTTTACGGGCTAGGGTTTACGGGCTAGGGTTTACGGGCTAGGGTTTACGGGCTAGGGTTTACGGGCTAGGGTTTACGGGCTAGGGTTTACGGGCTAGGGTTTACGGGCTAGGGTTTACGGGCTAGGGTTTACGGGCTAGGGTTTACGGGCTAGGGTTTACGGGCTAGGGTTTACGGGCTAGGGTTTACGGGCTAGGGTTTACGGGCTAGGGTTTACGGGCTAGGGTTTACGGGCTAGGGTTTACGGGCTAGGGTTTACGGGCTAGGGTTTACGGGCTAGGGTTTACGGGCTAGGGTTTACGGGCTAGGGTTTACGGGCTAGGGTTTACGGGCTAGGGTTTACGGGCTAGGGTTTACGGGCTAGGGTTTACGGGCTAGGGTTTACGGGCTAGGGTTTACGGGCTAGGGTTTACGGGCTAGGGTTTACGGGCTAGGGTTTACGGGCTAGGGTTTACGGGCTAGGGTTTACGGGCTAGGGTTTACGGGCTAGGGTTTACGGGCTAGGGTTTACGGGCTAGGGTTTAGGGTTAGGGTTAGGGTTAGGGTTAGGGTTAGGGTTAGGGTTAGGGTTAGGGTTAGGGTTAGGGTTAGGGTTAGGGTTAGGGTTAGGGTTAGGGTTAGGGTTAGGGTTAGGGTTAGGGTTAGGGTTAGGGTTAGGGTTAGGGTTAGGGTTAGGGTTAGGGTTAGGGTTAGGGTTAGGGTTAGGGTTAGGGTTAGGGTTAGGGTTAGGGTTAGGGTTAGGGTTAGGGTTAGGGTTAGGGTTAGGGTTAGGGTTAGGGTTAGGGTTAGGGTTAGGGTTAGGGTTAGGGTTAGGGTTAGGGTTAGGGTTAGGGTTAGGGTTAGGGTTAGGGTTAGGGTTAGGGTTAGGGTTAGGGTTAGGGTTAGGGTTAGGGTTAGGGTTAGGGTTAGGGTTAGGGTTAGGGTTAGGGTTAGGGTTAGGGTTAGGGTTAGGGTTAGGGTTAGGGTTAGGGTTAGGGTTAGGGTTAGGGTTAGGGTTAGGGTTAGGGTTAGGGTTAGGGTTAGGGTTAGGGTTAGGGTTAGGGTTAGGGTTAGGGTTAGGGTTAGGGTTAGGGTTAGGGTTAGGGTTAGGGTTAGGGTTAGGGTTAGGGTTAGGGTTAGGGTTAGGGTTAGGGTTAGGGTTAGGGTTAGGGTTAGGGTTAGGGTTAGGGTTAGGGTTAGGGTTAGGGTTAGGGTTAGGGTTAGGGTTAGGGTTAGGGTTAGGGTTAGGGTTAGGGTTAGGGTTAGGGTTAGGGTTAGGGTTAGGGTTAGGGTTAGGGTTAGGGTTAGGGTTAGGGTTAGGGTTAGGGTTAGGGTTAGGGTTAGGGTTAGGGTTAGGGTTAGGGTTAGGGTTAGGGTTAGGGTTAGGGTTAGGGTTAGGGTTAGGGTTAGGGTTAGGGTTAGGGTTAGGGTTAGGGTTAGGGTTAGGGTTAGGGTTAGGGTTAGGGTTAGGGTTAGGGTTAGGGTTAGGGTTAGGGTTAGGGTTAGGGTTAGGGTTAGGGTTAGGGTTAGGGTTAGGGTTAGGGTTAGGGTTAGGGTTAGGGTTAGGGTTAGGGTTAGGGTTAGGGTTAGGGTTAGGGTTAGGGTTAGGGTTAGGGTTAGGGTTAGGGTTAGGGTTAGGGTTAGGGTTAGGGTTAGGGTTAGGGTTAGGGTTAGGGTTAGGGTTAGGGTTAGGGTTAGGGTTAGGGTTAGGGTTAGGGTTAGGGTTAGGGTTAGGGTTAGGGTTAGGGTTAGGGTTAGGGTTAGGGTTAGGGTTAGGGTTAGGGTTAGGGTTAGGGTTAGGGTTAGGGTTAGGGTTAGGGTTAGGGTTAGGGTTAGGGTTAGGGTTAGGGTTAGGGTTAGGGTTAGGGTTAGGGTTAGGGTTAGGGTTAGGGTTAGGGTTAGGGTTAGGGTTAGGGTTAGGGTTAGGGTTAGGGTTAGGGTTAGGGTTAGGGTTAGGGTTAGGGTTAGGGTTAGGGTTAGGGTTAGGTTAGGGTTAGGGTTAGGGTTAGGGTTAGGGTTAGGGTTAGGGTTAGGGTTAGGGTTAGGGTTAGGGTTAGGGTTAGGGTTAGGGTTAGGGTTAGGGTTAGGGTTAGG